>JAECXF010000001.1:12085000-12685000 GCA_018151655.1 Drosophila bocqueti
GGGCGACTGGGAGGTCCTTCGGTTGGGGTTGCGTGCCAAACTGATTACGAAAAAAGGGACCACGTCGCCGCCACATCTGTTCGGGGACTGGGGAAAAGGGTTCCGAAATTGTATTTCGTTTTCGGGGGAATTGGAACTGGAATGCGAATAATTTGAAACAAAAGTTGCACAGGCACAAAATGGCGGCAATTAAAATGTTTAATGAAATTTGGCGAGGAATTTCCCGAAGACGAAGGCCTTTCAGATATTTTAATTATCTTGGCGTTTGTTTAATGGCCTCTCTAACCCCTCGACAGCTGGGCTGGGGAGGGGGTTGCTGGAAAAGCGGCGGAAACTCATCCATATGCAGCACGCCAAGAGGAGCCAGGGGAGCCAGAGGAGGTCTGCTCCCAAGTCGAGGGCGAATATGCGGTTTCCAAGTCGAGTTCGCTCTTCAAGTCGTGAAATCGGATTGCGTGTAGCTATAAATCTGTGATTTTAATGCGCGTTATTAAATTGCAAGCAGCCGCAGTCGTCGGAATCGCAGTCTGCGAGTCACTCGGCAGTCGCAGGCCAATAAAATGCAATTAATATGTTCCGCCAACCTGCAACAAAGTTCACCTCGCGAAAGCCTGCACAAACCGCTTCACGGCGATCAGTGATGTCGAGTAGTCCTCTTGTTTTGAGGAGTTAAATATTTTTTGTAAGGAGTTAAATAAATAATTTTAATGAGTTAAATATACATACAATTTTAAGGATGAAAATATATAATTTTAAAGCTTAAGCAGACGGTTCTTTACATATCTGAAAGTTTTTCATGGATTAGTTAAAGATGCTTTGTTTCGATTTCCAAGGAAGTTCTTGCGCTTAAAAATATATATACCTTATTTATTCAATGCGTTTTAATGTTTTTAATCTATTTTGTATACTGAAGATACTGCAATATTATTTTTGCACTCTTTAAAAATATACATATATTTCTGCAACCTCTGCCATCACTGAGCCCAAGGATTGGCACTGCAATCCGATCTTGTCATCTGTAAGTCCATTTTGCGCGCATTTCGATTAAGTCGGGCCCAGAATTTGCATTGTAAATTCTTCGGTTGGAGAGCCATGGCGATGTTATGGCCGATATCGGCCACACCCCCTTTGACGCCGCCGCTGCCCAAGGGGATATATGGAGGAGTACCCGAAGCGGGTTCGTTATCGGGCGGCGCAAACAAGTCACGTCGCCTAATTTATGCGACGGCAACAGCGACGGCTAAAGCTAAAATATTCGAAAAACGTGTCTTTCGATTTTTAATGGCCGCGCATAAATTTCAACATTAAGACTCGTAATAACTTCATTACACGAACTATAATTCTGTTTCTTTTTTGGTCTTTGTTCGGTTTTTGGTTTTTGATTTTTGATTTTCGCCTGCCGGCGGCACTTTAAATGCCAAAGAAACAATATTGAAATCAAGGCTCATCGGCATTCGCAAAAATGTGAAGGGGAAAAAGCACTTTAAGTTCTTCCGCCCACACACTACAGATGAATGAGAACCTTAGAGGAATATATTTCAATATTTTACAAGCTTCTGCGAGATCATGGGAATTATTTTATGTTTTTCACAATCGCTGTTTCAATCGCTTTTTATGAGAATTGACCTTCTTCTCTCTGCTTAGAAATAGCGAAAAAAAGAGTTCGTTTTATGTTTTGAATAAGGAAATGTGAAGGTTATATTTGAATTGGAAAATAGAGTGATGTAAATGAAGAATAAACAAAATTATTGCCCATAACTGTCTGCAACTACAAATCCGTGTTAATTTATGAGGCTATTGGAATATAGTTTTTTACTAGCATTAAAGAGATTACAGTGCGTGGTTTATTACACCCACTTTATTCGCCTATTAACACATCTTAATTAAAAATAAAATAATGAATTAATGTATTGAATAAATAGTTAATTAAACTATAAATAAGAACAAATATTATCTTTTACTTCCAAAACCAGGCTGTGTTTTATATTTTCCCACTGATATTTGCTATTAAATTGCATTCATTTAAACAGCCTTAAATCAGAGACATATTAATAGGCCATCCATCATGTTTTAATGATTTTACTTTATCTTTTAATGATTTTCTCATTCAATTACTCACTCAAGAAAAAATATGAGCATTAGTTTCTCGATTAATGAGTTTTTAAAATGCACCTGAAAGCACTAGAACATAAATAATATAATATGGACATAACTGAGGAATATATATATGAAATATGTATTTATGCATTCACGTACGCATCTGACACGTGAGTCCGGGCCGGGACTTAGACATAATCCCTGCTTCCCCCTCTCCAGCCAGCAAATCCCGGGACCCAAAACTCCGTCCACAAATCTCATTTTGTATGCGAGTCCGCCGCCATCGCTTTTTCGGTGGAGCGGGTCTAATGGAGAAGGGGTATGGCTTGGCTGCGCGGGGTAACTACAACAACAATGCGGAGGTGTTGATAGAATAACGCTGGGCGTGAATTTTTAGTCGAAATATTATACACCGTAGAAAATGAATCCAGAATTTAAATATTTATTTAATTTTATATTTTGAAGTTGGGTTTAAAAATTAGAGAGGAATTTGAAATGAAATTAAACCTTTCCCACAACTTATTTATTACTGGTTGATAGGTTATAGGATCATCGATATATTAATTAGTTCTCTATTAAGCAGATCTTCAAATATTCACTTAAGATATTATTTATTTATTTATTATTTCTGTCATTACCTTAAGATTTCCACTTTGGGAACATTATCAATATATGTATAATATTATATATGTACATATAAATAAAGTAATTGTTTGTCTGTCAGTCTGCATTTTGAACTTTATCTTCAAGTTTTCACCAGAAAATAAAAACTGAATTCAATGACCATTTACAACAACCTTTACTCATTGACATCTAGATTATTCTTTAAGATGGCTTAAATTTCAGTTTAAATTATGAAAAAGTTCTCATCAAACATCATTAGTAGTTTTTCGCAGTGTGCCATCATCAACACCAACGCGCACACGTACGGGGCGCCCAGGGGTTATACATATTTAAGCCCCATAAAGGAGAGTAAAGGAGTGGAGAATACCGCTGGCAATCAGTGGGGAAACTGCTGAAACTGACGGGCCCTGAGATAAATGCACATATTAAATTTGAAACGTATTTGGAATTTTTGATGAGCAGCGAAATGAGGTTGAGCCGGGTGGATTTCTGGATTTGTGGACTCGAGGATTCGGGGATTTGGTGGTGGGTTGATCTCGGTATGGCGGCATATGGCTCAGTTTGCCAAGCAGGGGTTAAAAGCCACTTTCCTTTCGATGCGCTCGCATTTCGCCATAGTTGTGCTGTGTTGTTGCCATTTTCCATTTTCCTCTCGGGTTGTCGCTGCCATTTCCGTTGCACATGTTCGCATGCGGCTGGCGAAGTGGCGGTTCGTTGAACTGGCCCCCAGACCAGGCCAAGCCAAGTGTATCCGAGAGATACAGATACTAAGATACGAATACTGGGATACTGCCTGCAGCCAGTCGACCGGCGATGGCGATGCCTGCCCCTCAATTCGTTGTGGCAGCTCAGCCTCGGCTCAGCCCAGCCGCAATGGCCTGATTGAGAGAGGGTCCCAACCAGTCTCTTCACATGCACTGAAAATAAAGGGGTTTCATGAGAAAATTAAAATAGAAAACTTGGTATTTCAAGGAGTATTTAAAATGCTCTTTAGTTATGTGTTATGAACCCAAAGATTTATCTATTAGATATATCATAAAATATCTATCAAACTTCTACTTAATTTGTTTTCTTAGTCAGCCCCTTTTTTGTTTCCGTGTATCCATCCTATCTGTATCTCGGGCATTGGAAATGGGAAGGGGAATGGCCATCGTGTGGGCACTCAACCCACTTGACGGCGCGGAGACTGGAACTCATCTCGAATGCGCGCCTCTTATCCGATCCATTATTTCGATGGATTTATAGGTTGGGCAGCCACTCCGCTTGGACCGCCAGGCCAAGACCCAAACCCAAGAGCCCAAGCCCATCCCCATTCCATCCCGAACCCATCTTGTCCAGCATTTTTGTTGGATTTTTTATGCGCCTTCGAGGTGGTTTTATATTTCGTTATCTTTTCTTTAAACTTTTTCATGCTCTTGGTTAGATGATGGCATTTGAAGTTGTTTTTTGTATTTTTTTGTAGTTATTAGTTGGCAGTTAGTTTTGATGAGCTCGCCAGAATTGAAACAAACAAATAAATATTGATAGAAGGAGATGTATACTTCCTTATAGATTTGAGAACCAAGTCAAGCATTTTAAGGAGTTGAAATATGGCTTCCCCTTTAATAATTAAAAAAAAGTTGTAGTTTGATTCAAGATTCATTTGTTAAAAAGTTACTATAGAAAAACAAATACATTTCTTCTTACATGGTAAATGAATATATTTCAATGTTTTTTAATCAAAATAATACATGTAAAAATTGATATTTCGAACTACATTTAGAATTTCCTTTGGAGAATAATTTCACTTCCATTTTAGCTCCTCTTCTTACGTTTTTCCACCAGATTTACCTCGAGAATATTTAATAAGTAAACAAAATACCCCCGAGACCTTCCACTCCTTTTGCAGTGTAATTTACAACTGAAACTGCCTCCGAAAATCCTCAGAAATAAAGCAGTGGGAGAATATTTTAGAAAGTTACATAAGCGAGCCCGAAACGCAAACAATCCTTTTGTGTATTAGGTCCTGTGTATCTCTAGCCCCTGCTCCTGCTCCTGGCATATCTCCAGTCACAGTCACCCTCAATGTGTTGCTCTAATTTCATTGTTCACGGTCTCTCCGCCTTTGTTTGAGTTTTGAATATGCCGGGAATGGTACATTTTCAGAACTGAAATCGGAGCAAAGAACAAGGCCGAAAAGGGTTCTCTTGGTTCGTCCAACCGTCGCCACCATAAATCAGTCGAGCATCGACAACGACATCGGCATCGGAGGGCAATATGCGTAAATGCAATAAAATCATAAAACGAATTGTGTAAGGGAAACCGGGATGCTAAACGGAAAATTTGAATCTCAGCTCTCGGCAAGAAGAGTTGTACCGACTCACGGACGGAGGCTTTCCTTTTTATGGCTCTGGCGCGTTAACTGGACGCAAATAGAGCTCGACGGGGAGCTAAAGGCGGGGGCTTGACATTTCTGTTGTATAAATATACAAATACATATTTTGATTTGGTGCGCGTGCAGGCCGTGCCCTAATTCTGGCAAAGATGCTCTCTCGCTTCCGAAATTCATGCTTCGATTATGGTCAGCAGGGTGGCCGTGGACATTTCCATTAGTCTTGCCAGGGGTGTTTTCTTATTTTAAAAGTTTTGTTGTGCTCCGAGTTTTTAAAGGGAGATATGAACCCTTGCTTGGCATCAAAAGTGGGAATGGAGATAGGCCTAAATGACTTATAGATAGATTTACCGAAAAAAATACGGCTGGGAAGGTATCGAAAATAAGCATTCTTATTTGTCCTTTCATCAACTTATGATCATTTTAGATATTAATGAGTAAGGTTAATTAATTGTTTACCTATACAAATTGTTGAAGATCTATTAAAAATGGTTTAAAAAGGAAAATGTTCCTTGTGCTTCATATAAAATCCTTTTATTTGTAATTATTCGTATAGCTTATGTATGTATGCAAGATTTTTCTCTTAAAATCTTTTCAGAAGTTTCAGTCAGGGTATCTAGAATTCTGTTCTCCAAAGTTTAGCTTGCTTTCCTATACACTTTTTTCAGACACTGACTCTGTGTATCCATAAAATGATTTTACATTCTGTCCAACGACAATGCGTCTCCGCCTCGTTAGCCACGGATGTTGGGCCTGCATCTGGCAGATGCCGATGTCTATGGCAATGCATATGTAAATTATATATACGGAGGCATATGCAAATGCCAATGCAAATGCAGAGGCCCGTCCGACTGGTTATGCTCGGCCATAGTCCATAGAGATCGGACGACCCGCTGGGGCTGTGCATTCCAAAGTGCCCTATAAAAGTGTCACTCTTTATTTCGGCCCCAGTCGGTTGGTTGCCTGATTAGTCCGCCCGACGGGTTTTCTTCTGGCTTTGTTTGGCTTTTCTTCTGGCTTCTTCTCTCCCCTCTTTATTTCGAGAATAATTGTGAAATTTTTGGCCGGACAGAAGCAATTTTGGGAGGTGAACAAACTGCAGCGAAGTAAACACCAAAGACTTTTGGCCAAAAGCGCCAAAGACATTAAATCGGTTCATTTGCATTCACCACCCTGATCGTCCTGTTTATTTGCCCAGAAATGTTTCCATAAACATGGTCTGGTTTTATTTACAAGACTTTCAGACAAAGAAACGCGTTTGTTTATTGAGTCTATGGCTGCAATGAAACTGCAGTCAATGATTGAATGTAAATAAATGTTTCATTGATTGCTAGCGGAACTTCGCGGGTGATTTATGGACCCTATCTCTTTCGCAGGGAAATCAGAAACAAAATAATATAATAATTATTATAAAGTTTATCATGTTCACTGGAGAGAAATCTTAAGAACTTATGTTCTGCATTGCATGTTCTGCAATCTGATTCGATTTGTTTGGCTGCATTTCTCCCCTCAGATGCAGGAAAACATTTGTAGCTACAAATGGTTAGCAATCAAAAATACAAAAAAAGAGAAAAAACAACAACAAAATAAAGCCAAAGGGCGATCGGCGTTTTGGGCAGCTCGCCACGTGCAATAAATCCGGAGACCATAATCAGGATTTATGGGGCTGGTTGTTGTGTTGTTGCTGCTGTTGTTGTCGGCGGTGCTTCAAACATTTTTATGATGTCTCTGCAGTATTTATGAGCGACTGCAATAGGGCAAGGGGGTTCGGGGTCCCGGGCTCTCCAGGTCCGAAGTCTGGAGTCTCCAGAACAGCCACTGATATTACGCGGCGAGGGCATAAAATCCGAATAATTTGCAACAGGTGATAATTGTTTTACAATATGTTCGTGCATGTGAGAGCGTAGAACAAGTGTATTTATGGGTTGGCATAAAGAGCCTTGTTAGCACCTCACCTCGATTGTGGTCCCCATCTCTCTCTCTGCCAATCGCAATGAATGAATTGGGCCCAATAAAAGTAGTCGTATTCGTAACCCTCAAATGTATAAATATACATATGTTGTATAGATACTCGCAGAGCTGCACTCAAATTTATTCACATCGAATTGCTTATTAAATAAACTTTTTGCGGCTCTCGTGCAGATTGATTGATTGATTGCCCAACTGGCTGCCTGTCTGACTGATTGATGAGCCGGCACGGCAAATGGGAAATGCCAAATGCCGCAGCCCCAGCCGCGCTCTGTGTGCAATTAAAAAACTTTTATGATTTGTTGTGATTTTAGTAATTGGCATTTTTACGACGGCTACCTGACGATGCGGATTCCATTCGGAATTCGCTCATTTCTATGCAGTATATTCAGTGTATTCAGTGCGGCTTTTATTGTTTCGCAATTAATTTGGCCATTGTTGATGGCTATAGTTTTGTCTGTGGCCCAGAATGGCTGAGAGTGCCAGTGAGCCAGTGCCAGAATGGCTGGCGAAGGTGTCATAACTCACGTAATAAACGCCACGCAGTTTAGCCGGCTTTGTCACACACTGCCGTGGGCCGTAAACCGCCACAAAAGATACTATACCACCGCACCGATACGATATATAGTACGCCCGTATGGAGCTATCCCGCGACTTGGCCCATAATTCAGACGCCCAAAACACATGAATGGCCCTCGCACTCGTAAAAGCGGGGAGAGCCCGTTGTGTCTTGCGGGAAAAGAGTTTTACAATCGTTTAAAAACTCGTCAAAAAATTAGACCTTAAAATATTGTATTTGCCTATAGACAGGGCAACCCGCTCCGCCTCCTCTCCCCCGCGCTAAGGACAGGACACACCCATAAAGCCGCTTTGGTTGCTCTTTTTATGGGCCCACAAAATATATATTTTTATATTAGCAATAATTTCACTAGGCGTGGGGCTCTGATTTGATTGTGCATTGGGCGGTGCTGATTCATCGTCCGCAATTAAAAAGCGTTTATTTTTTTATTAGTTGCCAGATCGGCCAGGTTTTCTGCATTTCGCACAGTGCATCTAGCGGTCTTCCGTTCTCCCTCTTGCTTCCGCAAAGTGGGCAGTGCTCATCTTCGGCGCCATGCGGCCGCCATTGGTCTTGCCTCTCGCTCGCGCGCTGAGATCAGGCGATCGCCGCCTCGCTCGCACTTACTGTCCGGCCATTATGGCCGGTTGTGGTGAGGTGAGTTTGCGTTACCAGACAGAGAGAGAGAGAGAGAGAGTGTGGTGACTTTGCTGCTGCGCTCTCTCATGGCGGCTGCTGCAACGTTGAAGGCGTCGTCGTTGACGGCTGCAGCGGTTGTTTTAATTTTTTTGTTGCAGCTGCTGCACTTTTCCATTTTCCTGCCTGCATACATTTTAGGGAAAATTCTCTCAGGAAAATTGAAATGTTCGGGGAGAGCCACTTACTTCAGTCAAGAAATTAAGAGAAGGGATTTTAATGTAATTAATCGGAGGTTATTTTAGATAATTAATAAAGAAATAAAAAAAAAAGATTATATTGTTACCCTTATCGAAAACACTAAAAAATTAACCTTATTATTTATATATTTCGTAAAGTCTTTTTGATTTCTAATATAAGATATTCTCATATTAAATATTTCTTATGTTTAATGCATAAATATAAAAGGCCCTTGTAATAATAATAATACACAATAAATGCTAAAGCAAAACTAAACTGTTTTTAAAATTTCCTTTTACCTATTAATTTATAAGAAAATGTACATAGATAACTTTAACTAGAATTTACCTTCTTTAGCTCATCCCGTCGGAACAACAAAAATCAGCGACAAAATGCAATCATTGTTAAACATGGGCGCAAAGTTTTTAAATTAGTTGAACATTTAATTTTACATGCACTCCATTGCTATTTTACATATATTTTTTGTTCTCCCGTCGAGTCCTCAGAATCATCAGTGCACTTAACCTTTAAGTCCGTGAGTCACACGGTTTTGATGCAGTTTTAATGGGCCTGCGCTTTGTAACTAAATGCACCATCCTAGGCTTCCCAAGCGCTTTACAATTAATTTTATTGCCACTTAAGATTAAAAGGAAGCAGCGCAGCGGGCGGCCGTAATTAAAATAATATGAATAATAAAAGAAATTGCTTGCCAGTTGACGCGCAGTCGAGCTGAAAAGCTTGCAAAAATTCCGATTTGGGCTCCAGTCTGAAACCACTTAACCTTAGCCTAACCTTTGACCCAACACGCACACATGTACATACATATTACTCATAAGGTTGGGGAGTCCGTGAAACTGTTGCCAAAAAGTAAAAATCGAGTTTCCAACTAGTTTTCCCTGTGGCCCCTAAGCCGGCGGCACATTTCCTTCGGCCGCGAGTCTTGCGCAGCTTTCAAAATGTCAGCCCATCGATGTCGAGGCCGTGTGTATGCACTGGAAGAAAATAATGGGGCACTTATTCCACTGAACATTTATATTTTTTGTTGCCTAGAAATATTTAGTTATTATAAATAAATATAATTCGTTTTTGACATATTTCAATGAAGTAGAAAATACTTATCTCACAAACAATATTAAATTGGATAGTGGATATTTCTAAAATATATTGTTTAAGCTTGATTTCTCAATACCAGAACTTTTATAAAATATACAGTTTACATTTTGTACTACATAATAAATATAATAGTAAAGGTTTAAATTATAAAATTAATTATGTACTCAATATACATTTATTAAGAGAATTAACTGAAGACATTCAGTCAGGCCTCATGGTATTTCTTAAAATCTCTATAATGTTTAAAGATCATAGACTAAACCTAGTTCACATTTCTTTCTGTGTGATGACGTGGTCTGCAGAATCACATCACCACGCCGCAAACCTCTCTCTGCGAACCACTTTTCGCACCACTCCGAGCTCCGCACTCCGCGCAAAGTTAATGGACCGTGCATGTTTTTCCCTCAGCCGTGGCGCTTAACATTATTTATGATGGATGAAAAACGGCTATTTCAACTGCTCCTTTTGGGCTCCGAGGTCTGTGCTCGGTTCGCTTTCAACTTCCTTTCGACACCGCCGCCATTGGCTGTTGTTTCAGTTGCATATTCCGCATAGTTTCGCAGTTTTCCCCTCCGCTGAAATGGGTAATTATTTGGTCGCTTTGCCCAGCGGAGATTGAGCCATCAACCGCGTTTTCCCAATTGATATTTGTTTTTGTATGTACGTATTTATGGGTTGGTTGATGCTTCGAAATTGTGCCATGACTTTTGGCCAAACTAGGGTCTTAAGAGCACTCAGCCAGTTGGATTTGCACTCTCTGGGGTGGCTGCTAATAAAAGGATATAATAGAACATGTGCAAGGATTGTTTGAGGTCTTAATTGTATTGTTAAATTCAATAATTAAGGAGAATGGGTTTGGTAAATGGGATGTCTTGTAATGGAGTTCAATACTCATACTTTGAGCAAGGAAAGGCGACCCTTTCAGTTAGTAGAACTCTTTAAAAAGTTAAGTTCTCCATCAGAAATCATGTATATTTAAACAAGTTCTGGAATACTTTTACAATTCAGAAATATATATTAAGATTTGAATCTATAAAAATCGTAATTTATTCAGCTTTTCAAGAGTTAGCAGAGCGATTTTTCCCATCCAATTATCTTGTTTTTTTTTTGCTGAATTCTAAACTCTAAAGATTTTCCAGGGGTTCACTAACATCATTAGCATTCCCCCCCCTCGGTTCTGACTGCTTTTCACCCCCCTGGCGGAGTGTGACCAGCTTAATTAAACCAGCACAGAAAGTGGCAGGGACAGGGGTCATCATCATCGTTAGCAACTGTTGGCCTGCTCAAGTTTTTTGCCTGTTGTTTTTTTTTTTTCTTTAATAAAAATAATTACTCGCATTTTTTGTGTGTGCTGCTTCTTTTGTCTTTCTTGTTGTTGCTGTAGCTTTACTTTGCTTTTTGTGGCTCAGAGCCGCAATTTTGGAGCGTTTTATGGCCGCGTTTTTGTTTCGTGTGTGCGACGGCCATTTTTGAGGCGAACGCTTTCCAGATTGCAATCTAAATGGCGTTTTTTTTCCTACCTTTCTGCTTGCCTTAATAATTTTGTTTCTCTTATTTTTCTGCTTGCCTTAATAATTTTTTTCTTCGCTTTGCGGCTACAGCGGCAGCGGCAGCTTTCAATTTATGAAACACGCTTATTACTCCGCCGCTCGTTACGCGCTCCCCCTGTCTGTGTCCAGGGCCGCGCAGGTAATCGCAATCAGGTCTACAAGGCCGCCGAGCGGGAGGCGGTACACGGAACGCCGTGCCAAGGGGGCGGGGTTCGGTGCTGCTCGGTCCGGCGGCGATCAGCGTCCGCGTCTCTGTTCACGGCCAGCAGAAACAGATACAGATACACCTGCGGTGTACTACTGAGTGGCGAGTTGAGATACAGATACAGCCTCTGGTCGGGCTCTGCCTTTTCGTCTTGCCAGTTGGCTGGCCAATTACACACAGCACTTGGCCAAGACTTTTCTACAATTTTGTTTGCTTTTAGCCACAGTCCGTCCCATGTCCCCCTGTCTCCTGTCCCCTGTCGCCTTCTCTATCTCTGGGGCCGGAGTTAATTGCACAGGTTGCTGCTGGCGGGTATTTTTTAATTGTATTTTCCAGCTTTTTAATTAAAGCTCAACTTGATTTTCAGTTTAGTTGCAATTCCGAAGCTGCTTTTTGTTTTCGCACTTGACGCGAAACAGGTTTGCCTTTGATTGGCAGCCCCGGAGCCGGCCAAACGGGTTTTTGGTAGCACGAATCAGGATGCCGAAGACGTTTTAACGATTCCCCCAGCAAATTACACACACGGCAGAGCCCACTTAACTTTCTTCTTTCATTAGAAGCATCGCCAGAAGTAACCTAAGCTTACTAACTAGCCTTTGGATTAGGTTTATGCACACAGCATCCGCCTTCCATATCCTTTCCTGCCATTTATTCGGCTGGCACTCAAATCAGCCTGGTCTGAAGTCCCATGAATTGGCTAGAACGTTGTCTATTGCCTCCATTCCCATTTTATGCGAATGCAATGAGTTTTGACCAACTAAATGGGCCTTCAGGACATTGAGAAAGATAGTAATTCACATGAAATGGGAGGTAAAAAAAAAATAACATCAATCTAACCTGGATTATGTTTTTTTTTTGTATAACATATTGATTAATACATTTATTATGCTACTTTAAAATGACAATTGAAAGGAATATAAACAAACATTTTAAAACAAAACAATTCTAAGAAACTAGAATTAGAACAGCTCTTTCAATAAAGAAATTCATTAAAATCATTTTACTTGCGTGCACAAATTTAAGAGATAATTTGATTATAAATACTTATTATTTTAATATGGAAGACTATTGTATCTCATTTATATAACTAACAAAATTAAGGTATTTATTATTTTAACATTAAACCATATTGCATCTTATTTTAACAATTTTAGAGCCAAGAAATGGCTTTTAAATCTATCTGCGTTTCTATGACATTTTAATATAAAAGCATATTTTATGTATTTTATACAATGTATAATTGTATATTATAAATATTACTATTAAATCATTAAGACTATGAAATGGTATTTAGATCTGTGACTGTGACACTCAAACACATTTCAAACTTAAAATATGTCCAGTTTCCGGTCTCGTTTCTCTTCCTCTCCCATTGGTGTCAGTGGAGCACGACTATTAAATGCGATTTGACGGCATTAAAAGGACAATTTAAAGTGATATTCATAATGTTTTTCCTTGTGCGCCGGCTGGCTTTTCCCAGTTTTCCTTGGTTTTCACGCAACGCTTGCCAGACAGACGCATTGCCAGCGAACCGCAAAGTCCGTCGTAGTTGTCGGTAAGTGAGATGTGCAAAGTTTGCCTTCGGACGGCCTTAATGGGCACTGCACGAGCACTTGACTCCATATAGTATATAGCCAGAGAGTATAGTATGGATGGCGTGTACAGACATTTGTAGGTTTGTCATTCTCAGGCCCCAATGAGCGAGTGTTCGGCTGTCTTTTGAAATGGCCGCAGTTGCGACTCTGGCAGCATGTTATAATTAAAATTAAGGGAAGCAACGCGAATGTATGTAAAAAGGCAAAACAGAAAAAAACAAAAATATATACATATGTATATATATTTATATACGTACATATATTTCTTGAACTTTGGCGGTGAGCTTTGTGTTGGGACACGGGACACTGTTGTGGCCCCCCCCTAGTGGGCCCCGCCCCTGCGATCCCAGAGATCGCATTCATTTGAATGTTCACTTGTCTGTGCGTCTTTGTGTCTCTTTCTGTCCGCCGGCAGGGGCCATAAAACCCAAAATAATACTATGTAAAAAATGTTTTGTGTGTTTCTCTTTCGGAGGTCCCCCGTCTCCCCCAGACCCCGACCCCCCTAGTGCTCGGCGGTGGAGCTCGTGTGGAGATCGGAACTCGGAGATCCGAGGTCGGCTCTCTTCGCGTTCGTGTTCGCGTTCGCATTCGCGTCAGTTTTCGTTTCAGCCGGGGCTTTGTCTAAACAACAAAATATTGAATTTAATTTTTTAGTGTTAGTTGCTCTCTAACAATTTCGGAGTCGTTATCGCATGCGCATGTCGCGTTCGCGCCTCCGTTGAAATTAATTCATCCCGCCGCAGTTTCCTCGCCTGATTCCAGTGCCCCAAAACCTAAACCCTTGAGTTATCGATCCAGTTTCCGATACCTGATTTCGATTCCGATACCGATCGATGGGCAACCGGTGAGTGTGCGCGGGTGTGTGTGAGTGAAGCTGCCGCCTTTCTGGGTGTGTGTGTGCGGGTCATTAATTAATAATAATATCGATCAGTGGCCGTAAATTCGGGAATTTTAAGTTCGTACATGCTGAAAAGTTCATTACATTGTGATTCCAAGCACGAGATACTAATTCAAAAAAATATCAACAAATTTATTCGGTTCCCATATTTAACGACGGACTTTTACGAGTGCCTCGATTTCATTTCAATAATTATTATTTCGTTCGGGTGAAGTATTCCCCTCTGGCTTATCATCCAGTTCAGGCAATCGTTCGATGTGGTGAGTTCTGCATCTCAATTCTGAAGAGTGATGACTGACATAATCATAATTATATATATTTATTGTATAATATTAATTAACAAGTAATGTGGCGTAATGTTTAATGGTATTTCATAATTGAATTATATAATAAAGATTACTATTTATTTGTGGTACACATCAGCGAGAACGGTAAAGTGTTTGTTAACTTACAGTAAGTTAAGAGTTAAGTTTGTAAATTATTTTAAATGTTTTTTGTTAAAAAATATTATAATTGGTTTGTGAAATTGACAAAGACAAGCTGAAGGTGTAATACATTTTAGAGAAATGCATTTGAGAAAAAAGTGCAGCTTACAACAGGAGCTTCGAAATGGAAATAAAGAAACTTCCTTTAATAAGAATTTAAAAATGTTATATTAATATATGTAAAAATAAAATAAATAATTAAAAATATATAGAACAAACAAATATAATAATATAATATTAAAATAAAATGTACAACTCTCTTCTTCTGGCTTTTAAGTAATTTCAAACCATTTCTATTAACTCTATTAAAATTATCTTTATCATGAGAATAACAAATGTTTGATGATATCTATAGTTAAAGTAGTCTAAGCTACTACCTTGAACTTGAATTAATTAATTACCAACTTGGAAGATATATTAATTACCATTTTCCTTTTAATTTCAGTTCCAACTTGCTACTTTTGAAGCCATTAAGCAAATAACTTTTCAATAACAAACTGGTGGGTAAGTGAAAATATCCCCATAATTAGGGCCAAAAAGAAACCGAAGGGAAAACGAGGCACGAGAGCTCGGCACCCAACGAATGCTCGAATTACCTTTTTGATTTTTATGGCCGAGACAATTCGATTGCAGCGTCGGGGGAGCATTATTGTAACATAAAGTGGTCTGCCCCTGACCGCCCAATCCGCATTCGCGACAAGAGCTGGGCGTTAAAGTGTCCAGGCTGGCGTTGGGGGGCAGGCGGCGGTGGTATTAAAAATGGCAATAAATAAAGTAAAGTACGGCGAGTACATGATTTCCCTGTTAAGATCCCACACAGGACCACGGCGGGGAGTGGGCGTGGTTCGGGCAAGGACAGTGTCCGAGCGGGCCAATTGTGGTAAATCGGAAGTTAAAGACGGCAATAAAACGGCGCAATAAAAATCTATGAATGACACATTAAATCAATTGCCAAAAATCACAAAAGCGTAGAAAAGTCGCTTATGAGTGGATTTGACCACTTGGGTGGCTCTCGTTGGCTCGATGGCTCGCTGGGGCGAAAATTCATTTGAAAGTTTAAGTGAATCATTTTTATGGCCGTGAGAAATCGAACAAATGGTCTAATTATGGCAACCTTTTTCTGTCCGGTGGCTGCTGCTGCTGCTGATGCCGCCGCCTCCAGACAGACGCCAGTTGCAGATCTGGCATCTCGGGTCAGGTGCATCCTCGATTAAGCAATGCATTTCAAAATCCTGACATTTACAACTCCATTTCCCATTGTTTCGCCAGACTTTCCCAACAGGCCAAACCCGATCCGTATGTGGCTTATCCACAAAAAAAAAAAACGCAGGAGAGAAAGAATTTTTTAACGACTTTCGCCAGAACAAAGGGGAAATCGTGCACGACATCAAGAAAATAGCAGCCGAGTTCCACTTATGAAGTAATAAAACGTGAACGAAGGGAAAACCCGCTGCTCCGTGGAGTTTATCGGTGGCAGAAATCGCCCTGGACTCGGTCCGCCATCGAGGATCGAGGGCTCAGGATCTAGCCGGAGGCCGACGGAGGCAGCAGGTCGCACAGGTGAGGTGAGCAGGTGAGCACAGCCCTCACACCCCTGCTTTTCCCGGTGTGGTTAAGGTGGCCATCTTTTTAAAGGCGATGACTTCATTCGGCAGCTTCAATTGCCGGCGTTTCATTTCACCTTTCGCCCCTGCCGCCTGGGCGTAACATGTGCATTCGTCAGCTACAGATACAGCTACGGCTACAGCTACAGCTACAGATACTTGTACTGAACACTGAACACTGTACACTGTACCCTGCCTCTATAAAACCCATAAAATATGTGCACGTCAACGCGCTCCGAGCTGTCTTTTGTGCAGCCATTATTAAATTTCTGATTGTGGCTTTCTACTCGCATGTCTTTTTTTCTTCTCATTGTGTGTCCGGCGGAGGGACTGGCGGACAGGCGGACAAGCAGACACACGGACCAGCGGACCAACGGACCGGTTCGACTTGTTATCTCGTCTTTTCCCCTCTGCTGGCTAATCGAGCCCGGGCTGGGAATGGGGAACTCGGCGTTTTCTGTCTCCCTTCAAAAGACAGTGGATGAAATGGGGAAAAATATACTTAAAAAAAAAGGATTATACTCTATAATTATGGAAATATATTAATTTAGAGTTATGAAGAATAGCGAATAAATGTAGGTATACATATCATTTAAAATATATATTATTAGGATATATCATTTTTTTGGTTCAGAATATATTTTTCTCTTACATTAATTTAGTACAGAAAGTACCACAAACTAAATGAATTTTGTACTTTCATTAAGTCTTTCTAAGAATATAAAGATATACATTCATAATACTTTTCATATTCACTACAAATTATTCCCACAGTGCCTCATTTATTTGACTTCTGGCCCCGGGCACCCGAATGAAAATTAGCTTGAGGTCCTCATCATATTAGTCAGCAGGAATTCCATGGAAGCGAGGGGCAGGAAAGACCGAATGAGAGAGATATTTTCTTTCGGGACAGGCAGACATTTTGAACATTTTCAGGCTTATCACGTAGCCGGGGCCCGGTTCGGTTTCAGGGCCCTTTGGGGTCCCGCCCCTGGACAACCTGCAGTCGAGGGGAGACACAATAATAATAAAATGTTAAATTTATAATTCAATTAATAACGTCTGCGTGGCAGCGTGCATCTGGGAGATAGCCATGGCAGTTGTCATCTGCTGTGCAGGAATGCGTTAATGTGGAATGTACATCTCGGTATGGGTTGTATCTTGGCTTTCCAATTCGCTGCGATTGTTTGTTTGCCGCGTATCTGAGAGATACAAAATCTATACATACACAAAGTAAATTGAGAACTCATTGAGTGCAGGCAACGACCCAAGAGGGATCGATATTCCAGCAAACACAAACAAGGGGCGCCACGGCCAGCCACCCACCACCCACCACCCACTACCCACTGTTCCTCGTTCTTTGTCCTTGCCTTTTTGTGGGTGTGTTTCGCGCGAGTTTGTGTGTGTGTGTGGGTGTTTTTGTGAGCAACCAACAACGTCAGCAAAAGTGTTTTCAAACTCGGCTACCCTCGGTCCTTGGTCCTTGGTCCTTGGGGGTGGTTCGTGTTTTTCTGAGGACCCCCACTTTTCATTCCCTCCCTGTCGCTCCTTCCTCTCGCTCTGCCTTTATCCTTGACTGCCTTTGACTTTGCTTATCGCAACCGCCCGTCGCTTTGCCGGGGGTTGTTTGGCCATCCAGCGGAAGTGGGCGGTTCGCTGGGGGGTGGCGCGGGCGCGTGTGGGTGTGGGTGGTTAGGGTCTTCGTTGGTGTAGCGAAACTGAAATTAACCTTTAGGGAGACGGAGACGGCGACGAGGCAGGGGAGGCGCACGCTATTTGAATAAATATTTTGCTGACTTTGGCTGCTAGGCATGTGAACAACAGGGGGCGGAAGGGGTGGCTGTCTATATATATATACATATACACATCTCTTCCTCTTTGCTTTATTTAGCTATGTAACTATTCTATGTGGAAATTATGCTTATGTAAATGAGGCAGGCGGTCGCCTTTAAAAAGAAACCAGGCAAAGCGAGAAAGAAAAACGGAAAAAATGCGCACACAATGTAGCCAAAGTTTTCATCCCCCGCTGGGAATTTTCTTAGAGAAGAAAAACAGAGCCCTGTCAGAAACAGAAAATTGATGATTTCACTTATTTTTTCCCGGGGCAAAAGTGGTTTTTATGTGCTGGCTTTGGGCTAAGCCTCACAGTTTCAATTTCGCTAAAACTTAAAAGTAGTAAAAGCCAGTCCCCAGTCCCCCCCAGCATTAGATCTTTTTAGGTGATTTGCATACATGCAATATATATATTATTTCTGGCGATTTTAAGCGTTTAATTCGTTCTGCGACAATTAATTCGCCATAAAAGCCCCCGACTGCCCAGATGCCAGGCTACAAATATGTGAAATGGGGATGTGCCGAGAGACTGAGACTGCGACTGCGACTGAGACGGAGACGCCATCAAAATAGCCTAACGACATCATAACTCGTGTCTCGTCGTGTTTGCTGGAATTTTAACTGGTGGCCAATTTAATGCCCATAAACATGGTATTAACACCTTATTGGACCGGAGTGGAGTGGCTGGGAGTGGAGGAGCTGGGCAATTAACACTCTGGCCCACTGGTCATAAAGCACAAAGCCAAACAAGAGCCGAGGTGCGACCGATTGACCCAGTCCATCAATGGGTTAAAGATCAATTGAATTTGTGAGAGAACCTGCGAAAATGCACCTTCACTGCCACAAAGAACCACAAAGAACGAAACCGTGAGAACCCATAAAAACAAACAGACAGGCGGCACTCGCATGTGGTTCAAGTTCAACGCTGGCCACTTTATGGGCCTTGATTTTCGATTTTGGCAGCCCGGCCGGAATTTGAATGGACTTCCAAGCGGAAGCAGCGATTCGACTGCAAATGTGTCTATTTTTATGGTCGCCACTGTCTCGTCCTACACGTGGCGATGTGTAATTAAATTTATGATGAGCCCCGAAGGTCGTCGCCTGTCAGCTGATGGATGGCAGAAAGGTGAAAGTAATGCTCGAATTTAAGGAGTCACCGTTTGGAGAGCCCAAAAACCAGACCAAAATAGTGATAGTAAAGCCTGTGGCAAACAGAAGCAAATGAGGCCTGACACGGGACTTCAGCTCTGCTTCGTGGAGTTAATTCCGAACATAAAACCATTCCATGGAGTCGAATACCCTGCACCACCGCCAGACGTCTGACTGACTGACTACCCACCCATAAAGTGGCCAAAAGTGTTGCTTTAATTTAAGGGGTGTTTACTTTTATTTTTATTGCAATATATATAATGCAATCTACATACAATTTCACTTGCCCGAAAGAGTTGTGGCCCCTCTCACTCGTTCTGTCTGTCGTAAAACGCTTTGCTGGCAATAAAAGGCAGTTAACTAGTTAGATTTAATGTACTAAAATATGGCTCAAGTGCGCGTCCACCGCACAGACACGGCACTTTCTCAGGTGCTTAAACCTATATGAATGCCAGATACAATAAAAGGCCGTCGTGTTAAGGGTATCACGGCGGCTAATTGTTGTTATTTTTTGCCATTAAAGCACTCAACACTCAATTAGTGCTCCCTGTAATTGATACCTTAATGAAAGCTGCAAATAGATTAGCCGCATAAAACTGAAACTGAAGCTCTGAACTCTTGGCCCCTTTTAAAAAAGGGCTAAAAGGTTGCGCGGCCAAGTTTGGGAACCTTTAGTACCCCAAAAAGGTGTTCTAAAGCCAGATCAAGTCCAAGTGTAAGTGGGTTTTTCTGTTTTGGAATAATTTAATGTACAATTTAAAAATATTCAGAGCTTTGCCTTGAGTTACCTTTGAAGTACATAGTTCTAAAAGGCTCTCAAAATATAAATAAAATATATTTAAAAACTATGACACTATTTGTGACGATAAGTTTAGGAATCTTTGGCAGTTCAAAAGTATTCTAAAATTACCAAACATATTTGTCAAATTTTTGCCATGCTCCACTCGGTTCGCTGACATATTTATGGCATATCTAAGATGTTCTACAAACAATTTTACAATTCCTGAAGGCATAAAATTCAAGAATTACTCGTGTGCGAAACAAAGAGCAATGACATTTTGTGTACATAATTAAACAAAGCAATTTTCAATCATAAATTGCATTAACAAAGGATGCAGCATCCATAAGGATGTTGTATAGTACAAAAAAAAAAAAAAATGGTAATGCTTTGTAAACAAAGCGAGTGTATCTGCAAAAGGGAAAAAGGAGCGGGGCGGTGGCCATGTTGGGAACGAAAACACATGCATCCGACGAGATGTATCTTAGGGATACAGCTATGTACATGGCCGCCTGTGCCTCTGACATCTTTCCACAAAATGTCTCGCTTGGAAGCTGTCAGCACGATATTTCATTTTTCAGCCCCTCCGTTCGCTCTTTGTTCTAATTATGGCTCTGGATGTATGTATCTTGTATCTTGTATCTCTCGCTCGGATGATTCTGGCGGCTGTTGCCCAATTTCTGCCTCTTTGCTGGCTCTTTTCGTTGGAATCGCCCAGAACACGTTTCCACGATCAAACGAAAAAAAAAAACGGACCACAAAAAGAACAAAAAATACAAAACAACAAAAAACTAAAAAGTAGGAAAAAAAAGAACAGGAATGAGAAAACTTGTTTGGAAAAGCAGTCGCCAGTGGGCCTCATCTACGAACCGAGCTTAGTTTTTCAGTTTACTCGGAATCGGAATCAAGCCGCGTATCTGTGATGTGATTCGTCTCCGGTTGCGTTCGCTTACATGGAAAACGTCGCGGGTCCAGGAAAAGGGTTCCGAGAATAAAGAGATTCCCGGCCATTAAAGGTTCTGGCCGCATCATAATTAGCTGGCAGAAAGATCATTAAAGATCGTGGCACCCCTCCACGAGAGCTGTGTCTAATTGGATAACATGAATTTAATTTTATTTCATTTAATTCGGGCGCAGCAGCATCTCCGTTTGGTTCTGAGACACCAAACAGCAACTTCTGGCTTTTCTCCTTTTTTATGGCAACTGGCCAATGAACCTGCCTGTCTTTCTCTCACTTCTCGTTCCTTTCTTCGGACATATTGCATGTGAATTTGTCCGAGATGATTATATATATTTTGTGGTGGCTTTATTGTTGTCCAAATTTAAATTTTAGCCCGACTCTGTGGGACAGACATAACATAATGAAGCCATAAGCCGCCGCCATTTCGGTCATAAACCCATTTGAATATTAATTTTGTTAATTAACTTATTCAAATTCGGGAATCGTTAAAAATGGAAGAAATTCTTTTTATGGCTATCGCTCTATTCCCATCAAAAAAAAAAAAAAAAAGAACGTCGCAGCGAATAAAAGGCTTTATTGTCGGCGACAAAGGAAAATATACAAATTATTCACAATAATTGTGACACCCACCGAACCGATCTTCCCACGATGATTGCAGTTCGGAACCGGGTTTTCAAATATTTCTTTGTGTTTTCTTCATATTTTATAATTTAAATGACAAAATAACAAGCTGGTATATTTTAGCTTATTAAAAGAGAAGTAGCATTGAAGGAAGTTTGGGTTTAATTGGGAAAATTGTGATGTCTTCTAACAATTAGGAAAATTACTACACAGAACTTGTTTAGAACTTTCAGTTTTTTCTTAAATAAGAAAAATATGATAGTAAATATTGTTCAAATAAATTAATTCTTTCAAATAAAGTAACTCAAATTATAAAGGTATACAAATGTTTTATAAAGTAACATTAAAATTTAATTGAATTAAAAATTCTTTTATAATGAATAAAAGGGATCTAATGACAATTACATATTTTAGAATAAGAAATCAATATTTTTCAATTTTATATTTAATGCCAATAAGCAAAAAACATTATATAAAAAAATATACCCAATATCCTGAATTTAAAATCAATAAATACTTTGTTTGTTTTGTGTTACAATTAACTAATAAACTCTTACTTTCAACTCATAATGGATCTGTAAAGACTGAGAAGAAATGCGCAATTTTACAGTCCCGCGAACAACTTCATTCCGCACAAATCCGTTGCGTTTTCCATTTCCTCTTCCACTTCCCCGTAGTTTTTCTTTTTTAAGTGAAGTTTCAGTCAAATGATTTTACGAGAGAGCTGAGAGTGCGATCAAAGCGAAAGCGAAACTCTTGAGGGACACATGGCTGCTGTGGCTGCCTTCCTCCTCTGAAGGCGAGTGGAGTTCAGTTGGGCATGAAAGTACAAACTGTCGAAGGGCAGGAGTTGACTTTGACCCTGACACTGCACTCTGTGTGTGTATCTGTGAGTGCGAGCATCTCTCAAGTGCGAGTATCTGTATCCGTGAGTGTTGCACAATGCAAATGCAAAACGAGAAACAGATTTTACGACGTGTTTGACGGCTGTCTGCATGTCTCATGTCGCCTTGTCTTACTGACTCCGAAGCGTTTGCCTTTCCCTTTTCCGGCCCGGCGCTCACTTCCGCAGCGGGAAATCGCGGCATACTCCATGCATCCTGCATCCTGGTTGGTCCCGTCAGCCTGGCCTGCATTATTACCTGCGCGGTGTCAAAGGCAAACAAGATGTTTGCGCCGGCCATAAAGACCTCACTGTCCTTTTTACAGGACAGCTAAAATGGCCAACTATGAGGATGATGAGTGGCGCCTGCTTTTATTGATGGCTCATCCACTTCTGCTCTTCTCTTATTTTTTGCAGTACTGAGGAACTGAGGCATCAGGTGGCGCAGACAACCCGTTCCAGCTCCAAGCTCCTCCCACGTCAGCAACCCACAGCGGTGGCGTCCGGCCACAGCCACCTCGTTGCGCCGACAGCGGCGAGCATCTCTCCCTCCAGCGTCAGTTCCCATCCTACAGGTGAGATATCAATTTAATTAAATTATAAGAGAAGTGTATAAATAGATTAAACAATTAAAGAATATATTTATTTATAAGCCAGCTTATGAACTATAATTTAATTTCAATTTCAATTTCGAAAAATATGTATATTTTTAAAATAACTATATACCAAGGGAACTCTTGGAATATTGACTCAAGAAAATTATATTCAATGTTCAACTCCTTGATTTTTCCAAACCCTTGCATAAATGTATTATTGTAATTGCCGAAAATGGATTTTTATGTGATTGTACACTGTAAATACAGACACACATTTGTGTGAGAACGGGTTAAGGGTTGCCCTCAGTCTGTCGTCAGTCGCATCCTTTTTACGATTTGTTAACATTTCTTTGCCCTCGACTCTGTTTCTCCTCTGTTTCTTTTCTTCCATTGGCAATTGCCATAAAATTCCCATAATAATTGTCCATTGCAGCGTTAAATTTGGCAATTGTCGCCTCAGGCGGGAAAGGGAAGGAAATCCGTAGAAACGAAGGAAAGCTAGGGAGGGGATGTCACAGAGGATATAGGGGTGGACGAGAGCCCGGGGTTCCTTGGTTCCTTAGTGTGCTGTAATAATTTGTCAAAGGAGCTGGCGCACGCATCTATTTGTTTAGCTAATTAACATTAATTAGCGCCATTTTCTGTTGCTAAAAGTTGCACTGGAGGGAATAAATTCAAGGAAATAAACTATATTCTTTAAAAAATATATTTTTTAATATTATAAATTTATTTTTCCACTGAATTTATAATTAAATCGATAAAAACAGTAGAAAAACGAGGTTATGTGTGTAAACTTACACACAATGTGTAAACCCCCTTTAAGACCCCCCCTCCCCAAAGTACTGCAATCTCTGCCATAGATGGCGCTGTGGTGCGCGCGTGTTAAATATTCAAATCAGGGGAAAGAGCATAGCTCCACAGATGAGTCAGTGAGCGGACACGGCACTCGAAGAGCAGCACACGTACAGTGTACGGTGTACAGAGTGTTCGTGCCCCCTTGGCTGACCCCGACAAGCACCTGCTGAGCTCAGCGAATTCCTGAAATACGAATTGAAAAAATTCAGACTCCGTCTTTGGTAATATTTTTTTGTTTAGACTTATCCCCCTTTCGAAATATTCCGAACCCAGACGGGCGCTCTCTTACCCCACACACACACACACACACACACACACCCATCTATAGCTGGGATCCACACGCACGCTGTACAGCGTACGTGTGCATAACGCCGCAAGAGAGCGCGCCCCGCTGGGAACCACCACCAAGTGTGCGCATGCGCGCGCTCTCTTTCGCCTCACACGGACACGGCGCCGCGGGCGCTACGGACTCTTCAGCGCGAGAGAGAGGGCGAGACTCCACTTTCTGGTTTTCTGTCCGTGTGTCCGTGTCCGTGTGCGTTGCCCTGTCGCCGCCGCCTGGCGATGTCAGTGTTTCTGCTTCTGGCATCAGTTCGATTTCAACTCTGCCAGCGTGTTATCGTCGATTGTTCGTGCGCTCCGTTCGGTTGGGCAGCTACAACGGCCACCGCGGCAACAACACAGCCCTGCAACCTCTGGAGGAAGCTCTCAAGCGCCAGGGACTTGGCGATTTCGAGCAAGCGTTTTCGAACCGGAGCTGGAAAATGGAAAGCCAAACACAGCGAAATTAAATCACAATCAAGGGACACACGGCCAGCAATGTGTGGGAAAAATAATAACATTTTTGTTAACTGTTGCAAACATTGAGTTTAATTGTTTGTTTTGGTCGTAAAATCAAATTTTATGACCAGCAACATAAAAAGCCAAAACCCCAGCAGCAGCAGCAGCAGCAGTGGAAACAACAACACCCAGTCGCGATTTGTGCCGGCATCAAAAAACTAAAAAACAAACACACAGTCGGCAATAATAAATTATTTATTATAATTAATACAAAATATCAAAATATACAATAACCAAGAAAAAGGGAAAAGCAAAAGCAAGTCAAACAAGAAGAAACGAAAAATAAACACAAACAAGAAACAGTGTTTTTAAAAATTCCAATTTAAAAAACAAAAGAACTGAATTGAAAAATACCCAATTTGAATATTTTGTGAGATTTTGAACACCGCGAACACCCTGTGCAACGGAAACTCTCTTTTCTGGCCGTTCGATCGAAACATCCGCCCCCTGTGCCACAGCAACAACAACAACAACGCTAAGTGACTCTCTTTTGTCGTTCGCTCTTTAAGCTGCGTGCGTGTGTGTGAGTGCGTAAGCGCTAACTGTGTGCGTGTGCGGTACGCAACTGAAAGCAGGGGAATTTTTGGATATTAAAAAAACGCACTAAGAAACATTACTAAATAAATTACAAACAAAAAATAAAATAGTAATTAAATTAAATTAAAAGAGCTTTAAGAGGGAGAGTGAGTAAGAGAACAACGGTTGGTGGGTCGCGGCGATCGACCCTGGAAGAACTTCGATTCCCTTCGCCAGTTCGAGTGACACGCGTGCAAGATAACCGTAAATATTCCACCCCTCCCCCAGACCCCAACCATCCCGCTGGCGTGCGCTCTCTACGACCCCCACGATGTCTCGGCAGTCGGGTCGCACGCCGCTGCCGGGGCGTGGTGGGGGCATCATACACACACCCACGCCCACACCGCCCACCCGCACCTGCAGCCGCATCCGCATCCCGCCATGCAGCAGCATCACCTCCAGCAGCAGCAGCAGGAGCAGCAGCAGCAGCAACAACAACAGCAGCAGCAGCAGCAACATCTGCAGCAGGAGCAGCAGCAACATCTCCAGCAGCTGCACCACCATGCGCACCACCACCTGCCTCAGCCATTGCATACCACCAGCCATCACCACAGCGCGCATCCCCACCTTCAACAGCAGCAGCAACAGCAGCAGCAGCAGCAGCAACTTGCAACATCGCCCTCCGCGGTGCTGCAGCAGCAGCAACAACAGCAGACAACGCCCACCACACATTCCACGCCCACCCATGCGGTCATGTACGAGGATCCACATCCACCTGTGCCCGTGCCCATTGTTGCCGTGCAGCAGCAACACCTCCCGCCTCCCCAGCAGCAGCAGCAACAACAGCAGCAGCAACACCCTCAGCAGCAGCAGCAGCAACAGCTGGCCACAACACCAACGGTGGCCGGCGCCCTCAGTCCCGCCCAAACACCCACTGGTCCCTCCGCCCAACAACAACAACAACAGCAGCAGCAGACGCAGCAGCAACATCTCACATCGCCGCACCACCAGCAACTGCCGCAGCAACAACAAACCCCAAACAGTGTCGCCAGTGGCGCCTCCTCGAATCTCCAGCAGCAGCAGCAGCAGCAGAACTCAGCGGTCGCTTCTGGCCAGGCGCAGATCGTGGCGCCGACCGCGGCCAGTGTTTCTCCCTCCAGTGTTAGTTCCCAGAAGGAAGGTGAGGTCCTTGAAGTGATGGGGTTGCAAAAAGCCTTATTTATATATTTGGAAAAGTCCTTCAGGGTGAAACTTAGCTTGTGGAAATTGAAATGGGGACTTTCTCTTGATTACTATAGGATTTAAAAAGTCCAAGCTTTAGTTTCAAATTAAATTATTTTACATCCTAAAAAATAGGGATATGCAGTACAATTTTCAAACTTTCTTAAGAATCTGAGAATAAAATGGACACAAAGTTCTTAAGAAATTGAGGCAAAAATAGGGGATATTAAATAATTATTTCAGGGATAATCTAAACCTTAAGCAAATATTTTAAAATTATAAAACAAGTTAGAAAGAGAAATAAAAAAGTTCTTACTCTTCAAAAAAATCTTCAAGAATCACCTAACAAATTGTTCTCTACATTTTTAGAATCATTTAAAGTTATAAGATATAAATGAGATATACAACTTTTTGATCTCAGGGAGATATATAAAATATATACAAATATTTCTTTCTGTCGATATGTCACACCTGGCCTCAAAAAATATTTCCTAAAGAATTTATCGGTAAAAAGAAAATTTAAATGAAATATTTCATTGAAGTATTAAAAGTTTTGTTAAGTTAATCACCGCCCTGTCATAGAGGGTGTGATAAGAGGGGCCTGCTGCCAACAATATTTCAAGGCAGGTTCTGTAAATGTTCTTGCCTAAATATTTTCTTGAAATTTTACTTAACACAGATTTTTAACAACAAATTGTCATTTGATTCTTGTCGTATAAATTTAATATAATTTTAACTTGAATTAACAATAATAGTTTTCCATATAAGAAAAAATAAAACTTAAAGTTGGTTTAAAAGTTAGGTTTTTATTCCTTTAAATACTCAAATACAAATATAAAATATATTTACCCAGGAAGCATTTTATGGATTTATGTTTGTTCTTTTGTAAGCAGACATTGCACAGAGAAAAGACTACAATGTAGCATTTTATTTAGCTAGGAATTCTTTGTATTTTTAAACTTTGGTGGAGTTGAAACTTATTTATTTATATTCTCTCAGGCATTAAACATTAAATATAATAAGGAATATGTATTGCTAAGTTTAACCTTTAGTTAAGCAACCATACGTAACCATAAATAGTCGTAAAAAAGCGTGCCTCCCACGCGGAGATTATTCAAATTGACTAGATATTAATAGGCCACTTTCGTTCTGTTTCAGACATCAATATGTCCATCCAATTAGCGCCACTGCACATACCCGCCATCCGGCCCGGCCCGGGCTTCGAGACGGACGCCTCGGCGGCGGTCAAGCGGCACACGGCCCCCTGGCCGTACAATGACGACGGCTTCAACCAGTACCACGCCTCCGCGTCGCAGTACTACATGGAGCAGCGGGACCGCAAGCACATGTTCCCCTACTACCCAGACACCCAGTTTCAGGTGAGGTCGCCACACCTGGCACTCTATTAGCCCACCCCCATGAACAATTCCTTATCGCAGCAGTACTGGCCCAACTACCGCACCGACCAGCCGACCTCCGCGGCGGCGGCGGCCTACATGAGCGCCACCGAGGACCGCCACGTGAGCGCGGCAGCGGCCGCCCGACAGTCCGTCGAGGGCACCTCGCAGTCCAGTTACGAGCCGCCCACCTACTCCTCGCCGGGCGGGCTGCGCGGCTATCCCAGTGAGGCCTACTCCAGCTCAGGTAAGTCAGAGCAGTCGAGAAGAGGGTCAAGGGAAGGTGCTACACGTGAAAAAATTTCTGGGATCTTATAAAATGCTTAAGAATATATTTTATTGTGGCATTCAAAGAATTTACTTAAACAAGAAATATTATTTAGTTTATGTATTTATACCTAGAACATTTCCTGAGATTTGTCAAAAATGTTTATAACATTTGTAAGTGTGTCTGGGCTTGGTATTCCTTTTAATTATGAAATATTTCAAAAGGGTTTCTTGTTTAAAATTTTTGTATAAAGATTCTAGGTTTTAAATAAATCAGCAAATTACCAGCATTTTCCTAGGCATTTGGGAAAGATTTCTTTAATTTTTATATACATTTTTCTAATTTAGTGAAAATGTCTATAATTAATATAAGCAAATCAGAATATTTAGAAAGTATCCTAGATATTTTTCAAGTGCATTTCGTGGCTGCTTTTGTCACCGTATCGGTTGGAATAGCGAATTGCGAATTGCGAAACCGAAACCGAAACGGCAAACTTGCCGTTCAATTAGCGTAGTGCAAAACAGCCCATAAATCGATTCTCGCTATTTGGCTAGCGTTACGCCCTAATGTGGGTGTGAAAGTCGTTGGAAGCGCATTCTATGGAGGCTATGTTCCGCTGGCGTCTTATCACCAGAAGTTGAGAACTTCAAGTTCTGTCAGCTAATCACCCAGGGATACCCCAATAGTAAAGACACGTTTTTATCGGGTTATATATCATAAAAAGCAGGCAGTTCAATGGCTACTCCAACAAGTTTTGCTACAAGGTGCACATAAGACAGGTGCGAAGGCCAAGTATGCATATTTTCAATATTCACAACCCCTAAATAGTTGACAAGTTTTTAAAAGACACTTCTAATAAGTGGGATGTCATATTCGTACACTTTGTGGAGTTGAAACTTGTTTATTTATATTATTTTAAGTTAAGGAACAATGCAAACTGTAACTTTGGTATTTTGTTAAAATGTTTAAATGATTTTTAAAAATGTACCCGATTTCTTTAGGGTTTTATTTGTTATTTAATAAGTAGATCATTTAAACAATGAGCTTTTGAGAAATTACAACTTTAAATTGAGATATAATAACTGAAAAATAGGAAGAGTTTCATTTACTATTTAAGAATTCCTTAAAATTTCTATAAATAAGGAAATCTAAACTGAATAATTCGCAAAAATTGTAGTTTTAAACTCATTCTTCAGTACAATGCACTAGTCTTTTCTTTTAAATGACCCGTAAGAGTTATAGATAACTAAAAATAAATCCAACTTGTCACTTTTTTTAAGCATAAACTTAATTGCTTCATTTGGAAGCGCAATGACCGGGAACGAATGCATACATTAACCATTACCCATTCCCTATTACCCATTACCCATTACCCATTACTCAGTCGGGTGTGAATGGGCCTCATGCCAATTCGGAGCTCCGCTCCCCGTACCGCACCAATTAAGGGGCCATAAACGCTGAATTGAATAATTTTGTATTACGCTTATTGCTAAACAATTTCCTTAATTGCTCTATAAACTTAACGATCTGAAATTGCATTAAAAACAGAAATAGTGCGGGGACCACCCACAGTTTATGCTTTTATTTGGTAAACTTAACCTTAATCCTTTTTTTTTCGTTTTTCAGGAGCCTCTGGTGGATTGTCTGTGGGCGCCGTGGGTCCTTGCACGCCCAACACGGCCCTGCACGAGTGGACCGGCCAGGTGTCCGTCCGGAAAAAGCGAAAGCCCTACTCCAAGTTCCAGACCCTGGAGCTGGAGAAGGAGTTCTTGTTCAATGCCTATGTGTCCAAGCAGAAGCGCTGGGAGCTGGCCAGGAATCTGCAGCTGACCGAGCGACAGGTGAGTTGTAAAGCTTTAGGGGATTCCGAACTTTAAATTCATTTTTATATATTCTTTCAGGTTAAGATATGGTTCCAAAATCGGCGCATGAAGAACAAGAAGAACTCGCAGCGCCAGGCCAATCAGCAGAATAACAACAACAACTCGAGCAGCAATCACAACCATGCGCAGCCGACCCAGCAGCATCATAGCAACCATCACCTGAACCTCGGCTTGAGCATGGGTCACCACTCCACGAAGATGCACCAGTGACCCTTGGACAACGGCAGCGCGGGCGCAATGGGCTTTGCCACCTACTAGCAGTTAGCCAATCCGAGTTCGGTGAATCCCCAGCCGCAGCCGAACTCGCAGGGGGATCCGCATCCGCATTCGCATCCGAATTCCCACCCCCTGACCGATCCGAACCACCATCTGATCAAGAACGAGCTGGCCCTGGACTTTCCCTGTTAGCCAGCGGATATATAAAAAGAGAGAGAGAGTAAAATGTACAAAACCCAGAGAGATCTCTAGGATGGAGGTTGGATCACGATCTGTGGCAGCCCAGTACCGCGCAGGCGTCGCTGACGGAACGATTGGAGTGCAGTTAATTATTAAGTCAGTTCTAGAGATCCCCGAGATCGCCGAGATCCCAGACCCAGCAGCTTAGTTCGGTAGTTGAATATAGATACGAGTAAGATGGCAGCAGAAGCAGCAAATATGGAATATGAAAATATATATATGTACGATATGTACTCCTCTTGACGCTCTCATTACACTTAGCGAGCACCATGAATTTTCTGAATTATAAATTATGAATATGAATATACTTAAACGTCAACGTGAATATAACCCCGCATAAATTATGAATACACGCGTTCGAGTAGTAGATTTTACCATAACTATCCATTTAAGAGCGGCTAAATTAGGATGAGCACATTGTAGACCCAGCAAAAAACATGTTCTTAAAAACAAAAACAAAACGAATTGTTTAACAATTTTCGAGACCCTCCCTCCCAAGTCCAACCCCTCTCAAAACAAACACACACTCCGCCAGGCCTAGGATAAATTTTGTCGTGTATTGTTCGTCGTGTCGTGTCCTTTGATACCCTCTAAGTTCCTGTATATAAACTAAGACAGCGCGCCGACTTCCGGCCGAAGCAAGCACTCGATAAATTAATCTGAAAGCAGATATATAATTGAAGATATTCGATATGTGTATGATATATGAACTCGAATTCGATTTTAGCAAATGGTATAATAGTAAGTCGCAAATTTCGATGTTTACTCCATAGTTGAAGTCGCTTTCGAATTAAATTAACTCTAAACGAAAACTACTCGTAAAGCTAAAGCCACAATGCAAAAACTAAAGAAATCTAAAGCAAGATGAATACATTTTACTAAAGTAAGCAAAGCAGAAAGAAATCGATGGGGTGGACGTGTCGAGGAGGAGGTAATTAGCATACCGTAACAGCTACTTACTTATATAACTTACACTAGTACTATATACCATATAGTAATCGTACATATGCATACATATATTTTCATGTGTATCGATGCCGCTTGATCCTGATATTAAGTCTAAGTTTAGTTGTGTTGTGTAATTATCGATTTTGTTAATGTTTTGCCCCGAGCATTATATTATATTATGCTGAAACCTAAACCTAATCCTAAAGCCTACACCTAAACCTACACACCTATGCCTCTCATTCAATGTGTATGACTAGCTATACGCATACTTGATGAAGAAATGATTTCACCCACTGCTTTATTCATGTTCTTGTATTATTATTATTTCGAGCCCTCGATAAGTTGTAGTCTAAAGTCGGTTATGTTTATGATTATGTTCGATTATAGTTTGTTTAGTGAATTTTAATCTAGCATTAGCAATTCTCTTTTTTAAAAAGTTAATTATTGTGAATAAAATACAACAAGTTGCAGCAGTGCAAAAATATACACACAATTCAAAAGTATCCCAACTTCTTGGCCCTACCTTTAATGATTCAATACTTCTGATGTCCTGATTTTCCTGAGTTATTTTCCTTGGTTTCTTCTCATCTCCCCTGTTTTTCCGCCCAATTCATTTGGTAAGTACACCAAAGAGGAGGATGTCAACGCATCGCAAACGACCTCTCGTCATCGAATTTACTCATAGACATCCATTACATACTCGGTAGTCGGTACTTGTACACCACGTAAGGCAAAATACGTATGTACTGCACCTACTCGTAAGCAGATCAGTTCGTAATCTCAGCTCTCTCAGCCAAATTGAAACACTAATAGCTTTCTGGTCATCAAAATAGCACACCATAACGTTTATGTTTATATTTTCTTGAATTTTTCTTCGTTTCCTTGGGTTTTTCTGAATTTTCGTTGACGTCTCTGTTCGCCACCGGTATTGTAATACAGCGCTTAAATAAATTAATACTAGAATTAATAGTCTTGTTTCGACATATGTCTTAAGATTAAATAAATTATTATGTAACTGTGTTTCTGGAACTTTTCTTAAAATCTACCAAAATATCTCTACTTCAGAAAGTGGTTATTGATGAGGAAAAGGTAAGTAATTTCAGTGGATTCAAAGTTCTAAATTGATATGGCTGTTAATAATTTATTAATTAGATTTGGGAAGAGGAATAGAAGCTATGGAAACTGTTTTAATTCAAATATTAATGGAACTTCTTGGTTATTAATAAAAACGTATAATACCTTGCAGGGTATTATAATTTTAGTCAGAAGTTTGCAACGCAGTGAAGGAGACATTTCCGACCCTATAAAGAATATATATATTCTTGATCAGCATCAACAGCCGAGTCGATCTAGCCATGTCCGTCTGTCTGTCTGTCCGTCCGTTTCTACGCAAACTAGTCCCTTAGTTTTGAAGCTATCTGAATGAAACTTTGCAGATAGTCTTTTATATGCTCTCACTACTAAATATGTCGGAACGGGCCGGATCGGACGACTATATCATAAAGCTGTCATAGGAACGATCGGAAATTTTTGAGAAAAACAATTTTAAATATGCCAATATTCAATATATTTTGGTACATGGCCATTTTGTATTATTCTAGAATTTCGGTTAATTTTGTCAAAATCGAACTACTATATCATATAGCTGCCATAGGAATATATACATATATATCAATTCATTTAGTTTGTCCGCAACAGATGAAAGGTCATTAGCATAAAGTGTAAATAACAATGGACCAAGCACTGAACCTTGGGGGACACCACGAGTAACATTTTCAAAATCAGACGACACATTTGACAAAACAACAGATTGACGACGATTATTTAAGTACGAAGACACAAGGTTAACAGACGTTTTTGAAAAATAAAACATATTTCGTAGCTTTGAACATAGAATATTATGGTTGACAGTGTCAAAAGCCTTGCTATAGTAATTGTACACAAAGTATTATCAGTTAGTGCGTCTTCCGGGTATAACGACGTAAAATCGGCGGTCCCTTGAAAGTCTCTATAACCAGATTCTTCTACACTTTAAAGATAGGAAGAGTTTTTGTTATTTTTTCAAGAAAAATAAATATATAGGTTCTCATTTAAGTATATATAACGCATAAAGACATTATTTGAGTCGGGCTATCATATTTGTGATTGAGTGCAAACTGCAATAACATTTACTTGACTGGAAATTGAATAAACTATCAAAGAATTTTATTATTGATTAAATTTTAAAAAAGGTACAGGTAAAATCATTCCCCACCTAGGTCATTTTTATACTCTTTCAGGGTAAAAGTTTGCTTCGCAGCGAAGATGTCATTTCCGACTCTATAAATCATATATGTACATATAATCTTTATCAGCATCAAAAACGGAGTCGATCTGACCGTGTCCGGCAAGAACAATTTGTGTACTAATTTTTTCATAATTTTATAAGGGGTCAAAGGGTTATCATCAAAACTGACAATATTTGATGAAAAAATGTATTTTCTTTCAGAATTGAAATTTATTCGATTCGTTAGGATTGATTTTCTATTGGTATTATGACTTTATATATATTATAATATATATTATAATAGCATAATAAAAGTGTATACAAACTTCGGCTTCACGATGTTAGCCTCCTCCGAGGTGTTTCAATATAGCCTTTATGACAAATTCTTTCAAATACATAGAGTGAAATATAATATGTACATATAAGGCTAGTTTTAAATGTATTTCTGAATGTATCCATTAAGAATTGTTGGTCGCACATCTTAGTTAAGTGGGAATTTACATTTTATATAAAATAAAAATAAAAATATATTACTTAGAATATAATAGCATAACTAATTTAACGCTTTCAATATTTACCGCCTAGCAATGCTTTCAACATGTGATTTAAACTTTTTATTATTAAAAGTTGTAAAATAAAAATAGCAAGTCGAGTGCGTTTAACTCCAATTTTGTTTTATATAAGTCCAAACAATATGGGTATACAATATTTCATAATTAAACATTTTTAATTTTACAGTTTAAAGTTTTAAAATTTAACATTTTTTCATTACAATTCCTTTGGCCAGATGTATGCATTAATATATTATATTAATCATGGCGAAAGAGAAGTTTCGATAAATCATCTCCGAACTGCATACATTATTTAAAGGTACATCTCATTAGGATTTCGTATTAATATCGAAAGCAAATATTTGCATTGATAATTGCCTTCGCTTGGGATCATAAAAGTGTACCCCACAATCTGTTCTTTGTTTAAATGGCATTCAACCCCTGCCCACCAAGGGGTTGGAAGCGGACTTGAGACAACCGATAGATGCATATATGGAGTGTATGTACATGGAGTGGTATGTGCACTCGCCTATGTATGTACCTCTCGCTCAGATGTATCTACCTATATAAATTTGAATAAGTTTTCATCGATGCCCCGAGCTTAGAGGCTTCGGGTTCGGGGCGGGAAACGCCATAAAATGCACCCTGCTATGTAAACACTGCCATGGCACTTCCCCTCTTTGTCGAAGGTTCACAGATTGCGAGATAAAGAGCTTCAGCTTCAGCCTCAGCTTCGGTTCTGTTCGGTTCGGTTTCATGAGTTTTTTACGTTATGTACTCGAAGCAGCTTTCACCCATCGAACGGCAGTGGGCAGCGATGTGCTCCTTGGGGTTGGATCGAGACAGGGTCTCTTGGTGGGGTTGGGGATGAGTCTGCTCGGCGGGTGGTTGCGTCCAATGGACTTACCAACCACCGACACCGTAATAGTAGTTTCCCGAGAGGCGAGCATTTTAAAATAAATCGATTGAAGTGTGGTTCTCTAAAAAAGGAAACAATAAGAACAATGGGTTTCTACTCTTATTTTTGTCAGTAACTCAAATAATGAGAATATAAGTTTGAATTTATTTACGGAAAGAGTCTTCATATCCCTCTGAAAATATTTAGATTTTAGCCTGATGAGAAAAGGAAGCCGATATTGTATTTATTATATATATTTATTATTCATATATGTATGCATACAAAATTTAACAAATTGTTGATATTTGCCAGCTAGCATTGGTGTTTTTCAAAAGGAATACGAAAATATTTTCCTAAATATCCGTCGTACTTGTTTATTTATTTTTTTATATTTAACATTTAAAATATGAATCTGCGATGTTCAGATGTTTTTAATTTTTGTAAATAGTTTAAGTATACATTGAAGAGCAAAACGCTAACACATTCTTGATGGTCTCATTTCAAAATACTTCTTTGGAATTAAGCATTCTAAAGTTTTTATAAAGTTTAAAAAATATTGGTGACTTGTGTGACTACGTTTTCTGAAGCCATTTTAATAAGCCGGAAGAACAAAGTCATTATAAAATTTTAAAGAATGTCAAATCGTATAGCGAGAACAGATCTTTGAAGTGAAAGGATCGAAATGGAGTTACAATTGTGATCTTTAGTAAGGAAATGATAAATCTTAACATGACAATGCAATCGCAGGCTTCACTTAATCAGTCATTTGTGATTTACTTTAATGCCAACAATGACTCAAACTCAAACTCTCTACAGGTTTAAATAAGAACGGCGAGATTAAATTTTCTAAATATTTGTATTATTTACCTATACACCAGTTTTAACCGTCTTCATAGTTAGAATGTACGTGAATTTAACCATTAATTTATACCGATATATAAAAGTCTAGCAAGATATACAAACTTCCTTATGTATGTACATAAATGAACATCTCTGTTGATACCGGTAAATAATATGCAAAACGAAATTTGAAGCTTACTTGACAATTTCTGTAATAAATATTTTAAGACATTGTATTGCATATTGTTTTTCAATAAAAGTACTCTTTAAAACTTTATATTTTATTGATATATCTAAGAGGATACCATTTATATTTGGATTTTAACAATTGATTTTACTAAATATTTAGCAAAACTGGCTATAACCTAAACTCCAACCCATCAAATAATTCATTCGTATTCATATATAGTCGAACATTGGAGTTAAATCCTCGAAAGCTTACAGACTCTGTGTCGAATTCGCGGCATATGCGGGGTAATGGTAAAAAGTTGTCACAAAGTGCCCGTGGATGCTATGAAAATATGTACCTAATTCAATACGATTCGATCTGGTAATCAAAAGATAAGCGTGCGGGAGATGGCAGCCATGTGAACCGGACTCGTTTTGGGGTTGAAAATGGTAGATGTGCGCCGGGACCCCGGGAGGAGCGGAGTGCAGAATGTCGAAGGAATAACAATCAAATGATTACAGCGGCAACAACCACCGCGGCCTGGCTGGGAAACTGGAATTCAAAATTGACTCGTCGATGTCGTCAGCCTCGAGCTCGAGTGCCGTATTCAGTTTCAAATATAGCCTCAGCTTCAGAGACGGCTACAGCTTGGCCTGGGTTTTTTTTTTTTTTTTTTTGGACGCCTCTCGGACTTGTTTCGCACATAAAGATACAAATGTATCTGCGGCAGACAGCAAATGGCGTATATAAAATGATTGGACATGAGCCGGTGTGTGTGTTTGTGTGTGTGTATCTGGTGGTTGTTTCTACCATACGGTGACCGAGAGCGAAAGAGACGGGTGTGCTTGGGCCGAGAGAGAGGCAAGATACACGCGCGTTTTACGACCCGCCGCTCCTCCTGGCTTTTCATCTTTTGGCATTGGGTCCCGGAACGAGCACGAGGACGGGCAGGGGCCAGGAGAAGGGGGAAATGAGAATTCAGAGAATGAGAATTCAGAGTTCTCCGGCGAGTTCTCGATTCTCGCACTCGCAAGTGTTGCCATCGCGCTTTCAGCTCTGCCGCAGCGCTGCCCGGGGTTTACGACCTTCCATATTCCATTCCATTCCCATTTTTCCCTTTCGGTTTTCTGCCGTTCTGTTTTCGGTTTTCAGTTTTCGGTCTTTGCGCCAGGTTCACGGCACAGGCACATCCTCACATCCTCGCCGGCATCTCGGCACTGGAGACGCCATCGACAGCCACAACCACCGCTCTTGCCGTGCACCTCATGTACCTCAGGCCCGTTGTATCTATGTATCTGCGTATCTGCGGCGACGCCAGCTGCTCTGCCAACGGCGCTGCCACACTGCAGCCGTCTTGTGTCAAAGTGAACAGCAAATATTATTTTTTGGACACTTTGCCATCGCCGTCGCGTCGCCCGGAGCTGAACTAAGCTGAGCTGAGCTGAGCCGAGACGAGACGAGACGAGAGATACGTCTTGTCCTGCTCCCCGTGCCCGTTCCCGTTCCCGTTCCCAGTCCGGGTTCCATTGTCCTGACGAGCTGCACAAGTCGCAGTGTCGCATTCGAGGTCCGACTGTGGCTCCCATTCGACCTTTTGTCGGCGGCGGTGCTGCCAATTGTGTATAATTGAAATCGACCCACAACAATGGCCCAGGCCAGAAGGAAAAGGGAACCCGAAGGTACCCAAAAAGAGCCCAAAAGAGGTCCAAAAGTAATACCAAAAAAATGCAGAAAAATAAAAGATGTGGCTGTAAATCAAACCCAGCCGGTTCGGGTTTGCTTGTTGCCAAAAAAAAAAGCAAAGAAGAACACAAGAATTAATTATAATAATGACAAAGAACCAGAACTTCGTAACGATTTCGCGCGCGTTCGTTTACCTAATTGTGAATGTGGATTGCAATTTCGCGTGTGCGTATGAAGGAAAAAACTAAGGCTTGGACAAATAAACAGAAATACATCATGGAATGAAAATGCCAGCATTTCCGACTTGCGGTTTGGAGGACCAGTGGAGCCGGTGGAGCTGCCTTTCGACTCGAATCCCTCGAGTGCGCTGGGCGTGACTTCAATTAAAGTGATTTGTGGCCGCCGTTTTTGACATACGAGACGTAAATAGCAGCTCTGATTCATGGAGCCCCTGAAATATGTGTATTTGAACAGGGTCCTCGGCCCACAGTCACGTATCCCTACGCGAAACCGCCTCAAAGTTGGCTAATTGAAAGGGTCCTTGGTTAAGGTGAGTACATTCAAAATACTCCCCGGTAAATTCCAATTGTACAGTTGGAGAATATGTAGTTTTATAAGATATTATAAAATAATAATAATTAATAGATTTTTAAAGGGTAATAGTAACTATGGATAGCTAGGTGCTTTAATATTTTTAAAATTCGAATAGCTAAATTAATACTCATAGAGCTAATATATTTTAAAGCTCGAAAGACAATTCACACTTTCTCTTAATGATATTTAACTTATTTTGGAAAAGCTCATTAAGTAACCCATTTCTTGAAATTAATCCTTTTTTTATTTGTAATTCCTGTTAGACGGTGCCGTTAACACATCACAAAAGTCAAGTAAATCTGTATATTTTAGGCCAATAAGACAGCCCGCAATTGATATATAGTATATTCAAGTTACTTTTACATATGTACATAAATCTATGTACATACATTATTTCATATATTCAAGCTGTAAATTGATTGATTTATTTAAATTTATATAGAGATACAAAAAGCTTAACATTATTTTTAAACCATGTAAACAATATAAGACAAATCCGTCAACAACTAAAAAGAAAATCATAATTCCTAAACAAGAACCTCTTTTATACATTTAAAAGTAGTTTAAATTAATCCCCGGGAAATTTAGAATCTGTTTCTTAGCAAAGCCTGAAAGCCTCGACTGTTTTAATTTATTTTTATTTAACTTTAAATTAACTTATATTGTTATTCAGGCATTTAAAAAAAGCCTTCTTTCTACCTTAAATCTGTTATTCAAATTTGTACCTTCTTCTCGTCGAGTTTCTAAGTTAAGCGGGGGAATGAATATACATATGTACATATTACCTCCGATTTCCGGAAGAAGAGCAATATCTGAATGACAGACAGGTAGAAAACGCTGAAAGGGTTCTTCATTCCTGCTCAAAGTGATTTATGGAAGTGCGAACTGAGATGCTTTCAAGGAAGCCCGCGGCGAGTGACGCAAAAGGCGGGCAGGATAGGCACGACTCGAAAGGATTATGCTGATGACAGTCGCAGATCTCGGATTCAGAAACCCTGATCCCAAATCCCGAGTTCCGAGCTCAGAAAGCGGTGAAAGCGTGAAGGCAGGTCATTTACGACCTCATCATAAACAGTTTACAGCAGCTCGGGCCTCAAAATATTTTGGTCAGAACAATGGGCAGAACGAGACCATGGCTAATTCTCGGAGAGAGATCTCTGAAACGGGTTGTCAGAAACTAGAGCAGAACCCAGCTGGAGATGGAAATGAAGCTGGAGATGGGTGATGTAACTGCAACATATGGCACTTCCTGCCATATCTCTCTCCCAATCGAACTGGCAATGAATACATAAACCCCATAATTGATGACGTGTGGAATGGTGTTCTGTCACAATTTAATTGCCCCCCCTTACGGGACAGACACAGCCGCCATCCACCCACGAAAAGTGCGTGCTCCTTCCCCGAGTCCGGAAAATTAATGGGAATATGTTCGAGAAGAACATAAATAGAAGTACATATGTACGGCTGACATGCAGGCAATCGTGTGTCACCACCGCCTACAACTCATTAAAATTCCAAGAGCCAGACCCAGAGCCCCAGAGCAGGCCACGGATAGTACCAGAGGTACGGGGTTCGTCATGGGTTCCCGGTTCCCTGTGCCCTGTTCCCGGACCCCAGTTTCACAGGTTCCATCTTATCAGTTCCGCGGAACAGGCGGCCCAAAAATAATGTAATTTATTCCGACACTTTCATAAAAAGCATGGAGACCCAAACTCTCGGCAACAAAGCAAGACATTATCGCTGCATAATTAATGCCACATGTTGCAATGCGCTGCAGCGCGACAATAAAAAGGCTCCTTTGTCTCCGGGTTTCGGGACGGTGGAGCGGCTGAGCGGCGGCACCCATGAGATATCATAAAGCCATCCCGCTTTTAATTGCCCGCCTAGAATATTGAGCGCCCCAGCTCCAGCTCGTTTGCATAAATTTATCCCAAATGAAAATCGAAAAAGCGACGGAAAAGCCTGAAAATCCTGTCCTGATAGCAGGGTTATTCCCCCACCCCTCTGCCTGGATTTTATCCGTCCGCTTTGGCCTCCATCTTCGCTTGCCAGGCGCATGCGCCGCTCCGCCGTCGGAGGCCATTATAAAATGGGCGGAGCCATCTTTAGAGCCGTTAGCTCACCACGGGCTCAGCGGTCGTGGTGAGTTTCCGCCTGCGACCCTTGTTGCCTGCTGACGAGGCGGAAAGGAAACCACACTAGGTATCGGATGTCTGGGACAGTCTGGGGCATTTCTCGGAACACTAAGGCCCAAATGTCCTTTGAACATCTAATTTAAAATGTTATAAAATGGGTCCGTTTAAAGTAAATTGTTTTATTTATCTTAAGAATTGATTAGATACTAATGGCGTATAGGAATATGTACTATGCTTCCAAAAATATCCCATATAAGCGCATTCTAGGAGCTATATATCGAAATACTTCAATATAATTTAGTGTGAAGAATCAAAATTGAGTGCTCGTTTTTATTATTTCAGTAGGGGTACTTATTGAGTGTAAAAATTTACACTAAAAATTTACCCTACCAGGTTATAACAAATTTTTCCTATATTTCCTTGAGTTTCAAATAATGGTATATATAATTATCTTTGTGCCATCATGAGAGCTCTACTGTGAAATACCTGTTACCCAAAGTATTCCCTGTAATGGAACTCACCTATTGATCTCCCTAACGTATTAATTGTAGAGAGTTATATATGTATCTTAATATTAATATTAAAACATAAATATAATGCATTTTTATCGCATGTTAATATTTATAGTTTTAGTCAGAAGTTTGCAGCGGAATGAGGAAGACATTTCCCCCTATATGTCATTTACACAGTATACTCTTGATCAGCACTAACAGCCGAGTCAATCTAGCTATGTAATTTAAAGAGAATGGCACTCAATTTGTTGTTCAAATTTTAATAAATTTGATAGAATTTAAATTAAATTTTTTTTAACGGAGTTTGCAGATTTAATAATCTAATAAAAAGTTACTATGAAAATCTTTCCGATTATGGTGTTTATGCTTACAATTCGATAGGTATCGACTTAAAGTCTCAAAAATGTTTAATGTCTTTTGGGAATATCAAGGCTAAACAGGAAATGATTCCAAGGATACAATTCGATTCGAAATATATTTGTTCATTATTTAATAATTGATAATTCATTAATAATTTATAATTGATGAAAATGTACTCAACTTTTTTTTAGTTTTAAATTTTACATAAATATTGCCCAAACATTTTATTTTTTAAATTTTGTATACTCATTTCGATTTATAACACAAAACATTTTTTAGAATTTTAATTAATGGCTTTAAATTTTGGCTTAGCTATGATACGTTTTTTGTTCGAATATTTTAATTGCAAACGGCAAGGGAATATGAAAATCAGTTTCCCGAAGGAATCATCCTTTCTTCCTCAAAATACAAATTTTAAAGATATCGAATGCCAAAAATCTATCGCAATATCTACGCGATACCTACAGTTACGCACACATCCGCCCCTGCAGCGACCTCTGGTGTTGCAGATGCGCGCCGTAGTTCCGCATTCCCAGATCCAGATGGCGCCGCTTGGTGGGAAGTTCAGTAAAATCTCAAGAAGTTCGCCTTCACTTCTCTTTTTCTCTCTTCCCTTGCTCCGCAGAGAATCGCACTCTTCGCTCGCTCACCACTACAAGTGCGGCGCAGCGATTGCCGCTGTGTTGGTGGGTCTGATTTGAATGTGTTTGTGCTGGTTAGCGTTGACGTCGCTGCTGGTTTTCTCACTTCTCGTTTTTTGATTCTCGATTCTGAGCAGAAAAATGCGGTCGAAAACATTCCGAAAGAGTATTCAAAGTATTTAAAAACCCAGACAAAAAATAGAATTTGGTTCTCAAAGTTATAGGATAAAAACTGTAAATAAAATTTCATGAAAATGCTGTCTTTTTCCAATTGTAAACATAAATTCCAATTTGCAATAGGAACCTAATTAAGAAAACCAAGCTGTGCATTTCCCAACCAAATTGATCAAATACATATGTATTCGAAGTAACCGAGTTCCAGTTGAAGCATTCCTTAAAAAACTGCTATCTAAGGACACCTCCTCTCCCATTCCCAAACATATCATTTATCAAACCGATGTCCAACGACTCACATCCATTCCACAAATTAAAATTGGCCGCTATCGCTTGTTTTTCCCATTGATTTATGGCCCACATAAAAAGTTGAATGGGGAAAAGTCGAGAAGGCGAACACGTGTGGCCAACTATCAAAGAGATGGAAAATTATGACGGGGCTGGTGAGGGAGAAGCCTCCTCTAAACGCGATTATAATTAAACAAATTGTCAACCGGCGAAGACATGGAGAAACGCCATAATTCATGGGCCAAGGACCGAGTTGGATCCCGCCGAGTGAGACGTCGAATGGAGAAGTCAAGTAGCCAATAAATTCGGATGGCAACGGGTCTGGAATTTTAAAATAAGAACCGAAAAATATAAAAACCTCTGGTGATTACAAATGAAAATGCCTGATTCAAGTGCAGCCACTTGACCAAGTAGAATCGTTATGGATTCCGGATTCAGAGAGCAGAAATAAGAAATCAGAAATGGAAATGGCTTCCCGATATCAGGAAAACTTGTTTGACAAATGGCCGCCTCAAGTGCCGACCGCAGATGCACTTCTCTTCGAATCTATATCTCTATAAGGACCCTCGTCAATGGGCATGATTCGCTTGTCAAAATATAATCGAGAGGAAGTCGTAAATCCTGCAGTTAATCATATTCTGAGCAGAGAGCAAAGTGCTCGTATCCATGCATCTGTAATGCAAGTACTTCTTGAGGGTTTTTTCTTATTTTTAATTTGTGGCATTTGCATATTGAAGTCTGTTTCTTTATTAAAGCTACAAAAAAAAAACAGGTGTTACCGTTTTACGCTTTCTATCACAAGTCTTCATTAATGAAGATACTGTGATATCTATAAAATTAAGTATTCATATAAGCCGAAACAACGGCGATTTTTGGCACAGTGGTAAAGACCAAAAAAGGTGGTGATTTATTTAAATTAGCTTTCATACTATGGTCTCCATTTTAGTTTCAACTTTCAAGTCTTTGTTAGAGTTGTAATTAATATTTTCTAAAAAAAGCTTGGATCTTACAGCTTTAAGTTCTAACATAGTATTTTAAATTATATTAAATCTTGTTTGTCAGCTGTTCTTTAAAATCCTTATATAGTTTTTGCACATTTTAAGCATTTTTTCAATTCTTAAATACTTTATTTGCAAATTAAACACTTTGTTAAAATTACTTACATTATAAAAACTTACATTATCTTCTTTGCCTTTGTTTTTTGATGTCTTTAAGCTGGAACACCTTTTAAGATCCTTTAAAACAATAACATTTGAAATTGTTATATTCCTAATAACGTACTTCATAAACTTCCCAATAAAATTGAACTCTATAAAGCTTTAAATTGCCGAAATAAAATAGCTTGGGGGAAATTGAAATTTCCTTGCTTTACTAACCCCTAAAACGCATCTGGTAGTCAGTGTATTGAACCATGCAAATTAGAGACCACCAGGGGCGATATTTGCTGCGACAAATTTCCGTTTTCATCCACAGTGCCCGTGAGCCCTGCGGACTTGTTTTCTCGTTCAGCGCCAATGAAAAACTTGTTTCAGCCATAAATTTGCGTTGATTTACGCATTTTATCATCGCGGGTTGAATGGCAGCAGCAAAATCGTATTTTTTCTGCTTTTTTTTATAAATTATTGGAATCGACGAATGACGCGAAGTTAAGTGGATGTTGCATGGCCGGCGGATTGCTCCATTTGCCAACTGATCGGATCCATCCTGTTCCCCTGTCTGGCCCCCTTTTGGTAATCAAGTTTTATCGGCTGCTCCTTGGACTCCTTGGCTCCGAGTTCCTCCAGAAATCTGTAATTCGCATTATGCGACTGCTGACCTGAAACCCATTAAGTGCCCCACATCAGAAGGCGACCATTATTAGAGTGCTTTCAACCTAATAACACCAATAAAAGCAGTGCCAAACAACAGGACCCCCTCCCAGCTATCCATCCTCTATCTCATCCTCAGATCCTGGAGCCCGGAGCTGGGTGACCGTAGAGCCAGTGGAGCGCATGAGACACTGTAAACGACTTTTTGTGCAAAATTATATGCCAGGCGCCCGACGAATATGATTTTATTGTTACTTCTGCGTACTTGCTCGACGGGCGGCCATTGCCGCTTGCCATTTTGCCATTTTGCCTTCGCATTTGCCATTCTGCCATCGCCACGCCCCATTCCACTTCATTACAATTCATTTTGCAAATGTAAAAAGCGCAAAGGAAAACACAAGGCAGAGGGAGCGGGGCAAGAAAACCATCCTCGGAGTGGATCTGGTCGAAAACACTGGGAAAATATCAGCAAGAAGGGTATTTTTTAAGAGAAAATCAGTTTCATCTTAGGTTTATTTTCATTATTTTTGACTTAAATACACTTATATTCTAGTTAATCCATTTCTCATTTATTTATTCTTATTTTTTAAATTTATTATTAAGAACTTATGAGTCGCACTCTGTCATTTTATGTCACATATTTGTGGCATGTTGGTTGTTCTTATTTATAATTTAAAAAAAAGTCATGGGAAGTATATCCAAACTTCCAAGTCCTCTCAGTGCCTTTGTGCGTAGCTCAAGTGGAGCTGGGATGTGGCGCCGCGCCCACTTAGCCACTTGGCCGCAATCCACAATCCACGAGCCGCAGCCACGAGTCGCTTCAAATAGTGCTCCTCGAATGAATTGCCCCCGGAGCCGAAGCAGGCAAATGGCATGAAATGGCCTTTTTCCATTATCCAAATGGAAAACTTACACAAACAGCCAACGGCCCAAAAACAGCAACACGAAGAAAATGGTGTCTCTTTCGGAGCGGCGAAAAGGAAAGTCAAAGGCAAAACTACTCGTGCGCGTCATTTCCATTGCTTTATCAGCCTGAAAATTCGCACAAAGGCAAAAAAAAAAAAACAAATAAAAGAGAAGAAAAATAAGAGCTGAGAAAACCTCATACCGCGGCGTAGTAAAAGCCAACGAGTTTCCCGCACTCCACTTTCCATTTATGTATGTATGGCTTTCAGGGTAAATTGCTCCAATTAGGGATTACTTGGTCTATTTACTTGGCTTTTATTAATTAGAAATAGTGCAGGTCGCGACTGAAATGATGATTGCTCAGGAAAAGTATTTCCAAGATAAGTAATATGTATTAATTTATTAGCCTTTTACTAAGCAGTTGGAAATATTCGTTGATATTATTTGTATAGATTATTTTATGAGGAGTTTACAACACTTTCACTGTTGTAATTAATCAGACAAGTAAATATTATATTATATTGACAATACTTTTAGATACATTTACTAATTTATTCAACTCTTTACTAAAAAGAAGAAATTTAATAATTAGCAGAAACGTTTTTAAGGCAAGTTCAACTGATTAAACATTTTTCAGAACAAAAGCCTTACCAATTTTCCCGCATTAACTTTTTACCTAACTAAAATATTATTAAAGCTGTTTAGACAGAAATAAAGACATTTTCTGCCTTGTAAAAAATATGAACTAATTTCGTAAGCCAAAGAACAAATATTTCCCGACCGTTTCAAGGAATAATTCTGGCTTATTCCCTCAATTTCTTAGCCTTCTCGGCAATTAGCTGGCCCATTGCTGGGTCAAATCACGGAATTGTTGACCCAATTAAGGCAAGGGCAAAGTAAGAAAGAAATACAGAGTGCCAAGCAAAGCAGAGCAGAAGGCTTAAAAGGAAAACGCACCATTAAAAGGCGACAAACAATAAAAAGGCAAATAAAAGAAATGAAAACAGAGAAGAAAAGAAAGCGAATGTGTCTCGAAATGGGTGAGAAAAAACTCTTTAAACCGCCCTGCCTCTCCGCCACTGCCTACCGCCTCAAGGTCGCCCGGACAATAATGATGATTTAATGGGCTCATAAATAAATTTATGGCTTCAAACACCGAATGCCAACTGAGGAGAGCCGGCCACCAGCACCATCGGCGATCAGCGATCGCAGTGGCAGAAAAGTGGGATCTGCAATGGGTTCCAAATAGCCCGTTCTAAAAGGGTTAACACAGGATATAACCAAGTAACATACGCAATTTATGGGCCATTTATAGAGCGAGGGTTAAGGCTGTGGGGGGAAGCAAAACTGGGTACACATGCCAGTTTCAGCTCGGCCCTGAAATGAAATTCAAAGTTTATCTGGCAGAACTTGTTAATTCCAAAATGGCATTAACAAACATGTTGACAGTATCTTCCACTCTCGAGTGTGTGTGTGCTTCTTTATGTGGCCGTTCCGGCGTTTGGGTGTGTGTGAACAGTGAAAAAAAGAAGATATGATTTAAAAGATTGTTTAACTTGTATCTTTAAAACTTTGAAAATGTATCTTCTGTATTTTTGTGGTATTAAATTCTCAGAGAGAGAGTTACTACCTTCTCAAAGATTATTCCCTTCTTTAATATCCAAAGTATTTCCTCTATTAAACTCTCCCTTTCTCAGTGTATCTCCATATCTGCTGTGTTCGTATGGGGGTTAACCTTAAACCCCATAGGACTCCGAGCTGCTGACGGGGCACACAACTTTTGGGGAGGTCGCTGTGCAAACAGAGATTAGGCAAACAATGGAATCAGCAAAAAATGTAACAAAAATATCTAAAGAGTTGCGACACAAACGGGGGGCGATCAAGGGGCCCGTGGGTGTGGGCGTGGCTGTAAAGCTCTGCTCGAGACGAAACGTGGAGCGACGACTTAATTAAATCGAGTGGTCCCGAACAGGAAAAAGGTTGAAGGCGGAGGAGCCTTAATCGTTGTCATTAAAAAAATATTGTCAGGTGCTGAAACAAAAAGAGTTGCAGGAGCACAGGGAGCAGGGAGGACCTGCATCCACTTCCCCAGTCCCCAGCAAAAGCGAAAAAGAGCAACAGCAGCAGGAGCCAGCAATGAATATTAAATGAGTTTTGAGCTTCACTTTTAAGCATTCGCCATTCGCAGTTCGAGAATTACAAAATTAACTGAAAAATTGTACAATGGGTGATCAGGAAAAAAGAAGCCAGAATTTGTGATGAAAATTATAAAAATCAAAACCTTTTTATGGTAGGATTCTAATAACAAATAAACAGGGAACAATTTAAAGTTCCTAAGTTGGTAATTATATAATTGACATATTATGCAGAAGATCAAAATTTATTTCAAGAATTTACTAAAAGCCAGTTAAGAAATTTTAACAATGTTAAGTTTATGTAACTTTGTAATGCAAATTATTTATTTAAACTTAAAAAGTTGTATCTATCTTACTTTCTTGAAGCCGGCACAAAATATTCTAAATAGCCCAAATCCTTGTTAAACGTTTTCTTCAATTTAGACTTTCAAACAAAGCAATCCTAATTAAGTTTCTATACTCCGAGGTATTAAAAAACTAGCTTAATTTAGTGAACTTTCAGAAATTGATATTCCTATGTTTTTCGATCCCGCTCCCGATCCCTCCCATTGTCTCTCTGACATGCTGACTTCTGGATGAATGGTTATTAACGTTTTCTTTTATTGCCTCCGCTGGCGTTGTCATGTAATCACCTGCATGTGCGACGGGGCACGGGCTGAAAATAGTCTGGAAAAAGTCCAGGAGCCGGAATAGGATGGGACAGGATGTGGCATTCCACCTGCGGTGTCAGCAGATCGCCAAATCCCGCACACATGCAGGTTAAGGTACCGGGGAAACTTTGTTAGAGGCCGTGTCGCAGCGGCGTTTACGACTTATTAAGTTGGATAAACGTTTACGATATGAAAATGAGTAGAAATCTTGTGTGGTTAATTAAAAAGGAGAAGCCAACGAACGAAGCTCCCTCCACCACCGCGGGCAGCTCCAGTTCTGTGATATAATAAAACGCTGTGAAATGTAACACAAGCCACAATCCACGAGCCGAGCTGCAGAAATTTATGTGGCACGAGTTTCGGTCTTGTTAATTGTTTTATGATGCTCCCATAAATTCCTGCCCCGGCAGTCTTGTTCTTAGCTTTACTTTTCACCTACGCAACATACGGCGGCCGCTCGTAAATTACACACGGGACGCTGAGTCTGTGGAGCGGAATAGGCATTACGGCAAATAGGCAAATGAGCCCCGGGCAAACGCTTCCCGTGCCCCATCAGTCATCAGCCGCCAGCGGCTCCTCAGCTCCTCCGGTCCAACTAAAAAACAGATCCCAAATCCTGCATCAATCGTCGGTCCCCTGGCAGCTCCATAGAAACTAGATGCTTACATAAACTAAACGGAAAGATGGATGAACTAGGGACAGTGGTGCTGAGTTGTCTGTTTTACGAATAGAATTGACTTTTGTTAAGAAACCTTAGCTAGAATCTGAATTTCTAATTTGTACTGGAAAATTTAATACTTTTTTTTGGGATTTTAGATGATTTTTTCTTGAGAAATTACTTGACACTAATCATGCAGGATTTGAATTAGAAGTCAATGAAAATATTCCATATTTATTACAAATATAGTATATATGTATTTTAATAATATTAATATTAAATTATTCAGTTTTATTTAAAGACAGAATTTTAATGTTTTCCAAATCTCTGGAACTTGTATTAAATTATACTTTCAATGATTAAGTTAAACAAATGTTAAGATCAAGTTATATACAAAAATTCCACACACCTAACTTCCTAACATCAATCTTTCCAAAAATGTTTTTATTGAAAGAAATTAAAAATACATTTTAAATATATATTGATTGATTTCAATTTTGTTATTTTGTTAATTCAACTTTATCTTATACAATATTTCTTAACAATCAGCTAGTAGCTAGTAGTTCCCCATCAGCCACAGCTCCAGCCACGCCCAAGAAGCGCCGCACTGTGCATGCGTTGTGGCTGCCACACAGCGACGGCTGTGTATCTGTCGAATATACCGACGGCAATCCATGGCCGCAGCTCTCCATCTCCATCGGCATACGTATCTATCTCCCGCACCATGGCAGCCATGGTTTGCCCAAGACCGGTGGGAGAAGGGTCGGCGGCCATCGAGGCAAGCTGTGCCCGGGAGACAGAATCCACCACCATCGACTGCTGCGGCTGTGGCTGCTCTACTTTTAGCCACACACCGAGTGAGTCTGCGTGTGTACGTGCGTTTTCCGACAGGGGGTGAGTTTTCACAGTCCCAGGAAAGTGCACTGGAAAGTATAGGAGAACCGATAGTTCAAATCAAAATAGAAAGGAATATAGGAAATGGGTTAAAATAAAAATTAAAGAGAAGGTTTAACAAAGCTTCTAATATTTTGTTTGATTGTTTAAGCAATATTTAAATATATCTTAAAATGCTTGAAATCATGTTCCTTATGTTTTTGCACTTATTTTATAAAAAAATATAAAAAGTTATAATTCTTGAATCAATTTTTCTTTTAACATTTGCAACTCAATAATTTTTGGAAGTGTAAGATATGTAGTATCTTGTACTCCAATAAAAATATTTAGTATGGGGACCGACATACAATTATTGAATATTGCCTTCGTACAAAAATACCATAAAACTGTTGCTGTTTTAAATGAATTGGTAAATACATTTGATATTTGTTTAATGGTCTTATAGTCACACCTTCAGTGTTTCTTTATACATGTCAAGTATTTATAGCTTGAATTCCCTAATTAAATATTCCATACATGAAACTTATGCTTTTACGATTAGAAAACTATAATTTATTTGGCATTTCTTTGGTTGAATTAATTGAAAATTTTTATTATTATTCAGTTCAATTATTTATGTTAAAGGCTTAATTAAAAATTGTTCAACCTAGTTTCGCATTTATTATCTCGCATAGCTTTACCCAGAATTCCAAAAAACCCAACATTTGCTACATTTCCTTCCTGCAATTCCGGTGGAAATGGCTTGCGGTTAATAAACTCGCACTTTTAGTTAGGCCGGAAACTTTTCCCATTTAACTTTTCGCTGGGATCCGCTGCCCCGAAATGGTCCATTTTTTATTAACTGCTGATGGAAGCCGCAAAACACAGGGCAGCATCCATCCATCCATCCGACGAACTAACTGGATGAAAGAATTTAGGTCCTCACATTTAGGCCTGTTTTCGGTTTTTTTTTTCGTTGGGTTTTGCTTAATTTTGGCGTTGTTCTGGGTTTTTGGTAGTTGAGCTCGCTGTTTGTCATGAATCTTTCATGAAATTGGTAAGGAGCGATAGCTGTTCAGAATACTCTTTACCTGCGAAGACCTACGTAAAATTAAATTGAAAATAAAAATGTACTTTTAGCGGTGTGTAATATATAGTAAACATTTAATTTTTATATAGTAAATATTTTATGAATTTTATACGAGTCTAAAGTAGTCAAAAGTAAAAATGTTTAGTAAATACAAACAATACATTTATTAAATGATTTTTTTTTATTATTAACAATATAAATTTATAAAAAGAAACCTCTGGCTAGGTATAATGAAGAGCATTCACAATTCGCAATTCTCTCCCCAATTTCCCAATCAATTTTCGGTCGACTCCACCATTTGGATGGCTTTTCTTGGGGGCTTTGAAGACCCTTGGATTTGGATTCTGATTTGGGGTCGAGTCATCGTCGGAGGACGCTGTGTGTGGCTTTTGCTTTTAAATTTGTTGTTTTAAAAAGTTTTTTCTTGTAGCTGAAATTTTGATGAGGCGTGTTATCAAAAGCAACTTTTTTGTAGACTTCGTCGCCGGCTAAATGATTTTGTTGTTTTCCTTCGGCCTCGTTGTGGTTATTTGTTGTTTTCATTTTTGTTTTGTTGGGGATTTGAGCCTGGGTTTTGGGGTCTAGAAAAGAATGTCCAATTTGGGTCTGACGCACGCCGAGTGGGAATATTATCCGGGCTTAATGAGATTACCTGCAGGCTGTAAATTTCCTCGTGGACTTAATTTTTGCTCTGGCACCTCTGGCATCTTAAATTTTTCAAACTTTACAGTTTCTGCCACGACATTTCAATTAAGTTCGCCGCCATTCATTCCCTGGGAGACTGGTGTAAAATCCGGAGCTAAATTTGCTCACGTCGCAGCTCCGGCGGACTTTTATGCCCGGCTCTGATTCCTGATTCCTCACTCCTGTGTCCTGAGTCCTGAGTCAGGAATAGGGATTGCTGCGCTGGTCCGCCGGTCTCTGATGCATATCGCATCTAATCTTGCATCTAATAAGCATTTTCAATCAACTTTTATGCTTGCGCTGTAAAACGTAATCGACCTTACCGTCACGCCCCCTCCCCGAGCCATCCGCACTCCGTTCTCTTCCCGGGAAAATAAGCAGGACCACTCATACATGTGGCATATACTCGTACATACGTCGCACAATAACTTAATCCGTAAATTTTATTTTAAAAATCCCTAAAACCGCTCCCAGGATTTACAGGGCGATGGCTTGGCGATAAATTGAAACCCAACGCCCCAAAATCTGCCCCGCACGTGAGGAGCTCACATTTCGGGCCGGGCACATGCAGTTCACGGACTTTCTCGGGGTCACCAGTAAGCACTACTCTGGGTACAGGTCCTCCTTCAGCTCCTGTCCTGGATCCCCAACCGTGGAGAGTTCTCTTCCCGTTCGTTTCGGCCTATTAGATGGGCGTGCATTTTGAGTGAAATTTATTTGAGGCCGTGGAAAAGTAAGGGGGAAGCCGGGAACAGTGGGTTTTCTTTGATGGAAACTCTTATGTGTCATTTTTCTTGATTTAAATTTGGAAATTTAAGTTCTAAAATAATAATAAATTAAATTGAACAAAAAATAAATTTAATCTCGGCAAGCCAAAGTTCTTATACTCTTGCAGTTAGGAAGTTAATCTGTGGTCCAAATTTGATGGCGAAAATCCATTAATCTTAATTCTGAAAATTTGTGTATATATTTTTTTGATTTAAAAGTATACAAACGAATATTTCTCTAATACATTTCCACTGTGCATCCTTTAGCGGCAATTGAGAATTCACCGCTTTCCTCATGCTTATAGGAAAAACCGGTGCAATCGGTGAATTTCCGTGGGCTGACTCAACGAAATCTAAAGTGGGCGGAAATTGGTTGGGGGAAATGGGATGAAAGCAAGGGGTATTTTTAAAAATCGACAACCATTTTGTGTTTCCTTTCACCAATTTGATGCGTTCCGTTTGATTATTTGCGTGCGTGAGGGTCTCGGAAAAACGAATTTATGCCCAAGCAACCACAAGTGGCTCTCCCGTTGAAAATATCCACATCCCCTGCATCTCCAACTCCAACTCCATCGCCGATTCAGATCCACTTTCCTTTCCAGCTCCAGCTCCGTGTTTATCCTCTCGAAGGCAGCAGCAGCAGCCACTTGAGTTGGCATCGCGTTGCGCATCGTTGGCCGTAATAACACGCTTTGATAATTTTCATGGCCGCCTACCAATCCCCAGTCCCGCTCTCAATCCCCCATTCCCAGTCCCATTTCCCCATGCCCAGCTCCATTCCCGAAAAACTCCTGCCCCCGACTGCGGATGGGCTTCGTTAAACTTTATTTGAATTTATACCCGCATTGGCTCCAGTTTCGAACTCCACACTCACCCGGCACCGTCTCTGGCCTGGGGTCTATCAAAATTCAGGACATGCCTGGCCGCCTCGCTTATCCTTTCGCTCGTTGCCGAACGTATCCATTTTGCTTGGTTAATGGACATGAAAATTAAACCGAGACTCTTTCCTCCATCTCCATCCATCATCCTGTGCACCTTTGCTATAGAGTCACACGGTGGAAAATATGTTAGGGGAACAAATACATTTACTTAAATTTATTTGGAGAATTAATTCATAGAAATAAGATTGTTAATAATTAATTTAAGGGATGTTAGTAACTGAATCTTTTCATAAAATAGAAACAAATATGAAATAAGGGAGAAATAAAAGCATTCTAAAATGTTTAAAAATACTTAAGAGCCTGGAATCTGAGGTTTTAAAGTATAGGTAGATTCTAAGATTTTTTGTACCCTTATTTATCCTGAAGATAAGTCACAGTCAACACTTAATTTTAACCTGATTTATAGTATATAATTTAAAATATAGACAGGTGATAACTAACTAACAGCTTTGCTGTTTTCTTTAGTGTTCTCAGATTTTATGCCTCCACTCCACCATTTTGCCCTGATCCTAGATTTAATGCGATATTTAAAGAAGGAGGGCCGGGGGCGGGGCTTATGGAATACCGGGGCAATAAAATAAATATGCCATTTCCATCTTCCTGGCTGCACAATATTCGGCTCGCCGCTCCGCCATTCGCAGCTGTGCAGAAATGCAAATTGCAGACCGGCCGCGAGTTAGAAGCGAGTTTCCAGTCACAATTACCATATAAACGGATATTTATTGACGCTGGCCGCCGCATGCGACAATTGCCGAAGCATTTATGGCAGCGCTTTGCGATTTTATGGTTTTATAATGTACGTCGCTGATTATCGCGCATGATATGCGAATTAAATTTTTTACAATTTGCCAAACGCAAATACACTCAGCGCAGGCAGCCATTGGCTTTAGCCCTCCGCCGTTAACGGCCATCGCCAGCGACATCGTCAGCGGCATCGACATCCATTTTAATGAGCCCCGATCGGATCGAGGACAAACGAATTACAATAATGATTCAATTTTAATTCGAGCGCGACTCCGCCGGACTCTTAATGGAAATCGAATGCAATCGGCTAAGCGCTCAATTAGCGGATCCATTCGCCTCTATAAGCGGTCCGCGCCAATCGGTTCTCACATATCAAAGGCTTGCGATAGTCGGAAAAATATGCATATGGTTATAGTAGGGGTTCTCCAAGAGGGGCTCGCCAAGAGGGGCTTACACAGGGGGGACAGTGGCAGTGCGTGATGGGGTTTCGAAATGCGGGCAGCTGATGTAATATTCCCAGGCCAAGTCCGAAACAGACAGGCGGGATTGGACAAATCGCATTGTGTGGGGTAATATCTTTATGATAACATCCATTAGAAGCGGAAAAAATAGGAAAACAGGGACAGATTTGTCGAGAAGAATATAAAATCTGTAAATATTTGTAAGGAACAAATGCTGTTACTAAAATTTATTTAAACTGTTATTTTATAGAAATAAATTTGTTAAAAATTAATTCAAGGGGTGTTAGAAAATAAAGGGAATAAGTTGGATTTTGTTTGTGACTTAAAAGTATTTCTTAAACAAGATAATATAATAATATAGATGATATACACAATATTTTTTAATTATTTAAAGCATTTAATTGGAAATTAAGTTGGCTTCCATTACATATAATGACTTCTAAAGATTTAGATACTCTTTTGTACCTTGAAGGTATTGAAAACTTTCTGTTATCAATAGTAAAATATTTCAGAAATACAAGTATTAAATATAAGTACCTTTCTTAAATAAAACATATTTTAGCACAAGAGTTTTTAAAGTAATGCAAGCTTGCTTTTAATTTTTATAATTACATTTACTTAACGAGAATCTTTTTGTCATTCAAGATGATTTAGAAATAAGTTTTACTCAGAAATATTTATTGCGAAATTCATATTATACAATATTATTTAATCTTATGTTCTATACTTTTAAATAAAAGTTGATCAAATTACTCTAATAAATACAAAATCCATAAAGGATATTCCCCCAACAAATTTATATATTCCGGACAAAGTGTAGATATTTTCAAAATAAATCCCCAACAAAGTAGGTTAAACGCATGTGGTTCCAAAATAAAAGAATCCATTTTCAGGCAATCCTGATTGCATTTAATGTGCACTCGGACGTAAATCCTTTCAGCACATCCACAAGTTTGTAGTCCAAGACTAGCGTCATCAGCTTTTTTTTCCATTTCCGGTGGCCACCGCAGTTGCCAAGTTTACAGCAATATTTTGATGGCCGCTCGTCCCCCGCCCTCACAGCAAATGTAATATTTTTTTTTTGCCCGAAAAAAACACCAAACTCAATATTCAGAGCACAGCGCGGGAAATTTCAATATTTTGCTTTTGTTGTTTTCAATTTACGAACATTGAACATCAGCGAAACGTGTCGCGTTCCCGTGGATCTCATTTATGGCAAACAGAACGGAATGGGGCCCAGAGTTATGATATGCCCCCGCCTAGAAACGTCATATCTGGACGGGGCAGAGGACGGAGTCTGAGAATGCAGGGACTCAGATACAAGATACATGCACAGATACAGCCGGCCCACACATGTCCCGATGCGAATAAAGAATGCGAATACATGCACATAAATTTTAAATTTCGCCTTTCGCATATCACCTCCCCCCGCGCTGTAAAGCCAAATATACATGTGTTCCCATTCCCACTCACTCCCTGCATATAGCAGTATCATGATCCCTGCAAATAAGCGAATGGGAAAACGTAAAAAACAAGCAGCAGACGAGAAAAAACGGGGGAAAGAACCCCAATGCGAATAAGCAAATCGAAAAGAATATGCAGCGCCTGCGACAGCGGAGGAAATATTGTTATTGCTCATGCGACATGCATAAGCAAAGAGCTGCGTCCGATCCGGAGGCCCAGTCCACGTCGACAGTCCCCCAGCTACAGCTACAGCCACATCCCAGACCCAGACCCATTGCCCAAGTGCCGGGACCGGCCAGACCAACCGGAGCGAGGGAGCCACACTGCAAAATATGGACAGGCAAAGTCAGTGCACAGAGAAAAATGTATAGAATAAGAATAAATTATACAGATTTGGTAGTGATCTTGTGACCAAATGGATTTGAATAAAATTGGGCCGAATTTGTACAAAAAGATATAGTGTGTAGGAACATTCGAATGTAGCATTACAAAATTAGGTTATTTTCTTTAAAGTAAATACCTGAAAACAATTAATAGACCTGGAAATTAATGTTAAATTCTTAATTGGGCCTTAAGATTTCCATTTTATATTTATAAGGTTTTGGTTCTGTGCACAAGCTTCTTCAAAGCTGCCACTTGTGAGGCGGTCCGCTCGAGTCCCAGAACGCGGGCGGTAAAATACAGTGGTTCACTTGGGAAATAATAAAATAATAAAAACAATAATAATAACATATTCAGAATAATAATATATTAATAATAATCATATATTAATTATAATATTATATTCAAATTTCAAAGGAAATAAAGTTAGTCTAAGTCCGAAGATTGTAAAGATTGAATTTTAGATGCCAGAGTGCTGTTGATTCAAGGCAAAACTAAGGTTCAAGTTACGAATAAGAGAAATATATTTAAAATACATTTAGGATACATAATTCACCCCACTGTGCAGATGCCACCCGGGGGCACCTGAAGGGTGGGCGGAAGGGCGCCGCGGAGGTGGACGCTGGCAACGAGCACTCTGAGAGTTCGTCACATGCAAACACAATAATGACACGCCGCGGGGATATAGAGAATGTTTGCGGAACGGAAGGAGGTGGAGCGGGCAAGGCAGGGATCAGGGCATTGGGATCGGCGGGGGAAAGGGAAAATGAAAATGTAGGTGGAGATGGGGAGGTGGAGATGGAGATGGAAATGGCCTGCCCAGTGGCAGGCAGCCAGGGTCTGCGTCAGCTCGTGTCATCGTCATCGCCATCCCGGCATCGTTGACAAATGTTGGAAAAACAAATTTTTATACTTGTTTTCTCTGTGTTTTTCGCTGTCGCTTTTCATTTTTTTTTTTGTCTCTTTGTTTTTGGTTTTATTTTTGTTGGTTGGCCGGGTTTATTTGGCTGTTTTATTTTTCACAGCGCTGCAAAATATGCCACCGTGTGTGCAGGGAGCTATAGGTGGAAGTGGAGGATAGTGCTTCTGCCCCGCCAGAGATATTCCCAGATATTAGTCATAAAACGAGGGCACACACACAAATATATATGTAGGTATATTTGTATATAAATTCATTTGGGCATGCAGGAGTGACACCCCCAAAAGCAAATCCCCATCCCGCAGCGGAGTTATGAAGATGGCGACCAGGTCGTGCCGGGTTTTTATACGAGCGACACTCTCCGCGTCCTCCATCAAATGGGAAACCTAATTTTCTAGGGTAATCCTACCCAGCAGCCAGTACCTACATGCAAACATAAATTATGCAGATCCTGCAAACGTGCTTAGATGACATTTTCCCGGGGCCGAGAGAGCCGAGATGGTGCGTCCATAAAGGTAACACAAGCACACACACATCTCACCAACAAAAACCCACTTTGCCGTGACGGGGAGTGAGAATCATTTACGTAATGCCGGCCAGAATACTACAAACACCAACTGCATAAAAAGTTTTCCGCGCAAATAGCAAAATGGCCAGGAGGAGGACGACTCTGGACTCAGAAGTCAGGCTCTGGATTCAGGAGTCCTTGTGGTCCTTGGCTCTCGTTTATGTGGATGTGCCCGGCTGCCCGGCATGTCCAGCCATTTGGCTTATCCTTGATGAAACTAATCCCAACTTTGCCATTTTTATATGCATGTATTTCTGCGAGTGGCCCACAAAAAAGTTTTTTTGCCCAATCTTTTTACGACTTCATTTGACAGCATCCCGTTGCCGCAGCCGCCAGCGGAAGCGAAAAGGACGCCAACGTAACGAAACGAAACGGAACGAGAGCAGCATGAAAAGTAATAAGTCACCGAGTCACGACAAATGCCACGGCCACGCCTGCCACCGCCCACATTGCACCACACACCCACACATACATGCCGAGACACAAATCTACACAGTTATCCCCGACATCTTAACCCCCTTCGGGTGCCCACCAAGAGATCTGCAGTCTTTCACCCTATCTGCTTTTATTTATTCCATCGATTTGCCAGTGGGTTTGGCACTGTTTAACAAGTCATGGATTGGGATGGAATTTTATAGTAATGTCCTAGATTTATATAAATAAAATATAAGAACAAATGAATCTTTAAATAAGAAAGATCTGAGAAGAATTCATCATAGTTTGAATTATTATTGGAAATACAATTTCATTTTGTGCCTAAGAAATAATACAAAATATTAGGGAAGACTCTGAAATACGCTTTCTTTCTATAGACTATCATTACACTCTTTAAAAAAGGTTCTATCATTAATTTATTTCCAAAAGGTGTACTAATTTGTCCCCATTTCTTTATAAAAGTTAATTATTTATTTATAAAATCCCAGCTGTGTTAGCCAGTATTTAATTAATAACATAAAATATTTGAGATGCTTCTCTTCCAGCTGACTAAAAATTTAATTGTATCTTAAAAACTTGTATTATCCTTCTAAGAATACAAACTTTTATACTTATATTATATGCGTAATATATTTCGCCATTGCTATATGAGAGATATTCCCCATTTGTGTTGTCCAATGTTCCTAGTGCAACACTCTGGGTTCGGCAGCTCCTTTGGCTGCAGCTGTAAATGATTTCATTGGAGCCCCACCTTAAAGCAGCTAAACTTTTTTATATGCGCTTAGCCAACTGGCGCCTCCGGTCGAGCTGCCTTCCTCTTCGCTCCCGGAGGCCACTCCCCGGGCTCCTTGCTGCTGTTTGTGCAATTTCGCGCTGGTTGCATTTCCAGTTTCAGTTTTAGTTTTGTTGCCTCGGAATCGCTTAAAACGCGAACAAGGATTGGTGGTGGTGGTGGTGGTAGTGGTGGAGTCCTGCCTGGGTCCTCGTAAAAGCCACAGATCGCTGACAGCGCGCCGCTGGAGCCAAGCGAATTTTGCAGCGCGTTATTGGGCAAGGCAATTCGGGCTGCCAAGGAAGCGTGTCGAAATGTTGCCAAGGAGAGTGGAGCCCTTGCAATGTTGCACTGCAAAAAACGCAATATCGTGTGGCACAGCAGCAGATGGACATTAAAAACAGAGCTAAACCAAAAAAAAAAAGGAGAGAGTATTAGAAGAGAAGAGAATTTAAGGGGATTTTATAGAGGCCTAACTAAAGGTATTTATTTTAATTAACAGCGCTTAATTTTGACTTCAATTTTCAGAGATATCATTTCTTAAATATTTCTTAAAGAAAACTCTGCCAGAAAACCTTGTTTTCCCTCCCCAAAAAATTCTTGTCAAGATGTTGTCTTCGCCCCATTGCGATTGCTGATTAAATTCCAAGCTGGAAATTTGCTGGAAACTCGACCAAACTCCGTCCCCCAATGGACCCGGCAATTAAGAGGCCTTTAATTGAGGCACAACTTCCTTCTGTCCTCCCTTTGGAGGACTTTGTGTCCGATTCGCCACTGTGTATTTACATATGCCCTCCGCTCGCATCGTAAACTTTCTTATGGGAGTTTCTAGTTTTGGCTCAGCATCAAGAATCGGGCATCCTCGGAGATGCGAAAAGTTCAAAACTATTTGAATCTGTGTGCCGTAAAAAGCGGGGCCAAACGATTGCCGAGCGCAGTCTCCAGTCGCAATTAATTCCCTCCTCCTGGCCAAGACGGCAGCTGGCCCTCATTGCCATCGAATGTGTTTTGGCATTCAGCCTATTTCGTCTTCTAATTGAACTGTCACTTGCCTTCCAGTTCCCAGTCTCTCTCCCTTTTTTTATTTAGCCCTGCCATAAAAACGTGGCCCCGCAAACAAAGTTTCCTTCAGATGGGCGGGCAGTAAATAAATTGAAACGAATTCAATTGGCAGCGCGCAATGTATACAGGCATCGAAGACAAACAAATAAAGAGTGTGTTGGTTGGTGTTGACAAACGAAAGATAAACAAATTCAAAAGTCAGGGCATCGTGCCCGCTCCACTGGACTTCTTCGGTTATCAATGTCGGGCATTGGCGCCCCTCCCTGATGCAATGCCCAGTTGTCCGCAGTCCTTCGTCCACCGTAATAAGCTGCTTGCTTTAACGGCGCTCCTCCTTGTTTTTCGACATGCCTCTCCACCGGCGAACATAAACAAAAATAATGGCACTGGTGGAATCCCCCAGAACGGGCAACGGACAAGCCGAGCGGGCAAAGAAAAACACCATAACGTCACAGAGTCGACAACTACGACTTCATAAATTCGACTGGCGTATTTATTTATAATAATTTATTTCAATAACAACGCCGGCCATTCATCTGCCTCCAACCATCCATCTTTCCGAGTTCGTTTTCCTTTGTGACTTCATCTGGGGTTCGGTTTTGGTTCGGGGCTTGTTGTCGTTAAGTTGCCCCAAGGAGGAGGACGGCATGCATAAGTATTCGAATTTCGAATATCAATTTATGCATCTCGAAAACTGGGGAGCCGGCATATTTTTACAGTTTTCGATGGAATGCCATTCTGGGGAAAGTGTTTTTCCATTCGGGGCCCGAGTGAATTGATTTTAAAGAGCTTAGTTTGCTTTGGAAGTGTGAATAAAAAGCTGCTTTTCTGTGAGCATATGAGGCTCCAAACAGTTGTCTGCACCTGCTATCTCGTGGTTCCATCTGTGGGGCCTATGTTCATGTTTATTTAATGCTGCCCCAACATGACATTTGCAATTATCAAGCTGATTATGAACATTAGTTAAGTATTTATGGGGTTAAATGGGGTTTGTTTACAATAAAAGTTTTCTTTTATATTAGCATTTTTTAGGGTTTAGTAATCAACAGAAACATGCGGGTTCGGGAATAATAATTGAATACTCTATGAGCTAAAGAAGGTATTGTTAAACTCTATATAAAACTAACCTTTCGTTAATAGTTTTGTAAAAAATATGAGTCTAATAAAGAGGATATTCTTACTACTTTAATATTTTTACTTAAAATCTTGAATAGACCCTCAGTCCGACTCCGTTTACATTCCCGCCATGCACTTAAATTTTTTGCGAAAATATCTCCATTTCCCCCCGACACTCCGCGGATGCTTTACGGCTCCAACTACAGGTAATTCCGTCGCACCTTACGTTTTTGTAACATGAAATGGAAATTCGCGCTGTGAAAAGAAGCAGCTCGAGGGCCTCCACCCCTTCGTTTTCCTCGTGTTTTTGTGCAAGTAATTTACAGAATAGAATTCTTGATTAAATTGGAGTACATTTCGTGTTTCGTCCCCCCTCTTCGGCTTACCGGCGACGGCCATGGCGACGACCATCATCTCATTTACCTGGAGAGGCCGAGGCCTGGAGTAGGGGGTTGGGGTTTGGGGGCTGTTCAACCCCCGCCCTGCGCACTGCGCATATAAAATGGAGCCGACGTCAGAGAAGCCGTTTGAAGAATATTTGCTGCATATTCAAGAAACCCAGAGCTGGAGCCCGAGGTAGAGCCCTTCGCCCCCCATTGCCCTGCCCTTTGCAAATCCACGCCCGCCTTTGGCTTTTCCGCCCCCTTGGCTTACCTTTTTTCTTACCTGAGCTTGCTGAAACATGCGAAACTTATTTTGCAAGTTTTATGTCGACGTCGACGAGCAGCAGCAGCTTTTATTTTTTCTCCTTTCTTTTCGTCTTTTCTCCTTTTACATTTTTTGCCCTTTTCCAGTTTTCACATTTGGCTCAAATTACAAATGCACTGAGAGAAAGACAAAGTTGAATTAATATTAATAAACCAATTTATTAATAGAAAATAAATAGAAAATAATTTAAAATAATTACAATCAGTGAAAATAAGGAAAAGTAAAAAATATCAATGTAAGAGGCCAAAAACATCTTAAAATATAAAACAAAATATTTGGAATTGTTGAGAAGGTTCTAAAAATATTGAAGAATGCTTTAGATTAAAACATTTTAAGAATTATTAACTCAGAGTTATATGGGCCTTAAAAATATCTTGTATTTTCCATTTCAATATTTAGAAATATCTATTTTTCGCCATGTAGCGGATGCATAAAATTGTCGGCGAAAAAACTTAGAAACCCAACGCGATTCAGGCGAGCTGCGAGCAGGATCCAAAGGGGCTCCAATGCCACACCCACTGGCACACCACTGGCACATCCATGGCCACATCCACGCCCCTGGCTCGAATTGCATGGCAAGATGCCATCGCCATTTGGATGGCTGAATCGCTGGCAGACGATGGCGATGGGAACCCAAGCATAAAATAGAATTTCTAACCAGCAGCGAGCAGCGACTTAAAGCATTCCCATTTCGTGGATTAAATGAGTTCAAGTCGGGGGATTGCGGGAGGAGGAACGGGTTTATCTCGGGTCCCAGCCTCGCATAACTCAGCGACCGTTATGGGTCCAGAAAAAGATACAGATACGGCAGAAACGACAGATACGATACAGCCGATACAGCCTTACAGAGAGCCAAATAAAGTTACTAAATTATGTTATTGGTTTCATATTGTCTGCTGTAAATTGTAATATTTAAGCGAAAATATAAAATAGTTTAGCAGGCTGTCACTCCTAGAATAAGGAGTAATTTAAAGTATATCTTTAGACATATTATTAGTTCTTTAAATATAAAGGATAACCTCAAATAAAAACAACTTATTTTCACAGTGCAGAAGAAGATAAAATACCATTCGAACACTAGGCTCTGCGATAAGGTTTAGGAGCTCAGGAAACCGGAGTCCAGAGCGTTTCGGCCTGCTATTGTTTCCTTAACGAGGAAGAGTTGCGCTCCGCGCACCAAATACCCAGCGGGATAAACGACCTCGACCACAAAAGACGTTTGTTATGGTCATTAATGCTTTTATTGGCCCAGAACAGCGTCCTGCTGCTGCAGTTGAGGCCGTGAAATATGGAATTTGAATCCGAATGCGTGTACCGATATGGACGAAGGTCACCCGGCAGCAATAAATTTGATCGAAGTGCTCTCGTTTTCATCCGAAAATCTGTCTCAGGGTCATTGGCTTGACCTCTTTTCCATTCCTATTTTTTTTTTTACGGCCTATTGCAGTTATGCGCGAACATTACGAAATCCCTGGGAATCCTGGGCATCCGTATCGGTCGAGGATCGAACTCTTTACCCAGCTGGAGGCCCAGGAGAGCCCACTCACGCTTCGCATAAAGTGATGCGATTAATGCAGAACATGCCCGAACTCTGAACTCATCATCATAAAATCGAGGCAACGACAACTACAACGATGGGCGGTGGGCGGTGGGTGTTTCTAGGTGGTGTTCTGTGGGCGGGGCCAGTCCCGAGTCAAATTAGTGCGATTCCAGATGAGACCCGGGCATGTAACCCCATCCACCCAGCACCATTCACTGGGCCTCCGATAATAGCAATGAAGTAGAAAATCCCGAAAAGCTCTGAAGCGCATAATGATGAGGAGAGCTGAGAGTGGGAAATGGGAAATGGAAGAGGAAGGAGGCGGTGGTGCTGGCATCTATTGGGGACGCATATCAATGCCGGTGGGCGGAGGAGTCGAGGTCCGTACCCCGGAATAATGCCCGACTATAAGGCGACTGAAATGCCAACGAAACGGAAAACTAATTCCGTCGTTTGTGACTTAAATGGCAAGGCCGAAAACAAAGGCGAGTTGGGGAGTGTGAATCGCACTCTACGCATCTCCACAGTGGTTTGGGTGTGAGGGAATCTTAATTAGCTTAAAACAATTTCGGGGAGTTGGGGGAGTTTATATTACGAAAACTAAAGCCATTGGAAATTTACTTCTTACAGAATACATAATTCCTTTCGCATAGACAATGCAATTATTCTACTATAATCTTTGACTTTTATATCATGATAAGCTTTATTATTAAGTAATTCACTTCATTTATATTTATTAATCTTTTTTGTACTACTAGCCAATTAGTTGGCCATATTAAGATGATCAAAACAATTTAATTGCATTTTTATGAAGTTTTTATTCACACATTAATATTTTAAAGGCACTTGAAACTGATGTAATTACCCAATAAAAATGTTTAAGTTGCTTGCCTTTTACAAACTGTTGTTAAAGGAATTAATATAAATTTGTAGCTAACGCTATTAGATCTATTTTACTTTTTCTTTAATAATTATATATACATCTATTAATAACTTGTTTTATAAATTGTTAATTAATTATTCTCTAAAAGTCATTAAAAACTTGTTCACTGCGTGTTTATTAAGCTTAACCATTTATCATTTAATTTCTTTGTGTTGAAGGCGCCAGAATCTTATTTATGATGTTTTTTGATCTAAAAATATCAAACCATTAGAAACATATTAAGAAAATATATCTCTGTATTATATGGTATCTTTTATTGTATAAAAATCTAGCTTATTATATTTTTTGGTCATTAAATTTTCATATGTCTTGGGAATATATGTAAGTCATTCCACTGTGCAGGGGCTTTTCTGCCTAAGGTTTTCCAACCAAAGGCACGTTTCGGTCGCTGGGCTGTGACTTGGCTGCTGGGGATAAACGATTTCCAATAAAAATACGGCTTTGCTAGTGTCCCGGAAATTCGGCTTTGGCCCTGGCACAGGAATCCCGGCAATCTCGATCCCAATTCCAGGTCCTGGTCGAAGGTTGATGCTATCGCCTTCGATTGTTGATGGGGCAGCGAGCTACGGGGATGCGGATGTGGCGGATAAACGGAGGTCGAGGTGGCGCACGATGGAGCATTAAATTGTATTAAAATGCGCAACGCACACACACTCACCCTCCCCTTGGGGCCGCCTCACGCCCCCGAAAACTGCTCCCCGAGCGCCTCCACTAAAAGACGGCATTTATTTTTAGTCGCGGCCAAAAGTCTAGGAAGCCTATGGAAAGAAAGGGACGCTGGGGGACCGCTGTCGGATTCCTGAACAAATGGTATTTTATTTATTTTTATTGGCAAATGTCAACGAGGCGTCGCTTCCTTTGTTGGCTGCCAGGCGCTGGAAATCAAATCGGAGAGTTTGTTTTAATTCTGGCACGGGTCCCTGGTCCCGTCTCTTGATTTCCCAGTTTATTGCCCGTCCAAAGAAATAGTTTCGCTAATGTATTTCGGTCTGGGCATTAAAACTAAAGAGCACACTTGAGCGCCGATTCATTTCAAATCTGATTCGATTTTAGTTGAAAATTTAAATTGTAAAATACTTGGTAGAAGCTTCGTGTATGGGTATTAAAATACTCCTATAAAACAAGAATCTATAAAGAATATAAACAAAAATAAGCACTAATAGGGGAATTACAAGCTTAAATGTTTTTCGAATTTAAGTTTTTAACAATGTTTAATGTTTAATTTTTCTATGTCCACAAATTTATGTTAAAATACAATAATTTTTGTCTGCTAGGTTTTATTCATAGTTTATTCAGTTCGGGTTTAATTTAATATATTTTTTACATCGAAATTCACCAACCGATTCTTTTATAAGATTATTTATATATTTTAATGCTTTTTTGACATATTATTACATCCTTTTCATCATCACACAAGGAAACTAATTCAAATTTTAAATGCAGTAATAGAATTCTAGAAAATTACCAGTTATTAAAAAACTTCTGACTTAAAAATATATATTTATATTTTAAATACACAGAAGATTAACGATGTTTTAAGCAGAACATACAAATGGTCCAAGTCTGTAACAAGAACTATAAAAAACTGAAAATTCCTAAGTATTTAAAATTTGTAAAAATATGTAATTGAATTACAAATTTAAATGTTTAAGTTATTTATTATATAAAAGAAAGCATTAAAATGCTCAAAGTTAAATTTACTCAGTTATATCAAATAAAGGATCGTGTGCATTTTTTTAGCAGAGTTTTAAAATGAATTGAAGTTAAAATAAAAAAGTTTTTGTCACACCGGCGGGCTAAAAATTTAAATGTTCAAAGAAACAAATAAAATAAAGTATAAATTAATAATACTTTTAATAGCTTTTCATAAATTTTTCAGCAATTACCCCCACGTTCTTTAAAACACTAATTTAAAATATTTCTTTAAATTTTCAGCCAAAATTTCGAACCAAAATGCCGTCGGCGGAATCAAAGATGTCTGCCATACGAATTTCGTGGCTAAGAAGAGGCGCAGAAGAGCGGAGCGGAATTAATGAAGCGCCATCATGGTGGCAGAAGAGAGAGAGAGAGAGAGCAGAGCAGAGACTAATGCGGAATGCCATTGGAATGCATGAGATTTCGACTGCGACGCCGGCAGCGCTGTCTGCGTAATGGTTGCCTAGCGACATCGGCGGCCATCATGGATGTGAAAGAGAGAGCGCCGTCGCTCTCTCCCGCCGCCGCTGACGCCCTCTCCCTCCCGCACACAGCAACGGTTCGCTGCGGCCATGCTGCTCTGCTCTGCTCGGCACTCACCTGCGACGGCGGCAGTTGTGAAGTTCTTGCCTGAATTCCGGAGCAGCCGAAAAACAGCCAAAAGCCCAAACAGGATTGCCATCGAAACGGCCGAATTCCGACTGAGTTTCTGCGGCTGCGTGGTTGCCAAAACAGAAAAAAGAAACAGCAGAAACACAAACACAAGACTGAAGGCTGAAGGAACTTTGCCAGGGGTAAGTAACGGGAATTAGGGGTGGTTAGGTTAGACAAAGAGGGGTATAGTCGGAAATAGGGAGCTATGCGCAGAAAAGTCCAGGTATTAGACAATACACAAACCCAGTAGTTGATGTCACCGCTAACTCAATAAGAACGTTAATCCAATTGGAAGTAGTTTTTGGGCTAGTAAGAACTTGTTCTTAGATATCTAAAAAGGTTAAAATAATTATTAGATATTGTGAATATGATTTTTGATTTCTTTATGATTAAAAACTGTACACATACTAGTTGACTTTTAAAATAGTTAAAGAAGTTCGAGTAAAAATAAATTAATTTAAGAGAATATAAAAAATATGTATGTACATATGTAAGCATTGTTATTTTTTCTGCTTTAGTGGTATTATATTATTTTTAGTATTTAAATTTTAAAACTAAAAGCCATTTACTATATTATTTTTTTTTTCTTATTAAAGTAATAAACATTAAAGTCAAGAACTACTTAACAAACCAATTTTTTTTTATTAATATGTAATTCAGTTATTTTCTTCCTTTATTTTCTAAAATAAAAACAAAATAATAATACGAATTTAAAAACGGACAAAACCCAGCCGCTCTCTTGCTTACCAATACACTCAAACCCATGCCACTCTCTTCCAATTGGGGTTGCCTTAGTGTGCGTGCAGGCTCTCTTAGAAACGCTCTCTTAAGCTCTCCCCTTTTGCATATGTATTGGTGAACAACGCTCTTAGACGCTTCTCTTTTTGTGTTTTTTCTCTTTGGCACCACTGCACCTGTTCGTTTGGCGCTCTTACAGCTCCCTCCACCGCTTATTTTGTTTTTCTTTTTTTGGCGCGTTGCTCACGCTCCAATGTTTTTGTTTGCCCTGGCGCACGCTCTTCCCCGCTCTCTTTACTCCCCTGTGACAGCTGCCATTTGCTTATTGGATGCCGCTGCAGTTGCTCTTCCTCCTGCTGTTCCCACTGCGCCTCGCAGCTTGAAATCTTGTTAGAATTTAATAGAATCTCAAAAGTCCTGCGCAAGTTGCGCTGCTTTGGGGAAATGCAATTTCCTTTTTTTACGATTTTCCAGCTTTGCCACTCGCCTTGCTATTTTTTCTCTCGTTTTTTGGGCTTGCATTCATTTTTTGAGGGGGAATCGGGAGGAGGTAAGATGTGACTGTGTGGAATATAATAAGTTTTTCGCTCGCCTGGCAACAAAGTTGAATGCATTGTGGGCGGCGAGTATCAAACAATGGCAGTGCTCTGCTTTTTGCTGATAAGAATGATTGGGGCAATCGCAAAACACAACAACAATGTTGAAGCGGAAGTCGAAGAGTGCAAAACAAAGTCTTTCTAACCCAATGGGTCCCATTTTTCCATCTGTCCCAATTGGATATTGTCTGCTGATTCTCTGGGTTCATGACTCGGCTAAAGCGGTGTTCGAATTGAGATCAATCGAGTTATCGATGTCCTTGTCCATTTTATTAATCAAATAATAAAAATAATATTTTAATAACAAAGGTCCAGGGCCAAGGGAAAAATCCAATCGAGGCCAGCCGTTCGTGATAAGGTGCAGTTAATTATCATTTCCACTCCCGATTGCATTCCCATTCGTCACAGTTTCGCGCCTTCACCCACATAAACAAATCAATCGGATCGGTATATACATATGTACATATATTCGTATATATATGTAAATGTATGTACACGTGTGGAAATGTTTAAATATATCGCATTGTTTGTTATTGAAACAATGCGCCTACACATTCAAGTCCAACACAAACATTTATTTTTCGACTTTTCTCTCCGTTTTCTTTGTTTACTTCGCACATTTGAATAGAGCAAAGAGCGGAGTGGAGAGGTCAAATTTATGCATGACCTTCACGAATAGGAGAAATTATTTTGTGTTAACTAATTCATTGGGAAATTGTTATTGTTTAAATTAATCATTTTTGTTGTGTTTTATAAAATCGGAAGTTGTAGGCAATTTTCTTAGATTTATAGCACGCTTTTAAGGCCCTAAAAATGCAAGGAAATATTAAAAAATTAAACCTATATCAAAATACAAATACTTAAGTTGAATCTATTTATTTCTGGTAATTCATTTTTTAAAAATTCTGACTTTAATTTGACTAAATTACTTTCAAAAAGTGTAGAATAACCTTTAATTTAAATTCTTTTAATTGTAACCCGCGTTTTAAATTACGTTTTCTTCCAAATAAACCACTAAATAAATTTCATAATTAAATCATAACCAATCATCATTAAATCATCACCAATTTATAAATTTGAATTAATCTCAGTACTAAAAACCTTCAACAAAAATTAATAAGTTATTCATTATAATTAGTAACTTAAACATTCGCTTATCTAAACGATGTACCCTTTAATTTTAATGGGTTTAATAACGAGTGTTATTACCCCCAAACGGGTTCCGACTTAACTCTCCTCTCAAAAACGTATGGAAACTCAGTCTCGAATTTGAATTCGAGTTCAGATTCAGTACTCAAAATCCCCGATTGCGATGCCAACAATAAAACATAAATGCAGAACTGCCACCGAATTAAGTAGGTGCAAAATGCTATGAATAAGCACTGGGGACAGTAAAAACTTAAGACCGAAATCAATCTGTAAATTGGCGCAAAGAACTCCTGCAGGGACATAAATCAAGGGGGCATTACGGATCCGGAGATCCGGAGATGCCGAGATAAAGCCACTTGACGGGATTCCCAACTGCCAACTGCCAATTGCCGGGGATTGATGGCGAAGGCCAGGAGAACTTCAGAGGACGAGCAGCGGACGTCATAATCGTTTCAGTGACAAAGCATAAAATTTGAGTTTTACGATTTAACTGGGCCATAAAGCAACCAATTAGTGTCAGTGGCGGTGGGGATGCCAGGGGGCGGCTTTCTGCCCCTTCTGGTGCGGGGGCAGAGCGTGTGGATTGAATACTTGCCTACGGTTATGAGTGTGAAATGCGTTTAATTGCTTTATGATAATTCTGACAGCTCATTAAAAGCGTCCACAAAGAAGCCTTACTGTTTACCGTTTGCCGACTACCGGCTACCGGCTTCTGGTATTTGCGTTTTCCGTTCAACCGACTTTTTAAGGAGCTGCCTAATATACGACTTCCCCAAGAACCTGAATCAGAATCCGACTCTGAGGCAGGCCCACGGTAGGGAGTCATAAAAGTGACGACAATTTCGTTTTATTTTTTATGACAGAGCGTCGCCTGCGGTCTCCAGTTCTCAAGTTCTTCATTTTTCCACCAGGTGAGTCCTCCTGGATTCCCATGTGTGTGTGAGTGAGTTGTGCAGGTGAATAATTTTCATTGCCGTAAATCACTGTGTCAATCGCCGTTGTAATGGCCGTCCAATGGTTGTACACGAAAATGGAGACATCGACGAGGATTTATAGCCAGAATATAGAGGGGGAAGAGATACAACCAAATGTGAATGTATTTACATATCTTTGCTTAATTAATTAGGGACATTTTTTGGGAAAATACACATGTTTAATTAAAAAATAATATTTACAGGGGTTTCTTCAGTTTAACTATATTTTACTTACTAAAAATGCTATACATAGTTGGAAGACACTTTTATTGACTATTGTTCTTTAAACAAAGCAAAGAACTTTTATAAAATAAGTTTAATTTATTGTTTTTTCTTTGGGAAACATAAATATAATTACCTTTGACTCACATGAACCCAATTTAATTACAAATTATTTCTAATGAAGACCACAAATAATTTCTCTTATCTCAATTAAGAGCCGCCTGTGGCAAATGCATTTTTCCGAAACACTACCAAGACCCAGACAAATTGCATTGGCAATTATAATTTTATTGGTCTGATTAATTTCAAGTCGAACCATAGCCAGGCTTGGCCAATTAACTAGAGGTTTTTAGGGGCCTAGAGCCAACCAGCCGACTTCTTACCGCCAGATTCATTGTTTATTTGAAAGTCAATCGCCAAGCAGAGTGCGCGGCAGCGGCTTGCAACTCTTTCAAGTCCGGAATCCTCTGGATCGCTCCTCGAATAAATAAATTAAAATGGCCAGCAGGCAGGCAGAGACTAGAAGGCTGGCAGGAAATTTGAAAACAAACAAAGGCGGCCCCAAGGTGAGTTTGGGTAAACAAAAATGAAGAATGTTCGCTGATTGACACTATCCGGTGCACATGCCAGGCAATTGGTAACTGGGGAATGCACTCCCATCACCCATCTCTCCCAGCTCCCAGCTCCATCTCCATTTTCATGTCAATTTCCATTCTAGGCCCGTACCTGGGCCCCAGGTCCCATTTAGTGTTTCCGCCGCGGCCATATTTCAATCGAACTGTCCGGGAATATCTGATTAACATGGGCGGCATCCCATGGGTTTATTAAGCCATAAATTAAGCGGGAATGCTTCTGCAGCTTTTGATGGACTGCTGCGCGAGCTCTGAGCTGGAATAAACCAAACTAAAACTAAACTATTCGTGCTGCCCCAGCAATTTTTCATTCCAACTAAAAAGCGAGCGAAAAAATAAAATTATTTAATTTACCTAAAAGCTTTTGCAGCTGCTGGCGGGTCCCCAATTTTTCGCTGCATTCCTTGTCCCCATTCTACACATTTTTTGGGTGTCTCTTTTTTTTGACAAAATGAAATATTTAAGCCCCTAGGAGAAGCGGACTAAATCGAGGCTAGGAAACTTGAAATACTATATATTCGTGTGTATCTGTGTGTCCGCGTGTGTATCTCTGAAATGTCTGAAAGCATTTCTACTTTAGTTTTCATTTCTGGTTCTCGGTCTGCTTCTGGCATTCTGCCTGCAGCTCTTTGTTGTTGCCCCTCCCGCCCCCTTTCCCCATTTTATATTCTTTGATTTCGTCGAGTTTTCCCATTTCCATTGCGTACGTATCATCATCATCATCAGTCGTCCATTGTGTTTTCGTTTTCGTTGTTGTTTTTTCTCGTTTTCCCTTTGCCAATTTTTTGTACATTTCTTGGCGGCCCCCAAACACTCGAAATAAATTTGGTACTGGAAGTTGAGAAATTATACAAAAATTAATTATGAAATTTAAAAGTTGGGAGGTGTTGAATTAAGGAAAATTATGATATAAGTTAAAGGTTAAAAGGGTTTAAAAGAAGTAGGAAGGAAGTTATTCCTATTTATTACACGTAAATTTAGTTTAAATTTCCCAATTTTAGTTATCAAACTTCTCTAATAAAAGCCAGCAAAATTCCTCCCAGTGTATAAACACCTCACTCACTCATTCTCAACTCGTCTCCATCGCATTTTCGTTTCGCATCATAATTTTCCGTTCGACGCCGACGACAACAAAAGGGAAACGACATTGAAAATCACGTTCCTCGGAAGCCAACCAAAAGGAACTGCGAATTCCTTGGCCTGGGCTCCCGTTCCCCTGCTCCGTTTTGGCCCAACTCAACCGGCCGGAACGCCCACATAGTTCGTGTTGCGTATTTAGTTGGGACAAGCCATCGCAACCCAACACAAACTCCTCCATAAGCACATCTATATATTGGTCTCCAAGGCCCCACTTCATCGGCGAGTCGGAGGACTTTTCAAATGTAAAGGCTGTAGGCAAAGCACGCGCCAATAAACGGGGAATCGAGTTGGCCAGTTTCAGATTTCCGTTACGTGTTCTTGGCCATTTACCGTCTGAGGCAAGAGTACTCTGGCTTGCCGATTCCATTTATCGGCCATTAATTTAATGCATCAACTAATGTTGATCTGCCGAAAGTAAATCGGTTTAGTTTACGAAGGAGAACTAATTTACACATTTCGTAAGATTTGGGTAAAGAGCTAATGCAGGAAGACAACTTTAAAGAGAGCGAAAAATAAGTAAAAATATATTTTGTTGTTATATTTGCATTTAGTATAGGTAATTTTAATAATTTAGTGATTAGTTTGCTTCATATTTCAGTTTTATGTCTCTCATTTAAAATGAATTCTAAAATAAACATAAATTAGAAAGAAATGTCATAAAATCGTTGCAAATTGAAGTGTGTCTATTTAAAAATATATTGGGTACCTTCAGCGTACAGATTCATAGCTTTAATTGTGATTGCCTTAAATTTATAATAGCATTATTATTTATTTTTTTATTATTTTTTTAATTTATTATTTTTTTATCAATTCTTTTTCTTGTTTATGTTCAATTAAATATAATTTTTTGGTAATAAGTCTTTATCCATGATTCTCCCTTATCTTTAATTTAATACGTAATATTATTATTTTCTATTATGTATTTATATTTTTTCTTCTTTCTTTTCTATTAAATATTTTTATTCACTAAAAAATCTAGGTCCATGCTTCTCCCTTCACTTTCTTATATTTTTCTCTTTGATTAGCAAATCGAAATAACTAGTGAATGAACATAATATTTCCCTGCTAAACGCACCCAATAATTAAGGCGATAAGAAAGTAAACAAATGTATAAATATATATAAATATATGTATATTATTTTTGTCTCTGACAGCCAGCAAAATATTTTTCCCTCGCCCCAGAGGCCATCGGCATTATTTAGTTTCGCAAGTATTTGCATTAGTTTAATCTAGCTGAGCAGCGAGCAAAAGCTCAGCGAAGGGAAAATTATGACAGACTGATTGGCTGAGTGACAGGCAGACTGACGGAAAATGGGAAATGGAAAATGCTGAGGGAGCTGGGGTTCAATTTGTCTGGGCGGCTGCTTATCTTGCACGCGTATAAAAGCAAGTCAGCCACGAACTGCATTTTCCTTTTTCTCCATCCGCTGGAAAATGTCGCTGCCATGAACAGCCATCGTTCAGATACAGATACATCCAGTGCAGCTGGAGGCTAACTTCGTGCTCTGCTCTGAGCTGATTCCTGCATCTCGATGCCATATGGCTTCACAGATCCAACACGAACTTTTGGTGTGTCGTCATGTGCCAGAATTTTCATCGCCTCGACGGAAAAGCGAGCAATTTCCCAGGGGTCGGGCCATCATGAAACCTGGCACATGCGCACAAGGAAAATGGCAGTGGGCAAAATGGTTCAATGGGTGGTTGGAATGTGGACGAGGACGTGATGCCGAACAAAACTGGTTTCAGGCCACACGCGAGGCCCGATAAAGGCTGATTTTGCAATTCACTAAATAAAAATAGAAAGATATAAGCAATATGCTAAATTACCTCTTTGGAGAGTCAGGGAATCATTACGTTTATTAAATTAATAAAGAGCAGGGAGTGAAGGAGTCTAGAGAAGATAAGAATAAGTCTAAAGAATATATTATATATTATTTAATATTTAATTTATATTATACTCTAAGTGATAATATGTTTAAATATTAAGATCACAGTTTTAAAAATAATTCTTAGATATTCTTAATTAAAATGAAAACAATATATATAGTTACCATTTAAAATAAATGCTTCTCAACATAGCTACAAAAGTATTCTCAAACAGAACCTCTCTCCGTTTAAGGAGAGGAGGTTTAAGGAGGCTTTAAGCCTCCAACATTTAAATTAATTAAGTAACTAATGCTCATGTGAATACTTTGCTACTCGCCACAAAGGCGTCACTCCTTTTTGCGGTAATAATGCGTATAAAATATTAAAACTTATTGCCGAAAACCCGTTTCCTCCCTGCACCGATAGGGAATTATTTAACCAAAGCCGCGCCACCGCTTACCATAAATTGCAATTTATGCCCAGCGGCAGGCTGAGCTAACCAGTTAACCAGTTTGACCAGACTTGGCCAGCTCGGGCCCCGAAACGGGGGCTCCATTTCGAACTGAAATGAAGCAATCGCAATTAATAATTGTCGGGCATCGGCCATCGCCATTGCATCGCAATTGCATCTGCATCTGTTTTATTTTTGGGTTCGTTGATCCATTCGAATGGCGGCCATTCAAGTGTCCGCGATTCGCATTTGGTTTCCATAATTTTAACGACTCTGTCAGGCTCAGGGCAGGGCACTTCCATTCCGGAGATGGTCAACGGGGGAACTATTACGGGTCCGGAGTCCATGGAAGATGCATCGCGAAATCAATTGTCATAACAGAACAGAGATGCGCCAAATAAAAGTAGGAATGGGAGGGTTACAAAAATTATTTATATTGAAATAAGTAATCCCAGTAATAAATCCACTTCTTCTGGGGAGGCAAATTTCTAGGAGTTAAAACTTTTAAGTAATACATCCATACATATATAATCTTCAAAGTAGTACAACTTGGCATCACTGAAGGAGACATTCCGCTTTAGAGACTTCGTTCAGCTGGGCAAATATTTGTACTGCCTGTCGGCATGTGGCTTCAACTACATATCCATAGATACGGATACCAGATACCAGTTCCCAGTTCCATATGCCCAACCCGTTGAATAAGAACAAAATGCAGAATGCAGCAAATTGCAATTTATATGGCTGTCATAAACACAGAGTCTGTCTGCAACACTTTCCCTTTTCCCGGAATATTAGAGACGCTTCATTTTTTGACCAACGAATCTGTCTCTGTTTTTTTTCGGTAATTGCATTCAGAGCGTAGCACTCGCAGGTCACAGGGGGAGGTAGCTCTGACCCTTGGGTCGTAAACCCGTAAACCCTTTTCGCATATCGCGACCTAGACCGCTGGGCCCAGTGGGAGATCGCCTCCGACGTTCCATTTCCGCAGCAGGCGGCAGGATATTCAGGAGTTTTTTTATATTTTACTTTATGAAGTTGAGGCAAGCTAATAACAAATAGTTTGAATATTTATTTAAATACATATAGGGCTATGGAAAGTGGTCTCTATTTAAATTCATCATGTAATTCAAACAAAATGCATGTCGTTACTAATTTTACAACTTCGCTGCAAGAAAACCCCATGTTCATTTCACATGACACCTCCTCCTAAAAGTTTTCCCTTCCATTCGGAGCTTCTTTGCCTGGATTTGTTCCATCGTGACCCTTGTTACGATAACAACGAACATACATAAATAAATCGGAGCACGAGTTCTCTTAGAAGACGAGGAAATGGACTGTGCCGCATTTTCGTTTCCATTTCCATTTTCCGGCTGCAGCTAATCTTCAGAAAACGGAAAATATTAATGAGCCAAAGTTTCTCTTTTATGGAATTTCGATACTGACAGACAGACAGACCGAGAAGCTAGAGGAAAACTCCATCACTTTGGCCTGGACATGTTTGTCATTTACAAGTTGCTGCGCGGCCAATTACTTTGAGGACTCGAACCTCGACCACTCTGCGCTCCGGGAAAGCGAAGGGAAATGGCTTCCACTTCGCCATCGCTGCTCATTATGAAAATGAAAGCAGGGAAAGCCGTTTTCCGCCAGAATTTATGCACACGAGCATATTCCATTGGGGAATTCGAGGTCGATCGATTGCCGTCTGTTTGTCTATCAAACAAGGAAACTAAAAAGTTTTTCGCAAAAAGCACACAAGCTCGCATGAGCCCGAAAAAGTGAGGAAAAAAATTGATGACGCCGTTGATGAGAACGGGGGCAGATGGCTGATGGCGAAAACAAACAAATACCATATAGACAAACAAGCAGCAGCGACCACTCGACGAGACAGACTTCTGGGGGGCGTTAAATGGCGAACGAGGAAGGGCGAAGGGCAGTGGATGGGGCGTGGCAAAAGGGCACACGACCTATATGAAGCATAAAAAGTGCACAGGGAAAAAAGTGGGGTTTCTAGGGGATACTTTAAGGATATTATTTAAGCTAGAAAGACTTCTAAACAAAAATGTTTAAAACTAGAGTTGAACGTATGTATATTAAGAGGATTAACTTGTGGAGAAGGTTCTACCTTGGGAAAAATGTTTACTCTAGTTAAATCTATAATAATTTCTACATTTTTCAATCCAAAGATCTGTGGAAAATATTCAAAGAGTTAAGTTCAGTAAAGAAACTCTGCCAAACTTTATAAATGTAATTCTTTACATGCCAACTTTCACATCGCCTTTTCCCTCTGTCCCTTTTCCCAAATACAATCTTTATAATTCCACCAATTTGTAATAACCCTAAAAGGACTTTCTCCTGGTGTATTTTGTACATATATGAAGCATCGATGTCGACATAATCGAATAAGCGACGGGTAATGGAGCGCACGGAGCACGGAGACCCGCAACTGGACCCCATGGAATATGAATGCATCTCGAGCATCTCCATATAAATGTCCCCCCGATGGTGCGTGAGAGTGTCCTGGGCTCTGAGTTCTGTGCTCTGAATCCTGCGGTCCAATCCCTGGTTAGCAACTATGAATTTATTGTATATCTTTTCCGTTTTTCCGCAAACACGAAAGCGCACTCTGGCCTCTGGAGGAGGGCTAATGGGTTGGGGTTCTGTTGGTCGGTCGGTGGGCCGAAATGAATTGAAATAAAATGATAAGCGTGAAATAATAATGAGGAGCGTGTTCAGGCATAAATCGGTTTGCTCTTCATCCCCACCGAGCGAGAGTTGGGTGTCGGCGAATCGGGAGTATGTTTTGGGTCCTCCGACGGACGTCCATTTGCCATTTTGCGTGGTATAATCCATGTAATCGGCTGTGAAAAGTGTTTTACATGCGAGTGTCCGCTTGCATAGGCCGGCAAATGGAGTGGAACCTTATAGGAAAACTCATACGCGAGCAGGGAATTTTCACTCAGTGAATAACCCTTCAATTACTGTGCTGGAGTTGTTTATTTTAAAGCTGTAAAAGCACAGCAAACTGCTATGTTAGATAAATAAAATATTTATTTATATATTTCTTATGAAATAGTTTGCATTTGCCATTCCCCAAACCTGAGTTTACATTTTACTAAAATTAATTTTACCATTTCCGTTGTGCCATTCCAGCTTGATTGTCCAACGACCCCTGGGGCGAGGATTTAACCCGACGGCAGCTGCTTCAGGTGAGTCTCCTTCGCGACCTTTTTTCCCTCTACATATATGTATATACCCATATTTATATGCATGAAAAATAAAAGTTATAATAATGGGGACGTGCATAAAATTCCATCTGGCGTCTGGGCGAACTATCCAATTGAATTGGGTCGCAGGTGCAACTCAGCCGAAGGAGAATTGCCTCCGAGCACTCGCATTTCGCATGCCAGTTTCCATTTTTATTCGCAAACATGATTTTTGCTAAATTACACTCACTCCGTGTGTGTGTGTGCGGCATATGAAATAGTTGAGACCCAAAGTTGTACCTTTTGCCTTTTATTTTTACAGAGAGATCCCCGCCCTTGGCCGATATGAAAAAAGGCAAAGTTGATCAAATAAATGACGAAATTTCCATATTCCGTCGATAAGAACGGAAACGTGTGGCTCGAAGATTTCCATCAAGTCGAATCCGAATCGCAATAGGAATCGCAATGGGAAAATAGGAGGGCTGGCGAGTAACAAGTTGTGCGAATCGGGAATCAGGGGGTGGGAAGGTCCTTCCTTGGGTGGCAAACAGGGTTCTGAGCGAGTGGGTGGCTGCGCGGGCAGGTACGCGGCACGACTACAACCCCCATCGCTTAGCTAAGTAAATGGGTTGGCTGACGAACGTGACTTCGAAGGACCCACATACCCACACCCATATCCTGGCACTGGCTTCGGTTGTTCAGAGCACATGTCTCCTCCAGTGCCAGATATTATGTAGAAATGGCTGCACTTTGGCAGGGCATAGGAAAAAGGCGATACCTTCTCAGGGTTCAGCTGGAAAAATTAAATTAATTTAAACACAGGGATCGCATAAAGGTTTACTTAGCCAAGAGAAGTTAAATTAAAATTGAAAAACATATTATTTTCATAGAAATTCCTTCAGTTCAGTTCAGTTTTCATCCCACCGTTCCTTCGTCACGAACTTTTTCGAGGAAGCCAGCCAAAAGCCAGTCACGATTCCAAACTAATGAGGAATACACGTAATTACATGTGGTTACGCAATATCTGAAACTCGGCTCCGGCACGGGGAATCCCGCCCCCACATGGCTGCCCCAGTGATACGGAATCAATGCCCTGAGACAACCCCAGGAATTTAATAAACACGCAAGTGCACGGAAGTGAATTATCCCGTCAGTCAATTATGTATGTTGCCCCGCCCCACCGAGCACTTCCCTCGCTTAAGACCTGACTTGGACCTGGACTTATTCTTGGGGTTTGGGGCTGATGTCTTGAGACGCCACATAAATACCTCGTTTATTTGCCCTTATTTTCTGGCTGTGTGCCGAGTTGCCGGCGTTCCTGCTTCATTAAACGCCTGCCACACTCGCTTCAATTGGTTGCTTTATTTGTGGCTTCAATTTGCCAGCCCCTTGTGCTTTTTAATTAAATCGAAGCCATTGCCAAAACCTAATTAAATGCTCCCTAGATCGTTTCGAAGGAGTGAACTTAGCTGGCATATTGTTTACCTTTGCGCAAATGAAAATAATAAAACGTTAGTTTGCAGCAGGTGGAAATAGATAAGGAAACACTAAGACTTGAAAGGTTACGGCGGAAATTAAATAAAACTTAATATCAAGGAGTGAAGTCTGTAAAAATTAACGTATCTTTAGTGTTTGGTTGCAAGAGTTAGAGTTTTACGGTTAGTGAAAGGCAAAATTAATTAAAATGCAAAGGGGAAACAAAGAAATTAAAAAGACAATTCAATTTCAGCAAATAAAAAGACGGAATTAATTTATTTCATTTTATTTTCAATTAATTATTTTTATGAGTAAAATAAATTAAAGAGAATTATGGTAAGCTCTATATTAACTATTATAATTGCTTTATATAATTTAGAAAAGCATAAACATAAAATTAAAAAAAGCTTTAGCATTAAAAATTTCCTGTATTTTGCATTTGCAAATTTAGAAATTCCTGCATACAGCTGTCTCTGCATAAATACAACAAAATTTCCCACGATGTTAAAAATATTATTCCAAATTTTCTCTAATAATTCCTCACTGTCAGTGTTTACACGAAATTTTGTTTGAACCAAATTGAACAGAAATTCAAGGCACACTTTTCAGATGGATGAGGGATGTGCCTCTGCAGCACTTGCCATGTCTGAGAGCCTCTAAATAAATAATGAAATTACGTCTGCAGCGGACAAGTCCATGTAAGTGGCTCCAGTTCGCTCGAATGGGAGTTCATTTGAAATTTTAATCAGCGCTGCGTGCTGCAAATTCCAATTGCGAGGCCGAATTGAATTAATTTAGCTAATTTCTTGGCTACATTTGCATGGCAGAAGCCCATCCCGAGCAAGTTGATTACATTAAAGATGCGCAATTAGAAGGGCCAGCGTATTTCCAGAGAGAGAGTGAGAGACACAGTCCGGCGGGTTGAGGAAAGGGTTGCCCAAATGAAGGACTGGAAAACCAACGGTTGGGTTGGGCCACCACCGACTTCATTAAGTGCCAGAAGGTGCTGCCAATTTGCACCCTCCGGCCGCCCTCACCTGTGCGGCACTTTGTGGACGGGGGATTAGTTAAAGAGCTGCCCCTCAAGTGAAATATTAATGGAAGAAGCTGGGGAAAAGGAAAAAAGAAGCGGGGAAAATTGTGAATTCGCGGGAAAGGAAATATTTGAAAAATTATGAAATTAACTAAAAAAGGTCACCGGAAAACAGTAAAAAATAAAAGAGTAAATGAGAAAAGAAATTAATTTAAAATTAATTGATTTCAGAAATTTTTCTAGTAGAATTTTTATTAATCTAGTTTTTAGATTGATAAATGTTATGGAATACATATTTATTTTAATCATTAAAATCATTGAATAATCAAACAAAAAAAAGTTACCCGTTGTTAACGAAAAGACTTTCAAGTTTTAGTGGTTATATTAAATCTTAAGTTTTCCTTTTTTATTAAGAAATCATTTTCCCAAGCTTCTTTTTCTTTGTGTGCATTCATTTTTCCTATTTCCCAGTTCTGACATTCCTTATTTTTTGAGGAAAACTTGTTGTCTGCCTTGCCTTTGATTTATTTGCGTCAGAATTCCGAAGGCCGCGGCTAATTAAACAAGCCAAGTACACCAGCACCTTCTGGGGGCCCACAGTGGATCCACACACAAAAAAAAATCGAATCAGCCACGAATCGTAAACAAAAACTTTTGCCGGTTCAGTGGGAGTTCAGCCATAAACAGCTGCACACCGAACGGGTTCAAGTTGAGCCAAGAAGCTATTCCGAAATGTGCACGGAGAGAAAAGCTGTCCGACTAAGAATGAAAATTACTAGAAATAACTCACTAAGCTATATTAAAAATTACATTCAAGACGGCTTTAGTTTGTTATAGTAAAAATATTATTTTAAATGCTGTAATATTCAGAAAAATTAATTTTTAAAGTAAATTATTCTTTGTGTGCCTGGATGAAAGTACGGAAACCATCTGAGCTGGAAACCCGAAATCGAATTTAGAATTCACGTAGGAACACTGGGCATAGGAGTTCAAGTAGCCACCACTATGCGAGCGTAGCTCTTTCTCCCTTCCGCTACCACTGACCCCGATGGTCGTGCGCACTCTGCCTCCCTGTCGCACTCGCACTCGCACTGGCACACGCACCCAGGTAGAGCCGGCTCCTGGTGCGGCGGCCATTGAAGCTGGCGGCCATTCGCTCCGCCAACCCCCGCCACGGTCCATCCTCGTCTACGGCCACTCCTCGAGGCTGGAACTGCGCAAAACAAAACGAAATCCCTCACAAACTCACGTAACCTGAAATTGACTCGAGACTTGAGCCTGAATCGAGGCGAAAAATCTGTTGTTGTTGGAATTAAATTTATATTCTAGGCTGCAGTCCCCGCCCCCGCCCCCGTTCCCTTTGTTGACCCCCGCAGACCCAGTAGATAAAAAAAAAATAACTGAAAACTGAAATTTGTTTGGGTTTTTAGGGGACTCTTCTGGGTGTGCGTGTGTTTGCTTGTGACTCATAGAGAGCCACATTCGTAATATTATTTTCTTTTTGTTATTTTTGTTATTATTGCGTGCTGGGGCACATTTATTTACATTTTTTAATGCACCCAATAAAGAAAACACAGCGCAAACAAGTTTTCTTCTCGCTTTTATTTTGCAGCGCTGCTTTATTTGTTTTTAAGTGGCCACCACAACTTGACTAGCAGATATTTCGTGAAAGAAACTTGTGTTGGCTTGGATTTATGTATGTGACATACTTTTTAATGATATTTATATATACTTAATTTATATGTCTTACATTATGAATACAATTTATTGGCTATACACTTAATGGCAGAAATGCTTCGTTATTTAAATTTATTAATTGAACCCTTGCAGGATATTATAATTTGAGTCAGAAGCTTGCGAAGTAGTGAAGGAGTCATTCTGAAATGATTGAAGGGTCTGAACCCTATAAATCATATAAATTCTTGATCAGCATTAACAGCCGAGTTAATTTAGCCATAACCAGTGGAAAAAAATGTTACTACATTTTTTTTTTAATTTACATCGAGAAAATATTTAAAATATGATAAAAAAAATTTAATTAAAACAAGAATTTTAGTCCCCTGTGCGGATTTTAAAAGTTTTCCGAAAGAACATAAAAGCATTTTTGACAAAGATATGAATGATTTTAAAAATAAATTTCAAACTAGAATTGTATAATAACTTTGGCTTCCCAAAGTTACCTTAATTTCTTGTTCTTTTAGTTTATTTAAGTCGGAATTATTTATTATATTTTCAATTCGATTTAAAATAAAATCGGATTGATTTATATTTTATATTTTAAAGTGATGATTAAATTGTTAAGGTATTTTATATCTTGCTTTATTATCAAATTACTTTATCTTATTCATTTAAACAATGAAAATGTTGAAACTTTAGAATTAAATTAAATTTCTTTATAATTTATTTTATTTTTACCGATGTGCACATAATTATTCCTAAACATTAAGTTTTTTATATATTCGATAAGCCAATATTAGCATAGTTGTGCTTGGATTTTTTATTATCATTTCCACCGTGGGTTATCCCAGAGTTCTGGGGAGCATAAAATATGAATGATGACCCTTGTTGCAGGGGCAATTAACTTGCGGTGCTGCATCGTAATGTCTGCCAATCTCCGAGAGGGGAGATTGAGATTAGAATAGAGCTCTGCAGCACTGGAGGGGGAGTCGAGCATTGAACCCAGCTCCAGCTCCAGCTCCTAGAGTAGATCCGCATAGAAATGGCTACATTTTGGGTCCCTCTCTGGTTATATGGCCAAAAAACTCGCTCAGCCCGTGGGGAGTGCGCAAAACTTTTTGAAAAATTCATATTATTTCTAAGTAGTTGCGGGCACAAACTATGAACTATGACCTCCGCCAGCGAAATTGCGCGGCTTACGAGTGAGAGCTCCAAGGAGCAATCGAGGGGCCTTATCAGGGGGATTTATGCCAAATGATGGCAGATTGCCAAGCTGCCGAGGGAGCTGCAACTACACACTGGCTGGGCGGGGATTCGGAGATGGAATGGATACGGATTCAAATGGCAATGGCCACAAAGCCACGGGGCTGCGAGGCTGCTAGGGCGGGGCAACATGCTTTTTAGTGTGTCTGTCTCTCCACAGCTTTTCTTTTATTTTCCCTCATTTTTCCGCTTTTTTCCCAGTTGTTTTTTACAATTTTCTCGAGAGTATAATGGTTAGAAAAAGTTGCGCCATCCCCGGGAATACAAGTAACTGAACAGTGGTCTAAGGATGTAAATAAAGTGAGAAGGGAATTAAATATTGATAATAAACTTGTTTCCTAATGTTGTGGGAGTACTTCCCATGCATATTAAATATATTATATATTAAAATAGTTTAGTGAGTTATTCAGTAAATTCAAAATCCTACTGATCCCACTGTCCGGCGCTTCTGCTGCGCTGGCCCTGGCCGTAAGCAGTTGGCAGTCGGCATTGCCACCGTGGAGCCAATTTGTTGCGGTTCATCAATATGCCACACCACACACATCCCGCCCGGCTCGGCACCGCATCCCCCTTGTAAATATTCCCGCCTGTATCCACATCTGTAGCCACATCCCGCCAAATGGCCAGGCCCAGGCCCAGGCCCAGCTCCCGGGGAGCCAACCAGAATGCCATTCTCAGCCAGGCGCAAACGGATGCGGATGTGGTTGGGCGGCTCGACTCTCCTCTCCACTCCCCCGAGGGGAATGGGAGGGCGTGGCAGTGGCAGTGGCCGTCGAGGAGCTTAAGTGGCTCCACGTACTGCTGCTGAAAAAAATATGTGCATAAATTTAAAGAATCTCAATTTACTTGGCCCGTGTTCTCCTCCGTTCCGAGCCGGCTGCTGCGAGATTTCTTCTCCGTTTCTCTGTCTTTTCGATTCTTCAATTCTTTGCACTGAAAAGTACAAATTGGAGGAAGATATTTTAATTGTTAGATATTGACAAATGTAATTCAATAATAAAATTTCAATAGAAGCGCTATTTTTGTAAGTTTTATAGATATAATAATATTTTGTTACCTACAAATAAAACAAGCTTCAGAGAGATTTGTCTCGTTTTTAGAAAATTAATTTTAAAAAATCGTCTCTATTTTTTAAATAATACAGAAATATGTCTTGAAACTACTCTAATCTCTTGTATCTGAACCCTTTCAGTATTATTCTTATAATTATTTCATATATCAAAAATTGAAAAAATGACTTGTATTTATTTATTGAACATGTTCCATTCAGTTCAAATTGTTCTCAAAATTGTACACTCTTTTTCTCTGTGTACCTGCTCAGCCTGGTGATTTGTGAGCTCAATTATGGTACATTTTCTTGTCTTGCCCGCCGCCTTCACTTCCACTTCCCCAGCTATATCCACCTCCATGGCCATGCCCCTCCTGTCGCTCCCGTTCCACCTTGGCAGTGGTCGTTTTTTGTGGTTGTCACTTTGTTATTTATTCAGCGCCATGGAGCTGGCAGGTCTGGACTTGGATCTCTGGGATTGGGATCGGGATTGGGACTGAGGGTTGCGGCATTGGAACCGGGGACCTGGTACTTGGTTTCCTGAACAGAGGATGGAGATGCCGATGCCGTGGTCGATGCTGATGCCTCGGCTGTTAATGAGTTCGTTCGTCTTCGCAGCTCCGCATTTGGATGCTAATGAGTGGATGGCATCCAATAAATTTAGTTCGCGGGCTTTGCTTTTATCGCTCCACTTGCATAATTCTGTTCACATTCTGTGCGCTGCAGGGTTGCCTTTGGGGGTACAGAGGTCAATAGAAATTTATGGGTGGCATTGTTAACGCCACTGATTACAAATTATTTGTGTTGTGTATTGTCCCCTTGCAGCTCTGCAGAGGCCTGTGTCCCTGATTACTGATTGCTGTTTACTAAATGTACATAATATAGCGAAGATATCCCCTGACCACTAGAACTGCTTGCTGATAACATTAAAGGGCTGCTTTGTCTGGGTTTTCAGTTATTAAACGAACCAAATTATATATTTTTTTGTCACTCTAATGTATAATTGAAATAAAAAACTCTGCTTTAATTTGATTAACTCAGTCACTAGATTATATCCTGAAATATATACATAGTTCGCTTTGTGGTAAGAAATCGGTGCCACTGAATTCATTCGTGGTTGTTGCCACTATATAAATCGGTGTAAGCTTTCACGGTCCACTTAAAAATCTCAGATAAACGCTTTTCAAAACTAATTGGCTGATAAAACTTAATGTTTTTTCTATTCTCTCTGCTTCTCGTGTTATCAAAATACAGTCTTTGTTTCAAATAAACTGCCGACTGCCGGCTTACTCAATCCTGAAAGATACAAACTAATTAGGATTTAACAAATTCAATGAATCTATTAAGCTTCAGATTTGTCACCAAATATGTGGAATTATTTTTAAGTTTATGGGTTTATCTTGAGGTCTAAATTATTTTTAATTTATTAAAGGCCGCCTTTTGGGCTTAAAACTGTACTAAAATAATAATAAGTTAAAATATTAAAAAAAGTCAAATGGTTTTAATAACTAAAGAATTGTATTATTTAGTATATTTTATTTTTACTTGTTCAATTGATTTTATTAATTATGACAATAAAGTATTGTCATATTCTAATAAAATATATCAACTATTCATAAAACAAAGGCTTTATAGATATATATGTGTTGTATGGGAGACTCACAAGATCTTTATTTAATATTACATTTATTATTCTAAATCTTTAAATTCCCATAAATTGTAACTAAAAGTAAGAATTTACCTCTATTGTACTTCCTAAACCATAATCCTCCTACTAAACTTCAGACTTTGTCTGCGGGTAAAATATCTTTAAAAGCCCAGAAAAACTCGTGCTGCCGCACCCATCGATTTTTGACACATTCCAAATTATGGCCAAGTAAAAATAGAAGCTCTACAGTCTTATAAACTTGGCACAAAATCGTCTTCAATCCGCAACCCGCTCAATTATCGTCATGAGAAATGTTTTCTCCAATCGGCGCGTGGATAATTGTCAAGTGACAAACAAGATTGTGCGTGTGTCAAAGCTAACCAGATTTACGCAAATTCCACTCGGAGGGGGTGGCAGGGGAGGGCGGAGCGGTACCCACTCCAATTGGAGGGCGGCCATTGGAGTGACGTCTCTTATCTGACGCCTCGCAACTCCAATGGGAGCGGCACGCAGACGCCGCCTGGCGGCTGAGCCGGGAAGCTGCCAGCCAACTGGGAGATACAGTTATCCTGCAGCTGGAATTGCAGTCTCGAGAGACGACGACGACTTCCCATCGGCAGATAACCACACGCCGCCAGGGGGCGCTGCTGCAAATCCCGTTTATCTGCCGCTCCGGCGGCCATTTTGGATTTATCTGGCGCCCCGGCATTCGGCAGATATGCGTCCTTTTCTCGCACATGCGCGCAGCGTCGTCTCGAGGCGTGGCAAAGCCGGCGTCGGCAGAGGCAGCAGCAGTGGCAGCAGCGCCGCCCACGCACACCATTGCACGCACAAATACAGGCGCAGAGAGGCCGCCCCGCCGCCCCCTTTGCCCAGGGTTAGTTATATCATCGGAGCAGAAGGGGTCTTAGCGCGTGTCTTCCATTATCCGACGGGGCCAGGGTCTGGACCCCGGGATTTGGTTTCTGGACTGGGAATTCGATGCCGACATCCATGCAGGGCAGCAGCGGGTTCGAATGCGCATGAATAGCGCAGCATTGCTCAGATACTTCCACAGATAAGTTTGTAATATGGATTTTAAAATTAAAGAAGGGTTATTTTCAAACCGAGTTTTGCTTAGAATTAAATATGGGTTTTTTCTATTTTTTAACACTCTTATTAACGTTCTAATGTGTCTTAAAATTTATTAAAAATATTTTTGTTTGTATAATTTATTCAATAAAAATTTCAAATTAAAATCAAATGGGGTTTCTTGCATAAAAATGTTTCTAACAATATTGTTTAGTCTTATTTTATTTATTTATTTAAAAAATAAAAACAAATGTTTTAATAATAATTTTACAATACTTTTAAAATGTACAACAATTTGTACAATATTTTAAAAGCCCTCGAAATACTTTAGGATTTTTATGTTGAGCAATTTAAAAATAGCTTACTTTCGTTTATATTTTAAGCCGACACAAATAAAGAAGTCAGTAAATATTTTATATTAATTAACTAGGTGATAATGCTGGAATTAATTGTAGCGCCACGCCAAAACCAAATAAAACGAAACGCAAACAACCTAAAAACAACCCCAAAAACTAAATAAGCGACTTGCCGGCGGCAATTGGAGCTCGATTAGAAGTACCCCCATTTTGTCCTCTTTTTTCTATATTTTTTTTCGTAATTTGCCTTCGTACGCGATTGCCCTTATGCAAATTGGCATTCTTTGGACCACACACTGGCAGCCAGCAGCTAATTGTCAATTAGCGGACAAATGCTAATGGCGAAAGCCATTGCCGGAGACCGATTCAAGTGGGAGCCTCGCCGCCTTGACTAATTGAGTCCAGAATTCATTCAGGCCACGATTCTCCGGCTTCTGGGGGTTTTGGTGAATCCTAAAGCTGCTCGGCGAGTGGCCATGTTTGCATATCCATTCATTCGAAAATAAACGCAGCTGAATTTGCATAACTGAAATGCAGAATTTATTTTAATACTGGCATTGCATAAAACGTACTTCTTTATATGCACTCACACTCTGCTCGATGGGGATGGGGATGGGGATGAGGATGCGGATGCGAATGGCGGATGAGGACGAAGATGTAGATGGGGAATCGGGATCCAGCTGGAATTACAAGAGCAATTTATGCAAATGCCCCAACTCGACTCCAGTCGCCTCGCCTCGACTCCATGTCTGTGTTCGCCGGCTGGCTAAGATGGAATATTTCAGTCACGTTAATTCATTCACGTTTAATTCAGGAATAAAGTTCGTAACTTATTTTGTGCTTATAATGCATGCAAATTTATTACCCCTGCGGACTTGGCCCCAGCAGGTGAGTCCATTAAGTGTTCGATTTACATCCGATGGCCAGGCATTCTCCCGCTGATTTATACGTATCCCGGTTCCAGTCCTGTATCCAGTCCCAGCGTGCACTTTGTGGGTCTTAACGACTTGATAAGTCGCATTTTCCCAGTGCCCGTCGTCCCCCCAACAGCTGCCCCGGAACACCGGAAATAATTAAACGAGACGAAGTTCTGGCTATATTGGTCGAGGCAAGGAGGTGACGAATTTCATTAGACAAAACTGACAACATGTCACCAACTGCCGGCTGGGGATATAAAAAAAGTTGGGCAAAACTATTGGCCAACACTTTCGTTTGCCAAATTAAAACGAAATGCCGGGTCAAGTGTCCAAAGGGGGGGTTTAGGAGATACAACATCCTTAGAAATGTTAAAATAAACTGAAATAATTATACTTCTTTTGTATTATATTTGGAAAATAATTTTAAATTGATTTGAAATTGATTTTACATATAGAGTGGGTAAAGATTACCTTAAATCCTCAAAAGCCTTCTTCAGACACCGCTCCTGGCTCTCAATTTAGTCACCTTTAAGGCCAGGCCCATTTATATATTTAGTCTCGGGCCATGAGAAAACAAACAGACAGCGCCTGAGTTGAATGAAATATATATATATTTTCATAATTCCATATTTGCCGAGCTTATTTGGGTTGTTTTGTTTGTACACTTAGGTGTGTTCCTTCCTCCTCCAGCCGAAATAGAAGTCAACATCCAGGCAATTGGGGCACTTACTGTATAAACGAAGGGAATCTTGCCACGAGCACTGACAGAAATCGGGTGGGTTTAGTTGAAGCTTTAATGGTAGCCAAACTTAACTCATGCATGAAACCAGATTTGCACCTCTTGTGGCTATGATAATTTTAATGAGATCGGCAGTTAATGGCTTTATAAATGCAAGTAATAAAACTGTGATGAGCATCTTTAATTTCCGAATAATAGCGTGTTTATTATTTTTCTTTTCAAATGATTTTTTATGGATATATAATGACTTTAAGTTTAAAAGGTGGATAATATAAATTGCATTTTATAGACCAATTAAAATAGGATTGATCTTTATGAAAATGTAAAATAAAATTGGGATTTATTTTAAAGACAACAAATGTGATATTAAGCAATTTAAACAGAAGTATACTAAAATATATTTAGATTAAAATATATTTATAAATTTACTTATAAGAATTTCAATCCAATTTCTGTTCGTGCAGAGCCTTGGAACGTCACTTGGCTGAACTGCAACGGCTGCCATCAGGCGAAGCCAAGCGACTTCCTTCCCGCCCCCCAACGAAACACAAAGGCATTCCGCATCCGGAATGGGAACGAAGCCATTCTTCCGAATCGTTGCCTTGTGCACAAATAAAGGAAAAGCCAGGGCACGGAATAAGTGCCTATACGTTCCGGGTTCGGTATGCGGACGGATGGGGATGCCGGGACAGCGAGATTGCGGAACTCCGGGTCTGAGGGACTCCGGAGTGCGAGCTCCCGGATTCACTGTCCGTGTCCGGCATGCGGCATCCTTATCCGGAGCCGGTGCAACTGCTGTGCAAATAATGGGAGGGAAATCGCTGCCTCGGGGGCGGCAGACGACACCTACAACGTCCACGGGGATTGCAGCCACTCGAAAGAGATTTACTTTTGGCAACTGCTGCTTCTGCTGCTGCTGCTGGCTCAAAGGGCGTGTAATCGGGGGTGGATCCGGATTCCGTAGCGAACTGCTCCTCCATTTGCCAACTCCATCTGCGTCTACATTTCGGGACGTCGACACGTTTGGTGTTGGCAAAAGTTTTCTCATTTTGGCAAGATGCTCGCTCGTAACGAAAATTGTCGAGTTCGCCAAAACGCCGATGGGATGAAAGGAATGGAATGGTGCTCGCCATAGAGTGGCATGGAGCAGCGAAGTTCTGGCTTCGGGCTCGGTCTTCCACCCAAAGTGGTGCCGCATGCACTGGCGACATTTCTCATTAAAAGTTTTCCACATTTTGTTGTCTCAACAAACATTCTTATCAGCAGACAGAAGCCATTCCAATAACGAACCCCCAAGAAGGCGGCGAGTGCACAAAGCCAAAGGGAAATCGGATCGGAAGACAGGTGTCTGACAGCTTAATCGGATGTAATGAAATATGGCTGGCTTAATTAATAAGAGCTCGGTGGTTGTCAGAGAGCGGTGTTGTGGTCTCAGAGCGTTCAGTATTATCGGTGAGCTTGAGGGAAACTTGGAAGAAAATGGGGAAAAATAAGACTTTGATTACAAATTCATGTCTGAATATCACCAGAAACCAGCTCAAAGAGCAAACACATGTAAGAATTTCATTAAGCAATGCTCCGCATTTAATTTGAATATTACAAGATCTGGCTAATAAACCTAGATTCACAAGCATAACCATTAAGTTGCTCAAGCCATTACTATAGTTAACCGACCATTAGATAATAAATTAAACCTAACTGTTCCAGCAACATTATATGCTCCGATAAATAAAAAAGACTAGCATCGATCTTTGGACTCTATGCACATTTTAGCCAACTCTTTTTTCTGCCTTGAGAGTGATTATTTCCAGTTTTGTAAAAGCCAATTAAGGAAATATTCCTGGCCTATGCCACATTGCTGCAATAAAGTATGAAATGATAATTTCCAGAAACAGGAACAGCAAAAGAAACAGGAACAGCGGACCTTGAAACTAAATTGGGCGAAACCTGCGTGCAATTATCGTTAGTTGTTCTGCAAAGGGTTGAGTCGCGTTTAGACAAAAGGGTTGGGCTGGGCCCGGACGGATGGCTTGGCTCAATGTCAGTTCGCCTGGCTCATGAGGCAATAAAACAAGGTCGGGACATAAAAAACGAGGCACAAGGACAGGGCTTGCCACCCACACACAAACACAGAAATATAACCCTACAACAGAGCCAGTTTAAATCCTCGCATTATGGCCGCACAGTGGGCCCACTCACCTTCTTGCGGCCGAAGAGCGGAGCGATCTCGCTTTCTTCCGACGAGCAGCCGATGCTCACCCGCCACAGTTCCACAGTCCCACGTTTTACGGTCTACGAGAAATGGCCGTAAAAAGTGAGAGTCATTAAAAATTTTACTGCTTCTCAAGGTCGTCGCCGGGGATTTTATGTCACTTTTTATGGCCTAGCTGCTGCTGTGGCTGTGACTGTGACTGTGGCTCTCGCTTCACGGCCATGGCCATTGCCATTGCCAGTGCCCCTCGTAATCGGCATCGTCATAGCCAGCGACTGACCCAATTTCCGTCTGGGATCTGGGCAATACCTGGCCAATTGGATCAATCATTTAATGGATGCCCGATTTGCATGGCGGAGTTCAACGAACTCGGTGAGTCAGCACAGTGGGAAATGCCTTTCGATACAGTGGGTACAAGCTCAACGTCTTTCCATTTATTTTAAATTTATGAGTTAGACCTAAACAAAATGAATTAATTAACTCAACTGTGTTAAATCAATATGTCTAATTTAGAGGACATTTCCTGGTATATCTGTGCAGAGATACTTTCATTATAATTTAATGATAACTAAATAATCCCAATCATAACTTAATTTCCTTTAAAATAAATCATTATATCTTAAAGAAAATATATAAAATTCCTCTCAATTTTCCCGGCAGTAAACCCCAAGCTGAGAATGAAAGACAAACAATTATTCCAACATAAATATTTAAGCCAAAGCAAGCCGTTTATTAAAAATTCCATATGAGCTTCTTCAGCATCTGGAAAGGAGCTAAAACTTGGACCAAAAGTTTTGGTTGATTAACAAGAATCAAAAGTTTTCTGCTTGCCGCATAAAATATTTAATATATTCGCTTGGCGTTCATATCGCAGCCGCACACACTCTTGATGCCTTATGAAAGTTTTGCCGCCTTTTGCTCTTTCGAGCTGCTCTCCGGCTTATTTGCGAATTTCGTGCACGCCTCGGATGCTGGCAGAAAAGTCAGAGCATTTCTGCTTAGTGGCAAGTGCCGAAACTAAATCCAATAACTATATGCTGAAACATTCATGAGCGCAAATTGAACACGTTCCTGCGTCTGGCTCCTGCGAACCGAACTCGGATCCCGACTTGGCATTAAGTTCAATTGAGCTTGGTCAAAGCAGCAGCGGATAAGATTGAGATTGGGTTAGGGACTGGCATTGGGGCTGGGTTTGGTCCTGGGACTGGGTCCAGACAGGTCCTCCGGGGGCCAACGCACTCGTCGCTGCAGCAGGACGAATTATCCACACCTTCTGCAAAGGAGTAACGACCATTTTGATTGCAAGTATTTCTCGCAGACGTTTCCCTGCATTTAACAAAAATGGTGGCCAACGATGGGAAATGGTTGCAGATTCCTTCACCGATTGCACGTTTTCCATTCTGCTGTGGGGGGCCGGTGCTCCAGGGTGTGTGCATTCCCTCACGCTTTCCTCGCAGAATAATTGAATCGAAAAATTCCTTCGCCCCATGAAAGGAATCCGATGTGACATTCAATCCACGACAGTATTCCGTGAAATTCAATTTGATTTGCGATTGAGAGGAGCTCTTGGGGAAGGAGTTTAGAAGGAATGAGAAGTAGCTATGAAACTGAGAACTATTTATATGTAGGAGGAGAAAATATATACAGGAACTATATTTTCTTCAAGTTAATTAAGTTATTTAAGTGATCGTTAAGGCATTTACGGGTTGCTTTACAGCTGTAATTAAATACTTTGAAATGCATACATAAGTTCTAAGTTTAATTTTTATTAGAAGATTGAATAATTATAGAATTGAAGAAGATTAAACTCAATTACTTATTTCTTAAAGTTATTGCTTATTCTTTGATAATTGTTTAAAGCACAAATAAACTCTTTTTACGCCCTATTTTAAATTTTTGATCAAAAAAAAAAGCTCGAAGCCCTTGCAGCTTGCAATGGAATCATGAAAATCAATCATAAATAGCCATAAAAGCCGTTGATTTCCAAGCGGAAAGCTTTTCTGTGTTAGTTTTTCTTAGGTTAATAAATCTGCTTCAAAAAAACTTGAAATTAAATTTAAAATATAAAATGTTTTTTAAATTTTCACAATTTAACATTATTTTTTTTTTGCCGAACATGGCCTGATTGTTTTGCCTGTTAATGCTGATCAAGAATATATGTATATGATTTATAGGGTCAGAAATGACTTCTTCATTTATTTTTACCTTTATAACTATAATTATAATTTCCTCTACAAATATTAATAAAAGTTATTAAATTTATTTAGTTCAACAACAAAACTGTTGCCTGTAAGAAAACAGTATTTGTTTGTATTATTTTCATTTGTAACTTAATTTTAAGTATTATTTAGCAGCTTATCTTATAATATTTACTATTTTCTAGAATAAATTATACTTACTTTTTGTTGTTTACCTTCATAAAAAATGCTAAAACAATTTCACAAAAGAAAAACAAACCTGGAAAACAACAACCAACCCCCTTTAACAGCTGTTTGCCGTTATTTAACCCTCGAAATTCCCGCCACCTTGGGATTTCGAGGGACTTAAGAGAGTCAAAGAGAGCATTTTGGGGCGCTCAGGCATTTTTTGTATGGCAGCGGCACAGGGTGACCCTTGTGCCTGGCTGCCCGCTCTCGATGCAGTATCTCGGAATAAATAAAAATCCCATTAAGTATCATATTTAACTGGGCGCAACGACAGGTGGGAATCGGAAATTGAGAATCGAGAATCAAGAATCGAAAGCGCTAATTAAGCCATTTCTCTCTGCTCCACTCCTGTGGCAATTTGCATTCCAATAGCTCGCTAATCAGTGGGAATCGCTGTCTGAATCTTGGCAGGCAATAACTTTGGCAAGCGATGGGTTTATTAGCCACCGAGACCGAGTGACATTGCCTCGTAAATAAACGATGGCAGCCACTTAAATCTCATCTCCATCCATCGATGATGAAGATGATGATGATGGGAAGCTGATGGGAATGGCTATGGTGGTGGTGGCATCGATAATGCCGATGGAACAATGGAACTCCTGATGAGAAATTTCGTATGCAACCGCAGTTAGTGGGTTCGCGGGAGGGGAGATCAAAAACTAATGGAAGAATTTCGCGATGTCACGAGCATGAGTTATGGTTAAGTGCACTTTCTGGGCTGACTTTTCGCGAAAAACACCTCCCAGTGCCACCCCGTCCACCGGTTCGGTCCTCCTTTGCCACTCTGCCCCCGTCCAATGCCGTGTTGTTTGCGTCTAAATGCAAATTTTGTGTAATGAACATCGTGCTGCGAGAGGAGTGGAAGTGTGTTCATTATACTCTAACATATTTATAAGGGAATATCTGAAAATAGATGCTATATATACATAAATATATTACGTACATTTCGTTTATAAAATTTCAAAATTTTAAGACAATTGAATTATATTAAAACGATTGTGATATAGTTATTTCAATAAAATAAATTATCTTTTAGTATTTTTTATTTAAATATTTATTGATTCTCCTTTAAAAAAAAGTTAAGAACTCTGCTTAATTATACACAAAAATACTTAAATTCATACCGAAAGTGTACCTGCGTTTCGTTGTTATTTCTGCGCTCTCTCTGATATTATTCCTGTGTTGGCTTCAAGTTTGCCGCTCTGCTGCCGCTGACTATTAGCTAATGCCTGAGCCGCAATTCGTGACGTGCTGCGCCACCTTCTCCCTCCCTGGCTCCAACCGGCGACCCCCAACCTCTCACCCCTGCACCGCCCAGCAGAAAACCCAAACCTAAATCCAACCCCAACCGCAGCCCTGTTGCTGTTTCTGATGCGCTTCGTAAAGTTTGTGCAGAAAATTTGAATATCGCTTGGCTTGGCATCCCACGTCGCTGGTGGTGGTGGTGGCATTATTTGGCCATGGCCGACACCCATGTGTGAGTCTGTATCTGTGCGAGTTGGCATGGTGGTGGAAACCGGATTGCAACCACCACCACCACCTCACGTTGTTTGCACTTCTCCCATCCCGAAACTCTTTATCCTGCGTCCTTGCTGGGTTTTCTCGCCCGGCTTCTGTTATTAATTTTCCTGCTCCTCGGGCAGCAAGCCTCCGCCCGCCTCCAAAATCCCCTACAGCCACTGCCTGGGGCCATTTAGCCCCAATTGCGTCTCGGTCCCAGACTCACAATCAGTTTCAGTTCCAGAAACGCTCTTTGTCCTGGGGCCCGGCGATGCGTTTCATTAATTAACTGAAACGCTCTCGACGAGCTTTGCACGTTACAACAATGAATTATTTATATAAAATTTGTCTGGCATTTTTTTTCGGCTCCACTCCTGCTGCGTCTTTGTTGCCTTTGGCCAAAGCAGTCGCAAATTTGTAGCCACTTTTCTGCCACTCTCTCTATATGGAGTCTTCTGGAGTCCTGCCCAGGAGGCGAAATGAACTGCATTACTTTCGGCCATTATTGAACAGATTTTTTCTTCGACGTCTGCGGGCTCTGAGCCTGGGCTTTAGTTGTATTTTCCCCCTTTGAGCTCTTCCATTAAATACAAAGAATAAAATATATTAAAGGCATTTGCGTGTCTGGAACTCCTTTCAATGACACTGAATTGCTTTTAACGTTTCGCTATAAGTAATGCCACCTGATATGCAATTCGACGTTATCTCTTGGTTTTCCCCCTTTTAACCCTCCCCGGTGTGCGTGGCTTAATTAAATTATACAAATATCTTCCTTCCTCTTTTCCGGGGATTACCAGCTGGCCCTCTGCAGTTCTGCGTTTTACATTTATTCCACAGCAAATCTCAGCCAGAACTAATTTTATATTTTTCCTCCATTTTTTTCGGTGGCTTTTTTTCGGTCTGTTTGCTTCGGGGGGAAAATTAGAGGATTAAATTCAAAAGGATTTTAGATGGGGAGTTGATTCGTCTGGACCTTGCTGTTTAATGGATTTTTATCGTCAAGACACCAGCTGCATTTGCATATTACGATCTTATTCCGCGAGAGGAGAACGCCATTAAAATTATGTACAATGTAATGAGATGCTTTTCGTGTAGGAATTCATGTTGCTTAAAGTTATGACTGAATTATACAGAAATGGTGTGTTTTTTTTTTGTTTTTAAGAAAATGTAATATCTGTTCTGTTGTTATAGAAAAATAACCATTATATTTTTGTATTTAAAACGAGTTTTATTTGATAATTCGTTAGGCTTACAGTACATTGGTTGGGTTTATTGAGTTACGATTGTTTTTTTGCTAATTGAATAAGGAATTTATGATTAGGAATGTCCTTTGAAATTGCTATAATCTTTAGAACGATTTTTAAGTAGTTTTTAAGATAACTTACAAATATATGGCTTTGGAAATTATAAAAAATATTTCACTTGTGATATTTCATACAACATTACAATTACTTTTGCAATTTTAAATACTCTACCAAAATATACACATTAAAGGCAACTAAATATATATAAAGCCCTATTAACAGTTTATTAATATAATTATTATTATTATTATTAATTTTCTGTATACAACCCATCCATCTTAACAATTTACGCTGATCTGAAAATATTCAATATTTTGGTTATTTAACCCAAGACTCAAACTGGTAAGGTAAACAATAAGCGCAAAACGTATGAGTTTTATTTAGTGTGTTTATGAAAATGGCCAACAATCAGACAGAAGCGATAACGCGACATAACGGGACGGGGCGATCGGACCAACAGCTTTTACCTAATACCTAAACGAGGCTCCTGACTCCAGCCACTCTCCTGTCCCGCCGTACCGAACACAATAAAATAAAATACACCCCATCAATATAAACGACAGTTCAGCCATACCGACAGCACCAGCAGCCACACATGAATCACGTCCTGAGCGGTTCAGACCAAGTTCCCCAAAAAAAGAGCCAAACAAAACAACGCCGTCCGTGGCTGCGAGCGGGGAAACAAATGAAAAAGTCTGTACAAATAATGCAGCCATTTTGGATAACAATGGAGGCTAACAAAGAACAAACAACAACATCATCGGCGGCGGCCAGGGGGAAAAACAGGAAAAACAAAACGAATATATGCGCTAGAAAAGGTGGAATCGGAATTCGATTTAAGCGTTCAGTGACCCCCCCTCCCCCGCGCAGCTTTGCCACATTTATCAAAGTCCCAAAATGCCAACAACAGAGAGCCAAGAGAAAATAAAAAGAAAACACAAAAATGTCACATTCGAATTGAATTTAAATGAGTTTTGTGCGCGAGGCACAGAGCCTTGACTTGGGTTTGGGTTTGGGTTTGGGTTTGGGTTTGGGCTGAAGAAGGGACCGACCCGACCCAAGTCAAACCGATTCGATTCCGGCCCAGAGCCAGAACCAGAGCCACAATTCGATAACAAGTCCCAGAAATTATGCTCAAAGGCAACAGCCCAGGCAAAGCTCTACGGCCATTAGTCTGCTCTGCTCTAAAGGTCTTTTCCTCCATTCGATTTCGTTTTCTTTGCGTCACTGCGATGGCCGCACAGTGGGCACAAATTGGGGAAAATGGAAACAGGGAAATGGTATTCCTACCTGCACTTACAATGTACATACAAAGAGCTGATAGGTTATCAGCACACATTCGTTGAACATTTTAGGTACTTGTGCCCGCTTTAAACTTTAATGCTTTAATTTGCTTAAAATATACGACCACTACTTCCTCTAATCTGTAAATATTATATGTTATTTATTTGATTTATAAGTTTCTGAGACTCTCAGAGGGTTACAAGTCCCATGGTGCTCTGACACTTGGCCACAATAATACTCCGCGAACGGCATCATTAGCATTTACACTTGGCTCGACTATCGATCGACGCGATCAGAGGCGATGCGACTTGACATGGCTCGCTCTGAGCGACGATCATTTTAATTTAGTCCAATCAGAGCCAATAGAATTAATTACGAGGCTAAGACACGGATGGCGACGACGCAATTAGCTGTGTGTTCTGCCCCATAAACAACATGGCACACACAAACATAGGTCCAACTGTGGCATCCGCATGTTTGGGCTGCGGGGACCGAGCCAAAAATCTGGCAACTAGGTCACGAAAAGAGAGGAGAGGCAGTGACACATCGCCGGGCACATTACGGCGGAGATATAAATAAACACGCATTCTCTGGGAGGCAGCCCCGCCCTTGCTTGGGTATCTGCACACAGAAAGAAATAAGAAGAAGGAATATATATTTTTAAATTTTTTGTAAAAGATATTTTATAGACATAAAGATACAATTTTCGACCCATAAATTACATTTCTCTTTCATCTTTCATTAAATTTTACCTTCTTTTAAATGCATTAAGTAGTTTCTTACTGTGCATTGTGTATCTATGGGCCTTGTGCGGCTGTGACTTCTCCCATGGAACCCCAACACAAATGACCCCATTCAACTTCCTTATAATGGCCTGGCTCTCTGCCCTGTCATTCCCAAAGTTCAGCTGCAAATCTCCTTTTGGCCAGAACAGGCCTCGATGCGGCCCATTGTCGGTTGGGTCAGGAAGAATGGCATTTCGAAAGGGGGACAGCAGATTCGGATTCCACAGCTCCGCTGGGATTAAACATCTACGGACAAAAAGTCGGACGGATATTCATACATATTTATGTATCCATGCAGGCCGTAGATACGAGTATCTCATGCCTACACACCCACGTAGCTACATATGTATGTACATGTCTACTGCGTATCTGAAAATGTATACTTATATTTTTGGCATTCCCCAATGAGGGGGAAAGTACATATAGACACAAACAAGGCAAAGTGTATGACATCAAAGAATTGCTAATGAATCCAACTGTCGCCTTCATAATTTAGGGGAACACGAGTTGACATCTAACATAGAAAGACAGCTTTTATTTAAACCAACAAGTTGTTAATTAAAGAAAAACCTTAAAAGCAAAACTCTTTTTAGAATTATTTATTAAATATAAGATAATATTAGATAAAATAATATTTTATTAACATTTTTGTTATAAAAGAGCTTACACTTGTTTAATAATTAATTAAATTATTCATTTCTCCATTTCACTCTTCTGTATGAATTAATAGCTTTTCTTTATTAACGAGTGTATTTTTTGGAGAATGAATATATGCGACACCATGAATGGCCATGGCTGTTGATAAACAAATTCACAATTTCGCTTTCGGTGCGTCGTGCCTGGCGATGAATGAGAATAGCAAACGATTCCGAATTGTTCTAACCGCCATTATGAGCCCCAAAAAAACTCGACTGACACTCCTCCAACGTCAATTGAAGCGCATTTTTGAGACCTCCCAAGAACAAACAGTGAAGTGCGGTGGCAACACCTAAAATGAGTTAATGGCCGCATTTATTGCCAAACTGCTATAATAAACAATTTGTTGGGCATTTAACGAATTTTACTACCGCCAACAAAAGCTGGCTGAAGACGGGGGGATGGTGAAGGGAAAGCGGCGGTGGCGGCGGGAAGTGGGCCAAATGCGAGTGGCCATAAAAATGTTTATGATGGATTATGCTGCCGCTGCCGAGCACAGCCACGCTCATCACTCACTTAATGTTTTACGACACTCACTTTCCATGTGGGACACCAGCGCTTTGGGGCAGGTCGAGAATCTGGAGCGGGGAATCCCATCCCGGAGAGAATCCCTCCGGTCAATGTCAAGGTGAAAAGTGTGGCCCATAAAGTGGCCATAAAGGTGCCTCAGATTGATTTAGACCTCCGTGAAGAGATGGCCACGGCGAGACAGGAGGCGGGAGTAACGTGGAACGTGGAGCACTACTAACTGGCACCGGGGATATTAAAATTTTACGGTCCGAAGTAGACGGCTGCCAGACACCTAGACACACTTTTTCCGCTCCGCTCGGCTCACACATGCGACACTCGACGGTCGGCAGTAAAAATAAAGCATTATTATGGCCGCCATTAAACGACGCGTCGAGTGCCGCTCAAGTCGCAGCCGGAAGCTGTATCTGTGGCTGTGCCCGCATCTGTATCCGTTCCCGTTCCGAACTGGCCTTGTCCTGGGTCTCTTCGCCGGCTCTTGGCCCTGCCTGGGTCTGCTCCAAGCCGACTTGGCCTGGTCTGGTTCTCGTTCCCATAAAAATAAAAAAGGCGCGCGACTAACACGCGAGTCAACTACACCCGCTCCTCGCGCTCCTCTCCCTTTTGCGGCTGCGTTTTTATGAATGAAACTCATCGCTTTTGTTGCTTTTTTAGCGGAATTTTATTGTTTAAATGCCGCTCTTGCCAAGACAAACAACCACTTGCAAAACAATTTCAACAGTGCCTCGACAACATTTTTCACATTGCTCAAAAGTTACTTTTATCGCAACGTAAAAAATCTGAATTATTTACTTAAACTAGTTAACAGGCAGTTTGCTGGTAATTATTCAAAGTAGCGGTCTTGGGGTATCCAATTCATGGGGATTTTTATATTTATTTATTGTTTACAAGGAGAAGCAATAAGCACATAAGAATTAAAGTTCGTGTTTCCAAAGAGGAAAGTTGAAACCATTTAAATATCTTGTATATATTTAATATACTAATTTATATATTTAATACTTAAACAAGGACATTTATATACAATTCAGATGCAATATATACATTTTTATTCATAATATACTAAGTTACAAGGCATTTAGAGTTCTTATTTATTAGATCTTATTAGATTATTATTTATCAAATTTATTTATTGCTTGAAAGTCATGAAGGTAAAACTAGAATTTAATGTAATGTATTTGTACTCATAAGAATGCAATCTATTTAACTATGCAATTATAATTATTATACTTAAGAAAAGATAAAATGGTAACGTAAAAATTCCATTACCCCTCTAACATTACATTCTCAACCTTTGTTTTGTTCCCTTTATTATTGCTTTATTCAATTATTTATAAGAATATCTTTAATTTATGAATTACCCTAGTCTGTTGCGTTTAGCCAATTGTTTATTCCACTTACGCTCTCCAGCCGCGGACGCCATTTAACACCTGCAAATGCTCGAATGGAATCCGTATAGCCACGTTTTGTATTCCACATTGAGTGTTTGGGAGATACGCTTGCCAGCGACCGGCGACCAATGACATGACTGGCAAGCATTAGCCGGCAGAGTTCCCTGGTTACGTTTCAGAGGTTCAGGTTCGGGTGGGACTTCTTATATCGCAACTAATCAAATGCCAAAACACGTTTTCAGCGACTGACAAAGAGAGACCAGACAAAGGCAAAGACAAAGCCCAAGTCGGGGGGCCAAAAACGAATTAGCATATTGTCAACAACTGGCGGCGGGCGGTTTGGATATCAGGGGCATTTGTATAAATATGATTGATTTATGTGACAATTTTCGACAGCATTATGCGGACGTGTCACGCATAAGGCTGAAATCAGGTTTCTGAGCCCGCCAAGCCGGAGAAATCTTAAGTTGGCCGGAGATCTGGTCAAATTTGCATGCTCATTTTCTTCGTATTAAAGATTGCAGCCCAGCCAAGTTTTAACTGCAGTCTGATAAACTCGTTTTGCAAAATGATAAACAAGAAAAAAGATAAAGAAAAGGCAAGAAAAAAATCTAGAATAAATTCTAGCAGCTGTGTGCAGTGCGCATGATCTGCTTTTTCAGAGTTTTCAGGGGTAACAAAGCCAGAAATCGTTGACAAAAAGCCGCGTCAACCTACGAGATACATTCACCAACACCAGTGTGCATTAGCTAAGTGTCACACAGATACGAAATCAGAACGGGAGGCCATGATTGCTTTGCGGCAGCCATAACGGCGACGGCCATGCGTGAGTGTGTGAAAGGGATGACGATATATTCGCTTGCCTGCTATTTCTTTCTCACTTATAGACACGCACACTAAAAGGCCCCTAGGCATATGTGTGCGTGAAAGTGTCACACATAGCTGGCGACCTCTGGGTGGGGAAACAACAAAGATGCAGTTAAGCAGGCAAACCACTAGAGGGCGCCAGCATTAAAGGTTGAGGTATTGGCTAGAACCACACAAAAAGGGAATTTTTTTAAAGAGTTCTTTATTTAAAATAATAATTAGAAATAATTAAATAAATCTAACTACCAAAGAAAATATCCTATAAATTGCAAAATTCAATAAATAATTTATTTATAAATCCCTTTTGTATAGATGATTTTATGAACCCTGCCTCCTTGGTACTTTCTTGCTTCCCCTCCTTGCAGGAAAACTTTCTGTTTAATTTCGAAAAAGCAAGCTCAAAGCTTGTCCGATTTTGGGGCGTCGCTTATGTACCAGCAAGCTTATTTTCTGCACACACATTGTAAGAAAAAGGAAGCGGAGTTTGTATACCCTTTACAGTTTGCAATTTGAGCATAACTTAGCCAAAAATGCATCAATTTCAATTCGGACAGCTTTTTTGAGCTACTTTTCATTATGCCAATAAATCTGCATACCTATTTAAGAAGAATTACATATGGCAAAATATGTAATTGGGCCTGCGCATGGCAACAACATCCATCCCTCGATGCCGGCAAGATAAAAATCAATATAAATATGTACCGGGGCGGACAGGCGCTGTTCCTATATATAATATACCTTACGCCCAGGCCCTTGGGCGAATACATACAATATTTGCGCACACTTAATGAGCAAATTTATGCGTTTTGCAAAGGATTATGGCGCAGAAAATTTCATTAATTTCATTTAATATTCGCAATAAAATGGAAAACGAGCGTCCGCCGGAGCCAATTTGCATTTGAAGGGCTTTGAAAAGCCAGAAGCAAAAGACTTTAAATCAATTTAAAGCTGCAGTTCATATTGTGCAGAATTCCAGCTGCGAGCCACGCCCTAATATCCTTGTGTATAGCTTATATAAAGCAAGTATATCTGGCGCACTTGCCCGGGTTTTATTTAGCGCACTTTAATCCAGCCATCGAACGGCATATTAATATCAATTTTCGGCATAAACTCGGGGCTTTATTGGTTTGGGGTGGGGACAGGTGACAGGTGCCTCTTAATGGCCCCGCCTTATCGCGAACCTGTTGGCGGGGCACTCCGCCAAAGGACCGCTCCGAATCGCATTCGCATTCGTTATCTCCGCAAATATAATGCGTACTCGGTGCTGTCTGACTCAGATCGTAAATTGAATGTTTATGCGCGTTATTTGTTACTCAAGAGCGAACAAATTAGCCAATTATATTTCGTAAGCGATTCCCGAATCACCTTTTCCCGGCAAGTGCCTCCCGAAGTCTGAAAAATGTTTATTTAATTGTTATAATTTGTATTTTAAACGCAAAAATGGCGTCGCCAAAGGTATTAGCTGCCTTATTTGGCTAATGACAATGCGCACTCGTTTGTTACGTGCGTCATTTTTAATTTTAAACGATTTTAAATCGGTCAGCAAAGCCTTTAAAAATAATAATATTAAACCCTTTAAACTCTTAACTTTAACTCTTATAACTTTGCTACGCAGTGAGGGAATCATTTCCAACCTGAAAATCATATATATTCTTGATTAGCATCAACAGCAAAGTCTATCTAACCATGCTCGAAAGGGAACCATTTGTTACCCAATTTTTCAAAATTTTATAAGAGGTTACATAATGAAAATTGTCAAAAATGTACACAAATTTAAGTTTTAAAGAATTTTTAAATAGGTCTGCAGATTTATTAGCCCAATAAAAACTAGATCAGAGAAGCTGTCCGATTTGAAAATTGAGCATTGTTGGCAAAGTTATGGTCAAATTGCAAACTGCAAGGGTATACAAACTCCGGCTTTCGTATTTTTACAAATAATTTTAGTTCATTAAAAAAGGCTATGCGAAAAATTTATATTATATTTATTTGTATAAATTATTAATATTTTGATAAATAAATTAAATACAATATAAATTGCTGAAATCCCTTAATTTATGACTTTGAATTTATTAAATCGATTTGTAAAATATAAAACTTCTCTTTTTATTTAGCTGCCTCTTTCATTATCTTTGCTTTCTTTACAGTCTTTTTAAAATTTAAATATTAAATACTCGTATTCCCCAACTTAAATTTAATATTATTATATTATTGCCGCTCTGATGACTTTATTTTATTGATGAAATTCCATTTTATGAAATAATTGTTTTTTTATTTATTATAGATTTTCAAAAAATAAATAAATAAACAAATATCGGTCTTAAAATAATTGTTGCTGAATTTATTTGATTGAAAACTAAAGTATTATGATGTAATTCCGTTTATATTATATTATATATATTATAAATATACAAAAATCATAGTTCCAAACATTTTCTTTCAAAAATATTAATCGTTGTCTATTTTCAGAGTGCTTACGTTGTACATTTATTAAATAGTTTTTATGCTGCAGTTGCCATCACATAACTTAGGCGAACAATCGGAGTTTAATCCGATTTACTCAGTAAGCAGGGAACTTGTTCCCCATCTCCAGAAAGCGGAATTCAAAGCGTTGTCGCCACACTTCGCTCGATGTTATGAACTGATTTTGAATAATACGCTCCTTAAAGTGCAATAACCAGTCCCGGCGACAAAGAAACTTTCGAGTTGTTTAGGGTTTTAAACTTTACGACTGCGCTATTAGAACTCTCGGAGCTGAGAACTTTTGCCAGTGTTTTATTTGTGTCAACAAATCTTTACAAGCCCGCGGATGGAGAGAAAACATCGTAAATGTTTTTCCCACAGATTAAACGGCCGTAAAACGTGGTTATTGTTCCGCTTCCTTGCATAAACTATTTGATTAGCAATTTGTTTTTTTTTTTGCATACATTTCGCACGTTTATAACTCAATGACGTACGCGTTAACATGGCTGTATTTCTCAATCTATTTCGAATCCGATTCTGATTTGTTTTGCCGTCGCCATTTGCAGAGTGCGAGGAGACTCGGTACTGGGGACTGGGGCAGATATCATAAAGACTTCCAAGTAAATTGAATGCGTTCAGAATTTTAATTGTCTCGGGCCACTTTTGCATCTCGAGAACGAAAAACAGACATTCCGTCTGCTGTGTGGGGCTTCAATTAAAGCGTTTTAAAAATCCCCGGGCATATTTTCATGGCCTGTCGAAGGAACGCATTAAAATGGGCGACGCAGTGCCTCGCACTTGACTCTCGTTATAAGTACATCAGAGAGTCAGGGAGTTCGATGTGGATGTGGATGTGGATGGAGTCCATATAGCACATATATCTTGTATCTGTTTCCCTGGACACCCATTGTCGGGATGTGTCCGCCATTGAAATTCAAGACGCAAACTTGCTGCATTTATCAGGTTCGGCTGGGATGGTGGAACTCCCACTCCTGCTCCTAGCACTCGACTCTCGACTGGTAGATATGCTCCGACATCGAAATGGGCATAAATATGCCACTCATATAGCACCATTTTTCATTTCGAAACCGCCTTGGGTACGCCTCGAAAATCACTTCAGAATGAGCGATGTCTCTGATCTAATTGCAGAGGGGGACTGGGCTCGGATTCGGGATGCCAAAAACAAACCAGCTCCTCTGACACTTGAGACTCAAGTGCTGCTGGCCGAAAATTCGATGGAAAACGGGTTTTTCAATATTTTCAAAACCATTTCAATGGCACGACTGTTGCTGTTGGTCAGGTCTCTCGTGGCCCATAGTTCGTAGCTCGTATTTTAGTAACTAAATTCCAAGCTGACATGGACGGGTTCCCCCCTGCCTCCGCTTATCTTTTCGAACAGCGTGACTCGAAAAATGTGAAAATAAATAAATAATTTACTTTGTCGCTGTGGCTTTGTTTGGGTGTTTTTTGTTATATTCCCCGTTCCGAGTCTGGTAAATATTTATGCCAGCCCAAAATCGAACCGAACTCAATCTCCGTCGTCATCGCGGCCATATCTTGTGGCACAATTTTTACGGTCCTGAAATTAACACATGTTCCGTACTCCTCTCCTCTAGGGAGCTGCAGCGGGGAATTTATGAAGCGGTTCGGCTTTCGAATGCATTGAATTTTAATATTTCTCTTGGCACTCCGATGCACCGCATCCATTTCGGTTATCGCCCGGCCACTTTGGGCCGTCGGACATTTTGGATATATATTTTTTCTTTTGGACAGGGCAGTAAATCAATCAGGGAGTTTACCACTTCTCCGAACTCCACTCCGCCCGAATCGATATACCGCGATATAAGATCGAGGGCCGCGCATTAACATATCTGGCGTGACATTTTCAAGGCATTTAAAGCTGAATTTAAATTTCAAATCGATTGGTAAAATTGTTTTAAATTGTCCGAGCAATAAAATTAATTGCTTCTATCGCTTGTAGAACAAAAAGGTTGTTTCAAATTGGTTGAGTTGTTGATTGGGATCAAAGTTAAGGTATTTAATGTATGTCTTGAATCACTGTTTATGTAATTACAATACACACAAATTGGGGTCCTTAGATGGTAATTAAAAAAGGTATTTAAGCGAATAATAGATAAAACGAAGTAAAAAAGAGATTCAAAATATGAAAAACAATTTTAGAAAAATGCTTGAAAAAGTTTGCAAATCATAATTATTTTGAATTTTGTAATTAAAACCCTTTTAGGTAAATGGGTTATTTTATATATGGTTCATTTTATTATTAATATTTCTCATAGCATAAATAACTATTTTGGTTTCTTTACAACGCAATTCCGGCAACATATGTTCAACCCTTCGAAAACCCCGAACTTATATTTACAAATTCCATTCATTAATTTCGCCTTGAATTTATTAAAAAGGTTGCTCGCACAGTTCGTGCCATTTGAGAAATGGCTGAGCAAATGTTTCTCATCTTTTTAAGCGATCTTGAATGCTTAGCCCATGGACACGCCCTCCTGGAAAAGAAAACCCGGCGGAAGGGGAGGCCTTTCAATTGAAGGCATTTCAAAATAAACGGCATCCTGTGATTAAGTGGAATGAAAGTAAAACGCATTTCATTTCATAAATAGGTAAACAACAACAAAATGGGCGGCTCTCGCCGGCTGCCTTTTGTTGTTGCGGTTTATCAGATGGAGGAAAAGGCGGAAAAGGAGGAAAACTCGGGGAAAAGGAGAAGTATCAAGGAGCAAGACCGATTTCCATGGGAGCAGTGGCAACTGCTGCCATTACAAGGATTAAACGGGGCATTTACATGCCGGGGATAAAGCCACCCCAGAAGCGACCGCATCCTTCCGTCCGCCTTTCTTTTTCCTCCTTGCACCAGGTGAAATGGGGTGGCCCGTTTTACCTCCCCCTTGCCCTTGCCTTAGCCTCTCCCTTCCCCTTTCCAATATGGAAGCCATCGAGGGTTCATCGCGGGGGCATGGCAAGCAGCAACTTTCGCTTTCACTTTTCGCGCAGAAGGAACTCTGATTTTGATTTACGGCCTCTTCTTTTTACGATCCTGTGCCGGGGAATCGCAACAATTGTCATCTCTCAACCCTGCAACCCTTTGTCTCGCAACCTGACGAGACGGAGACAGCGACGGCAGCGGTGACGGGGTTCCATTGAAAGGCCCAAAGGAATATGGAAGGACAATGCGGCTCAGCTGCCTGTTTGGCAGCATTTTGAAATCCATTTATGCCGCATATCATAAAAAATAATACAGAAATATGCGCCGTGAACAAGTCGCCTGTCCCTGTCTGTGTCTGTTTGGTTAAAACAAATTTTCCGCATCGCCGTTTCAGTTGCAGGGAAAGGGTCAAAACCCTTCGCGGCTGGGCACCTGATGCAGGTAAATTCGCTACCTTCGGTCAGGAAACTTTCTCCTACACCGGAAAGAATGTTTTGTGGAATGAGGGAACTATAGTTCAGTGCCTTCTTGAGATCTTTGACTGCATTCTGGGATATTATAGAGCTTCGATTGCATGTTCAGGATATTTTAAACGAAATAAATGCGTAAATGGAAAGGGTTTCACGCCAGGAACTTTAACCTTTGTCATATGACCATTATCCTTTTTCTGAGTCTGGAAAATTTCCCCTGCTACCCCGAGTCTTAATTCGATTGACGATTTATGCGCCGCACGCGTAATTAAAAGTGCCCAGCTCGATGGGCTTCCAATTTGGCGCCAATGAACCCACCCACGCGGCAATTACTGGCCAGCAATTACATTAACTTTTGGCAGGACCCCGGGATGGCCATTATTAGGGGTCCTCGGCTCGATTTAGTGGTCCAATCAACATCCCCCGCTCCAGGCCATATGCATATATGCAAGGGGAAATTGATCAATTGGGTAAAATTAAGGAGGCACTTTGGTGCCCACTTTTCGGTGGGGTTTCGTGTCAACGTGCCGTTGGACTCATCAATAAATAAGCCAAACTCCGACCCAGGGACTCGACTCCAGTTTGACCGAGTCGATTTCAGTTGAGTTGAGTCGAGTTGAGTTAAGTTGAGTGCTCTGCGAGGCAAGTTGGCTGATTAAATGCGACTCTCCCACATGGGGAAATTGCGATACTCGGGGTTAGCGGAAATGGGGGTAAACTTCCGTAATTATGATGGGAAAACGCTTGACAAGAGGTTCAATCTCTGACGAACCTGAACTATAACTAATGGTGATTTGAGGTAGTTTTAATATAATATTATGATTATCTGAGGGTTAGCTGGGGGAAAGGTATCCCTAAGAAATGAATAAATAATACCTTGAGTTATAAAGAAATCCTGGAACAACTTTTATTGCAATAAGCGTAATAGAACTACATTTTATTAAAAGAAAAATATACCTACTGTAATTTGAAGACATTTAATAAAGTAATCTTTAATGATAAGCATATATTTGTATTTATTTTATATTCCATTAGTGTAGATTCATTGAAATGTAATGCCGATTATTAACTAAAATTAAAGAAACCCTCCAAGATCTCAATCTGAGAAATCAACACCCAATGTCTTAGAACAGTTTCCGTTCAACTTTCACACATTTTCGGTGGAAATTCAACGCTTTAAGCTGATTTTCATGGCCGATCTGGCAACTGGCATCTCTGGATATTGAGTTTCCCCCAATAGGTTCCCTATCTCCCACTCCCTGGAATAGTTTTGCCGTTCCCGTTGCCGTTTCGCTATCGTTCGCCATCATTGCTGCTCTGCCATCATCGTAAATTACACGAAAAGTATCTATCTTTAGTTGGCAATGCTGCAATTTTATTAAAATTCCAAAAACCCACCCGCCCATCGTCGTCGTCGGTTGGCTCCTTGGAGCTGCCATGAATATATGTATGTGCTTTCCACTTAGACTCGCAGCTCCCCGAACTTGGACAAGGACGAGGATTCACCCTCCTGGCAGAGCCATCCAGCCATCGCCATATTGCAGAAATTGTGTGGAGCAAATAGTTTCCCCCTCTGCTGTCGTTGCTTTTATATAAACATGAGGCAAGATTAGATACAAATTACACGCCAGCTTCCCAAGGTGGGCAGCCACCTCGTCCTGGTCCGCATCCCTCGTTTGGCAATTTGCTCACCTTGCCCGGGCTCCCTTCGGTCCTTCTGCTCCTTTGGCCTCGTATCCATAAGTTACCAACGCAAAGTACCTCCAGTCCGACAGCTGCAATAAGAGCGAAAAAGTTTCGGGAGGCAAGCAAATGGCATTTCTGGGGCCGCACCCACTCCTGTGGTTCGTTGTGTATTTTATTATTTATTTATTTCATATATTTTGCAACGGCGGCGATTATAAAATGTAAGGAAAAAAATGTGTGGAGCTGAAAAAAAAATGGAAAACTATGTTCGTGCCTTTGGGGAAACGTTGGGATCCTTGACTTTAGTGCTGGCAATTGTGTTTTTTCTTATGTTGTTAAACATTTTATTAAAAATATATCAGATTATTAAAATATATTTGTAAATAATATTAGCTAAAAAAGCATCCAATAATTATTTAAAAAGTATCCCCAGAAAATATAACTTATTAAAAATAATGTATTTCTGTTTAATAAATACACGTATTATATTATAAATAATATACATTATGCTCTCCTTACTCCTTGCTTTAACAATAGTTAAACATTTCTTTAATTATTTCTTTTATACGTTAAGTTATTAATAAGAAAACGAGTCATAGCTGCTGTGACTTTCAATAAAAGTTTAATCACTCTAATTTAGGGAAATACAAGTAGTTAGTTAATACGCCTAGATCATTTTTTAAATATTTCCTGAATGTATCTTTGACTTACATTTTCACTGGATTTCTCCTGTATTCAATATTATTTTTGGGCAGCACTAGTCCCCACTCCACCCAGATGTAATTTATGTCTGCCAAATTCAAACTTTACTTATTTTCGGAAAAAAAAGTAAGAGAAACCGGAAAGTTTGTCCTTCTTTCCGTTCGTGATTTGATGCCGGGGACGCTGGGGGCCAAAAGGCTCTAGGGCTGGGCCAAAAAAATAAAAGCAAAGTCAGCCGGAAAGTTGCCGGATCCGAGTCCGCATATTCGGGGTCCTCTGAGCGGGTGGGCGGATGTCGTTGTGGTTACTTTTGGGGGACATGAGCAGGAGCAGAAGCAGGAGCAGGAGCAGGAGCGAATGGAGATGGGAATGGGGATGGGCATGGGTATCCCAAAGTTGAGCCTCATTCGGTGGCACGTTTGCAAAATGGCCCGATGCGTGTCTGGAATACATTTTCATGCTTGCCAAAAAGATGGCAGAGCTCGGGAACTCGGGCCGGAGTCACAAGTTCGCCACTCCCCGGTGCATTTGTACACACACATTGTTGGCTGTAATTCAACGTAAATTTATGGGAAATTGTTTGCCAACAAGCCAAGGGAACACGGAAAGCGGCATTTTGTGTTTTCTAAAATTTAATGTAGCCCCGGCTTGTAAAGAGGAGAGGGCTGCTCGAGTTCCACATCGGGCTCCCCTGCTTACGCCACAGAATTTCAAATTAGCAAGCACACACGCACCCGCCGCCGCCGCCTCGCCGGAGAGTCAACAACATTCCCATGGGCTCTGTGCAGGTTCTCTGGAGAAGAGCTATCATCCAAGGCAGAGCAGAACCCAGGAACCCAAAAAGCCTGAACCCGAAGACCCGAAAAACCAAGCCAGACTGCGAAGGGCTTAATGTTAATTGCAGCTTTTGTTTGGTTTTCCGTTCGATTAAGTTAATGGCGCCAGGCGGCGCGTCGTGTGTCGTTTTCATTTTTGGCAATAATCGGACTCGATCTGAAAGCAAATGTTACCTTTAGGACTTTACACCTGCCAGGTGGATACTGCGTTGTCAGGGTTTTATTTAAAAGGATATTTTAAAGGTTTTATTGTAATGGGGGTATAAGTAATGAACTTGTTAAAAATTAATTTAAAACCGAAGGATAATAAGGAGACTGACAGTATCAATAATTATACATAACATATATAAATACCTAATAAATATGTAGTTATTTAACTACAGCAAAAATAACTTATAATTGATTATATTTGCGGTACAAGAACTATGTGTATAGTGATGTTGGAATCTTAATTTTATTACGAACTATGTTAATAATTAGATGTTAATTAGTAATTAAGCTCTACATTCAGCTAACTTCTTAAGTTTTTTTTTCTATATTTCCTCATTTGGTCAACGTTTGCTGCCGTTTTTAAACTCTTCATTAATTGAATCATAATTATGAAAATGGGAATACAGTGGGTCCTCAGCTTCAGCGGAAACGCCAGAAGGGCAGCAAATAATACAGGGACAGAAACAGAAAAACTGTCAACTTAAGCATCGTAAAAAGTCGATTGTATTGACAATAATTTTCCGCATTAAATACACAAAGTTAATGCGCCAGAAGTTGCCGAGCGAGTCTGCAAGGTAGAGGCCGAGATGCACTTAAAAAGAACAGAGTTAAGTCCACAAACAAAATACGACGAGCTTTAATTGTTTTTTATTTTTATAATAAAAATAAAATGATACATATTTATTGTATTAAGATTATTTATATGCATTTTTTCAGCATACTTATCAAAGAAGACTTATTGTTTTTATCTTAGCAAGTTAGTTGCCCTCTCCCCAGTGTAAGTAAAGATGGAGAGTGCGTCAAAGAGCTGGGGAAATGGAGGATCAGGACCGAAGAAAGCGGGGCAGAGAGGAGAGCCCGGAGCGCCTTAATGGCAGACTCCAATGCTCGTAAAAGTCAGCGGGTTAGGGTCGGGTGGAGCGAAGTGGAGTCTGCCAGTTTTCTCGAGTGCACCGCTGGGCACTTAACCGAGCCGAGGGAATTTGTTTGTTTTCTTAGCACCGCCCCAGCAATGCCACAACACTCCCAATCCCCATTCTCCGACAGTGCGAGCATGTGCATCTGGCACACTTACCGCGCAATTAATGGCGCAATTAACGTTAGGCGCTTTCGAACCGCACATAAATGGCAGCCGTTCCCCATGGCTCGAGGAGATCCCCCAAGATCGATGGAGAAAGGGGTTTTGATCGGTTTTCGGGCTCCTAAGCCAGGTGAATGAACAGAAGCCAGGCTCAAAATAAAAAAAAAACACCTCCCATGTCTGATATTCCCTTTGTTTCTTGCTGGCTATTTTTGCTCGTTCCGTTCACACTTTCAAAATCGATTTCGCATAGAAATCGCAGAGTTAACATTGAAATTCGTCTGCTAATGAGATGGCCTCAGGTAATCTACAAATTGTTTTAGAATGTCTGTCTTTTGTTTATGGCATTTAATTGGATTTGACACTAAGCCATATCTGGTTTCAACGTCTGAATAATTTGAATAAAATAAGAATAAAAAAATTAATGTGGCCATTTTGCAGACAAAGGAATACTTATTTATTCTTGGGTTTTATCAGTTAGCTTGCAGAACAATCTGCATTTAAATGTTACTTTTAGCTTAACTCAAGATGTATTTAAGTAAATTTATTATTATTTAAACTTTGGGTAGTCCAAGAGTATCAAGTTACCAACTTTTCGGGTTTTGAAACATTTAATATTAAATATTCTTCTTTCCAGAGTCTAGAATCTCTGAGTTACACCCGCCCAGTGGGCCGTAAAACAATTTGTTGCAAAATTCAGCAAACAACCAGAAAAGTGCTCCATAAAAATATTAATCCTTCCGCCGCATGGATGGGCGAGAGGAAAACGTGGAAATGGCATACGGAAAAGGGCAAGCGGCAAAAAGGGAAAATGGGAAAACAAACCCCTACACATGTTCCTCGCTTTCGCTTTCGTTTAGTTTAGTTTCGTTTCGTTTTTAGGGACCATAAAGCAGTTTTAATGGCCGCAGTGCCTTGAATCCGCGCCAGTGTGAGTGCCTACAGTATCTGTGTGGGCGCAGCACCGCAAATAGAGTGAAAATCTAAAAAATCACAAATCGCCAGGGATCTCTGTTCAGTTCCGTTCCGCTGCTGCGTCAAAGAGTTGCAATTACAAAAAATGTTTAATTGCCGGCAGCGAGTGTTCAAGGAAAACCGAAAGTGGCCTCGGAAAGAGTTGACTTAATGGCACTTAAAAGGCCATAAAATCCTGAATTATGATTTCGAGGTCGCAAAAAAAAAATAAGCCCCTATATACGCCATTTCCAGCGTGACGTGAGTCGAGTGGCTTGGTTATTCTTGGGTATTTGGCCAGCATACAATCTTTAGGCCAATGACGCATCTTAAAAGGGATGAATAAGACTGAGAAAAGTTTGAAATTATATATTAACAAAGTATTGTCTGAAATGTCAGGGAAATAATTCAATAATTAATCAACACATGAAGCGATACCTCTATATCTGTCACCCCTACATCCTGTCCCGGAAAGCCTCCCCAGGAATTCGAAAATGACGCCTGTCAGTGTCGCCTGCTTATTTATGGCGACTTTGGTTGTCTTATGGGAGAACAGCCACTGCATTTACATATTCCAAAATCTGTGGTCACTCGGTAATCGCAAATTCCAGACCCAATCCCAGACCCCGTCGCAGGCCCAATCCCGAAGCCATTTCCCTGTCATGCCAAGTGCACGTTTTCTGGTTTGTTTATATATACACATATTTCTGAGCCGTTTGTCTTGTTGTTTTTTCGGTTTTTAAATGAAATATCACGAGTGACATGTAGACAGAACAAAGAATGCATAAATTACCCATCCCCTCACTCGGAGTTGCCCAAACAAATCTCCGCCTTCGAGTGATTGGAGCCCGGGTTCATTGCGCCTTATCAGCCAAAGTCGAGACAAAGTCGGACAAATCGGGCGGGAACATACTATACATACACCATACATAAGGCCAATTGCCGGCGAGTGGGCATTAATTGACAATCGGGCATTTCGAATGATTTTACTGCCCTGCGAAGATTTTTAATGCCAACTCTTCTTTCGTTGCAGTTCTTCGAGGGACAGGGACTCGCAGATGGATATCCGGGGCACTCGTAAGTTATGCCAATTGATATAATCAGCCGATATGTAATCGGTTTATTAGCCATCTCAGGCTGGGAACCAAGCGAAGGTTTTATAGATATCATAAAATAGTAAAACCCATGTAGATATTATCAGACAAAAATCATCATTATATGTAGCTGTGTAATGTCCAGAGCACGGTCTTTAAAATGATTTTAATTTTGCATCTAATTAGGATCAAGAAAGGAAATGCTAATGATGATGGTTGCGTTGTCTGAGTGCAGGAATTATTTTAAGCACAGATCTATAATTAATTCCAGATAAACTATACAAGTTGTGTACTTAGTATTGCTCTAAATAAAATTTAAAGGTTATTCTATAAATGAAATTTTCTACTCAGTAACAGCTTTATTAACTTACCAAGCTTTATTTCCAATAACACAATAAGAAAACCCATTTGTAATTGATTTAAATATTTTTAATATATTCTTTTTTTGTATTCTTTTGTATTACTATTTATAGTCTTTTGTTTATTTTTATAACCTCCTTTGTTTCGATCGATATGCTTTGAATATTATTTTACGATAATTTTACGACTCAAAAATATATTTATTTACACCTTTCGTTGTGTTTTGGCTTACCAACTTCGGTAAGATTATTCCCCATCTTTGTTATGATGTTTTAATTAATTATATTCTTTTGCTGCATTATTTAAAGATAACCCATATAATTTATGTTTATTTTATCATCTCGCCAGGCCAAACTATTTGCTCTGAATATTATTTTACGATTATTTAACGACTCCCATGCATTCACACCTTTAGCGATGAATTAGCTTACCAACATGGCGAGCGGTGTGTGTAAATTATATACCAGCTTTGGGTTATGAAGGCATTATAAATACGAATGGGTATGCTTTATGCCCGCTCGCCTGGCTGGCTAATGGAGCCTCAATCATTTTTAGGGACAGCTGTATGGGACGGGCTGTATTTTGCGAGGCACTCCGCCAATATCTTACTCACTTGGCTCCGGTGGATCGCATAGTTAGCGCTGTCGACTCATGGCTCGTAAATCAATTTTCGACAGGTTTCGACTCGCCCATAAATTCCACCAGCGATATTTATTTATAGATATGTGCATAGATAGTACCGTGGTAAGACGGGGTCTCGAACTCTCGAAAAGGAGAACCAATCCAAGCCAACTCCGACTCGGGCGAATCATGATTTTATGGGCGCAATCGTAAATCGGCAATTTTATAGTTAATCGATGGCCATTTAGGCCCATAAGCCTCTCGTTGCATATTAATGCTGGGCGGGGACGACGTGAAATTGATTTATTTCTTTTTAAAGACGTGTTTAGCGGGCGGAGATCGTTAAATTAATAAGGGATTAGCATGCCATGATGATTGTGCGTTTGAGCCAAAGGTTAAAGTTAAGCATACACCCATTGCCGGCGGTACCGGCTAAAGATACATACATATATATGTAGTTACGAGATACATACATAGATACACAGATGCCGGCAAACGCCCAAAGCAGCCGCAGAGGAACGGAGCAGACGCACTGACAGATACCAACGCGAACCGAAAACCCACCCCGGCCGAACGAGAGCAATGACAGCATGTCCAAAATCAAATATGGCCGAATTAAATGTTCTCGGCCTCCGCTTTGCTCGCTCCTTCGCAGCGGCCATTGTTGCCATGGCAACGGTGCTGTTCCAGGGGGGTGGGGGAAGCAGAGAGGAACGGGAGAAACGGAGAGACAGAGAGACCGAGTGGAGAAGAGCTCTGGGCATGCTCATAAATTCATTTGCTTGTTGTTGCCCAGCCAGTTTCGTTGCGGCTTTCGTTATCTCCTCCGCTGTGGTTTCTTCTCCTCCGTCCTCTATCTCTCCCCCATTCTTCCTCGCTCGGTATCTGCGAGATACTTTGTATGAGCGCTAGTTGCCAGCTGAGGTTCAACGGCTTGGTGGCTCTGTCTACAGAAAAAGAACCATATACATATTCATTATAAAAAATCAAAAGGAAATGGAAGTACAACTCGAAATAAATTTAGAAATAAAATTCATAAAAATGCATGCCTTTTTGTTTTTCGTTTGTCTGTCCAAATTACCCTTAAACCTAATTGAATATTTATTTTAAAAATTATCTGGCAATGATGCCTATTTTTCCTTGGGAACTGCGAATATTGTAGCTTTGCAATTCTTATAAGAAATCGCCTTTCAACCCCGGCTTCCCTTTGGAACCGAATATGCGCACTTTAATGTAAAAACTCAACTGTTGCGCAATAGGTGGCGCTCTTAAGGTTACAACCAATCGCCGCCAATGTCGCTAGTAAAGAAAACGAGAAGCAAAAAACCAGACCCAGAATAGCTTTTATTTAATTATTAATAAAACAGTTGTTGCTAGCTGAAAAATGTATCACAGATAATGAAATTCTTAGAAATATTTCCCAAATGTGTAAATAAAAAACATCAATCATATTCTTTGTTCTATATAGGTGAATATTATTTATTTTAGAAACTATCTATAAATCAGACAAACGAAAGATGTTGTTGCAATTTCTATATAATTTATTTAGAGCAATTCAATTCTAAGAATATTTACTCATTAAATTAATGTGTATAAACTTTTATGTTGAATTATAAACAGCCCCAGAAAAACAATGATATTTTTCAAAATAGTATTTATTATATACATATTTATACAATTATATTTAAATATTTGCAAGACTGCCAAAATGCTTGTCATTCTTAAATTATTTGTGGTTCTTAAAGTCTTTATTGTGTGTTGAAAAAAGCATGATGAGGCTATCTCAAGATTTTTATGTGTATACTAAAATTAATTTTATGACAGTTCAGATTTGTTTATGCCTCGTTAAAGATATTTCATTTATTTACATTTTGCTTTCATTCCTTAACTTCATTGGCAAAAAGATTGAGTGTCTTTTCGGGGATATTTTTTTTCCAGCCACAAGAATTCAATGATTTATTCCAAAGTTTGTGATTATCTAATTCAATTAATTTTTATTGGTTTAAGTTTAGATACAAATATATCAATTTATCGTCAAGGAATTTAGTTTAGAGTCAAATTAAGTCCAAGAATCTGAAAGTTATTCCGCTCCAAATAAGTTACCGGCTCATCCATTAACCTTGCCGAGTAATTGGTGGGGCAAGTCCAAGTCAGCTGTTCATCCATCTGGTCCCAAAAAGGGTGGCGATATCAACAGGTTGCGGAATAGAAACTGTATCCCAGCCATCCAGTAAAAGCCGTAAAAGAGTGATATATCATTTTCAAAGCAGTACTTTATTCAAGAATTTTATTTATAAAGTGAAAAGTTTTAAAACTAAAAGTGTTAATCAAATAAAATCACAACGTTCATTTAATTTTTAAGTGTTTCACATCCCGCGTTGCTGGTGTTTCCTCGTGTTACGTATACTGAAGGTATACCGGATAGGATACACTCAGGATACATTCAGTATACGTATACGAAGTTGCACAGAGTCATCATGATCCGCAAGTGCTAAAAGAAGGACACGAAAAACTAGTGCAGTTGCAGATGCAGATACTGCCACTACGGCTGTGTGATTTTGAAGGTATATTTCCAGATAGAGATCCTGACAGGACACGGCGCGGTGTTGACCCGACGATTGCACGGCCGCAACTGAAAGGAGCGGACAGGAACAGCAGAAGGCGAAGCCGGCGTGTCCTCGTAATTGTCGTTTCCTTTCGGGCCGCGTTTCGCTCGTGTCTCGCTCGCACTCGTGTGCCCGATTTTACAAGCGATTTCCTCACTTCCGGTCGCCCTGTGTCCTGTGTCCTTCCATTCCTTATTCCTTTTCGGTGGTTGCTTTTCCACCGCGTTGCCGAAGGGGGGAAGAGAATCGAAAATGATTGCGATAACCTCAGACGTTTAGCCTGCACTTGTCACATAAGACGTGTCTTTATTCCCGGCATTTGCCGTGCATATGTATATCCTGGCGGCTGTCCTGCGAAAAATATAAAAGAAAGAGAAGACAACTCGGTAAGTTTCAGAAGTTACGACAACGCACAAAGTTCCCAGATACCTGGCATTAATATTCCCGAGACCCAGAACCAGAACCAGACCCAGGACCAGCCCAAGCTCCACTATTTCGCCAATCGCGATAATCACCCTTTGTTACCATCCATTACCCACCTGCCCACCCCTTTGGCAGCTCCTACTTTCGTCCTCGAGCACGTCCCTTCATTTAATCCCCAGCAGGCGAGGGGCGGGAAAGTGCTCCGCAGCCAACCAGGCAACTCTCTGGCAATCTAATGCCTAAGATAAAATTCAAAATTTATAATATTGCACAGTTTGCCCGATATAAAACGTAAACTTATGGCTCTCGGGGAGTACGTGCCATATTTTTCTATGTGTATGTGCCCAAGTCTCAGCCACTATATATTTGCCTATGTCTGTGAGTGTGTCTGTGTGTGTGTGAGAGAGTCCTGGCTCCCGAGTCCCCGTGCTCGTCCTGCCCAACCCTTGCAGCAAAGAGTCATGAGCTCGTTATGCCTGTGAGATTTCATTTGTGCGCCGGGGCAACCCCCATGAAACAGTGGGTCAAAAAGGGGGTTTCGAGATGAAAAAAATATATTATACAAAATTAAAGGATCTATTTTTAATGGTAATTTATTATAAATATTAAAGATTAATCAGACTTTAATGTGCATTAAATAGTTTGAAAATATTTTAGAACTAAATATTATATTATTATTGTAAGCTCGTTTTTGTTTTGAATTTTCAACTAGAATAAAGTAGAGATTTAATTTTAATACAGGATTACTGGTTATTATTAGTTATTAGTTTATATATTGTTATATAATTTCAATTATATATTTTAAAATGGTTTTACAAACGCATTCGACTTTTTTAATCAACTGCAACTGCTGAATATTTAGCTTAAATGATTTAAATTGTGTTTGTATTATATTACTTTCAATGAATGAAATGTTTAAAAAATATACATATTTCCCACCATCAAAGACAGCTTAAATTATTCTTCTTCAATCATTTCCAGCTTAATTTCTTACGAAATCCTAACCTTTCTCCATGCAAATACTAAACTTAATACCACTGTGCCTAGGCGGTGTCTGTATGTCTTTCGGTTGGGCTTGTCAGACTTTTTGGGGCGGATGCCGTTAAGGGCGGGGGAGGGCGTACACACAAAACGGCCGTTACAACCATAAATATCATTTTTTTATTGGCACAACCCTAAATGGCGGCATTTGGCAAAGCAAATTCCGATGCAAAACGGCGGCGAGTCCCAGTGGACGGACAGTGAAATGTACTGTACCGCCTAACGAGCACCGAGGGCGGACTTGGATGTCCCAGGATCTCAGGTCCCCCCTGAGGAAGGTGCGACCATTTGGCGAGCCAACGAGCCATGTGAGGGATGCTTGCTCGGCCATCGCCAGAAATCCTGGCTTGGTTTGCAAAATATATATTTCGATTTGGCGGTACGTGACTTTATGGCAAATCGTTGCCAAGCGAGAGCAAAAGGTGTTAAATGCTGGCTGGAGCCTGCAAGATGAGTCCTTTGCGGCATGTGGTACCACAAGCGTTGGATGCACGCTTCGTTGGAGAAAAGACAGACAAAGGCGTTTTCCTCTGAGAACGGAAACAATTGCTTGGAATTACAGACGCCATTGCGCCATTGTTGCCAGCAGACGCATTCCACAGAGAAAACCTTCGCCCACTCCTCTCACCTGGACCACAAAAAGGAGCAGTCGTCACCATCAACGCTTTCAGTTGATTGTTTCCACGCTTGGCGTCCCAAACCGAAAGCCACACCCCCCTGCAAGGCTGCCAAAGGACCCTGCACAATTCTAAACTTTTGAGGGAGCATTCGCACTCGGCACATTCGCCACCTCTGGGGCGTAGTTTCCAAATGAGTTTCCATCTTTTTTTCCACCTTTTTTCTGTCTTCCCAATTATTCCGCTCAGTTCCATTTCATTCTTTCCTCTCCGTGGATATATTTCTTTATCACCCATTGGGGATTATGTCTCAGGAATTGAAGTTTAATTTAGTTTCCAAATTTCTTTCACCTCGAATTGACTTTGCTGAGCGCCCACAAACAAAGGGAACTTTAAGTCGGGAAAAAAGTTTGTTGAAAATAAGCAACATGTTTTTTAATTAAAGGAATGAACACAAGAATATATGAAACAATTGGGAAATAGTTTTGTTGATCTATTGAAAACTTACTACATTTTAATAAATAATATATGGAAAGTTTTGAATTATTTATTGTAATTCATTTGTTTTTTTAAAAGTCTTTAAAAATATCAACTAATATTAATTTTTATACCCTTTCAGGGTATTATAATTTTGGTTAGGAAGCTGAAAATCTGAAAATCATATATATTCTTGATCAGCATTAAAATCCAATTCAATCTAGCCATGTCAGCCATAAAATATTTTATTCCAAATTTGTTTAAAATTTTATAAATTTTAAGTTTAAGTTTTTTCTAAGTTTAATATGCTGATTTGCAAAGCTTATAAAAACTAGCACAGAAATGCTTTCAAAATTGAAATCAATGCATTTTTATGATCGATTTTCATGATCCAAGGGTATCAAAAACTTTGGTTTCACCAAGTTAGCTTCCTATTTTGTTCCTTCCATCACCCAGCTTTAGCTATATTGAGATTACATTCCTAATAAAATCATTTCCCTGCAGCAAAGGCCGTTTTATGTGCTCATAAGCCCGCACTGCAACTATTTGTTATGAATTCTAATTTAAATTTCTGAATACCCACGTTCAGAGTCTGGCAAATGTGCTCTGTGCGGTTCTTACAAAATTTTCGAGTCGCAGCCGGTGGACAGAGCTGCTACGAATTGAGGAAGGATGAGGAGGCTTTTGGGGTTTCAAGGAGCTGGGAAGTGGAGACTGGCAACTGGATGCTGGGCAATATTGCGTCAATGACTTGCAAACAAAATTAGAAAAGAAAACCCGAGCGAGCGGTGGGTAGCATATGCTGCTGAGTGCGCGCCGGCATCAAAATGACTACACAAACTTTTCAAATTAGATTTCACACCCAAACTAAACACGAGACGATGGCGATGGCGACAGAGCTGAGTTCTGGCTGGGATTGGGATGGAGATGGAGGTGGTTGTGGAGATGAAACTGGGGCTGGGGGATGGCACAAGAGACAGAAACAGAAATTCGAAGTGGGAGTGGGACTTGGACCTGAACCTGGAGGTTGAAGATGGCCACGACACTTGCGCACAGAGTTCGCTGCTGTATTTTAGTCGATTTTATTTTATTAAATCGACTAATGGCCTCGGGTGGCAGAAAACAAAAGCGACGCCCCCAAATGGACACAATTAGTGTGCAATTTATGCTCCGAGGAGTTGCTGCCCCCAATGGTGACCTCTTCTTCTGCCTGTCTGAGCTGCAATTTGAATGACCAAATTAGAGTGTCTGCCTGGCGCAAATTTAAGCATTCCAATTCTGAGGCTGAGATGGGAGAATTGAGACTTGAGTCGCAGATTTGATAAGTCACAAGGCCAGCCCAGACCGGTGGTGGTGGCATTAAACTTAATGTCTGGGGCGTTAGCCACACATGTAAATTCTCAGCATCGCCGGCATTCCAGAGGGAACGGAAGACAGGCATTTCTGAGGGTGCTTGTGAAACATCGTTCGAAATAATGAAATAACAACCCCTGACATCAGCAAAAATAATTCTTGATAATTTGCAAAGCAAAGTCAGGCAACGCCATATTGTCTGGCGATATTTGTGGTACAGTGAGGGATTTACAAAATTATTGATGTGTATTTATAGTAAATTTAAAGAACTTTATGCAGTTCAGAAAGGCTACTTTTTCAAAGCAAAATCATTGTATTTAAAAGGTAGCTATTAAAATATAGCAAAACGATGAAGAATATTTCAACTTTAAATATTTCAACGTTTAAAATTATCCAGAAATCTGAACTGAGGAGCTAATGAAGTAATTATTAATAAAATCAAAAGCAAAATGATCAAGGATCTAAGAATTTGTAGCAGTATAAACTATACCAAGAGGTAACTAATTTTATTAAATATTTCATACTTAGAACTTAGAGTTCACTAAAGCGAGGTCCGCCTGTTGTCTTGTCACATGTGTGGCACCTATGGACGCTTCACGCCTGCATCTGTTCGCATTGCCAGACAATCCCGAATATTGCAATCAAAATTCGTATAAATGGGGTAAAAATCAAGCGGGTTGTTTGCCATTTTGCAGCATCGCTCCCTCCCCTCAGGGGGGTGGGTCCTTGTACGTGTGTGTGTGAGTGTCTGAACAAAAACCGCCCCTTACAACGCGCTCGTGTAGGTGAGAGGAGAGTTCGTTCGTAATTATGCGTTTGGCAGTCGTAAAACTAAACTTTATGGCTGTCGTCTGCCCGTTGAGTTTTCGTAACTGATCTCCGAGTTCACAGAACGACCTCTGCATCTCTTCTCTGTTTTATTTTTTTCTTTTGGGTTCGAATTTCGACCCGGAGTCGGACCATTTGATTGATTTATACGCATGTGAAAAATGCAGCTTGTAACTGGCGCACCGCTCGTAAAATCTGTCTGTCCCGGCAGGCCGGTTTGATTTAGTGCCGCTAATAAGTAGCCAGGTGGCAGTTTGACCGATTTCTGGCCGGTCTCAGACTCGCTTGCTGGATGCGCAGCAAATTGCGCATACGCCGCGTGCGCCGTGGGAATATTTGCCAAAGGGCTTGAGAGGAGGTGTGTACAAGTTCTTGGAACACTACGGCTGAGCATTTGGTAATTCTTCAAAGGGGAATGGTTGGTCAAGACAAATAAACCCAGACATAGAGCCTAACAAGTAGGAGTAGATCTTATAGGTCTTAAAGGAGTGTAATAAATGCAAGGCATTGTAATTCCTATTAAAATAGCTTTGAGAAGGTAAATAAACTTTGTACAAACTTAATTTAAATTATTTTAACCCTTGGAAATGAGAACTATTCATTCTTCCACCGACTTAAAATATTAAATCCGGTTTGTAGGCATAACTTGTTTAATATAAAGCTAGCTATTTATAGTTGCATTTCTTGATAAGAGTAGACCTACAGTTCTTAGATTCTAAGAAAAGACATTAAAAACTCACCAGCTCTTGGTCCAGAGTCGTCATCCGCCAGTCCAGAAACCTGTCAAGTGATAACGAAGAGCAGAAAGAGTGACAAACCAGGCGGAAGGCAATATTAATGCCATAAAAATCGATTACCCCAGAGAAGTGCCATAAATAACCTGCCCCACTGAATGCAAACTGGAGGCTGGATGAGAAGCCGGCAACGGCAACGGCGACGGCAACGAACCCGAAATGAAAATCATTTTCATTTTCATCAACGCGTGCCTCATGATGAACTTCATGATAAACTTCATGATTGTCTGCCTCATCAGACTTTTGTCGTAGCTCGGTGTTTATTGCTGTCGGCTTTCCGGCCCCCCCTTGGCCGCCTCAGCAACCCCCGCTGGTAACCCCCAAAATGGGCATTTTGTAGCTATCTGTCTGGCAGTCAGTCATTCGGGGCAATTGTTTCATTCATGGACCGACCCGCCAAAAAAGGCAAAGAGGCGTTTATCATCGCAGACAACTGAGCTAGTGCTATATATCTCTCTCTTTCTTTCTTTCTTTCTTTCTTTCCCTCTCTTTCTACGGGTGTGTGTGTGTGTGTGCGAGCAAAACAAACCATAAATGTGCGTGGAAGGCAGAAAGCGAAGTGAAACGAGGCAAAAGCAGAGCTGGCAAAGCGACAAAACAAAGTTTTTTTTTCTTATGTCAAAGGGTGGATACCCTTACCCCGCCGGCAGTCCCCCCTATTAAGCATAAGTCAATGTCAATGGCACGCACACAGACACAAAAGTTTCTTTTTTTTTGGGACAGCTGAAAAAGTCGTGCACTCGTGTTGACTCTTCGGGCGGATGGATGGATGGATGGATGGTTGGATTTTCCACGTTTTAACTAGACCTTGACATGCGACATTTGTTTGCTGGCCAAGAAGCCAAATATAGAGGTCGCCGGGAATTCGTTATTTGGTGTTTTATGGCGGCGTTAAGGCGTCCGGCGAGATCTGCAAATAGAGATAGAGATACACGAGATGCTTGAGGCTGATCTGGAAACCAGTTTGCGGCTGCACACAGATACACGTGTGAGAACTCCCCGCCATCCCGGCTGCAGTCACACAGCCAGCAAATGCAAACCTGTTTCACGCTGCGCTTTCGGAACTTTCTGCCTCTGAACTTTTCATTTCGGACTCCCAGCGAGATTAATCACACACCAGATACACAGATACATATAGACACACGATTTGCGAGCACTGTTCTATGGGCTATTGAGGGCCAAACACCGCTGGAGTTGCAGTTTTATTTTTAGCTGATGGCTTTTTTGCGGTTGTTTGCTTTCCAACGTTTTGCGTTCATTTGAAGCCGTTGGCCGACGATTTCTTCGGTCTTTCAAAATCCCAAAGGCGGCGACTGCGCCGCCGGCAGCGACGCCGGCAGTGCGGAGTATCTGTATCTGTGCGTATCTCACGGATAGCCCGCCGAGTATCTGTGTGAGCGCACGTACGCGGTATCTGTGAGGGGTTTGCTGCGGCTGTGTGCCTGTCCCGTACATGCGCAAGCTGAAATTTCCCTCAGCACCGAAAAATCTAACCGCTTTGGTACTTTTTTTTCGGGCAAGCCAGTTGCTAACGGGCGGAAGAAGTCCAAACCGAGCCGAGTTTGAGTTTGGGAAATTTCGAAATACTTGAAATACACAGTTCGCCGAGAAAATAAATATCCCCACCACGTGCTGCCCGAGTTTGTTGTGCTTTTCTCCCTTTCCTCGCTCTGCAAACAAACACGAAAAGCTCAGCCAGCTGCTCTGGCTTTAGCTTTTTTCGGGGCTATATCTCTGCGTGTACATAACCCCGCCCACTCACGCCGATTTCCGCAGGGGTATCCAATCCATTTATGAGGCACTTTCGGCCCATCGTTGTTGTTGCAATTAACGACCATTTGAATTATATTTGCGCTCGTAAACTTTACAAGAACTCCTCTCGGGGAACTGGGAACGGAGAAAGGCACAGCATCGAGGCGGCGGCATTTTCTCATTTTCCCATTCATTTCGAACGTAGACAGCAGAAATTTTTACGACTTTTCTGCACAATGCGCAAATACAACGACAATGGACCAGTGTCGACCCCAGATATATGTACTATATACCCCATTCCAGGCCCGCCCCTTCACCTTCGCCATCCTCCTCCTTGACTTTCTGAATAAGACTCGGATTGCTTTTGCCCTGGCACTCGCAGATTTTATTGTAGGCTTCCCCATTTAATAAATCGTTTGTTGATAATACACTTTTTGCACTCGGTTTGTATTAAAAAATGTTTCTGGGTAGTTTTGGGGCATTTTGTGGGAAGGTTTTAAAGTGACACTGCTATATTTTTGAGGCTTTTAGGGAATTATTTTAGCTGCAAATGACACAGGTTTATATTATCTTCTAACATATAATTATAAACCTATCTTAAATAGTATTAAGGCGAACATTTAAGCAACAAACAAAGGAAGATCTATCAAAAATGTTCTTAAATTTCAAAAAGATTATCATCTTAGAACTATTACTCCCTACAACTTGCTTTTAAATTCTGATTTCTCTCAAAGTCTAACTGCAAATTCATGCAAATAAGCACAAATGCAAAGATATCCCCAAGAAAGGAACATTCAAACCCTTGGACAAGCAGAAATTGCAGAAACTATTTGTTTTAGCATTCCCGGGAACCGGCAATATGGAATTCTCAGATAATTGTCGCCTCAGTATGGGTGCTCACTCTTTCTGCCTTCGGTAGATAATTAACAACCCTTGGCCTGCGCCGCCCTGGCACCCCTAGTATTCTCGTTCTCCCTGTGTGCGAGTGTGAGTGTGCATCGATGCGCTTACCCCTAATTGCAATGCCATAAAAAAGTGCAATTCAGGCGAAGGACAACCACCGAAGCAGAAATGCGAGAGCGGAGCAGAGAGGTGAGGCGAGGCGAGGCGATGCAAGGCTCCTGGCATTTTGCCATTACCGTGCAGCCATGATTGCGATTAGAACGGGCATTGTCTTGCCACCAGGACTCGCAGGATGCTCACAGAGCTAGGAACTTGGGACACACACAGCAGTCGGGACCATCAGTTGCAGAGAGAGAGCTATTTTCCGGGGGTTGGAGAGGGATCAAATTATGCGAAACTGCATTTTCACTTTTCGCATCGCAGAGCCACAGCTATTTGCACCATACGGCCAACTGGCGTAGATGGCCAAGTTGCAGCTGCTCTCGGCTCTCAAGTGTCCTTGCTGGCGAAACGGAAACTCTAACCAGAATGGAGAGAGGCCCCAAGAGCACCCCAAGGAGCCATTCCTTTCTGCATGCAAATTTCCTCGTCTTGGGATATCGAAAATCTCAAAAAGTGCAGCCAATCAACTGGAAATTGCCAAGCGCCGGGCTAAGTGCGCTGCCGGCTCCCCCGGCATTAGAATTGATAACAGAGACGACGGCTATATCGGACACAGCTGCAGCAGCCACAACTTGAGGCACAGCAGCAGCATCTATAAAAAGAGCCACAAGTGCAACGATGGCAAGTTTGGTTAAAGGAGATCTTTCTCATTTTATTATAATAAGCTTATGGGGATAAATGAACAGGATTTTTGGAAATATCAGCAAATATCTTATAGGTTGTTGCGTTGTTAAGGAAAACTTGAATATTACTTGCTCATATCCTAAGATATTACCAAGGAGAGAAGTATAAAGTTTAAAAGAAAGAAAGCAGAAACACTTTGCCGAAAGCTACAGCATCTTTGGCTGATGTTAATCCTGCTGCTTAGTTTATAACTAAGTAGACAGTGTGCAAATAAATAAATATCAACAATAAAGCAAATTTTGGAAGAATATCTCAGTTATTTTTTAGAATTAAGCCTTTTTAGTTACTGTTGGTAATCATCCGAAAACTATAGCCAACAAAATTCAATACAGACAAAGGACTAAGACTAAGTCCGATAATAAGTATATCAGCAGGATCATTCGTTTTCAGCTACTTTTACTATAATTCCTTTAAAACGGATTGCTAAAATATAAACTAAAATATATACTAAATTATGTAAGCTTTAGATCGAGAGTTAGCAACTAAATAAACTTCAGCAACTGCAACATACAGCAACGATAAAAAAAAACAAGGACTTCTTCTTTGTTCAATATTCAGCTCCACTATCTTCTTATCAACAACTGCAACATGTGATCACTTTAGCAACAATAGCAAAAGATAGTGCAACAAAAGCAGCAATACTCAAATCAGATTCAGTAGCAACAAAAGCAACTTTAGAGCGTGCAGCAACAACAGCAAACAAAGCATCAAGCACCGCGGCAACATCTTTAAGCAGCAAACAGCAGCAACAACAGCAAGTAACTTTGGCAACAGCAACAACCTTTGCTAAACCAGCGCAACAACAACGTCCAGCGGCAATCGCGTCGGCAAAAGCCGGCGAAAAGCGATGCAAGCGGACCGCCGCCGCCCGACTGTCGACGCTTTTTCTTAGCCCGCGCGCGCTTTTGTGGGGGGCGCATGGGCGTGGCACTGTGGCACTGGGGAGCACCGTCCCGCAAGCACATAGTGTGCGCCCTGTTGCGCACACGGCCCCAGCCTCGCGCTGATCTGCTCGCACGCTCCTAAGTGGACGGCAGGGCGAGCGAGACCCCACGAGAGCGGCCATTTTGGTGGGAGCGAGAGCAACATAGCCAGCGCAGCGCAGGCGTCAGCGGCGACGGCGACGCAGACAGCGGCCGCAGCGACACCAGCAGCTGCGTCGGCGGCGACTGCAGCAGCAGCGGTCAGCGTTGGAGACTTTCGCGGAATGTGTGCCGGAATCTTGGGGCTACGCAGCAACAACGACAGCAAGAGGAGTCCGGGAGAAAAAGAAAGATATTCGAAGCGCTCGCCGGGGAGAACTCGTTCCCCGATTTCGCTCAAAGTTTGAGTTTCACTCGCAGCGGGAAAGGGAGCTCTGCGAAACCTGCAACACGCTGTTGGAATTGATTTTCCAAACTCAACATTTTCCAGCCAGCATTTTCCGTCTCTGTGTCGTTTTTTGTTTTTGGTTTTTATTAAAGTGGAAAATACGAATTTCAACTGGGGAATTGTCGTTCTGCACACCTGACGACCTGGCCAACGGCAGCTGCTCCCCTCGAGATGGGTTCAATTAGTTGCCACCAAAATGGGAGTCCCGAACGGGCGGCAAACCAGCAGTTTTCGAAATGAAATCACAAAATTTAAATTACTTTCCAGGGCAGCCTTTCCTCAAGTGGAAGTGGAGTATAAATTATTAATTGTGGGATTTTGGAACGTTTACGGTCACTAGAAATGGTATTTTGGAGGTCAATAATTTAATTTTAAAATATTTAAATGGATTGGTAATGGCTAGAAATGGATATAATGCATTTTAATTTACAACATTTTTTTAGTTCTAAATTAGGATAAGAAAATAAAAGCCTCTGGAACTATAACATAAAAACCAGCAAGACCCATAGAGAATATAAAGAACTTATTTAAGGGCATCAAATTACTTTAACACCAAGGAGATCGTATATTCTATTAACAGATTTTACAGCATTCTTAATTCTAAAGAATACATTTAAATTAATTTAAGTATTGAAACCATTCTTTAAGTTTTAGGTTAAAACTACTTATTTAAAATATAATATTTCTACATTAAATATTACATTCATTAAATATATCAAGGACTTGTAGTAGCCTTGAAAATCCTGAGTTTAACATTCTAAGGAGCTTGTTGATTAAATTAAATGAAAATTTACATTTAATCAAAAACAGCTAATAACAAAACTAATTTCCAATTTAAATATTTTAACAAATCGAACTCTGAATTAGTTTCTTTACAAATTGACTCAGCCGAAACATTTATTTCCGCTCGCGGGCGGAATTACCATTAAAGTCCTACCAAAATTAACATTTTACCAATTATTTTTCTATAAATAAAACCGAAACTGAAAGAAATTCCCCCTCTCTTCTCTTTCCAGGTCTGTGTCTTCGCGTGTGTTCGTGTGTGTTTTTATAACATTTGTGGATTACGCCTATAAAAACTACACCTCACCGCGAGGCCGGCGAAGATGCTCCCCACAAACAAACAATAGGGTTGGTATACAAATTTAAATATTTGCCTTTTATCGCCATTGATATTAATTCGAATACGAATATGATTTTGAGCCGGGCAGTCGGGACGGGAGATTAAATCAAAGAAGCATAAATCAGGCAGCGTTTTAAATAAATTCGCTTTATGGGCGCGCCAAGCCACCGAAGAGTCGTTAAATTGCCTTTCCTAAGCCAAAAACACGAAAAAACCTAATTGCATAATGATTTAATCCCGTCCAGCGGCTTCGGTGCATGAATCGATCATTATTCCCCGGACAATCCATTAAAATTTCTCGCATAATCGCTTTAAAAAGCCATTAACATGGCCATAGTCCAGAGCCGTCGGGCTTGGAGTCGCCCATTAAATGGGAATTGTTCACAAAAAATTATGCGTAAAACTTTACGAGGCCTGTCTTTGTTTTGAGCTTTTGTTGGTCTCGATTTTATGATTTAATTTGGCAAATGCCGCGATTCAAAATGGTCACCTACAAATGTGTTCTCTTGCCTGTGTGCCCAGAAATTGCACAATTTGTGCAGTTCTCATTGCGATTCGATTATGGATGAGGCCATAAAGTGTGTGCGTTATGGCCATTAGTCGCTCGTAAATTGGCTAACGAATGTCGGAGGAGCAGAGTTCAGGCCCGTCATTGGCGGAGCCAGAGCCAGGGCCGGAGCCCCCACTGAATCCGGTGGAATCCACCTCCAAGAAGACGCTGACAAAGACGTTATTCCAGTTTTTAATCGGAGGGGCGGTCCAAGAGACATCGGCATCGCCATCAGATTCGGTCGCGGAATCGCTGTGCGAAGGCGAAGTAATTAATATATTGCATTAAATGCTCGTAATCACGCATTTTTATTGGGGATCTCGGGACACACAAAAAGCGAGAAAACAGTCGGCGATGTGGCAATACACTAGGGCGATGCACTTTTGATAAAAATCGTGGATTTTTTTAGTAAATTTCATGGTTTATTATTGAATTTAAAGGACATTTCAGTTAAAGGACATTTCAGACATTCAGTTATTTTTCTAATCTTAGAATAATTAAACATTTGGGTTTTGTTGTTTTGTTTAATTTTTAAATTAAACATTTCTCAAAACAAATTCAAGGGGAATTAAGGTATAGAAAAGTTGTTTTTAAACATATTAAATATTAATGTAATGATTTCTAATAAATTTGTATTTTTATTATGACGATAAGTACATGATACAGCTACAAAATATGCCGAAGAAATGTATATTAAGGTGTATTATTTTTAAAGTATTTTTAAAAAGTATAGCAAGAAGTTATCATAAAAACTTCTGATTTTTCGATAATAACTAAGCTTTATTTAAGCTTAAAGTAACTAGTAATTACATTTTTGTAGGAAAATAATTCCTTACCATTTTTTACGATTTAAAGACAAATCTCGTTGCCCCTGCCTGAGTGACCCTACTGACCACTGATTAACTCCGTGCATTAGCCGCACCTGCGTCATTTAAGCCCGGCTGAAAGCACTCTAAAAACTTGTAATCCGATCGAGAAACATTCAACATATTAAATAAATTATAAAGGCGTACACAATCGGCCACTAAAGACCTTTGCAATAAACATTTTTTCGGGTTGACAGGTGCGGATCACGTGCCAGTTCACTTTATTTTTTATCAGTGTCGTATATAAAGCAATTCAGGGGCTAATTCCAATATTTGCCATATTTATATACTTTTCAAGTCGCGCTGAAGTCGCACTCAAAATCGCCGCCTCAAATCGTAATCTGCAATGGAGGCTTATCATTAAATGTACATAATGTGCTTTATTGTCACTTAAATACAGATTTAAATAATTTTATGACTCCATTTCATTTGCGGACGGAGCTCAATCGCTAGCAGGTCTATCTCAGTTGGAGGAAAGCACAAAAACACCCATCTATATAAATAATAATCGCTCATTATAAGTAATCAATGACATTTGCACCCGCATACGAGCTCGTTACGCCCGGTAATTATTATTATTTACTGCACAGAGCAGCTTGAATAATGATGGTGATAATGGGGTCTAACGATGACCTGAACAGCGGGGAATTGTACAATATTTTTGACTTATTTATTAGGAAATACCAGACGCTAGAAAATCAACACATAAGAAGCCTTAAGTCAAGTTTGAAATGAAATGAAATCATTTTCATTTTCCTTAGAGCGAATTTTAAATTGTCTTGTTAATCAATTCAGAAACTTAAGTTAATTGAAAACCATTCAAGGAAATCTGGACTCTTTACAAAAACTTAATTTAACTCAAGTTTTTTGTTAATAATGATCTCTCTGCACTAAATAACCTCTTTTTAAAACTAAACACACACTTTATATTAATTAAACCACTTGACTCTATAGTCGCATTTTCCCCAGGGCGTTTCTTCTTTAGTTTTCCTTCTCGAAAGAGGAAAACTCAACGGACTAATTTGCGTTAATTGCCGTTCGCAGCGCCAGTTCACAATGGAGCTCAAGTGGTAATTGCAGGCATTTCCATTACAAAAGCATAACAATATCAATATGCCGGGCATTTGCATAAATTGTCCACGCCCGACCGGTGATCGCCGGAATGTCGGGCAAGTCAAATAAATTTGCACACCGAACGCGGACTTGGCTAGAAAATCGTTAGTCCAAGTGCGACACAAATGGACAGTTAAATAAATCGAGAGATGTCAGCGAGACAACGGTCGGTGGAGAGCGAAACATGGTCGGAAAGGTGGATTTCGGTATGGATTAGAGACCTGGAGGTGCATTTGTACACTGGGGGGAATCAAGAGCCATTTTGCCAGATGTTTTGTGAAAAAATCAAGTTTGGGGAATAACAAGAGCAGGAAGTATATTTTCTTGCAAAGGTTTTATCAACATCAATCAATTCATAATTCATGTATTTCTAAGGATAATTTTACAGCTTCCTTTGTACTTAATATTAAGATTTTAAACTCTCATAATACAATAGATGCTTAAATTATACAGAGGAAAAGATAGCAAATGAAAGAGAAAATCTACAACATAATTTTAAAGGTACATACTTTGCCAACGAATACATATTGTTTTTAAAACAAATATAATATACGAAGGAAATTCTTGTATTGTGTAGTAAAAAATATATTTAAAATATTGTTATATGGAAATTAGCCTGTCATTTTTTAAACATATTACTTTATGTTCCTCCAACTTCAAGGAATCCTAATTATTTTTAGTCGTTAAAAAATATATATTTATAAAATATTGAATTAAATATTTAAATAAATATACCAATAAATCAATTCTTAATTAGAGAGGTTACTTGAAAAGCCTGAAATGTAGGTATACAATTACCAACCTAATTTCTCCAATTTCTTAATCCCTCACTATTTTTCTCGGTGCAGCAAAGACCCGAGTCGCGAGTTTGATATGCAGAACACTCACTCGCGTGACAGTGGAGCTGCCCGGTGGAGGGGAGCTGCTTGAGGAAGTGCGGGGCCGTAAGTTTGTGGTGCAGAGTGGTTCGGCGGATCTGTGGCTCGGTGGCTCCGAGGCTCCGGCGTGGGCGAGTTAGTTTGTTGGCATTTCGCACGCATCCTTCATAAATTAGCGAGATTTATGCGGCGGAGCCTTAGATTCGCTAGAAAAGCGCCTCGAATTGCGGCGGGGACATGGATATGATGTGGAATCGATACTAAATTATCCTCTTTGGCGACGAGCTTCCTTCGCTCTCTCTCTCTCTCTCTCTCTCTCTCTCTATCTGGGGACACACCCAGAAAATCCCCATCTCTCTCACTCTCCCTGCGCCATCCCGCTCGCACGCTCATTATGCGCACTCGTTTTCGGAGTCGAAAAATCGATGGAATATGCAAAATATTGTTTGAGCCGAGCCAAGGGGATCTGCCTAAGTCAACAGGGACTACCCCCAATCCCGGCCAGAAACTCTTTCCGAGAGGAATGTAAATTTGAACAGCGCTTTCTTTGTTTTCTTTCTGGCTTTCCGAGTTTGTTGTTATTCCAAAAAAAAAAATGCTCTTTGCCGTTCGCCCCAAATGTAATCTAAGCTATGGCCGCTATCTGTATCCGACAGATACCGAATGCTAACCGAACGCTGGAAACCCAAAAACCACTCAGCCCCAAAACCCAGACGCCAGTTCTTGTCGGTTCGGATTTTTCAATCGGGCCTACGGACCCGTGGGGCCTTCGAGGGGCCCGGTCGGTCCAAGGTGGTCAGAGAGTTGTCCATTTTCAGATTTTAATCGCTGGAATTTGTTTTAAGGCATCGCAATTTATGTGACAGCCCAAATTTTGTGTGTGACACTTTAGAAACATTTTTATGGTTTATTAAAAAAAAATATCCCAGCCGGCCGCAGCTCATTTCGAATGCCGGACGAAAACTAGTTTTTAATTAAAATCTAATTCGTTGGAGCAGAGAGACCTGGGAATATAGCGGAGGCTCTCTATCGCCAGCAAGGGGATTTGGCAATGATGCACCGGGCCAAGTGGAGAACTGCACTTGAGTCCCTTTTAGGCCGAAATCGAAACAAATCGATCGAGAGCCATAAAACGAAATGTTTATATTTCGAGAAGTCAAAAGTCAAATAGGAAACGAATTTTCCGATTGGTGGGGCCTTTATACGATGTCGGAGGGAACCGAAGGGAGCACCGCTCTCTCAGCACTTGGACTTAATTGAAATTTGAAATATGGTATTATGTGCGCGCCGTTCGAAAACAGTTCATAATGCCCGGGCACAGCTCGAGCCGTGTTCGAGCACACGATTCCTGGGCTTGTTTATTGAAATGCCCGTAATTATCCAGTCGAGTGTAATGAGCAACTGGCTCAAGTGGAGGTGTATCCCCGCCCGGTCCCCGGTCTCCGTTCCCGTCCAATGCCAATGCCACATGCACTTGTCCATGAAGGCAACGTCCACCAATTGTGGAGGCATTGGATCGGATCGGCTCGGTAATGGAACGGAGCCAACTGGCCGGAGATGCTCCGCCTAATCACCTGCAGATGTGCTCCTCGATTGGATTTTAATTGGAATGGTTAGCTACTCTGGAACAAGGAATCTAGAGTATTTAAAAAGGAAGAAGATCTTGGAAAGCACTCTCAAATTCAGTTTAAATTCAAATTTAAATCAAACACCTAACAAATCAATACTTAAACCACTTCTAAACCCCTAAAACTACTTTAAATTTCTTGCAATTATCTAAATTAATTTAAAACAACTCCAAAGCACTGAAATTCCTTTACTCCTCCCTCAAATGGAAACCAACGAAAGACAAATATAATACCTTTAAAGGGGCAAAGCAAACTCAACTCAGTTTGTCAAAAGATTTATGGTGGCACTTCTAAAAATAATTAAGATTCCCGATGATCATCACCCCTTGCACCATTTTGTATGCCCATTGAGACGGGCATGTGACTGGCATAAAAATAGAAATGGTTCCTTTCAGAATAGCTAATTAGGAAAACACATTTCCAAGGGTCCGAAAATGAAAATGGCAGAAACGCTCGTTTTCGCCGTGCTTTTCTCGCCCAAATGTCCGCCCGCAATTACCGGAGAGGCCATTTACATAAGCCTTTCATTAATTTTTATTGCACATTTCTGCTATTGTAAATAAAATGTCAACAAGCTCCCCAGCGGCGGCGACACATTTGCGATTTAAATTAATATAAATGCGAAAACCTCAAAAAGCACTACAAACACTCAAAGGAAGAGAGGGGTGAGCTGCCCACACAGATCACGGTCAATTTCAAATTTCTATTTTTATGTGACGAAATTCTGAAATTCTGACACAACAAACGATGAAAACAGATTCAAGAATCAGAAATCTGAACAAGAATGCGATGATAACCTAACGGAATGGCGGAATATTTTAAAATAATTACGTGCTCTTTCGAGCCACCTCGGAGAAATAAGTTTAATGTTAATTTGATTGCGCTTTTATTGATAGTAAAAACATTTATGCGGCATACAAAATGAATTATGAATGATTTGGCGGACGGTGAGGCGTTGTCAGCCGAAATTATACTGAATCTTCGGTCGCGGCGATCGCCAAGAATTGCCTAATAACAAATTTACGTTCTTTATTATTTGTGTTTTTACGGTTGCTTCCATTTTGATTGGAGTTAATTGGGCAGTTGGTTTCGCCGCGACGAACAAGTTATTTCAGTTTCCCATTAAATTAAATTGGCTCTTTGATTCGTATTAAACAAGCAATTTGAAAACGGAGGGAACTACATAAAATTAAGGAAAGTTAAATAGGGTTTGAGCAAAACTAATTGTGGTTGCGGCTTTGTTTAAGATTTATTTATACTTAAATACTCAAATTCGAACCACAAAAAGCCATTACTGCTTGGGTATTAGCTTAACAGTGAGATAAAACACTGAACTTTAAAAATATTTAGTGTTAAATTTTAAGGGAACCAGAAAATTTATCTAAACAGCTTTATTTATTAATAATATTCTTGTTTAATTAATATATTACTACTTGAATTCAAAAAGAGAAATAAACGTAGTCCTTAAAAATTGAAAATGGGATTTTTAATGTCATATAGTTTGCAAAACTTTCATAAATAATTTGAGGCTATTTTTTAAGGTATTGATTTCAACCGTAGCCATAGTGTCCATAGATAACTTTGAGATAAACCTTTGACTAAAAGAATTTCCATCATCTTCCAAAAGCAAAACCTTCAATCGAATCGAATTTCACTTCAAGGACACCCAGGACCAAGGCCTTGTCCGGTTACTTGGTTACATTAAGGGTTATGCGATTTGCACGGACTGCATTCTCTTCACTACAAGTCCTGTCGCGCCCGAAAGTCCTTGAGTTGCGTAATTATGTTTTTTATGGACAGCTGTCGGGGCGGCCTACCTGTCCCAGCCTTTTTCCAGGGAATATCCTTTCTCCGGATGCAGTTTTTTAAGGCAGCCAGCGTCCCTGAAGGTCGCGTCTATTAATAGTCGTTAGCCAAAAAAAAAAAAAAATGCAACCGGTTAATGGCTGTTGCCAAGGTGAACGGGTCCAGTTCTCGACTTGATTTTTGCTAAAAAAAAAATGTGAATCAAAAAACAACCTTTTGGCGAATCGATAAATTAGAAAAACTCCCAACTTGGCTGAAGTCTTGAAGGCTCGTTTGGCCGGGTTTTCGGCCCAAAGTGAGTCGGTTAAATGGCGGACTCGCTCTGGGAAAAAGAAAGACAAAAACCTAAGGCTAAAGGAATGAGCCAGCGGCCATAAAGTCGGCAAACAAAAGGTGAGCGGTGGCCGTAAAACGCGACAACATGGTGTGACACCGCTTCCATATTTCCACCATATATCCTTCCTTTGGGCAAGGGGTCGCGGCAACAACTGGTGGTGGTCACCCGGCGACTTTTGTTTGCCATTTTTATTGCCACTACACGAGGGGTTCCCGCCCGAATACCCTTCCAGTTCTCGAAATCCGGCATTTTACGGCCCTTTTCGCAATTGGACAGTTTAACCCTTCAGGACGCGGAAGTCCGTCCATCTGGATTCCTTCACTCCCTCGGCCACGAAAGGCGTACGGACACGTCTCGTGGTCCTGCTGCCGAGCCCTTTGATTGTGATTTATGGGGCGGGAATAACCGGAAACCGAGAGTGAAAACACGCAATTCTCAGCAATTGTTGTGTGAATACAAAAGCGATTCTAAAGGCGCAGAAGCTAAAACTCTTGAGAAGGACTTTCCCTTGAAAAAATATATTAGGAGTTTTAAAGACCAATAAATCTGGGCATATCTAATGAAGCTTGAAACCACCACAATATCAAGCTCCTCACAGCCATTTGCATTATTATTATAGATATTTAAAGATGTATATAAATATGTCCTTGGTATTCTACTTCCCTTAACACAAAGTACACATTTTTTAAAAAGCTTTCGAGCTATAAACATACATTTTCTTGTACAAAAATGCACTAGGTTTCTTAACTTTAAACCTAAAAGAGTGCTTTAACTATGTAAAAATAAATTATTCTTTGTCCCCACCGCCTATGTCTTCATGGCCTGGCCAAGCACCTGTAAAGTATGCTGAACGGCCGTTAAGGTGAGTTAAGCGATGCGGCCCCCCGTCTCCGCATGCATATGCATAATGTGGCCAAGTGAATTGGCCAACCTGCTGGCGGGGCGTAATCACGTCTCTCGATGTGTGGCACGCGATGTTGCGCCCAAGTTGGGGGTGTGGAATCGTTGGTGTGGCAGTAGATGAGGCGGTACCTCGGCTGCCCAGTGGCAGACTTTGTTTGGCAGCGAGTCGCGGGACTGGCCAATTTATTTTCACCCGGCTAATCCGCTGCATAATTGCGCTGGAAGCCCAGACTCCATTGGAATGGCCAAGACGCGGCACTCGTAAATTTCCTGTTCCGCTTGGCGGACTCTGGCCAAACACCAAGAAGCTGCACTTGCAAAAAAACGTTCATGAACATTCTTTATAAGCTATTAAAATCATAAACTAAATGGAACTTAAGAGCTTAAATATATTATTCTAAATTTATTAAATTTTTCTATAATATTCTTCCCAGTTTCCCAGACTTCAATCAATTTATTGTTGCTTTCATAGATTTTTCTCTGAGTGCCCAGAAGGGTGGCCAGCCGCCATGTCCGGCTGTGCACATAATTGTCCTTCGTTGGCTTTAAAGTCGCCTCTCCCGCGGTCAGTCCTACAGTAAAACTCCCTTTTAATGGCCGCTGGCGATGATAAGGCCACCGAGTTTATGGCTCCAGATAGCAAGTGTCAGCGTCACGTAAATTCGCCAGAGAGTGGGAGAGAGAGTAGGGGAAATTAGGGAACCAGGTCCTCGGTTCCCAGGGGGTTATTAGCCATAGACGTGTTTTAATGGGGTTTATCGGGCCGAGGGGATAACTAGTGGCTACCAGGGGGGAATATGGCATGTTTTAATCTCTTCATAATTTATTCGACATCGGAATTCAATACTCCAATTGAATTTCTTGGATTTCTTGGCCGCCCCCGGCCATAAGTCGGTCAATCGATAATCGGTTGACGATGACCCAAGGCCCTAAATGACGAAAACAACGCATTTCGGGCTTCTAACAGTTCGACCTCCGCGATGACCGCATGGATGAGTCAAGTCAGTGGCTGCACTGAGAAAAATTCAACAGAAACGTGTGGGTTACATAAATATTTGAAGAAAATTAAATGTTTTATGGGGTTGTTAAGCATTGCAGAAGAAGAAGTAATTGTGAATTTTTTATTCCAAAAAGTTGGTATTTATTTTTGAATATTTTAGATTAAGAATATGAATATTCTCCAATGTTCCTCATATTTTAAGAACCACCTTTTCTCTCTGTGTACAAACGGGTTGAGTTCGGGCTGGGTTCTTGGTTTTCCAGCCAGACAAAGAAAGTGAGCCCTGGAGAAATGCGCAGGGAGAGAAAGGAGGACGTGCGCACTGCCAGGGGATGAAATGGTCATGGTTGCGCCTTGGAAACCGATATTTTTCAATATATTTATGAATGCCCAGAGTCTTTGAGGCCAACACGATGGCGGTGTGCTCTGGTGCTCTTATCACAGCCATTTGCCGCCGCCATTGCACCGCCAAAGTGGTTGATCCGGTTTCCGAGGTTCGATTCCGAACCCAAAGAATCCCCCAGAAACCACTCTCTGCTCAGCGCCCGTGTGAATCTGTCAGTGGCTCTGCGGAGACTCGTTGAGCAGAGCGAGGGGGCCAAAGGTCACCTGAGTGGCTGGATATCTAAACGAAGCACTATTTATGCATGTATTTCCCCCTCGGAGTCGAATTAAAGCCCCATCGGAACATGCAAATACCGCTGACATCGCATTGAACCAAGTAATTAGCGTTAAGTGTTCACATTATGCAAAATAAACTCGATTTATGCGCCCAATTAAGCCCCTTGAAGTGGAGCATGTTTTATGGAATGTTTTCAGGCGCACTTCACAGCAAATTGAATGGAATTGTTATGCCCAGGGTATTTCCATTAATTTAAGTGTATTAATTGTTTCGAGGTATAATGACCCTTTGAATCGAAGCTAAATGGTTATTTAATTTAATTTATAAGCAGCAACTAAATAGTATATTTAGGTAAATAAAAATGCACATAACTTAAACCCTTGTTATATTATGAATAATATAAAAAATATATTTGAAATTAGTATTTTTATTTTGGTTTTAAAGTCCCACAATTTCCCCAATACTTAATTGACGCTCCACAATGCAGCACAATGGACATCATTTTCCTGGCCCACATGAGAATCATTAGAAACTATCATAATTTCCCCCTGACTAAGTGTTCCCGGAAATGCAGAGTCTCTAGAGCCAAACTAGATTATTAAGCCCCAAGTTGCACACTTAAATCCCACTGAATGTCCGTGGATTACGCGTAATATTCTTGTTCCAGCTGCAGACGCCAGCTGGAGTTTGAGAATCGCTCTCATTTCGCAACCAGATGCGGCGCTTTAGACTCAGAACTTCTCAATTTCCCCCCAATAAGCGCCACTCCCTCCATTCATTTTTTTTTCCTCTCGATTTTTACGAGCCCATGAAGCGAGGCAATCTCTCTGGATATAATGGATATTCGACTATCGGCCATCGGAGCTGGCGCAAAAAATCTTAAATTGTTGCAAATTGCTTTGGAAAACGTGCCTTTTCCTGGAGATGCCTCCGCGAAGATGCTCGGCGATCGTGCCGCCGCATTTGAGAAGGAAACCCACTGCCTCCACCCCCGCCAGTCCATTCCGCTGGACACTTTAACGAGCCCAAATACAAATCACTCACGAGTGGTTTCGTTCTGACCCGCGGGCCAACTAATGCGAGAGTTACGCAAAACCATAATTAACAAACATTCGGCGGAATCCGTTTTACGAGCGGCACTGCTCGAACTTTCTGATTTATTTCGACTGAATGCACTGAGGGAAAAAACGAGGGAGTTTTGAAAGGAAAATAAATTGAGCTAGCTCCAGAACTGATGGGGTTTGAAGTGAATAGACAGAAGGACATTTCGAGATCTATGTAGATGTATAAATTATTATGAAGTTCCTCTTTCTCTTTAAAAATAAAATACTCAGTATGATGAGTACCTTCACTGATAAAATATGGATAGAGAAATGTATATAATTACTTTATAAATGGTCTTTTAAATAAACATTTAATCGTGTTTAGATAATTTCTATTTCAAATATTTAAAAACCCGATTAGATATCCCCAATCATTTTATCCCATTCATTTTTTCCCTCTGCACATACTATTTCTGTTGTAAGGTTCGGCTGTTGATTTATCCGAGTGGTGGAAATCATAGGAAATCCTTTCCAGCAGTCACATAACTCTCGCTGGCCAAATGATGGATGGCCGCGTCTAATGAAGTCGTCGGGTCGTTGTCACCAGACTACCACTAAATTGTTCGGAAACTTGGAGCTATGGAACGCCCTACGTGACTGCACCTACGAATGGCATCCAATGAGCCCAGAGATTTCCACCGACGGACTGACTGGATTCATTGAATCGATTGCATCGCCGTCATCGTCTGCGTTTGAATACGGAAAATACTGATTAATAGAATGGTTGTACCCTATAGGCCACACTGCTGTTTTCTCCTTTGCAAATTGTCGCCGAGGTCATTTCCGATCCATCAAACCAACTCAGACATCCATCAAGATGGGGCTTTTATAGTGAAATGACAAGCTTACCGGTAATACCATGAATGATATGAAGGCTCATAAGGTTGTTAGTTTCAAGCAGACATTGCCTTAAAAATGTTTGTTCAGATTCATTGAATATTATTTATAAAAACTATTGTGTGATATAATATATTTGTCCTTAATTGAATTTGTGTATATATTTTAAGAATTAATTAAAGAGTTTTATTTAATTCAGCGTTAATTTTATAGTTCTACTTTTATAGTTGCTCCTGTTCATTGAATACACACGTAAATAAATTGATTTTTTACCCGTTAAAAATAACACATTTGAATCCGAGTACATTATATTTAATATTTTACTTTAGCCACAGTTCTGATATATTTTTTAGTATCATTTTTATTATCATTTATTTTTATAAATTTTTATAAACACCTACACTTTCCGATGATCCGACAAATAAAATCCACTGTGCAACTGAGAAGTAAGACTGCAAATCTGTTCAGGCAAACCACCATAATGGCCTGCCCTTTGCCACACCCATTGCCGTGTGTTTGCCGCTTTAAACTGTGCTCTTTCGAAGGACATTCGCTTGGGCCTGAACCAATGATGACGTAATCGATGACCACGCCCTTTATTATTGGCAATAGCGATCGTTGTAGGCGCTCTCCCTTCCTCTCATTGCAAAATAGGAAAGTACGAAAGGTCCTTGCGCTGGTACTGCTTGCTGGAAACCCTACCCACCCCCTCGGTCCACGACCTTAGTCAGGACGCATGAAAACTGCTTGCACTGCTTGGTGGCTGTGCTTCGGCGAGCGGCGGACAGATGGCGCCATTTGAGAGTTGGAGTTTTCCGGTAATCGAATGACCATTTCGCTTTTTGTCTCTAATTGAAGCTTTCCCATCCGCAGCATCTGCATTTTCTGCATCCTCGGCCCGTCGTTGTCCCACGACACCACTTGGCCATATTTTACCGCTTTTAAGCAGCGCGTAAATACTCACGCTTACTGCAAGAGTCCATTAAACGGTCGTAAAAACTTTACGATTCCCAATATGAGATTCTCTTAATACGATTTTTTATGATATTGAAATCTCCTTTCGCAGCGAGCCCATCATCGCCCATCTCCGCTCTCCCTCTCTCTATCTCTCTCTCTCTGTCTCTTTCTCACTCTAACTCTCTACAGCACGCTTTTCTCTCAGTTTTCCAGTTGGGGGAAAAGAAAACTGAAAAACCACCGCCGCAGGTAAAGTAATGGCCACCCCGCGCCAACGGGGCGTATGCGTGTTTTAATGTCTTGTTGAGGCCTATAAAACACGCTCGTCATTCCACTTCCACTTTTCCGAATCCTCGAATTTCCACATTTCCACAATGTTCACTGTCCGCTGCATTTCAGACAAGTCAGGGCCAAGGAAACCTTTAGGGGAATTCTAAAATTCCTTTTATTTTTGGTAAAGTTTCTGAATTTAAGCTAGGTAATAAGGAGTATTAAAAATAAAAACAATTAATTTGTATTTACTAATCTTTCCAAACTAAAAATAATTCTTAAAGTCTTAGTTCTTTATTTTTTATTTCTTTCTTAATTAAATGGAGCTTATTTTGTATAATTTTATTAAAGTAATTCAAGTAGACTAAAGGACCATAAAATAAATTATTTTTTATTTACTTTCCAAACTACAAATAATTTTTATATTTATTTTCCTTCTTCATTTTTTATTCCTTTCTTAATTAAATTCAGCTTATGTTTCCTAATTTTAATAAAGGAATTCAAAATAGACTAAAGGACCATACTGGACTTAAGATCAAATATATTTCAGGACAGGACTAATTGATTTCACTGACTAATATTTATTGAGCCGTTAAGGCTTTCTGTCTTCAAACATTAAGATTTAAAATTTGGAATATAATTTTAAGCACTGTTGCCGCTGCTGTCCAGCCTGAGAATACCCAGGCATACACTGTAAGATATTGAAACACTGATGGATACAATATCCTGGCTAAGGCACAGGAAAGCCACTAAGTTTTCGTCCTTGTCCCAGTCCATTGACTTTCTCTTGAATTTAGTTGGCAATGAAAATGCTAAAGAAAAGAAATATATACAAAAAGCACCTAAGCCAGTAATGACCAGTAAAAAACTCACCAGAACGATTGCGTAATATAACAGAATAATATTTCTCTGACACATTGCAGAGACGCAAAACATTATCTAGTAACAATTAATTGGCAAACAAATTATGGCCACAACAATGGGACAGCAGATTTTGTTTAAAGAATGTGGAGTTATCTGCATTCTTATATAACAACTCTTAAGCATTGTCCCTCCAAAGTAAAAACTACACTTATCTGAAATAGATAATAATTTTTATTACTTACTAAAAGCAAAAAATAAACAAGAACTTACTGCCACGAAGTCGCAAACCTTGCAAAGGAATTCGCAAGAGACTGAGTCTTCTCGATAACGTATCTCGCCAGCCGAAAGGGGTTGAGCCAGGTTCCCTTCTGTTTTAACTTATCCAAATAGGACTCGGTCTCCTCAACATCTATATCTATATCCATTATTATTATAAATAAATTTGCAAGTTTCGATGTTGACGAGTGTTTCTGTGAACTTATTATAGAATAATGAGAATTTCTTGGCTTGACTTTAAATGCTCAGAAATATTGTCTGAAGTGTAACGTATGAATTAGCAAGTTTTAGAATGAGAACTTGTCATCAAAATGACTATAACTAAATAATATGTTTCTACTTTCAGATTACACATCTGCATTAAGGTAAGTGCTTGACTTGACTTTATAGACCCTTCATTTTAAGGACCTCTGGTCTCCTCCATTCACCTCATGCATTGTTGACTATATCCAACATTTATATCTATTACCTAAGCACTTTACAAAAAAAACTCAGTGTGTCATTAGAGCAATTAAAATGCAGTAAAAACGGAGAGGGAAACACCGAAAGACAGACACTCGTATAATTTTTATTGAGTAATTCGGAGGTGCCTCGAGATCGCCTCCGTGCAGATGGGATATGACACACAGACCCAGTTTCCGGATGCCGGGTGATGGGGTGACCCATAAACCCGACCGCATCGGGGATTAAAAAATGATTGCGTGAGAAGGCATTTAGTAATCGTCGTCGTCGTCGTCGTCGTCCGACGGAAAACTCATTCGTCAGATCGGCAGACGGGGAAAACCACAGGCGCAAGCCCAAGCCCGGCCAAACAAGCCATAAACTCCAGGGCCATAAAAGTGTATCAAATTAGGGAATGAACTTGATGTGCAGTGAGTTTTATTCCCATTCTGAGCCGCACTTCTCACTCAGCTCGGTGAGACTCACTCAATGCCATTGATTCACAGCAGCGAGTGACAATTGATTCCGGTCTCATTACTCACTCTGTAGTATTTTACAGTCTTTTTATGGGCAATTACGGCTGTCTTCTAGCGGCTTTACGATCCGCACTCGAAGTCGCAAAGGCAATAGTTTCAGCTGTAGCTTGGCCTGTGGGAACCAGCGAACGAAAGTAAAATCCAAGGGAAGTTTATTCAAAACTGCACTTAACATAAGGATATTAAATTATAAAGATATTATACTGCATAACTCTTTTATACTTATAAATATAGAAAGGTTTCTTTACAGAATAAGAATGTGTTCAAGCGTTGGTAAAATTATATATAGGTTATAAGAGCGTAGGGTTCATCATTTAAATACTATAAATTATTTATCAAAGAATTTAATTCAAAACAAAAATATTAAGCGACTTCATGGAATGTTAATAAACTGAATTAATATTAAAAATGTAAGACTGTCTCAAAAAAATTTAAGAAGAAATGTATTTGATTAAATAAATAGTTAACCATTTACTATTATTTGCATATTTATATATACTAAATATATTTTTGCGACAATAATATTTATATAAAAATATCTGTTGATATAATATAATATTAACTGAAATGTTAAAGACATACTTAGATGTGGCATTTGCTAACAAAAAGGCTGCTATTAAAAGACTATAAAATAAATGATTTAATGTTGAACATTAATTCACCATAGGTACAAGTTACAACCACTTTTAAAACTATTAAATAACTTTTAAACTGTAAATGTAAAGTATTTTAGCATAAAAATCATACATATAACTCTCTCTGATTTATTTTGGCTTTACACCCCCCTATATATTTTCTGTGACTTTATTGTTTTACAAGTGTTTCTCATTGCACGCGTCTCCCTTCTTTTTATGCCTATTTTATTTTAGATACAACCTGTCGCACGGGAGATTACAGCCTAAACGCACAACGGAGCTGTTTTTTTTATGGTTTGTTCCGTTCCGTTCCGCTTTTGTTTAACGCTCCCGAGGATCACAATCGCACGCAATGCCACCACCAGAGGAGTAACACAAAACCCGACTCGAGCGCAACTCCACTCGAAACTCCCAACTCAAAATAGTGTTTTATTGCTTAAAAATTACTCTGTTTTTATTTATTTACTTTTTTGTTTTGGTGTGTGTTTTCACTGCCCATCCACTCTCACCCAGTTTCAATTTTTATTAGTTTATTACGATTATTATCGCTTAATGGGCTGTTCTTTGTTTTTTGTTTTTGTTATTGTTGCCGCAGTAGTGAGCAGACTAACGTGCGAAGTTGTTTTATTATTTGTTTTGATTATCAAAATGGGCCTTTTACATTTTTCCGGTCGTTGGGCGGCCCACCTGCCAGGGTCTTATAGCCCGCACCACATATATCCCGTATATATACCGTACATCTCGTAGCCCATAACCTCGCGGCAAGGGCAGTAAATCACAGCCCGCTGTGAGTGGCTGCAGATCTGAGTGCACTTTGAGAAAAAACTACATACCAGGAAACTGCAGAAAATAAATAGTTTTAAGGGTAAAACTTATAAGAAAATAAATATAAGGTTACAGAGGTTGATTTTTATGTGTTAATATATTAATAGGAAAAGGACATCTCTTTACAAATAATTTATTAAAAAAATACATTTCAATTAAAAATATAATATATATTCAGCCTTGTAGGCATAATATTTTCTCTGGTATTGGTTATTATTATATTATTTTTCTGATTTTTCAATATTTTAGTTACCTATTTTCCCCAGTGTAGTTCGATTTTGAGTGCACTCAGTGCGGCCACTCATTCGCACTCGCCGTATGACCCATAAACATGAACCAAAGTGTGGCAAAATGTTTAATTTGGAATTTATGAGCAATTAATTTTAAAGCACTCGGCCGACCGTTAACGCCGTGTCCGCCTCGAAAACCCCTCCTCTGGGCCATAAAACCATACAAGATTTAACAAGCCAGTGTGCCAAAAAATAATTGATTGTTTAGCCAATCCGCTGATTGATCAATTATTCAATTGTTATCGCCCAGGATTCGGCAATAGCTCTTGGGCAAGGGCCGTAAAACTACGCGAAAGCCAATTATAAAGGTATTAGCCAGGCGAGAAGCCCGTAAAACTGACAGGTGCTGGGCGCTGAGAGGATAATTAAATTGAAATAAATATGTGAAGTGCAGAGAGCGTAATTAAGCGGAAATAAATTAATTGTACGAATGTGATACTCTTGGAATAAAAACGAAAGAAAAAACATTGTGATTTATAAACTAAGAGAGTAGGAAATGGTATTAAGATTAAGTTTAGATAATGTTTATAAGAAATAAATAAATAAAATTAATTAAATTCGAATTTACAAATTAAATATTCTAGAATATATCATTTAGGTAGTACACTTAATTTATCTAATATTTGTTGTGCTTCTATTTCAGCTCTGTTTTTGAAATAAACAAACATTGTGGGCAATAAACCATGGACAACAATTTGTACTAAACTAATAGATATTAGCACATTTAATATTTAGCTTAATGATTGAGTTTATATTAATAAAGTTTATAAATACATTTATAATTTGAATCCTTACAAATTCCAAAATATTAAGTCTTCATATTGTATTTGCTTATATAAGCAGTAAATTGATGTTTTACTTAAAATTATTTTCAACATATTGTATCCTTTTTATAACAATAAACTTTTTATCGACCTAAAATGATTAATATTTCCACAAATCTTTTGCTTTACGTTGAAAAATATACAAACATACATAAGTATGGATTTACTACTATCCTTTCTCTGTCTCTCTCTCACTCTGCTCACTCTCGCTCCCACTCCCACCCCAAGTTCCTTTAAGATACAACTTCAAAAAGTGAAGAAGTTAAGAAATTGCAGATTCGCTTGTTTTTGCAGAACGACGGAAGCAGAGATAGAGCGATAGAGCGACCGAGAGAGGGGTCTGGGGAAATGTCTGTTTTTGTTGTCCAATTTCAGTCGTAAATTTGAAATTTTTCATAAAAATGTCATAACAGCAATTCCAGCGACAAACGCAAAAGGCGAGGCGAGGGAGCGGAGAAAGGAGAAGAAAGGAAGAGAGAAAGAGGAACAAAAGGCGGCGGCCGAAAAATGGTTGAGGAAGAGCGAATATTTTGCAGCGTCGGCATTTTTCATCTCTCGAATTTATGGATTTTTCGTAATTTCAGTGTTTTTTCTTTGCCAAAAGACTATAAAAAAAACCGGGACAAATTTTAGGCTAATTTGTATAGGAAAGCACTCACTCAGGCAGCCACCGACTCACTCGCCCGCACTCGCACTCAGCATGAATAATGCGGGGTAATTTAATCAACAATAACATTTTGCCAAACAAAGCATAAAACACTTAAAAAAGCATTCCACTCACTCGGGGTGGCTCAAAGTAGTTGCGCTCAGGCTGCGAATGAGTTCTCACGTTATAAACATGAAAATTAAGCGAGCACTAAAAACCACACTCAACGACGAGAGCAACTCACTCAAAGAGCGGAAGCAGCCGGGCGGCCATCATGCGCTCGAGCGGGAGAGCAGGCGGCGAGTAGCTCGCTCCTAGCGAGAAGGCAACGAGTGGGAGCGAGACAAGCGTATGGAGTAGCGACGCTGCCATCTTTCCTATTGCCCGCAGTCGGCGTTGAGTGAGAGTGAGAGCCGCGTCGGCCGCGTATCTGTGTGCGCTCGAAATGAATGTCACAAACTCAGCATCCAGTTGCCCATAAGAACGCTCGCATGGCTTTTGTATTGCGCCATAAACGTTTCGCTGCTCGTAACGCCACAACGCTCGGCCTTCGCCGCGTAGTCTCCCCAGAAAACGCCAAAAGCAACAGCAACAGCAACATAACCAGCGAGGAATAAATAAATCCAAATCCCATCCGCAGACAGACAAAAACTCAAGTCTCCAACGACTCAAAGCGCTGCGTTGCCGCCGCCGCCGCCGCTTCAGTCGCTGCTCCGCTGCGGTCTCTGCCCACGCTGGCGTCGCTGCCCGCGCCGGCAGCAAGAATTACCAATTACACGAAATTTTTATACTCTTTTAAAAATTTCGTTTTATTATAATATTTATTATCGTGGCGCGCAGTAGTGTCTGCGGAACTCAGCTCCACTCTTGGCTTCAGCTCCCGATTCAGCGATTTCGATTCTCTCGATTCTCCGGATTACGATTTCGGTACCGATTCCGATTCCGGCTCCGATCCGCCGGCTTATTGTCACTTAACAGTTATAGAGCGCATAAAACGCGGCATCGCACAAATAGCGACACGGAAACCCATGTGAAAAATCGGAAAACCGAAAAACTGTCAAAACACTCTGTTTATAACTCTCAGTGTGCGGTGCATAAAAATTAAAAAGCCATAAAGTTGACATCGTAAAAGGGCCCCAGAGTTCCAGAGTTCCTGAGTTCGAGTTCGAGTTCGAGTTCGATAGTTCTACCTGCCAAGTGTTTTATGGCATTTTAAACAAAGTAATTAAAGCGAAACGAAGAAAGCCTTTCTCCGCAAACACGCACACACTCGATAGGTCCTAAAAAAGCCATAAAAACATAAGAGTGCCATTAAAAAACAGATCGCGCGCCTATAAATCACACGTACGAAATCCCGCCGGCACTTGGACCACTCAAAATTCCGCGTAATTGATGGCCGCCTTTTAATTGCTTTCACAACAAATAAAGCAGGCCCACACCACACACAACACACACCCAGCAGCAGCAGCTGGCACAACAACACTCGGCTGTAACCCGAGACCATATGCAAATTTAACAAATTTCGTTGTGAATTCGCCAGTTTCGAGCGAAAAAAAGAAAACGGAAAAGCTGAAAAGCTGCTCGCCAAAAGTTCGCTAGAGAAAACCCGAGAAAGGTAACGAAATGCAATTTCCCAATTCTCCGAAACGAGAAAGTAGCTTAAAGTCGGGCAAAGTTTCCAAACTCTATCTCGTCTATCCCTAAAAGTAACTAACTCTTTGCCATCGTAGACTAAACCTAACCGGGGAAACTAAACCCCTACTAACTAACCCCTTTGGCATTGTGCTGGGAAAAACTCTGAGAGCTGAAAAGTATAAGCAAGTCGAGGATTATATGTATATTTTCCACTTGAATTCTGTTCCACAAGATTTATGTTCAGTCTAAACATATTCAATTTGGCTAATGTTCGTTTTATGTTTTCCGAGCAATTTTTATAAGCAGTATATATTTTCCATTTTCCATTCCCCGTTGTTTCTTTTTGTTTATCACATTTTGAGCAACACTTTTATGATAGGCAAAGTTTATTTTCGCCTTTAGTACATTTTAATTTGATCAATTTGTGGTGATTTATATAGAGATTCCCCTGTAGTTTCCTTGGCAGTAAAGTCAAATCAAGACGGGAGTTTAGAACATAAATTTTAGACACTTGGTTGCTACTAAAATTTAATTGGATTGGGCAGATATGGGCATTTAAAATTAAGTTTTATATGGATTATAAAGCCCTCAAGATAAAGCAAAGAGATCTTCAGGTTTTCTGCCATAGCAAACTAGAGTGTTTGGAAAGTGATTGAGCTTAGGTAGTAATATAAATATTTATGTTATATATTGTAACTGCCTTACTGTCCTTTACTGAGCTCTTAAATTAATCAGAACTTGGATTCTTTTGCAATATAAAATATAGAACTTTTAGTAGTAAATGAAAATTCTAGGTAAAAACACTTAAAAATACATAGAATCCCTTTTAAAGTTCCAAGAAAATTATAAAACATTTAAATAGACTTTATCGTGGCACTAATTTTTAAAAAGGTAACCCACCCGTACAGAACACATTCAGAACTCAATTAGTTCCTACTTTTGGCAGTTTTCCTTCGCTGAATTCGCACAAAATTTGTTAAAGAATGCTTGAAATGTTTTAAACCAAAATATGCAATCCCAAAAAACAATCGTAGCCAATCGTAACGAAGTCGAAACAACGAAAAGAACTTGAGTGAACAGAGAAAACTATCCGAAGATTCGATCCTCGGCCAGAGAGCAGCAAACTATGTGCAATGTCAAAATTTGTTTTCGATAGTATGCTGCCAAAGTACCCACAGTTCCAGCCGTTTATCAGTTCGCACCACCTAACCACCACCCCCCCGACTTCGTCATCTGCAGCAGTCGCCGCCGCTCTAGCCGCCGCCGCCTCCGCCGTGAGCCACAGCAACAACACCAGCGCCAGCAGCAACACCAACCACAGCAGCGGCAGCCCCAGCAGCAGCAGCAACCACAACAACGTCAACCTGAGCGGATCCGGCGGCTCCCTCTCGCCCAGCCAGCTCAGCCAGCACCTGGGCCACCAGTCGCCCCACTCGCCGGTCTCCTCCTCGTCGCCGTTCCAGCAGCACCAGCAGCAGGTGCAGCAGCAGCAACAGCAGCATCTCCAGCAACAGCAGCAGCAGCAGGCGCAGCAGGCACAGGTGCACCACCAGCAGCACCACCAATACTCCTCGCTGTCCGCTGCCCTCCAGCTGCAGCAGCAGCAGCACCACATCAACAAGCTCGCCGCAGCCGCTGCCGCCTCGCACGGCCACGCCCACCAGCAACTGTTGCTAACGCCCCCCTCGGCGGGCGACAGCAGCTGCTCCCCATCGCCGTCGGCCTCCGGCAGCTCCTCGCTGCACCGCAGCCTCAACGACAACTCGCCGGGATCCGGGGCCTCCGCATCGGCGGCATCCGTATCCGCGTCGCATTCGGCCGCATCCGCATCAGCGGCATCCGCATCAGTTGCCGCCGCAGCCGCTGCAGCAGCCGCCGCCGCCGCGGCCAGCTCCTCGTTTGCCATCCCCACCAGCAAGATGTATCCGTACGTGTCGAATCACCCGAGTAGCCATGGAGGACTCTCCGGAATGGCCGGGTTCTCAGGACTGGAGGATAAGTCGTGCAGGTGAGTGGGAGAATCGAAAATGTTTGGGGGAAAATTAAGGAAATTGATTACGTTTTCAGTTAAATTAAAGTTAGAAAAAGACAGTTTTTATGTCTTTCAAAAAAATTAATTAGAAATATTTTTGCAGAATGATACATTTTATTCAAAAAGCATCCAAACTTGTTTTCAAATTTAAATTCTAATTAAGATTTTTATTAGCTAAAGTCCATAAATAAATATTGGTACAGTACATTCTCTGATTTGTATTTAATTTCTGACAAATGACTCTATGAATATTAATTATTATTAAATAAAACCCCAAACCTAATGCTACACTTTATCTTTGATCCCCATTTATGTGAAATTCAACTGCAACCTGCAACTCTAATGAAACCTAAGGGAGTATTATATCGATTTGGGGCAGCCTAAGTTAGTATTTATTTTAAAACTGTGATAACTAACCAACTAAGTCGATCTCCCTGCCTCCTCAATTTTCTTACTTTTTACCTAATTAAAAAAGACAGCTTCCGCTTTAAAAGTAATTGAAAATCTCTCACCTTTCCGGGAATCCATTCCGCTTACTCTCCATTGTGCCAGCGGAAATGCCTGCCGAAACCTTGAGTTTAAATCTCCATAAACCGCAAACCGCAAATCCGTTTCGAATGTGCTCTAATTATGGGCAGGATCCTGCTTCCCAGGGTCCAGGGTCCAGGTCCCTGACCACTGGCCATTCATATCGAATGGCCATAAAGCCGGCAAATTAGAGCAGCCTGCGGTGCCCGCAAGATTCGCACGCAGCCTGACCTTCCGCTGCGGCCATTTGCATATTAGTCCACTGTACCCTGGCTACAGTGAGTCCTGCTGTGCGTGGGCGTGTTCGGGATTAGTGGGCAATTAGAGGCGACCGCAGAAGGGGGCATGCAAATGGTCAGGGCACAGCGGCTCATTAGCATGTGACTTCTGGACGGCAGTGGGAAGGCAAGGAAGCAGGAATCAGGAATCAGGAGTCGGGAGAGCAGGGATCACACACATATTCCCCGAGGCTAATCGAATGTCCATCTCTCTCTCTATCTCTCCCTCCCACAGCAGGTACACGGACACCGTGATGAACAGCTACCAGTCGATGAGCGTACCTGCCTCGGCCTCCGCGCAGTTCGCCCAGTTCTATCAGCACGCCACAGCCGCCGCATCGGCGGTATCCGCGGCCAGTGCCGGAGCGATCGGCGTGGACTCCCTGGGCAATGCCTGCACCCAGCCAGCCTCCGGGGTGATGCCCGGCGCCGGTGGAGCGGGCGGAGCCGGCATTGCCGATCTGCCAAGGTATCCCTGGATGACGCTCACAGGTGAGTCATGAATTACATTCTTTTATATATAAATTTTGAAGGGTGGAAAAGAAGTCTTAAGAAATCATAAAAATCTTGATCTGGACCTGTGGATCGATCTCCTTATTAATTTATTAGGAAAACCCAGCATCTAAAATAACGAACCTACATATTTCTGAAATAAATCATGCCAATTACACAGCAGAAAAGCACATTCTGAGAACTTGAAGGGAACTATGTACTCCACAGACATAAACACATATAAAATTCATCTTAAATCAATTTCCATTTTACGATCTATTAATCGATCTTAGAGCTTTTTGTGTACATATAAATCAGGGTGTAGTATATTACACAGAGATAAACAAAGTATAAAGAGGCCATCAAGATGGTTCTTTCTAAATAAGGAAATAAAATTCACATATAAAGAATAACATATAAGAATTCGTTGACTTTCAAATCAAAATTTTAAATATATTTCATTATAAAGAACTTATTCCCTTCTTTCTATATTTAAAACAAGCTTTTCCGATCTCGTTTTTCCACGTGCAATGCTCTAAATGGTTATTTTATACCCTCCCAGTTCCTATAAACAATGAATAAACGTAGCGCAAACATTTTCCAATGGCATTTCCCATTTCCCGCGCCATTCCACCGCCAATTCCAATTCATAATGAACACTTCGGGGGGCACTTCCAAGTCGTTTATTTCGCATCAGTCTTCCAGCGCGATTCGAGTCCAAATCGGAATCCCAAACCCGAAAACGTATCCAAAAACGAAACGAACGAAGAGCTAAAAAGTTGGCAGTAAATAAAAATGAAAATAGTTTGAAAAATGCTTCGCTTGTCTGCCTGTCGTCGATTTGTAATTTAAATAGCCTCAAGGTTGCCCCGCGCACAGAAACACAGAAAAAAGCCTGGGATGTCTGCTCCGCGCATACGAAATCCAGATACAGATACTCGCCGCCGAGAGATACAGCCCCGGCTAGAGATACAGGCACAGATACGATGGCCCGAAAAGTGTATCTTTTTATGCGGCTAACGTAGTACGACGAGCGAACTCGCCTCCAAATTTATGTGGGTCAGTTTAATTTACGCGATCCGTTCGCTCTTTTTCGCGCATTTCTGCCGGGCAGATTTATTTGCCATTTCCACAGTGCACAAGAAGTCGAGCGAATTCGGTTTTCCGCCACCCGACCGCGGGTTGAACGCCTCCTGATTAATGGCGGACGGCATATGAATAGACTGTCAATTGGCCAGAGTTATAGACTGCACATCGGCCGACGGAATAGAGCACAGATCGGGCGATGTATGTACTCGAGAACCCAGGGGATTTCACTTGAATTTATGACCCAGGCATGTGCATTAACTCGTATGAGTAATTATCCATCGATGGGCCTGCAGACAGATTTCAAACAATAAACGAAAACAAGGTGGTAATTTTATGAAGATCATATTTTAAAAGAGAGTAGAAAGCGAGTCAAGAACTTGCATAGGTTTATAGTAAATATGGCTTAACCCGATGCCGGGCCTTTGAAAATTTACATTTTTGACTTGAACTGGGTGTCAGCAAATCGATAACCAGCGCTTCGATTAATCTATGCAGATTAAATATCAATTCCACTATTTTAGACCCATGAAGTTATGAAAACTTATGCATAAACAAAGGTATTCAACACGCCCATTCGACCGACCGATAGACACGATTTGCTGGCCAAAACCTGTTGGCCAAAGCACAGAGCCCGGGCCGGGAAGATAAACGGTATTTCGCACAATGAAATATTTTGCATATCTACCGCTCACAGCGCCACGGCGATAAAATTGTCAACGAGATCATAGACGACGCGACTGGCGGCGATGAAAGTAAATACGAGCATGACGCCATTATGGCAGCAGCCAAGTGCGCGACACGTCGACGCAGCGGGTTCTCCCTCCCCCCCAAAAAATGCACATAGTGTACATAAAGTTGCACATAAACTGCACATACATATGTATATATTTTTGTGAGAATCCCTCCTGCAAAAAGTCTGGGCGCTTGGCTTTCACTTGGCCAAGCCTGCGAACCCACCCAAAAAAAAAAAACAAGAAAAAGAGAAGAAAACTCAGTCCCGGACACACGAGCAACTGCCACGGCTATGGTTGTTGTTGCTGCAACGTTTTACAGCTGAATGCTTGCCAAATGCAATTTAACTAATGAATTTTAATATTTTACGCCAAAGCGTCTGAATGAATTTTCATTTTCACATCGTTGCACCGACTGCGCCAGCAGCAACATCAACAACAATGTTGCATGTTGCATGTGCGGCAGTGGGGGTACTGGGGGCGGTGAGCGCTTGGAAAATCCAACAGAAAACTGGGATAACGGGAGGAAAGGCGTGCCTGCACCTGATTATGCTGATAAGAAAGCAAAGAGGTTAACTTTTCTTAATTATCTGGAAAAGCGCAGCCCGACAAAGCATGAAAATGGCAAAAGCTTTTCCTCCCCCGTCTTGGTCTTAAGATATTCGCAAACTCAGCACGTGCTGTGGTAAGACGAGGAAAATGGCCAGGGAAACGGGGTGAACAAGTGCACAGGGAGAAAATAGGAAAGGAAATTGAACAAATATTTATATATTTTGATAGTAGTATTTGTTTTACATTGAAAACAATTTTTATAAGGGTTTTTTTTTTATTAATTAATAATATCTATAAGTATTTTCTTGTGGAGGCAGAACACTGCCTTGGCCAGATAAGAAGCGTCTGGCCCATAAATTGTGCAATCATCGAAGCGACAAAGAAGTCTCGGCCTCCAGAATCTTGTACATATTAGAGATTGCTGTCCGTCCGTTCGTGTGTCAAATAAAGTGGCAACAGCCACAAGGCGAATGCACAGAAATTTGTGTATTTTAATTAAAAATGCGCCAACGACGCCGAGCAGCTTCATCTGCTTATTAATTAGGAGGAGCCGACGACTCTGGTCGTTGCCTCTCGGTCATCTCCCCCAGATGCTCCTTACAGCGAGTCCCCCCAGCTCCCTCCCCCTTCTCCAGCGTGGTCTACTTAATGCGGAGCCGGTTCAACTGGCCAGAAGAGAAGAGAAGAGTGGAGGTTCACTCGGCCGGTGGTCCAGTGTCCCGGCTAATTCTGCTTTTTGTGGCCGGCGCTGACAACTAAATTGAAAATAGCCCGATTGAGTGGTTTATGAAGGCTGCCATGTGGAACCTCTGGGAGTCTAGGGGACATGATTTGAGGGATCGTTGCATCGCTGGCCTCAAGGCTGTTGGGCGAGGAATTTCGCATTAACAGCACATGTGGGGAGCACACATAACTCCTTAGTTCTTAAGTAACAAAAAAATGTATATATATATTGTAGAAAACCCATAAGTTAATTGCTTTCCTCTTTTTTTCAGACTGGATGGGAAGCCCCTTCGAGCGTGTCGTTTGCGGCGATTTCAACGGTAAGTACCGCAATTAACCGAAAACCCTTGAAGTTAATTCCCCGACTGGCATTGAACCAATGGGTTATGGTCCAAGGATTGCGGGTTATCCGTGGAATATGATGGTTTTTTTTTCGAGCCTGGCCGAGTGGCCTTGAGAAATATGATTTACCTGCTGCGGGTGCAACTTTCACCTCGGTGAACCCTTCTCGGCGAAATGCATTCGTCACATAGCTCCTGCTGTCCTGTCATAAATCCCTCAACCTCTGTCCCTTTCCCTGGACAATTGCATTGTTTATCGGAGTCATTTACCGGCAAATGCGAGTTTATGAAAAGGTTTAGACAGCCCGGCAACTGTTCGCTAAAATCTCTACAGCTACGTGAAAGTTGCAGCTGAAATTCCAGTCAAGTATTCGTGCGGGATCGTAAATCACCATTTCGTATCGACAGGGCCCCCCAAAAGACAAACCGCCGCTGTCCATAGCAAATACCTGGGAGTACATCTCGCCTGGTGACAGGGGAGAAACACAATCACCCGGATTGATCGATCTGCGTTCTTCTGGGTCTCGTTAAATGGCTTTTTATGGGCGTTTTATGATCTATTTACGATTTTACGCATGGTCTTGCGCCGTGCATAACGATCGTGATATTATGTTGTGGACTGCCGATCCCCGTTTTATGGGCCCGATAATGGCGTTGATTGTTTGGCGAATCACCGCCGTGTAGCGATACTGGCTATATGTTCCATTTAATTAGTTCGAAACACGGGTAGCCACTGTCAATTGCGGCTTACAATGGGCGGTCATTAAAAGAGGCATTCGCAGTCGCAGTCACATTCCCATCTGAATACCCATTCACATTTCACTCGAGTTAATGGCCGCTCACTTTGTAGTTTTTCGAATTAGTTGGGCCTGTGAATAGAGGGCACGTAATCGAATAACAATCGGGAAGTAAAGTGGCTTTATTAATTGGTTAGTTAATGCCAGGTTTTTGTAGTTTATTGGGGCAAATTAATAGAATATCTAATGTTTTATTTATTTTTATTTGAAATCTACAATTATTACACTCAACTTTAAACATGAAAGCACCCTGTTTATGGCCCTTAAAAGGACGTATCGATTAGGAAATTAATTCAAGCGTATTAGTGCGCATTGCGCATACGCACAGTGGCCCCGAAATGACATTAAAGACTTCCTCTCCCTTCCTCGCTCTCCTCCTTTTTGGTGTGGCATGTAATTGCGAGCCGTTTAATTGCTCTCGAAAACATGGACAAACAAATTGCGACCAGTGTCCAAGCAGTCTGGCTTTGTGGTCGCTCCTTGGGTCCCTTGGCCTCTTGGCCTCCCCGGTCTTTGGTCTGAAATCGGAGCAGAAGTACGTGCCACGGCTCGGCTTTGGGCGTCACAGATCGTTTGATATTGGAGCGGGTTGAGGTCTCCCTCGGACTACTGCCACTGGGCGATCCTCTGGTGTTTGTTTTGAAAATAAATCACTGGCGTTGGCGTTGAGCGCGGAGTCATTCGGGCAATTTACAGCACTAACAGCGGCTGTTTGACAAGTAATTAACTCACCGAGTCCCCAGTGGTTGCCATTCTGCATAGATTTGCTGCTGGTGCTTTTTTTTGCTAAAGGTTTAGGATTACAATGGTTGGTAGGCGGATTATAGGTGGTGAAGAGAGAGAAAGAAATTTTTAAAACATCTTTAAACGTCAAGTATATATTTTATGCAATGTTCATAATCTAAATAACAATTACTTTTGATTATTCTTTCTGACACTGACTGAGAATCTCAACCCAAAAATGGCAACGCCAGCCTTAAATATAATTATAAAAAATTCTTCTTTGATACTTGGGTGTCAGGTTTAAATTAATAGCTCTCAACAAACTAGGCAAGCTACTAATTCAAATATTTGTAATCCCCTCAAGCACCACGTACAGCTAATGTCTCAGTGATTTTCTAAAACAAACCGCTTAATTCTTTCGCAAGTCGACACAGACACTATCTATCTTCGCGTTATGATTTATTCGCATTCCCCGCACAGCGATAACCGCGCGAATGGAATAATAAAATATATTATTTTTATTAATTTTACAAGCCATAATTGCGGCTGGCCGGGGAATTGAATTATGGACTGTCTCTCGCAGTGGCTATCTCTCTTTCTCTCTGAACCCTAGCTTGAACTTCTGTCTCGGCTTCAGTGCAGCATCAATGTTTCAATTATATATTTTCAATATTTTCCCCGGCGCGTCGATCAATGTCATTGGCAGGGGGGGGCTTCGTGGGCGCGAAGATCCGCCATTTCGTCGATAAATGTTGATCCCGCTGGCCGCCTGTCGCTGCTCCTCGCATCTCTCGGAACATGGACGACGGCTGGCAAGGGTTAATTTATGGGGCGCGATAAGCGAATCATTTGTTTGTTTTTTAATTTCTGTTGTTTTTTTATACCATGTACCGTAGGTACAAAGGTATTTTATTTTTGCAAATGTATGTAACAGGAAGGAACCGTATAAGAGGTAAATGTTTGGGCAAAAGTTTCGATTTAAAAAGCGAATTCCATTTCGTTTCGGTTTTGTTTAATTTCCGATTCCCTGTGTTTTCCTTCGGTCTCTGTTTCCCTCTTTTTTTATTTGGTATTTACATTTGCTGCTCCCTCGCGGCGTGGCTGTGGCCCTCCTCCATTCATATTCCTATCTCGCTCCCATACGACACCGTGTTATCGGCACGTTTCGTGTCGTTGTATTATTTTTTTCGTTCTGCGGCGGCGGAAAATTCGAAATGACACGTTTCTCTGAGTTTTTTTTTTAACTACCCCGTGCGGCTGTTAATCTGCGGTTTTAATGCCCGAGTGGTGCAAATTGGCAAAGGGGTTTGGATTACCAGGATCAGGATGCACGGGGGAAAGGGTTTTTGGGCTCGGAGTGGGCGACACATCCGCAGACAAGGACCGGAATGGCAGCCAGACTGGCGCGCATTTTGGGGCGCTGGGAAAGGGCCGACAGACATGTAAATTTGGCGCAGACAAAATCAAATTAAAAGCGCACACGTTCCACAGACAATTGCCGACTCGGCTCCCACCGAACAACCGAACTCTCCCCGCTCATTTAATCAAAGTTTATTCCCCTCTCACACGCCGCGAAAAAGTGGGTTTAAAAGTCAAGCAAATTCCAGTTTATTTAGATTTTATTTATAATCTATTCGATGGAATAAGCTAAAAATAATTTAAGGTCCCTAGAAACAAAGTCATTAACAAAGGTTTTAAATTATTAATTAATATAATAGAAAGCCTTTCTTATCATCTTTCGTTTTATTTCATTCACTATTCAATCTTTTTTCTGTCAGTACATATGAGAAAAGCAAACAAAGCCATCAGTAGGCAAACTTTGCACATTTCCATTAGCTTTAATATTTAATTTACACAAAAGTTTTATTTAGAACTTGGCTCTGGCGTGCGACAATTTCGCAGGTTTTTCCATTTTCCGGATCGCGTGCAATGCGTGACGGCGACCATTTCCCTCCCGACTTTCCGGTTGCAATAAATTCGAAGACAGAGAGTATTTAATATTAATTTAATCGCGAAATTAAACAAGTCGCTGGCGGTGTCGGCTAATGCACTCCTTTGTGTGCGGTTCTTGGGCTACAATTTATTGCATCTTCTGATTAATCACCGAGATTGGTGTGTTTACGATGCACTTGCTTCTCTTTGATGAGCCATAATAGTTGGAAAATGTGGGTGGTAATGAGGTAGTTTCAGCTTACCGAAGAAATAGTGATAGGTGAATCAAAGTTTGTGTCAGATTTTATTGTAAACCTTCTCTGAAATCCCTTACAATTAATTTCCTTATATCAAAAGTCACATTCCTGGCAGTGTTGTTTCAATTTCGAGGATTTCCTTGAATTTATGATGCCAGTTTCAAAAAGTAATTTTTCCCTGGCATAAAGAAAACCCTAGGCCTTTTGTGTTTTAAAAAATCCTCCCCTTGAAGAACTCGTTATTCCAGTTGTTGGCTTTTGTGGGAATCCTTCCGCTCCTCTCTCTCTCTTTGTCCTAATGAAGCAATTCAGGTAATTGGAGTTCCCTGGCCGGAGGAGCTTCGTCTTTGTACATATAGTGCCTCCGAAGGGAGAAAACTTGAGAAAAGCAGGCACACAATAGGGGAAATAAAACCTGTCGGTGACAAAAGACTTTCCTCTGGGATCAGTATGGCAGCAGCATCGCCATCAGACACCATTTTCCTGAATTACTTCGGCCGAGCAGCCATTAACAAAGGGCCAACTGCGAGTGCAAGTCCGAGTGTGTGTGTGTGTGAGCCATTAATCAACTTTGTCAGCCACGAAAAAGCAGAAGAAGGCACAAGAAAATTCCAAAGGAAGTGCAAGATTGGAAACACTAATAAGCGGGCTCCGTTTCTGTGGTCTGCGGTGCCACAGCGAGCGACAATCAAATTCTCAGGACCCCTACTCAGGACCACACCTCAACTTGCAAGGGGGTACACAGGGAAAAATGGGGGAAATGTATACTAAGATATGGGGAAAGAATGTATGGAGACACCTGAGATACATTCTTAAAGCTGGACTCTTTCTCATCCGATTAATATATCAAATACGACACATAAATATTGTGCATTTAATATATTATCCCAAGAATTAGGCCCCTTTATGCCTTCTTTTTCTCAGTGCACACACAAGAACTGCCACGGCTACGGGTATTATATTGAAATTTCCATCCGAGGGGGATAAGCATGAGTTATGCGCACGCCTAGGTAAATATAGAACCCGCATCGATCGATCGATGCTTTTTATACGAATTTAAGTGTCACGTTCTCGTTTTGCGGGGGGAAATGGAGTGGTGGGGATTACAACATGAGGCGAACGCGGGGGCGGGGGTGCTTCCCCGAATGGCGTTTTAATACGTCATCGTTTCAAGTCGGCCCACGCAATCTAAGTTATGGCCGACATCTGCCCCCAAGTTCTGCATTCGAATCGAAATCGGAATGGAGGTGGCAATGGCAATGGGAGTGGGAATCCGGAGTTCGTGTTTGTTTTCACCAAATAGGAATCGGAATAGGAGTATATATATATATAGTATATACCCAAATACCGAGTGCGGGGATCCGTGTGCACCGAGCCGTGAACGCAGTTGGGAAAACGGGCCCGAAAAAGGCAAGGAAAACCCATCGGTGGCAAACAAAAAACCAAAAAACAATACCGAAATGCGTTCGCAGTCAGAAGGCAGTTGGCTCAATTTATATGTATTTTCAATAAAAGTCGATATAATGCTTGCCAAGGTTCATAGAACGACCAAATGAACTTGGAAAAAGGAGAGAAAAGCAGCCAATGAAGGCAATCAATTTCAATTCAGTTTCCTCGCCTTTCCTTTCCCAAAAAAAATATATGTATATGTATAATGCCAAAGCCAATGAGGCGTCCAAAGGGCAAGACGAGGCCAATTGCAGTTATGGTATTGCCTCGAAACCTTTTTCGTTACCCTTTATCTTTCAAGGATTGGGTATCTTAGCTTTGTAGATAAAACAGTGTATGCTTTGTGGGATTTTTAAGATACTGCTGGGCGGCCCAGGAATGGATACAAAAAGGAATTGCTGCCCAGAATAATTTATCATATTTAAGTTTGGTCATTAAGTTATTCCTTTAATGTCTGCCGGGGAAATTAAAATTCTTTAGGAGAACATTATGAAGGAATTTCCCATTTTACAACTTTTCTAAATTATTGTTTATAAATATTATATTTATTGGGTAAACTTGTTTATAACATTATTCCTTGTGGCGTTTTAAATAAATTGTTTGGTTTGTAGTCTTTGCACTGCAAGTTATGCCTTAACCCGAAAATTACAGGGTATATGTGTTGTTAGCTTCCAGTAGCTATTGCCCTTTGTCTTCTCTTAGCCAAACAAAGGAGCCAAAAAGTGTTGATGAACCCAAAGGCCACCCACGAAACCCGACGCGCTAAGCTGCAGATACAGGGATACAGATACAGAGACAGGCAGAGCCACAGATACTTTACGCGAACAAATAATTCCACTCACATAGAGAGAGTCGCTGCGGCGCCACTTCATTGTGATCATTGAATGGCCGTTGATTGTGTCTCATCGATTCGCGGCGATTTTAATCGCAAGCGGCGCACATTAAACGCCTTTCATTTGCAATTAAATTGCGGCTCACAGGGGGGATGGGAAAGGCGCTCGGATGCGGATACACAGAAGGGGGCGGGGCCTTAGTTTCAGATTCAGATACAGATACTGTGGGTGGTGCTGCTCGACTTGCGGTCAGTTGGCGACACGTGTCCCCGGAAAAATTCAAGCAGGCACAGACGCCGTTTGCAAAAATCTTGCGGATTACCAATTCTAGACGCCTAATGCCATTTATAGGCCATCGCTACAAATGCTCCACAGCTGTCCGTCCGTCCAAAATTAGTTGAGCTCCCCCGCCCGGATTTTGCCCTTCCCGTCTCTCTCTTAGCCCCCCCCTGCCTCCCCCTGCTTTCCGGGTGGCCCGACAAATTTATTGGAACCACTTCGGTGCGATGGGCTGAATGGGGGGCCAAAAAGAGTCTGATTTTACCGGCTTCCTTTTGGCAAGACTTTCTGGGAATCAGTGGCGTAGTTAGATGTGAAAAGGGGGTTTATAGAATATTACAGTATAATATTTATTTTCCTTTAATATTACTAACTGGTTAGGGGATTTATTGGCTGAAAAGATTTCTACATTTTTTGTAACCCAAATTATTTATATTTTAAGATTCCTCTTTGGTGTGCGCCCCTGCCTAACAACCCCCCATAAGCCCCCCCTCGGAAAACACCCATTCTGCGGCTGGCTTCTTCCGTTTTCCCTTTTCACTTCTGGCCATATATTTTTCACATTTATGTCGGGTATTTTGTCTTATCACACCCTCGTGTTTGCAGTGCGTGCAAAAAATGCCTTCGCTGGGTGGGGGCAGGGGGCGTGGCCGAGCAGGGGGGTTCTGTGAGAGGTAAGGTTGTGCCGCCAACCACCCACGAGATTAAAAATGCCATAAAGACAGTAAGGGTGAATGGCTCTAATGGCTGCCGTTGCCGTTATTCGCCCTCTCAGTCGCACTCGCACCCTGCCTTCGTTGTGTGCAAAAAAAGGGAAAAGCGGCGAGAAGGAAAACGGAAAACGGGAAAAGGAAAACCGAAAAACTCGAGCTGTTACCAAGTTGCCATGGCTCCATGGTTCGGGCTCAGAATTAAGGGCTGTCTGCACTTTCCGGAATACAGGGCAAATATCCGAAAATGCAGGCCAGATAATGCGAAAAACATATGAGAGTATCCATTACATATGATATTTTAGAGATAAGAAGGGTAGGATTTGATTGCAAAAACTATTATTTGATAGTTAGAAAGATATTGTTTGAAATTTTGAAAAAATAAATAATTATTTCTTTTAACAATTTTGGAGAATTGCAAAAGGTTTCATAAATTATTTTAGACATTCAAAAATATAGATTTGTAATAGCGAAATTAATAATTGAAATCTATCTTAATGTTTTTAATAATTTTAACCTTGAAGAACTGTTTAAACATCACCTCATTTAAGTTTAGAATTTTAATAGTGAAATTTCAATGAAAATTAAAAACTGTTTTCCCCCAACTATTTTCCATCTTATTTACTTCGACAACATCCTTTGTGGGCTTGGAACGGTTTTAATTGCAAACTCAAATAGACCTTTGTTTCCTTCCTTCTCTCGTAACACTGCCTTCCCCCCTCGGTGTAATTCCAATAATGGCGTGAAATATTTGATGAGAATATATTAATCCCCCAGGAGCCAGGAGTATTTGCAACATTTGCCTGGAATTTTCGCCGCTCTCTCCGAACAGACAGCGACAGCTTGCCATATATTTTCCAAGATTAAGCACACAATTAGCAGTCGGGGGAGGAGGGAGTATGGAGGGGGCGTGGCAGATCTGATGGCACAGACAACAACACTGCACATAAATTGCAGAGGAAGCATCCCCCGGCGCAGGCTTTTCCCTTTGCCAGGACACCGCCACCCTCGGCCTCTTAACCTGCCTCCCTGCGCGACTGATTAAATTTAAATAAATTTAATAAACATAAATTATTTGCAATGGCAGCCGGGAGCTGAGCATAGCCACCCCCAAAGGGACGAGCATGAGCGCAATTTAATGGCGGCGCTTACCTGCCCCACCTCCCAGGGCAACCCACACCGCACCACCCCCTTGTGCCACTCATCTTCGCCCCCTGAAAAGTGCGGCTAAAAGCCACACAAAGGCGCCAGATGTTGCCCGTGAGCCTTGTCGGAACAGCGTTTAAGCGGCTTTTCTTTCAAAGTTTAATTAGTCTTCGTCGCTCCACGAATTCCGCGCATTTGCATATTCCAAGAGCTGTGGGGAAAAGGGGGAAACTCGAAGGGGGAGGCCGGGGACCGCTCCCTGGGGATGGCTCATGATTTTACCCGGGAACATTGCAATTTGCGCTAAATGCTGGAAAGATCGTCTCCGCAAGAACAATGGGAGGAAAAAAGAGAATGTTGAGCCATCTCAATATTTTTTCGGGACCCCCAGAAATACATTCCCCACTTCAATTCATTGCGCGTGTGATGGTATATCTCCTCGGGCATGTTAAATGTCTGCCGTTTGTTTATATATCTTTCAACATGCCATCCGGGAAGTTAGTTTCGAAAATTCATACAAAATATAAACAAATCAGCATAAAACATACGCGCAGCCAGTGAAATTTCTTCTCTCTCTCTCTCTGAAAGGAAGGAAAATGAGATAAATATACGATGGCATAAATATGCGTACACATTTCTGGATATCTTTTGAAACATACATCTACAGATATGTATCTATTGTAAAAGTTATGCAGAGAACTTCAAGGAACCTAAGAAAATACATTCAATTTAGGATGTGAAAATTATCTTGATAAAGTCACAACTGCATTTTGTGATTGGTTTTTGAAACAGTTTAAATTATTCTTATGATCATTTGTTCTAAAAATCATATTAAATATTTGATGTATTATTATTTGGAAAGATTAATATGTATTTTGAAGTACTTTTCATTATTTGTCACTATAAAATATCTAGAGTACAAATTTCCAACGATTTCATTCATAAAAGCCCAGCATATCTCTAGTTTCTTATCTGAAAGTTATAGCCATATAAAGTCACATTTAAATTGTCAATGCCCGGGGCCTGGAACAAAAGGCCGCTGAGCTAGATCAGCATTATTTAAATATTGCCTCCAGACACTGCCATAAACTAAAGAGAAGCCCCACGCGGTTTCTACAAATTCCACTAAAAGACAAATACACAACGAATTTTGCGCGCCAAAAGTCAACAAACAAGCGAAAAAGAAGGCCGGAGGCGGGAAAGCTTCTTGTTTCTCTTATTTTGTTGGTCAACAACAGCAAAATCAGGGAATTTATTTGCCAGCAAACAGAATATATACAGCTTGACCCCGGCTAGGAATTCCGAATCGAAATTCTAACTAATTGGCGGACTGAAATAACAAGAGGAAAATAGAGCTGCAAGCACGCCATACCACACAATGTTCCTAAAGTTCTTTGTCAAACGATATGTAAATTTGTTTATTATTTACCAAAACGAAACGAAAGGGAAAATGGGAGCCAAACACTAAACACGAAATACTCGTACCCGAAATGTTTGTTTATTGTACAATTTTGTGTCGCTTGATAAACAAGAATTCCAAGTCCCCGCGGAACCACTTTCGAATGCACACACAGATACGCACTAACACACACACTCATAGCGGCACTCTGGGGCAAACTATGGCGCTTTTTACCGCCCCCTCGCCCTCTTTGTGTCCGTGTGTGTGTATCTTTATTGTACGCTTTGAATTGTTTTTATGATTTTTATGTCATCATAAGTTTCAGTCTCTGCGCTGTTTTTTTTTTTGTTCAGCGTCTCGTTTTCGTATGTTTCTGCGCTTATTTATACGCGCCGCTGTTTATTGAACAATTACGTTTATGATTATTAATATTTTTAATTGTTAATGTCATTGTTATAGACGCTGTCCCCGGTTTTGGGCCATAACCATTCCCATTTCCATAACCATTCCCATTCCCAACCCATTACCATGGCCATTCTCAGTCCCATGACAGCGGCGGCGCCTTGGGATGATGATGTTCCGCAGCTTGTTGTTTTGTCACCTCTCGGATTCTCTCCATATATTCCCTCTGCCGATATAGCATAGCCCCTTCGATCCGTGGGCCGATTGCTCCATTTTGGCGGACAACGCCACCGCGTCTGGAATTTCCCGCGATTCGGGGAAACAGAAACAGATTTCAGGCCCCCAGGTTTTATTCCATTTTGTTTACTGGCCGCCGCCGCTTCAGTCAATTGCAGCCACGATTTATGGCGCGCTAATTGATTTTTAATTGGAAAATGGTTTTCCTTAGCAATTGTGCAACGGACCGGTTCGACGGGCAAAAAAAAAAGTAAAATAAAACCTCCGGACAGCCGCTTAGCGCTTGTCAAGTCTATCGAAGCGCTTTCAGCTAATTTATCGATTAGTGCGCAATCGAAACTCATCGTATTGGAATCAATTATGGAAATTTGAATAGTTTATAGCAAGACATAATCGCTGTTAAGTGTTCATTAAAATAAAAGTAAAAGTTTATTAGCAAATGTTAAGATTTACTGCTGATTTCAAATATTTTTTAAAGTGAGTCATGGCAAAGAAGAGTAAATACATAAATAAATAAAATTGCCTTGATGAGCGATTGGTTTATTTCGGGGAAATGGATTTAATCAAATTTTTGGAATAACAAATCTTTGTTGATTTGCATTTTGGATTTAAATACGGAAAATAAATATTATATGAGAGATTAGCATGTTAGAAAATGTTATTAGTGGGAATTATTTTTATTATCGGGGATTTTATGGATCTTTAATAGATCCTTGGGTATACTATTATAAGGATTTCCATCAAACAAAATTTAAGATCATTCTAAAGTTCCGGTTTCCAAAATAAATAATTAAATTTAGATCTTTTTATCTATTTCTAGCCTACTAAATCCTATTAGCCTCGAAAATAATAGTGTAACGATCAGCTTAATCTGCTTTGTATTGATACCAATAATATTTTCCATATTTTTGAATGAATTCCTCGCTGCTGGGAGAGATCATTGAACTCGAAAACTCTCCCACAAAGTCGCTCTCTGCGAGACTCACTCGAAACCCGAATTGAAATCGTTGATTTTCCATTTTTCCCAAGCGGATTTAAGGCTTTTCGAATGGTTTTTTGAGTGGAAAAGCGGTGGCGGCGTTGGAAAATCAATAACAAAGTCTATGACTCAATGTCTCTCTCTCTCTCTCTTTCCCGCTCGGCTCCACGTGTGAGTGCGCTCGCTCTGACACCCTCTCCCTCTCCCTCCTGCGGTTATACCGGTTTGCCTGCGCCGACTCACCACTTCGCCCAGCTCCCCGTCCCGCTCGCTCGCGCTCAGGCGTTGCCATGCCAACGCTCTCTGGCCGCTCTCCATGTGCATGCGTGTGTGTGTGCCTGTGTGCGTGTGTCTACCTGTGCGAAGGCAGACACTGCGGCAGCCATGTTGGATTCCATCACTCCGCTCCTGCGAGCGAGTGCAGCCATCCCGCTCGCACCTGCGCCCTGCGCCCCGGCGGCCATTGCGGGCATCGTAAATCTTGTTTAGGGGCGCGTGTGTCCTGGGAGTCGTGATTTATGGGACGAATTGTAGCTGCTCATTGTAGCGTGTAAATAATTTAGATTAGTTCGCTATTCCCGGACGCAGGACCCCGCAAAGGGGGGTTGATTAGAATTGAAATTGCTTTTCCCTGCTCCACTAAGTCCTGTCTTGTTCTCGTTATTGCACTGTTCTGTCCTGTCCACTCCAAGCTGGGAATGTATTTCCCATTTTATGGTCACTATCCGGGAAATAAAAACATAGCACTGCTTTCCCAGGAAGAGAAATTAATTTCAATTTAAAGGGATGCAATTATCCTTTAATGTGTTTTAGGTGTTTGGGGCGTATTAGATTTTTAATTTACTGTAAACATTGCCAAGTCATACCCATAAATATGTTTAGTAATCAAAAAAATCAATTACAATTCCTTCTAATTTGATTTTACATTAAAACGTACACGAGTTAACATATTTTAACTTATTTTTCTCAGCTGAAATTACTTAAATTTCTTTTAAAAAATATACTTCCAAGGGAATATCTAAATATTACACCCTCTATGACTCACCTTAGCCGCTTATCAGTTCAGGTAAATTCAACCGTCACAGGCCCATCCGTCCGTAAATGTTTTGCCAACTGCTCAATCTCATAAAAAATGCAGCGGAAGCCCGACAACAAAAAATCCAAGTGATTTACAACTGCAACCGGGGAGAGATTCACAAAATCTGCACCTTTCATAATATTACGTAAAAATTGTCCCTTTCTTTGCATTTGCTTTGTCGCTGGAAAGTCGCAACTTGCAAACCATAAAAAATTGCCGCTGACAAGGAAACCTTTTAGCAGAAAAACTCCGCACAAAGGCGGCAAAAAGAGCAGAGACATGAAAGCCATAAAACGGCAAGCGGCTAAAAGTGAGAGGCTGCTAGGCTCTGGCACTGGGACAGCAATTTGTAGATAGCGAATTTTTGATTTCCGTAACATAAACACGGAGCCTGTGCCCATTCCGGGCGCATCTTCGCACCGTCGCGCAAAAAATTCGCACAGGTAGCGTGGAAAATTGCTAAAAAAAAGGCGATACAACAAAATGTAAAGAGAAAACAAAAAAGTACAGACAGGAATGTGTGGCCTGCTGCAGGGAAAATCGAGAGAAAAGCGCTGGCTGGCCACCAGGGCGAGACCTGCCGCTGGGCGATTCGGTGCCGGTTGCTTCACCCTTCCACGCACCGCGTGCGATGCCAATCCGCAGTGGAATCAGGTCCGGAATGGACCCCGGGGAGTCCGTGTCCTGGGGCGGCGGCTGCTGCTGACGTCAGGTCTTCTCTCTCGGCTCACCCTTCTGTTAGTCAGGGAAAACTGTTTGTTTGCCTCGTAATTTGCAGCCAGACATTCGCAGTGCAGCGAATCCGCAATCCACAAGCCCCAATCCCCAATCCCCAATCCCTGAGCACAAATCATGGGGCGACATGCCTGACATGTGTTGCTGCTGGCCAGAATTCCATTTTCGACTGTCTGACAGCGTCTTTGCAGCTCATTAAGCGTTGCCACAAACAAAAAAGAGGAGCGACCGCATCATTTCGACAGCATCTGACGTGACTTTCTCTGTTCCTCCCCTCCACAGGCCCCAACGGATGCCCCCGAAGACGCGGCCGCCAGACCTACACACGCTTCCAGACCCTCGAACTGGAGAAGGAGTTCCACTTCAATCACTATTTAACCCGGCGGCGGCGCATCGAGATCGCACACGCCCTCTGCCTGACCGAGCGCCAGATAAAGATCTGGTTCCAGAACCGGCGCATGAAGCTGAAGAAGGAGTTGCGAGCAGTCAAAGAGATAAACGAACAGGTAAGCTCTCCACATCCAGCTAGGCTTACAAGGAGAATCCTCTCGCCCAATCCCTTGCTTACCACCACATTCTCCCTTCTCCAGGCGCGTCGCGATCGCGAGGAGCAGGAAAAGATGAAGGCCCAGGAGACGATGAAATCCGCCCAGCAGAACAAGCAAGTGCAGCAGCAGCAGCAACAGCAGCAGCAGCAACAACAGCAGCAGCAACAGCACCAGCAGCAGCAACAGCAGCCGCAGGACCACCACTCGATCATCGCACACAATCCGGGCCACTTGCACCACTCCGTCGTCGGACAGAACGATCTCAAGCTCGGCCTGGGCATGGGCGTCGGCGTCGGCGTGGGCGGTGGCATCGGACCCGGCTCCCTTGGCGGCGGCTTGGGCGGCAACCTGGGCATGATGAGCGCCCTGGACAAGAGCAATCACGACCTGCTGAAAGCGGTCAGCAAGGTTAACTCCTAAGCTGGCCAGCGACGAGAGCCGAGCCCCGAGCCAACGAGACCATCTTCCACCAGCCGCACCACTAGCTCCACTAGCAACACACCACCACCGCCGCATCGCGTCGCGTCCCCGTCTCTGTGTAGCGCGCGAGATAGAAAGCAGAAGATAAACTCGATAACTAAAATACGTAAAGTTTTACATAGTAAATAGTTGGATAAGTCTACAAACCTACGCCAGTGAGTGAGTCCTGTGGCTGGGGGGCTCTTCGCTGGGACCAGCGATTGAATGGCAGTGGATCAAAGCTTTCTGAGGTTTCCCCCAGGTGCCGTTGTCTATGTGATAGAGCGGCGCCTGCGATTCCCTTCCAGATCTCCAGTGAGAATTTGTTTATTCGACATTTCTTCCATCGTTTTCCCATTTCCAACCCCCAAAACTGCCAGTTCAACCCCCAGCGAAGAGCTCGTGGGCCAAAGGACTCAACGTGGTAATATTAATGGATAACTTGAACTACTTAGAATAGCGGTAAATGCTTAAGGCAGGAGTTAGCAGGAGACGCGATCTATATAAATGAATATTGACGAAATGAGCGATTTTTGATAGTCAGAGAACTCCGTGGCCCGACCTCAATCGAGGCAAGGGACCCCAGCGGATTCGAGTGTATAATTATTTGCGACTGCTGTAGGATAACCTAGTTCGATATTTAGAAGCCACGTTCGACTATGTTTGACGGTCTATGAATACCTATATACATATATGCATATGTATGCGGATATGCTTACGGATTAAAGATACTTACATATAGAGTTATAGAGCGTACGTTTTGTATCTACAACCTATTTATTGGATATTTCTGTTTATGTTTTCGCCACAAGAAAAACCCTCTTCCAATGTTTTGTTTAAGCAAAGTCCCCACTGTGTGTTTGCTGTATTTTGTTGTATGCCAACGCTTGAATACAATGATTTCTTCAATGCCATATTAATCTTAATTCGACGCGGATCGATTCGATGAGTAAGCCACCTAACGAGTAAGCAGCAAAGTATGCAGACAATTGCGCAAATATTTCCATACATAGCAGGTGTAAGAAGGAACGGTATGCAACATACCCGAAAGCATAATCACGATTTCAAATACGTAATAATAATAATAATAATAATAACGAAACGAGAAACTAAATTTGAGCTGAGAAATTGTCGTTTTGCCAGTGACTAAAATTTTAAATTAAAATACAGTTAAGCCAGTCTACAGAAGAGTAACAGAGTAACAAAGGAAACACTGAAATACGTATTAGATTAAGGTTGCAACAACGGAGATGAGGCCAAGTAGGGAGGGATTTAGAGGAGAAGACGAAGACGATCGGCACGAACCCATATACGTAGATTTCAAACTTCCCGAAATTAAATTTACCTAGCATAGTCTCTCGCGGATTAAAGTCAAAATCTATTTATTATACACAACCGAGGCGGAAGGCTTACACAGCGCGTATTTACATAAACAATTATTGACAAATATATATGAGAATATATTACAAATATATACAACTATGAACCTATATGTGTATGTATAATACCTAAATGTATGTGTATCTAGTATGATTAACATTGAATGCAGTCGAGTCAGAGTTAAAGTCACGTTTTGCCCACAACCCCACCACCACCATCACCACTACCACATAGAGTCAGCCTCCCCAGACCGCGCCCTCCTGTGTCCTGTAACCTTGCAGGAAAAACTTCTATCTCTTCCGCGTTCTCCCCTTTGTTTTGCCTTGGTTCGAGTGATACTCACGGGTGGTTATAGCCTTTTGCCTTGTTTCATGACCTGATTGGAGGAACTCAGTTGTTTCCGTTCCCGCTTCCGCTTCCGTATCCGTATCCGTTCTGTTTTTGTTGCGTTTCAGTTTGCTTTAAGTTGAATGTTTAGACTATTCGGATGGCCTAGCGAATTAGCCCGTAAATTGATTAATTTTGTTTGACCTTAATGCTAAAACCTTCTGTTAATTTTAGTTTAAGTTTAGTTGTGACGAATTGTGTATTATATAATTTTATGCGATTTTAAAATGAATGCGAAAAACAATTAAAAAGAACCCTTGTTTCACTACCCCCCTCTGACCGGGAGGCCACTGCAACGAGATCCCATCCATGCGCCGACCTTTTCGACGAGGTCCAAAAACTCGAAATCAAATTAAATATTAGCTAATGCCTAACAAACATATATACGTAGAGTCAAGTCGATAACTACAAGTATTTACTAACCAACCCAGTTTACTCACCCAGCCAGAAATAATCGGAATTTGCGATAGATCGAGAGCCCGCATATACGTAACTGAATTATATTCGAACCTTAAAGAGATCCTAGTATTAGATCGCGAGCCCGGCGCCCGATCGAGAGGTGCGCCCCAATATTTGCCATCGTACTTGTACATATAACTGCATGACAACTATACTAACGATAAGAAAATGGAATTTGAAACCTTGGAATCGCATTTTGTTGCACTCGAAGCGATTTCGGCCAGGGGAATGAATACAATATAAACCATGAGTTAACCAAATGAAGAGAACCCAAAATAAAAATCGAAAAATAACGTTAGCATAAGCCAACAACAACTGCAGTGAAGCATTAATAAATAAATAAAATCAAATCGAATGTTTTTCAAGTGGTTGTGGATGGGATTCCCTTCATGGGAATGGGATTACCTACGTAGCCCAAAGAGTTTTCGGAAAAGTTAACTGAATGAAAAGAGTTTATCCTGAACATTAGTCACATTTTGCTTTTGTATATGTACCTTATATGTATACCTTATAATGTGTGACTACTATGAAAATTAATCTAGAACCAAACCAACTATTTAATTTGCTTTTAAAATAAATATTTTATTCGTACATAGAATCGAATTTGGAGGGAATTTCTTAATTAAATTTGAAGACAATTAATTGTCTATGAAAATTTGTTCTTTAATTCTATCTAAAATTTATAAATGTGGAAATACGCTATCTTTAAAATAGGCACAATTGATTAATATATAAAACAATATCATAGAAATAATTATAGATTTAGTTATTCCCTCTAAGGGCATGCTCTAATATATATTCCCCATAATATTCAGCAATTTATGGCCACTTCCCAGTAATCCTTGACATATATCAAAGCATGTGTTTAGCATCGACTCCAGTTATTAGATTACTCAATATATATGCCCATGCAAGGCATAAATTCCCACTTGCTAATGCCGCTGCCGCAAATATTAATTAACGAATGCCATTTTGGGCAAATTGATTTCATGGCTCGTCGCAAGGACGATTGGGGTTAGAGTTCGCACTTTTGCCTCAAGGAATACGAGAGAGATCCTGCCCCCTCTTCGACCGAAGGATCCTGGCATTTGCAATTTGCAGCGTGGCCACGTAGCCGGAAATGTTGCAAAACGCCTTTAATTAAATTTAATTAATGCGGCAACAACTCAACGGATTATGATAATAAGCGCACACATAACGACGCCATTTACGACACACACCCATACACACAACCAAGCACATGTGGGCTAACAGGAAGAAGGACGAGGGGTGAAGGACCAAACACATAGAAGACGGAACCCAGACGACGTACCCATCCTATTTCTGGAGCTGCGACAGCGTAATGGCAGCGTCAACGAGCCGAGTCCTCGCCAGAAACGGAAACGGAAGCCCCGGCACCCAAATGGCTCATGTATGCAATAAAAGAAACTTTCGAAAACGTCAAAATGGCGTTCCAAAGATTGCCCCATTGATGGGGGACTCGGTTGTGTGGCAAGTGGGGTCCGGATGCCGGCTTCCCTGGGTTCACGGCGGATGTCGCCGCAGCTCTCTTATGCGGAGCACGTAGAAGGAGCCGGGCATAAGTTAACATTTGGATGCTGTTATTGGAAAAGTTTTCCTGTGTCGCTCAAACTGCCCCAAAAGGCGATCATCGACGCGATAAGGCAGCGCTTGAAATATATTTTATTTCATATGCCAGACGAAATTGCTTTTAAGGCAAAGTGTCCCTTGGATTAATCATAATTCTTAAGAGTTAAAGTTAGCTTCTTAATGTAATTAATACCTGCAAGAGTCTAAAATGAAACGCCAATAAACAAGTCCCTCCCTGAAAATGTTCTTAAGTGAATTCCCCAATTTCGTAACCTTTCAGTTGGCGGTTCCCATGATTTAAATCCATTGGAACACCCATTCCCGGCATATGTTTTATTCATGCTGTATGACTGTATCCAAATCCACAGCCACTTCCACCACTTCTCCGCGATTCAGCGAATCCGCGGATGGCGTTAGTCGGCCGTGTAATTCTAATGCCGAATCGCACATAAACTCTGCCAGTTTATGGCATTCAAATTCGTTGGCTCTGGGCTGAGCGCGGCCGAAAAAGAATTACAATATTTTGACAGGGCAAACAAAGCCGCAAATGCCGAGCTCTCTGATCCTACTTTAAATTCCGTGGATGCTGCGGCATATGCGAGGCCTAATTACGGCGCATCGCAGATGTTGCCATCCAGGATTTCAGGATTTCTGCGGAACAAAATGGCTGCCAATTACCGAGCGCATTGCGTTTAATTGAAACATAATTTTGCATAAATAAAACAAGGCATAAAACACCCTGTTCAATGGCGTTCGTCCCCACCACCCAGGATATCAGGACATGGCATTAATGCCATTGCGAAGGGTGTGTTTGGTGTTTCCTTTTCTGTCTTTTTTTTTGCTTTTGTTTAGCAAGTGCAAAAAGGGTCCCAATCCCAGTCGCAATCGAAAATGGTATCTCTTCCTCAGATGGTACATCTCCCAGCTCACAGCTCATTGCGAATGCACAGGTTGATTTTATCCCCTGGCACTTTTTCCGGAAGAGATTGGCCTTCGTCCCCGACTCCATCTCCTTTTCCGTTTCCCGGGCAGGGGTAGGCCTTTATGGATATGTATGTTGTCTTCTCCCCACCTCAGGCTTTTGTTGCAAAATTGCACATCCCGCCGCGCTGCTACATCATAATTTATTAACACGTCGAAATGAGTTTTTGCCTTTTTGCCGGCACTCGCCGAGCGCAATTTTAAAGCCCACGGTGCACATTTATCACAATTTTCGCTTTTCAATATGGCAGGGAAAATTGAAAAGTCAAGTTTTCAATTCTATTAATTGAAAATTGCGAGAACTGAGCTCAAAAAAAATGGCAGCTGTCAAGCATTTGAAAAGATGAGAGGGTTTCGGAACAGGTTTTTAGGTATTTTTATACCCTTGCAGAGCTTGCAAAATAGTGAAGAAGTAATTTTCGACCCCATAAGTTATATATATTGACCAGAATCAACAGACGAGTCTTTCTAGCCATGTCTAGAAGACCATTTTTTTAATAAATTTGTGTTTAATTTGTTCGTCAAAATTGTCTAAAATTAGAAAAAAATTTTCAATTTTAAATTTAATATGCTGATTTGTTACCCCAATAAAAACTAGCACGAAAAAGATTTCCCAACTGAAATTAATGCTTTTTTGGCTAAGTTATGATGAATGTAGCAATCGATCCCTTGATTCAAGGGTATACATAACCTCGGCCTGCCAAAATTCGTGTTCTTACTTGTTATTACTTAAATTATTATTATTACTTAAAATATTTGCATTTATCTTAAAAGTATTTTTATTACGAGAAATACAAGGTTATGAAGTAGATGTAAACCCAGTTTATGCGATTAATGTTTAAATCCATCAAACAAAAATGTTGTTTTATTTTTAACATTTACTGCACCATAAAACTTAATATTATAAGTCTAAGACCTAGTTCCTTTCGTACAGACAATAATATTTTCTTTTATTGTACATAGCAACGTGTTTTATATATTCTTAAAATATGATATATATAAGCAAACCAAGTATAATATCACTCAACAATATTCCTATGCCATAAGCTGAAAAAACAAGAAATCATCTCGAACAATTCAAAACTGATTGCTAAAATTACACAGTTTTCATGATTTACAGTCCCTTTTAAAGCAAGTAAAATAAACTCAGTTTGTTAAAACAAAAACCCAATTCTAAGGCCCAAAGGTCTTCAACCCTGACCCCACAGATGGACAGCAGCAAGCCAATAGACGGATTACTCCATAAAAGAATGGCAGGACCTGTGTACCAGCGCCATTTGCCAGGCCATCCGGCCGCCGTTATGGCGCTCAGACCCCATTGACATTAACACTAAATTTCAACTAAGCGATCTTCAATATATTATAATAATCCGCCAGGAAACCAACCGACAAATGTGCACCGCATTCAAATGGAACACAATCTTTTTAATACGAGCACCCCAGAGCCCGAGCCACCCCCAGTTCCAAAGGCAGCCAACCCTGCTGCCAACCGCCCAAAAAAGCCCATCTCCACCCCAAGGATGGCACTTTCACAGCGGCTACTTAGGACGACTCCCTCGCAGTCCGGGGCCAAGGACTGAAGGGGAAACTAGCACCGAGACAGAAACTGAAACAGAAACAGAAGCGGAAACAGAAACACGTTGCCAACATTGCAAATTTTTGTTGATTTAATAAAATTGCACCCACGAGACTAATTTATATGGAATGTTGGTAGCCGAGAAGAGAGGCCGAATTGGTTTCAGGTACAACGCAGGCCATCCTTGTTGGCTGCACAGTGGTATCGATACTAGGGGATAATGGGGTAAAAAATATATCTTATTTCGAACTATCATTGTGAGTTTTTGAAAGTGGTTTGTTGCTGTTTCTGCTCAAACCAATGAAGTGAATATTGTATTAGGTTACTGCAATTTAAAATAATTAGGTCATATTTAAAGTTTAAGGGGATATTATTTAAAATATATGGTACAACTAATTTGAGGAGTATTTTAATATTTAGAAAAAGTAAGGTACTGTATTTAGCATAGTAAAGAAATTGTTCAAAATGTATGAATGAAATATATAATATGTTCTTATAAATTTCTTAAATATAATGTTTTAGAACAAAGTAATTCCCTTTGCAGCAGCATAATGAACTTCCAAGATCTAAAAACATCCCACTTCTGTAGCTAACCTCAAGGTTATTAACTCCAATTTCTGACTAAGAATTTAAAAAACAATTTATTGGACAACCTTGAAACTTTCTTTAAAAAACATAATTTAAAAATGTGTTATTTGTCCTTGACACTGCAGATAATTTCCTGATTCGATGAAGAGCCTCTGGCATAACCCATAACCCATAAGCCATAACCCAGCGAGTGGCATGTGAGGAGCATGCCACAACCACTGTGCCAGTGCCTGTTCCTGCGAGGCAACAATGCCCAAAAGGCGTCCCTTCACTTTCACGGTGGCTTGTTACATTTTCGGAACTTCTGTTATCATTTCGAATTAAAGTTTGCCATCCCCGTGCCCCCGTTTCACCTTGCCAAACCAACGAACCGCCACCATTTTGGGTGTGTGAGTGTGCCGATGCCATTTGCTGATTTATATTGCATAATATTGCTGAGCTGAAAATTGCCTCGGTTATCGCCATCTCGTCGTGGAGCCCAATTGGCCAACTGGCACTCTCTGGCCGTAAACATAACCGCCTGCACCGACTCGATGCCAATTGTTTTGATCTGCCGGAATTTACGAGGTTTTCCTTCGCATCGCCTACGTTTTCCCGGGAAAAACGTACGACGGTGCTCCCTCTCCTTGTCCACATCCACATCCAAATCCATATCCATATCTAATCGACGACCGAGTTCCCTAGGCCGTTATCGATTTTGTTGTGCCAACTAACCGTTCTCATAATTTTTATGCGATCTGCTGGCCCTTTTCTTTCTCTTTTCTTTTTTTTCAAAACGACCGCCTCTTTTGGCAGCCACTTGAACAGATGTCAGCGCGAATTTCTTGACTTTCACCCAATACAATCATATTTAATAAGGCGTTTGGTGAGATATATGAGGCAGGCTCCATACTGTTCCTTTGGTACCTGAACTCCGAGAGGAAACCAGGCAAGGAGCGGCCGTGACGTATCTGTCAGATTACGGGAAGGTCGTAAAGTGTGGTGAGCGAGGATGACAACGAGACACGGCCATTGTGCTGCCTTCCACACAAACATGGCAGTTGGCTGTTGGCTTCTACTTCTACCCTTCTACCGAGGCTACCCCAACCCCGACCTGACCCCTGACCCACCACTGGTTATAATTTTAATTGCCGGGCATTTCACATTTGAAACTATGCCCATGCACAGGAAATAATTTGTTTGGATACGGGAAATTGATATTTTGTACATCATGAAACTTGAGCACACAAGCCTAAGGTCTTTTAATCATGGAATACATTCATAACTATTTCTAATATTTTATCAAAATCTTTCCTAGACATTTTATGAGTTTAAATAATAATTTCTGATCAATTCTGATGCATTATAAATTTTTTTCCGTGTCTCCACTGCTTTTCCTTTGCAATTGAACAACATTTACGACTGTAAACAGACGATAAACTGTCATCCATATCTTTCCGCAGTACCGATCCCAAGTGCTTCCTTGGGAAGCCAAAACGCCTCTCGAATTTGATCCTGGCGCTGAGCTGGCTTCTGTGCGGAGATCTCGCTCGACACTCGGCAATTTCCGCTAGTCCAGCGCCATCACCACATCGACACATCGCCATCGCTGGCGACAGTTATGACTGCGAACGGGACATTAAACTGACTTTTACGGCGGTAAACAGTTCATAAAACGAACTCTCACACTCAGAATCCCAGATGCACGTATGTGCCACACGAAGAAGATGCTACCATGTCCCGGGGATTTCACTGCCGAGGCGTGTGCTCCGTAGGAAATTACGCATTCGAAGTGCAATTTATAAATCGCCTCGTTAAGAAGCATTATTACTCAACTGAAGATCAACTGCTTGGTTGCACTTTGTATTAATGCCCGATTATCCTTGGGAAATTACTTTACCTTAAGGTGTTAAGACTGCTCTGTTTTGATATCAGTCAGTCCCCAGTAGAGTCTCGTTTAAAATGTTCATAAATGTTAGCTATTGTTTGCTTTATTTATACAATAAGATCAATAAATGTCTTTATATAATTTAACAGTTTCAACAAAGGCAGTTTTAAAAAAACCTCCATTAAATAAGCTAATTACAGAGGCCATAACTGCTTTTGATGCCATTGAAAGACGCCTCTAAATTGAATATTATCATTCCACCTGGCTTCCCTGGCTCTGTATTTATTTTGGATATGCAGATGAGTTTCGACGAAGCGACAGAGAAAAGCACTAAACGCCACAGATATGCCGGCAGCTATCACCCAGTTTCCGTATCTAAACGATATGCATTCACAAAGCTCGGATAACTCTTTCGCCCGAATCAATGGCAGGTTGATTTCGATCCGGAGATAGAGCGACGCATAGCGACCAAATTCCACGCCCTCGGGGGATCTGCTCGGATTACCGGGCCTTGGAGGCGGTGTGGTGTCCCGTGCAATTCGAGCCGGGAATCTCATCTCCCGCATTTTGTACAGCGTCGGCCATCATGTGCATATTTTTATGTGGCAATGGGTCCCGCTCTCTACCTGTGCGTGTGATCCCAAGATGCAATTTATCTTATTTGTAGCCCCTTTATGGGCCATCTTGCTTTCGGCCTTTGTCTCGTCTGCTGGGGTCTTTTGTATTCGATTCCCCCTGCATTTTTCCCTTTGGCTCAGGGGTTTGCTTTGGGATTCGACTTGAGTTTCTCTGTCTCTGTTTCTGGTTCTGGCCATGCGCCTCCACGCGTTCGGTTTCGGTTTTAATTTAAAACGGAATGGTGATTCCGAAGATACGAGACCGCGGCGAAGACGCAGACCACATGCCCCACACTTGGAGAAAGGAGGTTTCCATTCTTGAAAGAAATAATATTTATAATATAAACTTTTAAAAAGCAGAAGTAATCTTAAGTTTAAATAATTTAGTCTTTAATTTTATTATTCGGTTTGTTTAATATCTATTGCAATTTAAATAAATAAATAATTATCTATCAATAGCCTTACACTTCAATGGGGGAAATTTTAAATGATTTTTCAAAGGTCTAACCTTTAAAATATGTATTTCTATAAATTTGTTTGATATTTTATTTTATTTATTTTTATTGTTGAATTTAGTAGCCAAAAACCCCTTTTTTATCTTTAATTGTGTTAATATTTCTCTCAGTTCACCGAGCCTAATCCCATCCCCCTACCATCCTTTCCTGTCTCCATCTCCGCCCATGGCTATGCGCGCTTCACTCGAAATGGAACGAATGACTTTGTCTGTGATAATTTATGGCCGCAAACCGAAAACTTGCACCACAAACTGGCACTGGCAGTGGGACTGGGACTGGGACTGGAGCCCGGAGTCAACTTTGTGTCACTGCTGGCTGGCTCTGTCTCTTGGTCCTGCCTTAAACACAGTATATATATATATATATGTATATATATATCCGCTGGTTGAAAACTTTTTGCCATGCGGTTTCGGATTACAGTTCTTAACCCTTTCGCGGAGCTGGGAGGCTGGGAATGTTGGGTTTTCGAAATTCTGGGGAAAAGTTTCCCTGCGCTGAGCGCTCGAATTAATTAAAATTTTAAATCGCCCCTGTAACTGTTCTTGACGTGGCCAAGTTCGTGTTGGAGCGGGTCCGTATTCAATTCGGATTGGATTTAATTCAATTCCATATGCAAATGTCGCGCATGTTAGCTTGATTATGTGTTAATCTCATTGGGCTTCGTCCCCTTGCCCAGACTTCAAGATGTTGTAGGCACAAATTTATCGCGGCCATTAATTGTAACATAAATTTATTTTATTTTAACATTTCGCATCGCCGTCTTTATCGAAGGCGCATTATACTTATAAGTCGGCATTTAGCCGGCTACGAGACAGAAACGATACAGAGACGCGGACTGCAAGGCCCGGTTTTGAGGCTGAAATGGAAACTTGTTTCTGAAAAACCGTTGGCGGCTTTTATTTCAGCCAAACTGCCAATTGAATCATTTTTATGTGGCTCATTTAAAGCTCTGAAATACTCGCCCCACATCCCCAGCTGTCGTCTGGGCCGATTGGCCGTAGTAACTTTGCATCCGACGGATACAGATACTGGCACAGCCCCAGATGGAGGGACAGCAGCAATGTCTCTGTCTCGAGCGAAAAGAAGAAAACAAAAATGTCGTAGGAGCCATTAGCTTTATCTATCCGGATAAGCCAAACTGGTTTGGTCTTTCAGCTTCGGGATCCAGCACTTAAGATGATTTACGGCCTTCAGAGGAAATAAATTATTGCGGCCATCAATCGATGTCAATCGAAGTTTAAATCTTACAAATGATACTTATAAGGCTATATTTATTGCATATGGGTATTTCCAGAAAAAGGTCTACCGCAGCCAAAACAGGAAATATGCTCTAAAATTTATATTTTTAACAAAGTAAATTAAGAAATGTTCCAATTGATCAAATTTGAAATCCTTTATCATATTCTAAAACAAATTTCGAAATATTCGAATGCATATAAATGCGATTTTTCATCATTTTGATGAAAAACACCATAAAAGATCATGTTGTGTTTTGATAAAAATCTCAAAAGAAGAGGAATTATGCTTGGACTTTGATTCTATCATCACTGGGAGATTGTAAAGAATCAAAAGAGACAACATTTATACTTTTCTGATTTACTTAAATAAAAAAGCATCACGAAAAGTACGATGGAAATTCGGATGAGGCGTTACAAATCTCTTAGAAATATTATTTAATAAATAAAATTGTTAAAATAACTCAAATAACTTCTATCAATGCAAAACTACATTATTTTTTATGATTTAAAAATATTGTCTTGCAATATAATTGCGACATTTCGCTGAATATCTCATTTTTCATGGTGAAGTCAAAAACGACTTCCATTTTTTGAGGCGTTCGCAATGCACTGTTTTCTATAAATAATTTGAAAACAAAAGATCTCAAAGCTTGCTTTTTATTAAAAATAAAGTTGATAAAATGTTCAAAAAAAATAATTATAAAAAAATTATTTTTACATATTTTTTTTTAAGTTTAAAGACGTACGAATGAGGCGTTCGCCATCCTGGAAATACCCATATTTATTTTTGGAATTTCAACTATTTGAGTTATGATGGAAATTTCTTGCTGCGATAGTAAAATAACACTTGTCAATATTTATTACGATCCTAGTTAGCTTATAATTAAAATATTGATCAGTATTACCTCCCCTCTTAAGAAGATAAAATTTCATGAGACTTACTTCAGTTTCGTAGAACCGTTTCAATGAAATCAAGATATTGTATGTGCTGGCAATAAACAATTTAAATTGAGTCAAGTTATTGAGGAGCCACAAATGAAGTCGCAAATTTGTACAAATGCAATTCGCGCATTTTCAAGATACAATCAGCACCGCAATTGAGGTGATTTTATTTCTCGACTCAGTAGGGGTTTTATTTATATTTTATGGTCACCGATGTTATAATCGGACGCATAAAGTGCACGTTTTGATGAGCTGATACACTCCATGAAACGATAATGTCGAAGGGGAGGTGTGTGCTGCTAATTAACTTTTTCCCAAACGGGAGTGCCGCGATCGGAAGAGCCAAATTATGGCGGTTCTCATATTTGCTTATTCAATGATAAGGTTATTTTCCTTGTATTACTCACTTTTTCTTATCTTTCTCCTGAATTTTGTTGTCTAATTAAGTAAGAACCACTTTGTGGATGATTTTAAAGGAACCAAGGGTTACAAAGGAAGATGTGTATTTGATACACTCAGAAAATAAATGTTTTAAATTCAGTTCTTCCAGAGAACCATATTTCTTAGGAAAATAGTTCCGAAATTATAGAAACCGCTGCCTAAAAACTAGTCATGCAATTTAATGTACAAAACTTGCAATGTGAAACTATAAATTAAAAACTAAAATTAATACAGAAAAAGTATTTTAAATTTATAAAATGAATTTCAACAAAATATAAAATATTTGCCACAGACTTAATATATTTTTTGTTTAACTTTTTTACACGTTTCAAATTGTCTTTATTTAAATAAACATAGTAAATTATTTTATATTAAATAAATGCTTAACTAGATTCGGAACTCTTCTCCTGGAAATTGGTAAACATTTCTTTAGGGACAACTTAACAATTTTATAAAAATAATTTTTTTTCAACAATGTAATCTAAATAATAATTTATAAATCTTAAAAGTCGTTAAAAGGTTTCTTTAAATCAAGAAGTAAATATTTATTATTTATCTTTATATCTATCGATTTAATAGTTATCCTATACAAAGTCAAACTCCAAAATATTTTTATTTTCAATATTTCGATGTTATCGAATAGAATATATTTGCCCTTTAATATTCGAATAAAGCGCTACTGGCGGTTGTTTTTATTTTAATTATTTAAACTCAAACCACTCCAGAAGTTGCAATCGCTGCTGCAGCGCTCCCCTTGGCAGGTAGCAAAACTATCGGTGCGTTTTTAACCGGTTCGAGGTACTGCAATTTCCCGCCAGGGGGCGAAGGCAAGTATTTTTTAGTTTTAGCATTTTCAGTTCTAAAGTTCTAAAAGGTTTGAGTGTTGGCTCGAGCTGCCAATAGATTTTTTTTCAGCAGAGTGGCAGCCTTGCCGAATTTAAATATGAAAAATTATTTCCAAAATTACAATAACTTTTCCAATAAGAAAAAAATATAAGACATTTAATAATTTTGCATGGGATATGAATTTGTCTGTCTTTGAACGGCATAGTTTTAATATCAAAAAGTGGGAATGGGTATTATCAGAGCTAGCTATCTTATAACTGGCATAGAAACAATTTTAACCCTCTACCGCATACAGAGCCATATATGGTTTCTCACTTTCAATAATTTTTTTTGGTGATAAAACGGTACATACGCTCATTCATTGTTAACATTTATTCTTCTTTGCACTTTTTCTATTGGAATTCGATGTGCAGAACTTTTTTGTTGTCTTCTCGCGTTTTAATCGTTTTGTGCAAGCACCTCAAGCAGACGAACGAAATTGAAAATTGCTGTATTTAAAAATGAATTTACTCTTTTAAAAAAACACATTAGCGCTTGAAACATTTTTCGAAAAGAATATAAAGTTGTCTATAATAATTAATATAATTTGACTATTCGGTAAGCAAATATAAGTACTATTTTTTGCAATAAACTGCTGACGCCATATATGGCTTCATTTTTTTCCCAAACTATGGCCCAAAAAAAAAAAAATCCAAATATATGTTATTTTCACCTAAATAAAACATTATTTACAAAAAAAAAATTTTTCCTTCAATATTTCTATGCTCATGCAGTAGAGGGTTAAGATTATATTTTGAATTCAAGCATTTTATTTCTTTTCAAATGTATATGATGATATACAATTAAGATAAATAATATGCAAATAAATGTAATTATATATATAACAAAATTTGCAACGTTTTTTGTAAATTTTTATATTTTTAGCGATGTAACTTATAAAATTATAAAATTTCAAAAAAGTGTTAAATTTTGTTTACCGGACACGGCTAGATAGACACCGCTGTTGATGCTGATCAATAATATATATAATTTATCGGGTCGTAAATGACTCCTTGACTAAGTTTCACACATCTTCCTGAAATTCTAATTCCCTGAAAGCTTATACCAAATTATAAGCATAAATAAGTAGTAACTAAAACAAAAAATGGCAAAAATATATCACAGAACCATATTCCAAATCTTATCCGCTTGTTTGCGAATTAAAATTAGTTTTAGCAGTCTTCCAAGCCAGTTCTATGCCTTCCTGTCGTCCCGGGTGGTCGCTCTTATTAAGATAAAACCCGAAATCCAACGAATGTGGTCAAGGGGGAACGGGAACCCATGAGCAACGACGCCATTCGGAGGAGCGTTAAATGGATTTACGACCCCGAAAAAGACAGCTGGAATAATCGGTAAATAAACTCGTTTTGGCCCAGGCCACTCCTCCTCCTCCACCGAGTCGACTGTGTTAGCCATCTGGGCCTGGTTTTAGCTCCGGACCAATGCAGAATTCGGCCCTCGCATTAGTTAGTCGCTCGGAGGTATTTTTTTCCTTCATTTTTGGTAAGTCACTTGGCGGCTACAAAGGTCGTAATTAACGGGGAACATCGGGCATCGCGACACCGACGTTTTTAAAACCCCTCAACGCCATAATTAATTTCGAGCATTGCAACATGTCAGCGACATTGTCGGTCGGTTCTGTTGAAGTTGTTCGCCGGATTGTGTCGTGTTCATTAGTTCAGGTAGAAGCCACTCCGCCAATGACAGCGATGATGAAGTTGACTACTGAATTTATTATGGTCGGATCGAGCAGGTTAACTATAATGTTGCTATCGCCTTCCATCTGTCGCGGGGTCAGCGTGTTTTTGGGGGCGGATATCTTGATGGGGTTTCGTTTTTCGAGCTAATTATCAGGCCTTACAACTAATTAAGATGTAGTTTTACCTTACTTGTATATTTGATTTAAGCGATAATTTGTAAATTTGAAAATTGCATTTATTTTTGCATAGAAATATAATTTTGGTTTGCATAGATAATATATTTTAAAAGAAATCTACTAAAATAATTTATTAAGACTTAAGATTAGGGCAATATATACTTTACTTTTATTTTAAAATCAAAACAAAATAAATAACTACATATGATAAATAATGTTTTGACTTAAATTGATTTTACTTCAAATTGATTTAAACATGGAGAGTGTCTGCGTCAATAATAAATTGGTACATTACATTCCATCCAATTTCCCATTAATATATAATATAATATAAATATAAAATATAATTAATTAATACATAATATAATATTCTAAAAATAATTCACTATCTCCTCTAAAGTTTACACTTCTCACCCATCAAAAAATACAACACCTTTACCCCAAAAATGTAGAGCATCGGCCGAGAAATGCAGCCAAGGGATAATGCTCTTTTTAATTCGCTTCCGAATTGCACATTCGCCACGGCATTAAAATGCCACCAAAAAAGAATCAACACGACATTTGCGCCACTTGAATTTTCATGCTTTTTTCCCAGGCTTTTCCCGGGAGCAACTGGATCTTGATTAGAATTCTCAAATATTTATAAAAACAGTGGCCCCCGAAGTCAGGTGCGCTTTTCTCCGAAACGTGGGCGTGGCCACGTGGGCTCCAGGGGAATTTACATAGAACACAAATAAATGAAACTGGCGCTAGTCGGGCACGATTCGGGTTATGAAATTAACATTTCGGAGGGCTGGCGGCCCCCCTGCCGACCCCTTTTCCATTGCTGAGGCAGCACTTTCAACTTGGCCGCAACTAAAAATGCGAAAAGTCGACAAAAAGTCTAAAAAGTTTTCCGTCCACATTCGGAGCTGCTGCTGTGGATCTCTCGCTTTGGCCAAACGAAATGAAATTTTCAGTTGAGTTGCCACAGGACGACCCAAGGATGGGGATTCTGCTGAGTTGCCAGTGCATTGGAGCCTGAAACAGCAAGCTGGGAAAGCTGAAAGGATTCAGAGTCCGGGACGAAAGCGAGGACGAGAGCGAGGACGACGACGACAGTCGACACATTTAACGATTATTGCCGGCCATTAAAAATAACAAGCAAAACTTTTGCGCATAAAGCCGCTTCGGGGATTCATTCAACGGCGAGCGAAACTCCTTTGGCGTTGCTTTTGCCTTTGCCGAATCCTTTCGCGATTGCAATTGTTGATCCTTTCGCAACTGCCGGCTCTTCAATTCGCTTTCGGTCCGCTTTCCCCTAACACTTGGCACTCGAATCGCCAAAGTTTAAATTCAATTGGAGAGGAGAGAACGCTTTTCCGAATTTGCCTAATCAAAAGGTTTTCCCAGGGAAAGGGAAATTCGATTTGGGGAGCTTGACAGGATGTAATGGGAATTTTTTAAGGCTTAAACATATTGTTTACATAGATATTTAAATGGAGATATATTTATCCACATTTGTATATATTTAGAGACCTAAAATTATTCCAAGATGGCTTCTGCAGCTTCCTTGTAAATTGCACAAACATAAAGGACTTCCAACAATCCCATATGTTCGCCTGATAGCTATATGTGCCTCCCTTCGGGTCCCTCCAAGGTTCATGCACGATAAATGGCCCAGGAGGCACTTGGCAATCGAAGCACGTATCGTTCATGTTTGGTGATTATAAAGTTTTAATGAATACGCACCACTTGTCCCGCATGGCAACTGCCACGCCCAAATGGAGTTCCTCCCGGAATTCAACTCCTTCCTCCCGAGAAAAAAGCATGTGCAATGGCATTTTATTTTCACAATGGCTCCGTGCGAGGAAGGATGCGTGCGACTCAAGGATATTAACACGTACGGAGTGTGTACCATCGATGCTGATGTGCGAGCATCCGATGGAATAAATATGAATGCTTGGCTCCTGCTCCACCTCTTGCGAAGGAATAAGGAATCCGAGGCATGCGGCATCCCTTTTTGAGCCACTTGATTTGTTTTACACTTTTTCGGAATCCATTTTTGAGTTCTAGAGTCAGGAGGTGTCTTTAATATTTTTGGATGTGTTAAGTCATTGTGGAAGATGTACAAATAAAATCAAAAAAGGGGTTTAAATATGTTTTTATACCCTTGCAGAGCAATACAATTTTATTCTGAAGTTGGCAACGCAGTGCAGGAGTCATTTCTGACTTTATTAAACATATAAATTGTTGATCCGCAACAAATTTGTAAAATTTCTTCATTAAAATTGACACAAAAATAAAAAAGTATACATTTGTATATGTATATATGATAAATAAATTATTTTACAGTAGGTGTATAATTAATATCTTCTTTCAACTAGAATAATATTGGTTTATTCTTGTTCTCCGACATCATAGAATCCACCTACAAGTGTTTGATAGTTAACGGCTTTTGAACGAAATGTTATTGCGTTTTATAAATATGACTTCCTTAAAAACATGTTGTTTTTTAAATATAATAAAAAAACCTCTACTGTAACATTAAGTGTATTTTAAGTGTATCTTTAACAAAATAGCTTCCCTCTAGTTTTGGGATTCTAGTGTGACCTCAGTTTGCATCATCTTGGCTCATTTTATTTGCGCATTTTAATGGGCTTCAGCTTAATAATTTCAATTTGATCCCAACTGCATGCAATTTTAAATATTCCGCTCCGTAATTATATTTATGCAAATGCGCTGCGCACATGTGGGCGGTGGCCGGGGCGCAGAGATACTCGCATTGGCTTGAATATGCGTGCTTGGCAGCAGCTTCTGGGCAGAATATAATTTTCATTTTTAATATTCTCCTGCATGCCCGGAGTTTGTACATTAAATTTATTTATTGCCGCAAATATTGGATCGGATGCCGATGGCTCTGCGTCTCTTGCCATTTGCATTATTGCGGCTCCTTTGCTCCTGCCCCGCAATCCATTGCACACACATGGAGGAGAGTTTCAATAATATATATTAAAATATATATAGCTATATGGGACTATTCTGGATATTTATCTGCATTTATGCAAATTTATTGGATACTCGGAGCGACTCTCGATGGAATTCCTAGAAACTTTCTTTAATCTTTTCTATTTAAATGAAATTGTCCTGCTTAAAAGGTCGAGAGTTCTAAGAGATCCTTGGAAAGGATCTTTGCAGAGCACATTACTTTGGGTTAAATTCTCTGGCCAAGCCAATAAAGCAGTGGACGTAAGTAACCAACTTAAAGCTGGGAAATGGTTCTACTTGTTTCCATTTATTGGTCCTGCCCAGCCTGCTGCTCCTCCTCCCTCGGTAGGGGTGAGTGGGAGGAGCTAGCTGCCTGTTGTTTGCTCAAATGGAATTTCCAAAGTCGTTTAGCTCCTTATTTTTCTCGTTTCGCTTTTCTTAAATGCCATTTTTTTCCATTTCGTGCGTTCGCATCCAGAGGCAGCTGCCGCCGATTCGAAGGCACTCGGTGGCAGTCGGAGGAGGTCGGAGCAGCCGGAAGCAGCAGCTCCAGCTCCTGCTCCAGCTTCTGCTTCTGCTCCTTCTACGGACTCGGCAGCAGGAGGGTGGCTGTGCGGAATTCCTGAGTGCCGGAGCCAGGAGCTGGCAGCAGGATGGCCGCGGAGGAGGCAAAGATGGCTGGCTGCCATCACACGAACGTAACAGGAACTCACCCCCGAAGGCGCCTTCTTGGCCGTTTGTTTGCTTTTTGCCGCATTTCTTGGCTGCCAACTGTTTTCACACAGAGAACAATTTGATAACACTTAGGGAAGTTTAAAAAATTGAATTAAAAAATTTATGGAATATTAAGAAAAATAAAAAAATGGGTTAAGTAATAGAATTTGTAAAACAAAGTTAATTTGAAACCAGGATTTTTCTTTATTTTCCAAAGAGTCATTTTTACTTTTCTAAAATAAATTAATTATTATATTAGTCCAAATATTATATATTTGAAATAAATTGTACTGATAATACTATTTAAATGTTTTAACATAGTTATCCTGTTTTACTTTTCTAATATTTAAACAAAGATAAAAATCTGAAATCCACAATAATGTTTTCTATTCTAACTTCACTTTTAATAATTTAAATGTTTTCGATTAAAAATTCTTTTGTTTGAAATCTAAATTAAATTGTAATGTTAGAAATATCAGCTAGCTAAATAAATTCATCCCTTCTAACTATTTATTTTTCTGACCAGCTAGTACATTTTTTCGCAGTGCATTTCCTCAGGAGCCTCAACGTCTTAGGGTCTGAGATGCCATTCGGATAGTTTGCTTAGGTTCATTTTCCGTGGGCGAAGCAGGGGCTGTGCTGTGCGGACTTTGCTGGAATGGGGTGGTTTTTCCAGGGGGGTGGAACGCAACGGAACGGCCATTGTTGCCAGAGTGTGCGCTCGTAAAGAAGATTTATTGGGAAGACGCGCGCGCTTCTTGGGGCGCACGTAGCCGGCGGATTCCATTTGGCCGGGAAGGAAATTGGGTTTGCTCTTCTGCGGCTAAACCCACACCCTCTCGCGCCGCTCGACCTCGGCCCAGCAGCTTACTAAATTGCTTTTTCTGCCGGGGAGTCTCAAGAAAAATTACTTTGTCCCCACACCGCACTTGTCCTATCTGCCGGCTTCCAGGGGATATGTATGTTCCTATATCGCATTTCTCACATCTGAGACTAATGCGATTGTATTTTTTGAGAGTTTTTCTAATTTGCATTTAATTTTTTGCAGCTGTTACGGTTCGGCGGCGGCGGCGGTGTCTTTAAGTCGTTGGAAATTCAGAAAGCGTTTCGCCTTTAGTTTAACGACGCTCTATATTGAAAGATAAACATTTGAATGGCAGGATTAAGCCTGCCGCGACATTTCGTATGCAACAGGATGTTGGCGTCCGTGCAGGATGTCATTAAGAGGCGGTTGCTGAGCAGGTAACCAGGATTCGGGAAATCTTGTTAGTTTAATTTGGACCTAATAGTATTTTTTAAAGAAAAAATAATAATAATAAAAACACCAAATCATTATTATTAAATGTGTCTCGCTTTGAAACGTTATTTTTTTTATCTCAGAAGGAGTCCTGTTTTGCAAATAAGGTAATTATTGCAGAAGTACCTTTAAATATATAAAAAATTAAGTAAATGGAAGCATAACTTATACAAATATTTTGTGCAATGTTTAGAACAAGTTTAAGTTTCTAAATATATTTTTAAAATAATTAAATTTTCGTTCAAAAGAAGTCCAGATCATTTTTTATCCCTGAAAGTAAGATTTAGTTTCCCAAGGTGTTCTATCCCATTTTAGCAGCACTTGTATGCCATAATTCTGCCAATAATCCCTAGAGTGAGGCTGTGGCCAAGGACGATGATTCATTGTTATATCTAGTTATCCTTGGAACCGTGCTCATTTTTTGCACTTATTAACCCACCGCAACGGATGCGGCCAGTAAAAATGCGACCAAGGTTAATTGCCGAGAGCATAAAAAGGAGAGTACAAAGCACTTTGCAGATTTCATATTTCACGGTTATTATTTGCACTAGGACTGGCGCAAAAAAACCAAACAGGTAAGCGATGCAACTAGGCAAGAAGGTCCTGGCGCGAAAAGACAAGTCTTTTACGAGAAAAAACCTAAGACAGAGCGAGTGGAATGTAAAAAGATGCTCGGAAATTGTACTTGGGCATTTCCCTCAAGACCAATACAAGAAAATCGAATCGTAGCAAGGAGCAGGAGCAAGGACCAAGGACTACCAAGTACCTGGCCCGGTTCCACTTGCTAGCCGTTTTTTGTGTGTGGCCTTTTTTTTTTGTTCGCTTGGCAGCAGCGTTCTTAATCTCGTTTATGACCTCGTATATCCTTGGCAGGGAGCACAGCTCCCCAAAAAGCCGGATGGGGACGGATCCTTCGTCCTGCGGCGCCGGTACAGCGCCCATTACAATAAACAACGAGGCGCTGGCGTCGTCCTGACGGGGGATTGGGTAAGACTGGGGGGTGGGGCAGGAGGACCTCGCCCTCGTCCTCCCTCCACCCCCGATTCCGAGATCCGAATCCCAAATCCAAAATCCCGCCCCCCGAATCGCGTATCGTGCTCGTATCTTCGGATGTCCTTTCGCCATTTCCGTTCGCTGGCAGCGGCGAAATCAGGAGCACTGCGGGGGAAACACTTTTTTCGCCGCCTTATCCTTTTGGGATTTTGCGCCATTAACGTGAATTGCTTTTTGGCCAAATTATGTATACCCCGTGCACAGCAACAGCAACAGCAGCAGCGGTGGCAGGAGCTTTAATGTTTTGTAAATTCACATAAGGAAACCATTATCACCTGAAATATGAAAGCAATTTTCATGCATCCTTTCGCCTTGGAAGGTTTTTTCCTTTTCCCAAAGGTCGCTTTTCTTGGGCTTTTCATATTCTTCGGTTCGATCGATTTGAGGCTGAAGAAGGTCGTTGTGTTTGGTTTGTCTTAAGTTATAAACTTAGATCGGGTCAAGTAAAATTTTAATTTAATCGGTTAAATTAATATTTAAAGGTAATATTATTGTACATTGGATATTTTATATATATGAGCCGAAATTTGTAATGGAAAAGTTTAACTTTTTAAACTGCAGTTTAAACAAGGAATATATGTTATATTAACTAGGGATAATATATGTACATACATATGTATATATTTTTTATATAATAAATAATTAATTTTTTAAAGAAAGTTTTAACTATAACAAGAAAGGAAGACAACTTAGGGAAGCCGACGACTGAATACCCTTGAAGATTGCAATGGGATCAGGAAATCGATTTTTTAATAGATCAAAACTAAGCCAAAAAAGCATTAATTTCAATTCGGTAACATTTGTTGTGTTACTTTTGATGGGGATAACAATACAGCTTCTTAAAATTGAATTAAAAAAATAAATTTGTTTTATAATTGTTGGAACTTTGACGATAAAAAAAATTATAACATTTTCAAAAAAAATTACTAAACATTTGTTTGTGTCGGACATGGTCAGATCGACTCGGCTCTTGATGCTGATCAAGAATATATATGGTTTATACGGTCGGAAATTAATCCTTCGCGGAAAAATGACTGAAACCAAGGTAATAACCGTCTATATTTAATTTATAAAATCCTATCATTTCGTAGTTCCCAAAATGTTTACTTTGTTCTTCATTACGCTTAAAAAATTTGCGTTTTTATTTATAATGTTAATTCTAACAATATAATGCCTAAGATCTCATGCAATGCAATTATAGTTTCATATCGAATTTGAGGTTCCCATTTAATTAAAACTCTTGTGGTTTCAACAGAAATTACCCATTGCCCGTCGGCAAACTTGGAACAAAAGAAAGTTGAGCTGCCTGGAGTTGGCAATTTCTTTTTTGCAAAACAATTCTTTGGCTTCTCCTGCCCAGATTTCTGGCCAAGAAACCAACCCGACGGCAGTGGCTGTCTGACTCTCCAGCTTCTCCGGGCAACAAGCCGAAGGCGATGTGGATGACGACGTCGTCTCGGTCTCGTTCCTGGCAATTGCTGGGAGCCTCGTTTGGAGCCATTTCGGTGGCCATAACAATTCTCGTAATACTTCGGGCATCGCCGACTAAACGATAATCGCGCGTAAATGCGCCACTAAAATCAATACGACGACTTGGAGCTCATGGAGCTGCTGCGCTCGTAGCCACCAGTTTCACCTTCGTTCGGCGAGGACTGTGTTTCGGTCATCTCGCCATCCTTGTCGCCGGCAAAAGGAGCAAAGAGGAGAGCTGCCAAGGAGCGCAGCCAAGGAGCTTGGCAAAGGAGCCTGGCCAAGGAGAACGCGACGCGCCCACGCAAATGGGCGGTTATGCACATGCGCTTCCCAGCAGCTCCTTGTAAGCTTTTTTTTTTTTTGTATTTTTCCTTCCAAATGAAGTCGGTTCGTAAACACAAATTGAGTGTATTTCGAGGTTTATCAGATGCGGATTTATACATTCGCATATGAGCACTTGAATGTGCAGAACCAATGCGGACCTTCGAGGGCATTAAATGGGGCTGATAAAGGATCATTGTTTCGCTCATTTCAATTTGGAAAATGTTACAAGTTACAGTTTTTATGGGCACTCATAAAGAGGACTTTCACTTGTAGAAACTTGAGACTTAAATCTATGTCAGAGATAGGAACTTTAAATATAAAATTAAAACTTTAATCTCTTTCCATGTTAAATTTGAATTATTACTATACATCTTTGTAAAAATTATCGCGTGGAAATAGCAACATTTCGAATTAAATTTTTGTCAAATAAATATGGAAGTTCCTTAAAAACAACTTAATAATTATACAAACTTTGACTCATCGTTGATAAGAACTTGAATGTCATTTCAATTAGCGAATGCAACTCATTACGATTCACTTCGAGCCGCCTTTGTTCATTCCGTTAAGAGCGCACATTCGAATAATTAATTTTCCATTTCACTTAAAGAAATTATACATTTAAATTTTCATCGCGAGATGCATAATGAATGGCTGGGCAGCAGAGAAACCTAACCTGGGCTGAACATTTTAATCAGTCTGCGACGGAGTGGAGTCCTCCGTTTATTTACGATCCAGCGATCCGATCCGGAGATCTCGATCCGAGATCCCAGCGGGGCAGGTAAGCGAAATGAGAAATTTATCAAATTTATGGGAGGGGAATGAATTGAGATATAATTCAGGGGAATTACAAAGGCCGGCGGAGACACCAAAATGGTGGCTTAAAACCCCCATAAATAAGCCAGGAAGAAGCCAAGGCCCAGGCCCAGGAAAGACAAAAGGCTCAGAAGGCTCAGCCATTATATATATTTATTTTTTTTCCCTCCTCCGCCGCCAACTCTGGGCTTCTGGAGACCGCACGCTGCGTCCGTAATTAAAAGTCGTAAACTATTTTTATGGTGCCTCGTATTTTTGCCGCAAAATGTCAACCCCGATTTGCATGCGGAGCTCGTGGGAAGGTGAACGGCGGTCAGGTGAATTAATTGCGGATAGATAAATCGAGCTGATCGCCTGGGAATCGTACCGTACATAGTACCAGGCTCCGTACTCCAATATTCAACCAGCCCCGTTCTTGGGCATTTATCTCAATGAGATCCGCAGTTGCAGTGCCTCATTAATTGGACTTAATGGCCGTCTAAATCATGTGACAAAATGCAAATTAATATTTATACGCATTCGAGTGGGGAACTCGATGCCAGCAGGCTCCCGAGAGCTCTCGGGCATAAATTCATAAATGTGCCAGCACCGCCAATGAATTTACAGTGTAAAACATAACTTTTAATTACGCGAATAAGAAAATGTTCGCAAGTGAACACACAAAATGTCGCCACTCAGGCAGCATAAATAAGAGCGCTTAATAAGCAAAAGCAAGTGGAATGACTGCTCTTTTGCTGCTCTTTACACGCTACAAATGTGTAAAAAGACTGCTCTGGGTTATATATTATAATACATAAGCGATACATGCACGATTTTAATACAAGGTGACTTCAGCATCCGACTCCTCGCTGCTGGTCTGTGAGGTGGGCATCGCCTTCTGCCTGCCCAGTCGCTTCCGGATATTCCTCGGTGAGAGCCCCTTGGTCTCCGGGATGAAGGCCAGCGTGAAGAGCAGGCCGGCCACGGCCACGATGGCGAAGATCAGGAAGAGGTATGGCTGACAGACGCTTTTGATGCTGGAGTACCACACGATGGCTACGGAGGCGCACAGCCAGCTCACCGTGGCGGCAATGGAGCAGCCCAGCGGGCGCATGGGCGGCGCGAACAGCTCCACGGTAAGTGGCCAGGTGAGGGTTCCCAGTCCGGCCGTGTAGCCGCCCACAAATACGGGCATAGAGAAGAAAGTAACCCAGGGAAGGATATTTCCGCCATTGACCAGAAACAGCTTAAAACCGATGCCTTCGATGACGCATGCGAAGAACATGATGGCTGAGCCGAAGACGAGCAGGGCTTTCCTGCCCACTCGCTCCACGAGGAGCAGGCACACGAGGAACCCCCCGAGAGCGGAGACGCCCAGAGCTGTGATCAACCTATAGGGTAGCCTCAGGCATGCCACCAACTTTCTGCTGTATAAAATGAAGATGTAGGCGCCGCACAGCTTGTGCAACGCGGCCAGCACCAGAACCCGGGCAAGGCTTCTTCTCACCCCAGAGTACTTAAAGCCTCTCACCGGATGTTGGTGCTGGTCGTGCTCGCTCGTCGAGGGAACCTTCGTCAGATTGGCCATCTCCCTGCTCACGTTGTGGTTCTTGCCACGCAGCCAGCGCAGGCTGTTCTCCGCCCGCTCAATCTTCCTCCGCTTCACGTAATAAGCCGGCGACTCCGGCATCAGGAACTGCAACAGCAGGAACAGCAGCAGGATTAGGTTGACCAGGTTAACGATCTTAATTTCCAGGAAACTGCTCATCAGGACGCTGTAGAACATGCCGACTACGCAGGCCCCGTAGAAGCAGGCGCCCATGATGCCGCGCTTGCTCACGGTGCTGATCTCGGCGCTGTAGATGGGCACTGCCACGGAGAGAGCTCCTCCGCACATTCCGAGGATGAAGCGGCCGGCGTACAGCATGTTTATGTCGTAGCCCCAGGCGGTAAGGCACCAGCCCACGGTGTTCGGGAGCAGCTGGGCCAGAATCGTGCGCTTGCAGCCGCACCATCGCAGGAGGAAGCCCGTGGGCAGGCACCAGACCATCGCTCCCAGGGTGAGCAGTATGCAGACGTAGCTCCACTGCAGCGTCGAGGGCGTGAAGGCGTACGATTTGCGATACATCACCGAATCCTCAGCACCGCTGGTCCAGCCCATGGCGATGCCGAAAAAGAAGGATCCGATGTTGCTGTAAAAGGTGGCCTTGTACAGGCCAGCATTGTTCACGCGATGCACGGGATCGTCTGGTTCGGGTGTTATATTTCCTGAGTGCAATTGATTCGCAGACTTGGACTGCTTCACAGTTTCCGGCCTTGTAGGAGCTTTTTTCTCTGTGTTCAATGGATTCGCAGACTTGGAAGGCTTCACAGTTTCCGGCCTTGTAGGAGCTTTTTTCTCTGTGTTCAATCGATTCGCAGACTTGGATTGCTTCACAGTTTGCGGTGGTTCAGCAGCTTTATTCTCTGTTTTTACGTTTTGTTTAGCGGACTTGGACGTCTCGGGCGGCTCAGATTCCACTTCCACCGTCGGCGGCGGCTTTCGCCAACGACCAGACATCACCAGCGATTACGTTTTTACCAAGAAACCAGAATTTGTTCTCTACAAAATGTATGTGTATTTTTGTAACTTTGCTACTTATAAATTCACTTTCGGTCTACTACGTTTGGGGGAGATTTTTTCTATAATCAGAGCAGTTGCAACTAATAAGAACTAACTCTTAGTAAACTTATTCTTGAAGATGAATACAGAATCCTGAGGTGAGTGCAGACATTAAAAGTATATCTTTACCTTGTAACAAAACTAAGATGTTTGGGGTTAAAGAAGATTGGTTTCGCTTAGAAAACCTTTCTTACTTTAATTCGAAAGCTTCTTTCAACATAGGATCTTTCAAATTTATTGTAACTTAGCTAGTAAATTGTAATGTTTTAGGTAATGTATTATTATTTGCTTCAAACAAAACGCAGATACTTTCTCGGATGCTCAGACACTCTGATACTTAGCTTCCATATTTTCCCTTTAACTAAGAATAAATAACAACATAAATTCCATAGAATAGCCAAAAGAGCTGATCTCCAAAGGCTATAAGGAAGAGTATGCTCCAAGGCAGTTCCTATTTATCAGACCGAACTGTTGGACAAGTAATTATACAACTCATTATGCTTCTCCCAGCAAAAATAGCCCAGAGTGCCGAGAGGGGAAGAGCTTGGTGCTTGTGGGCGGGCGATTTACAATATTGCATTTCCAAATCCCCCGGACCGCCCCCAACTAAGTCGGCAATAAACTGGGATCTGCAAATATTTGTTTGCCGCCGGCCGGAGGATATGCACATGTGTGTGGATTCCCGCATCCGGAGTCGTATTTTGAAATCGTACGGGTATCTGTCGGGTTGTCCTGGTGTCCGGGTGTGTGTGTGTGTGTACTCCTGGTAAAGTGCAGATATTTATGCGTATTTGATAGCACTAATGGGCCATTAAATGCGTACGCAAATACACACACGTAGCGTGTGTGTAGTCTGTGTGTGGCTCCTGTGTGGCTCCTGTGGGTGGGTGCAAGGATGAAAATGTACCTAAGCGAATCTAAATGGCATCGGGGGCACCGAACATGCAAAATCATGTACTCGTAAATCTCCTTAATGCCAGGGGCCCCGGACGAACTGAGACACCCGGGAAAATGGCAGGAAAAGCGCTGGAGCAGGTGCCGGGGGTTGGGAGTTGGAAAATGCTCTGTTGGGCGTTGTGGGGTTAAGCATACACACACAGAGAACACGCATGGCGGATGCTTGTTTTACCCCCCAGAAAAACTCAAAGATGGAAAGGGAATTTCCGTAATGGAACTCGATATATACAAGGATGTGTGTGTGTGTTTGTGCTTGGATGTGGGCGTAAGGTATTACGTAACTAACGAAAATTAACGTTAATAGCCTTGAGTATCAAAATAATGGCACTCGCCTGTTGGTTGCCCTCTCTCCAAGGCTGTTTTCGGATCGGTTCGAGGGTCTCCCTCCCCCCTCCAAGCCCCAAATAAATTTCAAAAACTCATTCCGGACTTGGGAAAAACGTGAAAATATTGTTACGACCTTAGAAGCACGGGTACAACATCCTTGTGCTGTGCAAAAAAAAATATATTTTTGGGTTTCGGGTGAAGCATCTTCCTTATTTCTTATGGCAACATATCCCATCGACCTAAATTAGATTTTAGTCACACAATTACGATGCTCGAGGCGGTTAATTGAGAAAAGTGGAGCAGCGATTTTTAATGATGTTGTGATTGCGGATGGGAGGTTGTATCGTTATAAAGGGGATGCCTATATGGCTTGGTTATGGAAAATGTTATATAGTATATATGGTAATTACTCCCGAAATATGGGTCATTATATTTTGGGTTGGTAAGCTATCATAATTATCATTAAATATTTATTCTATGTAGTTTTTTCTGAAGGAAAAACTATCAATATTTATCTCATTAAGTATATAGAGCAGGAATAGAAATCATCAAAGTTATAATCGTTAAATTTTAAGATTTTTGGTGGTAAATTTTAATCTAACATTTTTTCTTTATTGTTATGGGTTCATTATTTATTTAATTACAATTATGATATTCATGTATACGTTAATTTCTACTAAAACCATAAATTCTTAGAGTATCTTCCTTTCTCCTAAGCTTCAAACCCAAATCATATTCTTTAAAATTTCAAATAAAACCCCCTTAAAAATGTCCATGTGAGGAAACATCTTGGCAGCGCAATTCGGTTTCCAACGAAATTGAAATTTCACCACCCACAAAATACAAAAAAATATATCCAAAAAAACACAGGAAAAAGAAGATACTTCGGCCCGACATTTTGTGAACTGTGTATGCGTGTATCGTTAATTTTTATTGGCGAACTCTCGAGATCCCCTTTCGCATTGAAATCGAATGAAATTCAGTTGCGGGTCCTTGTTTGCTTGTTGCTGGGGGGCGGCAGGAAATGGGTTCGGATCGGGAGGACGAAAACGCAATAAGCAGTTAAAAAATACTCGTAATTGCAGCGGGAGTCAAAGCCCCCGGAGACCGGAGACTGGCAACGGGAACGGGAATGTCATGCTGCACGGTTCATATGAGTTCCATTGTTGTTTCTTTACCAGGAACGTGCGCATCTCATCGACTCGATTTCGATTCCGGATCCGGAACCGCCCCTCCTGTTTCTTTTGCCTTCGATGGAGGACGAGGACAACAGCGGGAATGGCACTCGGCGGACTCGTTCCGCCGGAAATTCATGAATAAGAAGATGAAATTGCTTGTGGCACAGCACGCCCTGTCATCTCCAATCACAAGTTATTATTTTTTTAAGTTTTACCCAACTTTAAGAGATTTTAAGGGAAATTTAACGAATCAATATATGTATATAGAGAAAATGTTGGAATAATTTTAAACGTTTTAAATTGCTAAAAAAAAAACAAACCTTATAATGAACTCTCATCTAAGATATATCTTATATATTTTATTGAAATTATATTTTTATTGTAATTAAAATTATATACTCTTGTAGGGGCGCTATAATTTCCTGAGATTTCCTTCGACCACCCAAAGCTAACTTCCGCTCTCACTAATAATATATTGCATTCAAATTCTAATTCAAAATAACCAAGGATAAAATACATATTACACAATCATAGCTTTCTAATTACTTCTTCCTCAAATACCAGTTTTATGTTTTTCTTACAAAAAGAAAAAGTAACATGAAAATTTGAAGTTAAGGACACTCTGCAGTCGACCTTCTCCCATGGCATTTCCTCTGGCCAGTCCAGCCTTCTCTCGAGCCCGCCGCCATGTAGTTTTCCTTTTGTCCGTCTCGTTATTGCCGTAATATTGTTGGGTCCGCCAGGATTCCTCTGTTTTTGGTGCCGTCGCCCTTGTTGTTGTAGTTATAATGGGCTAGTGCCATTCTGGGCAGCGGCAAAAATGTTTCACAAATGGGTTCATATTTTGACGTTTAATGTAGCGAAAATGAAGCGGCGATTTATGGAATGCGCACGTTGCCCTCGCGACTTGGGCGCTTTTACCATCGCTTTTCCCGTTTTTCCGAGAAAATGGAGAGTGCAAATCAAGAATCAATTGCATTATTAGAAGCGATTCGCAATCATCGGGGCGTAAGGGGGTAAATTTCTCTGTCTGGCTGGGACGGGTTTTGCCCCAGGTTCTTTAAGGGTTGTCTGGGAGTACATTTTATGTCCTGCTAATGGTATTTTTAGACACAGCAAAGTATATAGTTTTGGGTTTTTTAAGAAGAGCAGAAATAAGTTTAATTCTACAGAATTTCACCATTACTAGACCTAAAACTATATGCGTTAAATTAATGTAATACATATTATACAGCTATTTTCCAAATTATTAATCTTTGAGCTATAGATCTATATATTTTTCCTATTTTTTGTCAGCCCCTCTAGATTAAAAGTTAGCTATATTTTGGCAGGAGCTCGTAACCTGCCACCGGTGTCCTTTATGGCCAATAGCGAATGATGAAAACGCCATCGGCTGCGGAGCTGAAGTTTGCCTAAATATGGCTAATCGACTGCCACGGGCACTTGAGGCCAGCAGTTGCCAGGAGCCGTTACCAAGTCCCAGTGGCCAACCCGAAGTCCGCCCGGAACCCAATCCCTTCTGGGCCGCACGCCGGGGATCAAGTAAATTGCGAAAACTATGTGCAAGATGGCCTGTTATTGCAGCCGAAGCGCTTGTAATGATGACTCTAAGTGTCGTTTCCTTAAGTGTATTACCTATAAAAAATTTATACAAACACGCTGCCGAATTCGTATACGATTTCCCACCACCAGGAGCCCTTGGAACACGGGCAGGCAGATAGTCCTGGAACCCTCTGGCCTCATCTGCCCCGCCTGCGATAAGGTGAGCGGAGCAGCGCGTCTTGGCGATAAAATGCAACATTAAGTTGCTGATTTTTTCCATCCCTCCTCGAGTAGCAGTTCATTAGGGTAGCACTGCAATCGGGCAGGGAAAGGTTGTCGAACGTGCTCGAGGTGTCCCGTCCTGTCCCACTCGGCAAGCTATTAATTGGTCATTATGCATGCAAATGCTCCGAATAAATTCTGGAAGGACATCGACATGAATCAAATGAAATATATGTAATGGAAATGGTTTCCAAGATGGAATCGGCAGTCATTGGATTAATTTGAATGAACATTCTGCTGGTTAAATAAAGATAACAATTTATTTCGAGATCAAAGCTCATCATATAACTTATTCGCAAAGATCTTTACACAGAAAGCAATGAAAAATATTTCCCCTTACCCTTTAAGCATTTTATTTAAGATGTCCTTCTAGTGAAATCCCTACAAATTCCTATTAAAATGAGAAATTATAAATGCCATGTAAATTGCAATATATAATGGCATAAATTCAACGGAGCAAACCAGTCCCTGTCTTCGTATCCTGCTGGGTATCCTCAACCGACATCCCACGAAAAGGGCGGCCGCTCCCTTGGCGCTCGTAGTTTATGTTTACGTAGAAATTAAAATAAACGCCGCAATGAGATTTATTCAATGTTTGTATTAAGCTGCGCTGTCCAGGAAGCAGGAGCGAAACCATCCCCCAACAGAGCAGCCATTCGGGGTGATATCCCCTTTGTGCGCGAGCAGGGTGCGACGGGTGGCCGAGTGGGTGGTTTTCGTCCTGCCACCGGATTTAAATTCTAATCTAACGGGGACAACGCCGCTTGGAGCGCGAGTTGCGCACTTATCCGGCATGGCGGTAATAGCTTTATCTGCCGACAGAATTATGGCCACTCGCCTGATTCATGATCCCGGAACGAGTCCTTTCTCGCCCTCAGCCCGAAAGGGGGGTGGCTGGGTGACTGGTTGGCCTTTTCCCTGCAGGAAGTCGCTGGGCAGCCATTGTGAAGCTCGGCCATCGATTCAAATGGAGAGTGATGGGCAGTGTATCGGCGCTTTTGTTCCGAGTGAATGGTACAGTCAGGGTGAGGACTTTAAATCGTTGCATTACTAATAGTTGTCACTAGATATTAGTATTTGAAATTAAATTAAATTTAATCTAAACATCAATAAAAACGAGAATTAAATAATAATAATAAATAATAATTTTACATTTAAATAAAACCAAGGTGTATTTTACTAATTTTAATTTAACTTAACTATTAGAAAAAACTATTTTTTCGTTTAATAGTTTCATAATTTTATACCTAAAGTCATATCCCTGACTGTGTCATTTTCCGCCGCCGTCAGTTGATCGACTCTTTGGCTGAATAAAGCCGCGGGTGGCTGGCTTGCTCTTTTGGCATCCGCATCCGCCAGCCGTGGCTGTATCTGTATCTACACGAGCAGCCGAGCAGAAGAGGAAATCCTGTTCGCCAGGGCGGAGGACTCCACTGAAAGGGGCTTCCACAACAAACATGGAAAATCGATACCAACATGGCGGGCCGCCAGCAGCCACCCCTGGAAAAATTCCCGGGGCCCACGGGCCTCAGCTGGGGGATGTTTGTTTAATTTTCCGCAGTGCAAGTGATGAAAATCTATTGAATGTGCGGCTGCCAAAGTCCCGAAATCCCCGCTGGCTGGCGTCCTGTGAAAATATTTATTCAGTGTGGCGCAGAGTGAGGCGGAAGTTCGTTCGTTTGCCAGGCATAGATGACGATGGACGGGCTCCGGATTCTAACTTCCAATCTGAACAGATATGGAGATATATGTGTGTAGATATATACACGGAGAAGGAAATAAAATGAAGAGGGGGAAGGGACAAGCCGTGAATGACACGCACTCGCTTAAATTGACATTTAATGCCAATACAATGACAGTTATTTTAATTGTGTTTGGGTGCTGCGGCAATTTATGTTATGGCTGTAATTGTTATGGCCGACAGCGAAGTGCTTCTGGGCAGAGCCTGGTTTCAGGTTGGCTTCAGATAATCACGGGAATGAGAGATTTGGTGGTTCCACCAGTTGATTTTAGCTGAGAACTAAGCTTAGTCTTGTGTAATATTAGGACAATTGTTGGTGGCCTGTTTGGTTGAAGGTTGATTGGTAAAAAGGGTTCTCTTTCCGTGTTGGAGTAGCTCCATGCAAACATGTTTAAAAAATATTTCTAAACAAATAACATTTAAGAAATTAATATTTAAAATATATAAACTACTATTTCCTGAATTTAATCTATTTCATGAATTTCTATGGTTTCAGGTGGCAATGCTTCGGGAAAAATATTGGATATACCCAAATGCTTAAGGAGAATGGACTGCAAAACTACTTACAACCCTATTTATGTTAAGCCTTTATCAATTTACTCTAAGTAAAATATATATTCCAATTTTAATATTTATTTTTTATAGAGTAACATCCATTGCTGTGACCTTAAAGACTTTCGAGAGTCCGTATATCTAAGAACCCGGCTCCCAAAAGCATAATTCTGTTTTAAAAATATACAAAAATTAAATTAATATATACAAAATTAAAAACCAAGACCCTTTAAGTCTCTATAATTTATTTTTGGGGCTCCTTAACCCGTTCTTTCAAGCACTTCGCTCCCGAACTGAAAACAGGTTCTCCCCGGGAAATGGCAGATGGGCCGCAGGTAAAGGTAAGCCGCTCCTAACTCGATTGGGTTCCACAGGCCACGGCCACATTTTAAAGCCTGAACTACGAGCGGGGGGAGAGGGGAATTTCGGTTGGGGTCCGGGGGGTATGCCCCATTGCGCCGCAGTGCGTCCACATGCCGCTAGATGGCGCGCAGGTCAATTTAGTGGAATTAATGGAATTGGAATTCATGGCGCGGAAATTGAATTTATGGCCCAAAGGCCGCCGTCCAAAGGCAATCGGTTTTTAATGCGCCATTGAACGCTTCGGAAACTGTTTGGCGATTTTGAGCAAACCGAAGTCTGGAATCCCTCGCCTGGATATTATTTTTTTTCTTAAAAACTTTTGCAAACTTTGAAAAGGATAATGCCGCACATAAATACCAAAAGGGGGCACGTAGTACGAGTAATTAAAAACACGTTTTGTCCTTTTTGGGGCCATTAAGGCGAAAGGCAGCAGAGAGAGAGAGAGAGAGACGACGAAGTTGGCCGCATTTCTCGCATGCCGCCGCCTGGGAAAAGTTGAAAATAAACTTCTGCGGCGAAACAAAGGGCCACATAACTCCGTGATGTCAACTTTCGTGTTTGGTTTCGCATTTTCCCGCTGTTTTGTTGCTGCTTTGTTCCCATACGGAACAGGGACTCACCTTTCTTGTCCGCCAGAAAGGTTGATTAACGCTGACGGATCACGAAAGGGGCTCCAGGCCCTCCTCGTGCGACTCTGTTACCTTTTGGGCCCTCGTTAGTCATTTCGCTGAAAAAGGATTCGAAACTGGGAGTTCGGAGCTGCGATTTCGGGAGGGTGCGACGTGTAGGGGATCGATGGTATCAGAGATGGAGTCATCGGAGGGTTAGGCTTTAAGGTCGTCAATTGGGCTTTAACAGGGGAAAGTTGGGCTCGAACGGCAGGGACTTAATTGTCCTGCGATTGATTACTGAAAAAGGTAAGATAAGTAGCTAAAAGGTAGGTATAAACAGGCTTTAATTTACTTCTTAACTCAACCCTGTAGAAATTCAAGAACTTTTTATAGTTTTCCCAATTTGAAGCCTCACTTCTAGCATGGACATGTTAATTTTATACCGGGAACTTGGCCAAGATGATTATATTTTAACAAATTCCACCCTGAACTCAACTCTTCTGCCAGAAATCTCTCCTCTTCCGCAGAACCTGGACCCCGGCCAAATTGTACAAAGTTGCGAAAACTTTGCGGAATTAATTTGTTAAACTTTGCTGAAATATATATGAGTGTGTATTAAGGACATTTTCGGGTTGGGAATGGTGCCGAACCGCAGGACCGCTAAGACCGCAATAAAGCCACATAAGCCCCCGTTACAGCCGACGGGCGAAATCCAATCTCGCAAATCAGGTTGATAAAGCGCCGGCACGCAAACCCTGCGACTGAACCCTTTTTCGGCAGCCCATCAAGTCATATATGGCCGCCGTAAGCCGGCTTTAATTACGCTTGAGCCACCCTAAGTTCAGGGCCACCGCTAGTCATCCACCCATTGGGCGACACAATTAAGCATTCATGGCTCCTGGTGAGCTTAAATTTTGACATTTTCCTGTTTGCTTTTCGGGCAATGATGCTGGGAAAAAGGGGAAAACGGACTGGCGAAAGGACAACACAGAGAGAGCTTGTCCGTAATCAGACACACGTCCTGTCCCTTTTCGCTGATCCCGGCGACCATTTTATAATGTGTGTATAGCAGCTCAGGACACCCGGGAGACCCATTGCCGTCGGCACTAAACAATTTTATCATTTTTAATCATCTGAGTGGATTTGGGGTGGTCTCGGACCGGGATTAAAAACTCATATTAAGTTATTATCGGGATGGCAGATACTGCCACGGCAGGACCTCTCTCTTGGTCTCTAGCTGGCGGTGAAAAATTCATGAAACTGAAACTGAAACAGAAACCCCCGGCGAATGTCAAAGCGAAGCTCGTGGCCAATAAAAATTCATTTCGACCAGACGATGTTTAAAACATTGTCTGCACTGCGGCAACAAAGGATTGCTGCCAAATTGGTCTTGAGGATTCCAGACGAAGGTGGTGCCGGAGTTGGAGTTGGAGAGCGGGTTCTCCCAGGCTCATGGTTAATGCATGATTTAATGCAATTTCGACCCGTTCGCACGCATTCTGCAGTCGCTGGCCAATTTGGCAGCGCATCAACACGCCATTTGGGAACAGGAATCGGGACACTTGAAGAAATATCTAGACAAGAGTTTATATTAAACTGTATTTAAACTACAAACTAATCCACTTATAAATGCATTATAATTTATTTTTAAGTTAACAAGAAAGTGTACATATTTTAATGCATTTCCTTTTAAATCCTAATTATTTTTTATTACTTACTATTTCTTTCTGTGCTCTCTGAACCGTTGGTCCATTGGCAGCTTCTCAGCCTCGACCCGGGCAGTGCACATGTTTCCATTAATGGGCCCGCATCCTTGGTGGCAAATTGGAGGCAGCCTCGTTGGCCATAACTCCGCTGCTTAGCTGCCATTTATGGCCTGTCGAGAGTCGGAGATGCTCCATTGTTTCGGCTCCTCGTAAGTGAATTGCCTTCCACGTTCCTCGGGAGATTTCAGCCATTTAATGAGCTTGCCATTGCCCGGGAATGGGGCTCTCGTCAACAATGTAACTAAACGGACTGAAATTGGCTGGTAAATAGGCAGGTAATCGGTGAGGTAATGGCAAAACCAAACAGAGGTTGGTTAAGGATCATGAAAAGATCAAAGCATTGAGTTATTTTAATGTCTAGGAAGTTGTTAAACTCCCTATAGTTTAAGTTCAAGATGGGATGTTAAGGAAGTAGTTCCTATAAGTTCATCTAGAAGCCGAAATTAAATCCTCAGAAAGTCCTGCCCATCCCCCTGACCCATTCTGCAGTCAAAGTACACGTTGGTTATGCCATAATTGCTACACGTCTGAATAGTATATGCAGAATGTATTCCGGGGTCCGGAACAAAGCCAAAGCCATTAGGTGGGGCACACTCTCATCCGCAGCTGAAGCTGAAGTGCCTCTCCGCCTGTTGTGAGTCACAATTTTAGAATTAAAACCCGAAATGCATAAATTGCCGTTAACCGCAAGAAACTTTAGCCTTGGCTTGACTCCAGCCTGTGGACTGCCGCTCCAGCTTCCATCTCCTGGCCTGGCCTGCCCTGCCCCATTCGCATGCTCATCCGCATCCTCGACTGCGGCGAAGCTCCTCCGGGGAGAGCACAAAAAGTTGCTTAATTTAATGTTATTTGCGCTTTAGCATATAAAGAATTTTGTGTCTTAATCTTTTGACTCTGCGGCGAGCACGAGAGCCTCTGGAGGCTTTGAATATGCTAGTGCTATTTATGCCCGGGACGTGAGTCCGAGCACCGCTCGTTCCATGAAAATGTATTTGTGCACCGAAAGAAAATTTGATTTTAAAAGGAATTTCATTGAAAGTTAAGTTAAGCTAAGAGTGTAAGTAATTTTGAACTTCTTCGGGTTTAAATAAGTATCTTTAAACATTTTTAAGAGGTAAGTTTACATATTTTTCTCTGTGTTTCTCGACTGACTCCTGCACACATAGACACTACCAAACTACAGCGGTGTGTGTGACGAACACAAAAAAGGGATGCAAATTTATTTCTTCATTTGCATATTTTAAGGAGCTCGCTGCGAAATATATTTTTTCGCCATCTTCGCCGTTGTGGACGTCGTCGTCTTGGTGGCTTTCCAATATTCATGCGCCTTTTGTGGACCCGGCCGAAACCCTTTCTGGCTCTGATGAAACTTTATGAACTTTGGCTTGGCCGCCGCGAGTGAACTATAAATTTGCGAGGCTCCGCTGATTGCCATTGTGTTTTACCCCCCTTTGGGTGCATTTCCCCGCATGTAAATCGCATCCGTATCTCCTGCAATTGTGCGCAATCAGCGAAATTGTAACGCAGCTCGTTTTTCAGCTCCAATCCCAAGAAAGATCCGCATCCGGAGCTGATCCCGCCGCGCGAGGCATCGTAAATTGCGCGACTCGAAAATGTTTTAATTAAATGCGTCGGGGCTGTTGTGTGGGAGTTGGCCTTAAAAATAATGTAATGAATATTTATATGACTGCCGAATCGGGGTTTCTCCAACGATTTTGGTAATGGAAAATATCAGCGGGTTGGGAGATGGTTGATTTAAGAGTTGTTTTTATTTTTATTAGATTATTAAGTAGAAGCTTCTGCATTATTTCTTTATATTTTATTACTTGTACTTATTGTTTTGTACATTTTTATTAAATTGGTGTACTTATTTGCTATTAATAATTAAGCTCTGTGTGTTTTCAATTCACATTAACTTGCCCAAGATGCTTTCATTCTTAGGGCTTTGCTGATTATATAGTCTGGTATCTGGGTATTAATTTTGATTAGGTAGTAGCTCTTCTGTAGATGTTTTCTCTTCATATGTAAAGTCAATCAAAGGGGTACATAAATGCATTTATAACCAGTGGTATCTTCAGTTGCAACCCCTCAATTATTGTTGGTTTGCTTTAAAGCAATTCGACGTGCAATTGTGAACACTTACACCATAATTATTATTTGCTTAAAGCTCATACCATACCTGTACCCAGCAAACTTTGTGATCTTTACGAAATGAAAAATACTCCCTTAAGGTTCAAAATGGTAATCCCATTTTCTGCGGTATTATTTCACCCTGATTTCCATAGAGCCAATCCCCCGGGCACTTTGCTTTAAATTCTTTTATTCCCAGCAAGTGAAATAAAAAAACGAATCCGAATTGGAATAAAATTATGCGACAATCTGCCAAGGTTCTGGGATCTGTTCGACCATAAATCGCATTAGAATGCGGAGCAGATCCTTATTGATTCACTAATCGAAACGAGAAGCCATGGAAGCAATGGCGACACACTCGGCTATGGGAATAACTCATTTAAGGCGCGGGCCGTGCGAGGAATCGAAAGCGATTATGCAAATGGGAACGCGGACGCCATGGCCGGCGATTTTCCGCCGAAGAGAAGAGGGGGTCACCGAATGCAGAAGACAAGGCAACGCGTCACGCGCCGCATAAATATCTGCAAAATGTTTCTAATAATAGTCGCCCAGACGGATATTAAGGGGGGTTTGTGGTGCCTCCGGGGAATGGAGCATCAGCTGCATGGCAAGGAAATGCAAAGTGGAAATAAACATTCTGAAAAAGAAAAACAGAACGAACATTTGCGTTTTTAATTTGTCCAACTGAATTTATTTAACACCCATGGCTGGCTCCAATACCATTTCCCTTTTGGCTCCTTTAAAGGATTATTTATGAGTTAAATATATAATCTGCATAAGAAAAAAAGGCACAACATATTTACACATCTTTTCTCAGATCTCAGATATAAATATTTTATGGCTTTCACAGTTAGTTCATATTTCTATGGATTTCATTGCTATGTATCTTAAAATCGTAAAAAAAATTTTTGAAACGATCAAAGCAATATGTTTATGTATATTCATTAATATAATTTCAATCAGAAATATTTTTACTTTTATTTATGAATTACCAATTCAGGAAAAGCCTAAATCTATTATTGTATTTTTTCCTGTGCATGCACAAATTGAAACCCAACTTCGGTTTTAATTTCAGCTTTTTTGCCGCCTTTGTTTCTGCACCAAAATGGCCATAAATAATAAAATTACCCATCCGCATTGCAATCTACTGATAAAAATATTTAATTGGCTTTTACTCGGACGGCGGTGCAGCTGAAAAATCGAATCGAAAAATCCGAATCGCATTTTTTTGCTACCGCGCATAAATCGCGAATGCAGCGATGCAAAAAGCCTGATAAATAATTTAATCGAAATTTTTCCACCGCCACTGCAGCGAGCTGGAAAAATGGAAAATGGAAAGCACGCACTTCATTTAATTTTAATTTACAATGACGCCGCTCCATGTCGGTGCCCGGGGGCGTCTCCTCCTAGGTGCCTCACCTGGGGATCCGGCCATTCCCGGAGATCTCATCTTACAGGGCTCTCTTGCAGTTATTTTTATAACTAAATTATATACGCCTGTCGTGGCAACCCTCCTGTCCACTTACAGCCTGCTCCTTGCCAAAGAACCCAGAGTCAGAGTCAGAGCCAGAGCCAGAGCCAGATTCAGAATCAGATCCAGCTTCGAAACCAGGGTCTCTCCTCCTTTTCCGGCTCGATTTATGGCGCACAAGGAGCGCGAAACCATAAACAGCTTTTATGGCGTTCTACTGGATTATTGCCAGCCAAGTCGCTCCGTAGCCAAGCCCTAGTCCGGCCAATCCCCAGATCCTTTTGATTTAGCCAGGCCCATAAATTGAGTGCCCCACATGCAATTGTTCCTCCATCTTCAGGGCCGCTCTTCAATTGCCAGAGTACTTGGTGTGGACCATTTGGCAAACGTGTTGCCAATATTTGATCGTTCTGGGCTTAAAGAGAGGGAGGTTTTAACTTGAGGATCTGGTAGATAGACTTCCTGTGAGCAATCTCTTGATTTCAAAATTATAAATAAAACCTTCTAAACTTTATTTTATGGATTAATTTGCAAACTAGACCTAAAGGAAAAGGCCTTTAACTAAGCCTCCAGCTAAGTAACAAAATAGTAAACCATGATTTATGTCTTTAAATATATAGAAAATATTATTTAAACAAGACACTTCTACATCAATAACTTGCATCAATAGTTTCTTAAACTAAACTCATTTCCTTTGAATTACCAACATTTGGACTCTTATTTCCATTAACCATACACCCGAAAAGCCCTGTTTTTTCGCTCTCTCATAAATATATGTAAAAGTAAATCGATTTTTCCTTTTGTTTTTGGCCCAAAGTATTTCCTTATGTAAACGGAATTCATTTATTGGTATTATTTGTGTTGTGCCCGCGGAGCTGTGTTACTTTTTTTTTGCTTCTTCTCGCCAAAGTTGTTGTGGGCCAGTTTTGTGGCGACACACATTGGTGTATTGTTGTTGCTGTTCCTTGGCACCCATCCCCCCGTGACCCCCTTACGCCCCCCTGGGGCTTATTCATGACGCATAAATCTCGGCGGCAACACTTTATGCGAACACACAGGCAAACCAGTGGAAAAATCGCCAACCACACGCCATGTACTCCTCGTAAATTTCGTGAGTAACTTTTTTACGAAATTAAATCTTGTTACAACAACAGCCTACAAGAGCATGTATACATTTATTTATTTATACGTAGGTATGTTTCTTTCTTTCTCGTTTTATTTTTGTAAATATATAAGTTTTGTTTTGACACGGAGAGAAAATCGTAATAAAGGAAACTTATTAGACAAGGTTCATAACCTTCAAACACTTTTCGATTTCGTAACCTTTAAATATATTAATATAATATTTCCGGAATACTTTCTTTGAAAACCTGAAGCTCTGCTATAATTTTCTTCATTATTTTCTTGCAGTTCATCTAAGGCCTGAGATTTTGGCGGCCCAAAACTGAATCTGGCCAAGAGAGGCTTCGAGGTGGGCGTTATGACTGGACTTGGTGGTGCTCTCAAGTTGTTTCTCTGTACCTTGGTGGTGCGTGGCTGGGTGGGTGGGGTCTTGAGCTTGAGCTGTCCTGGCCAACGCGTGTTTATTGCCCTGCAGCCGGGGGCCAAAGATTTACAGGCCAAGCAGCCGGGCCGCATAAATCTGTCCACTCCGCTGTCCCGAAGGGAATTGGAAAGGAGTGGACTTGTGGGCGGAGACACGACGGCTGCTGCTCTAGGAGGATCATGTTACAGGGAAACCGGATGGGGGAACCCATGGATGCGGTCAGCTAATTGTTAATGCACTCGCCATTATGGCCATGCACTGGGCGAAAAGCACCACGTGTATACATAAAATGCATTTTAATTACCCGCCATATATTTCACTTTAAGCATTTCAATGCAAATTGCCCGGCAAAGCCCAAAGAGGGGACGGGCACCGTATTAAATGTAATTATTTGGCGCAAATTGCGTGTTTAGGATTAATTATGATACGGATAGGCTAATAACGCGACCCAAAGTGCAAAAAAACACATTTTCAAATTATGCCGCGTCCGTCCATCCGCCGCTTTAAATGCGCTTTGATTGGCGACCATCGGATAGGATATATCGCATTAAAGTTAATGCCACGCACCTACATAATGCAGTTGCCGTGTGTGTAACTGGGTGTGCGTGATGGGAATTTAATATAAGCCCACTTTTGTTATTAGATTTAAAGTGCTGGTAAAATTGTATGGTAAGGGTTAATTATACACTAATTTATTAGAATATAAAATATTCAAAACAAGATTAAAAGGTGGAATGTGACCCAAAATTGGTTGTACAAGTATTTAAGATTTAAAAAGGAAATTAAAGTAAATGTTAAATCTATGCAAAACACAATATGAATATTTAAAAATTACAAAACAGGATTGAAAGGTTGAATGTGACCCAAAATTGACAGAATAAATATTTAATATTTAGAAGGGGAATTAAGTAAAAGTTTAATTTAACAAAAATTACAACTTTAAACGAACAAAAATGTTCAGCATAAATATTTCAAAATTACAAAATAAGATTGATAAGTTGAAAATAACACAAAATTTGACTGAATAAATATGATACAGATCTAAACGACTTTTAAATTAAGGTTTTACATATACAAATGGGCAGCATAAATATTTAAAACTTAAAGACGCTTTAATGGGATTTAACTACGTACCAAGTTCAAATTTAAATGAAAATATTTTATATAACATGAGAGCAGCTTTTATGGTAGTTTTACATTTGTACAAAACCCAAAAACCTTCTCAAATAATCGACTTATAAATAATTTTAATATTTTTATTCCGTTAAGCAAATTCTTTAAGCTTGAGTTTCCCAAAATATCCTGCAAAATATGTAGTCAATGAATTAGTGGCACTGCCAAGCTGTTAGCACACATGACACTGCATAAAACAAATTTAATTACGCCATTGTTTTCATGTTCGTGTAAATTTTCATGTTCGTGCAACGCCTGCTCTGAATTGCAGTTGTCATGAATTTCGCCCAGCAAAATGCAGAGGAGTCTGTGGAGGGTCCAAAGGGCAGCTGACAGGGAGTCCTGTTAATGGGGGTTCTAGGCAGGGAAAATAAATGGAAAAACCTTGAAATAGAAAGATCAAGGTAAGTCTAAGTAATCACCAAGCAGGTTGCATAATTTTTCACGGTATTTGAAATTATGATCTTGGCTCATAATTTTTTGCCATGGCTAATAAAAAACCTCAGGCAAGGTCAGAGGAACCTTCCTCATTAAAAACACACAAGTGCAGCTGCTAATGAGCGACGTCTTTTTTGCTATACGTACAAATCTGCTAACTCTGGCTTACCTGCACCTTTATTTTTAATGGCCGCCAGCGATCTTGACCTTGGTGCGAATTTTTAAGCGGAAAAAATAAAAAGAGCGCAGACACAAACACATTTTTTATGGCGCATTCCCGTTGCGTGGCGAACCGTTTTGGATTTGGTTTTTTAGCAAAAGCAGCACCATCAGCAGCCTTTGGAAATTTATGATTTATGACGCTGGCCGTGTCCAAATCCGTCCAAATGCCCGCATCCGTGACCCTTTTGCATGCGGTCCAGGATCCTCGGGGTTCTTAGCTCGGAGTTCTGGGATCGGGACTCGGGATTCGGCGGCTGCTGTTTTGTAAACACTCAGTATGAGTTCCAGTTCCCGCCTGCTTGGACGTTGCGGATCGGCTAAAAAACGCATCGGGAGCCGTCGTCTAAGTGTTCTTTGCCGGCAATACGAAATGAGTTAAAATAATGTGTGCAAAATATGAAAATCCATAAATGGCATATGTGCAATTTCCCTGGGAAAGTGTTAAGTGTGATCGGCAAAGCGCCATATGTGATGGATGTGTTTGGTACATAAAAAGTGGAAAAATCAAGGGGGCTAAGAAAAAAGTAGTCAATTTCCGGATGAGTTGGAAAAGCTATGAACAATTGGTGAGCTGAAGAAATGGTGAGTTCACTTAGGCAAAAAATAAAGGATCCCTCTCACAATTTATTACTGAGAACAAATGGAATTTCATACATTTTTATAGGATTTTTTATAACTATCTTTAAATATTATATATCCAAGGAAATTAGCATTTTTTCCTATTTTCGCTTTAACAAATAAACCAACATGCTTACCTTTCATTTAATATACATTATGCAGCCAAAGATCACATTAACTGCCTTTAAAATTCCCTAAACCAAAAGGGTAACATTCATCTCCCCCTTGCTGCCAAGGCAACAAAAAACTAAAACTCAAGAAGGGAAAATTGTTGAGATAAATCACAGACATGCCTGAGCATCTCATGCCTTCGCGTTCGTATCTTTCTCCAGATTTTTCTCAACGTTTTGAGTAATTCCGCGGAATAAGCGACAAAGAGCTGGACAGCCCCCAGCCCAAAAATAAAAGAAGAAAAAAGTTAAGTTAAACCCGCTCCAGGTACAAAAACAAATCTTGAGAGAGCAATAAACAACATGGTTGACAATCTTAAATCTTGCGACTTGCAGGCCATCCCACACAGATACGCGACTACACAGACAGATGCACTCCCAGATACGAATGCGAATGAATGTCGCAGCCATTATGGAACCCCTTGTTTTTGTTTTCCTCCTCGTTATTGTTGCTGCTCTTACCGAACACATTTCCTTTGTATACGGTGTCCGAACAGAGTCAACCCAATCCCGGTTTCGGATATTCGGAGACCCAGTAAATGTTGCGGTCATTGCTATGCCGGAATGCCAGGAACAGCAACAACAGCAACGAGAACGACGAGACCAGGGTTCAGGCCGCTTTAAAAGGCTTGGCCTGTTCTGGCCCGATATGGCCCATAGGTAGGTAGAAAATGCCAAGGCAGCCCCGGCTCTGTGCTCCCCAGATAGGGTACAATGGGCAAAGCAGGAGATATCTTCAATGAATCTTAGGTTAAAAAAAAATTAATAAAAATAAGTAAACAATGTGAAAGATACGCTTTTAAGTTCCTTATTATATAAATTAAATGCCATCAATTAAATTTTACATCTTAAAAATATAATTTTACATTGATATTTCCATTACATTATCTTGCATTTTTCTTTTAAGTGCTTTAAGAACCTTAATGATTCTGATGCACCTTTGACATATAAAATGTATCCCTTGGAAGGTTTAGATAGAAGGGATTCATCTTAAAGTTATTATTATATTAATATTAAATTTTCTTACCTTCAGCTTAAGCTCAACACCCACTGTAAAACCACTGACTTGGACCAAGTCAGCTCTTGGCCTTTTGGCGTCGTGTCGACTCTTTTGGCCACTTGGCCTGTTTGTTGTTTGTCTCCTTTATGGCTTCTTCTGGTACCCTTTATCGCTATCTCCGATTGCAGTTGGATTTTTCCCTGCTTTTTATTCCGAGTTTTAAACTTTGGGGTCACATTTTCGTGCTTTGCAGGTAAGAGGAGAAGGCAAACGAAAACGCTTTTCTCCAGCTACGTTTTGCGGATATCGAGTGTCTCACGTTAACCAGCTTTACAAGAACTAAACCAATTAATATCTTCTTAAATAAGCACTCATCTTAGAGTGTCAGTTAGACAGTTTAAAATCAACTTAACGACGTTTTAAACACTCTGCTGGAAATCAGTGCCCGGACATAAAGATTCAATGAACAGCCAAGACATAAAAACGCACAGACAACAAGCTCAGACATTTGGCATTTGATGTTTATTTAATTTGCCGCAATTCATAACAATTTCGTTTACGACATTTTTACTACTCGAGAAATGCCGTAAAGCAAACAGAAACACTGCCGTCGATTTGTTTGGCACACGCTCAGGTTTTTATGGCTCGCTCTCACTGGATGGAGTCCATGGACATGGACATGGAACTCCTCCTCCGACAATTAAACGCCATCATTCGAAGGCGAAAGTGCAGCCAGCACCCCGGCGATTTATGTGCGTTTTATAGATCGTAAAAGCGGCTCTAACGGTCGGGCAGATGATGATTTTACGACGTGTTGAAATGCCACCAGGACGAGCTGTTCCGCTGTGCCACTTGTCTCCTGGACCCTGACCCCGGTGTTTTTTTGGATCGGATCGCATCGGATGTGGTTCAAGTGCAGCGTCGTAAAAACTTCCTCCAGTCTATGGACTCCCACTCCTCCGTGACTACTTGAGAGAGCCGTAAAAGGGCTATAAACAAAAGTGGCGAACGCGGAGGGACCGCAAGTAGTCGGCCAGGCTTACGTGTCGTTATCCGGGCGGATTGTGTGAGCGATTCGATTCTGATTTGATAAGGATAATTATGTCTGATCGCCATAAAAAGAGACAATGAAGCCAAGGAGGCGGAAGTGGCATATGGCCAGTAATTGGTTCGTTAAAGTGGCGTTTGATGGTGGGAAAAATTGGAAGGGAAAGTCCTTGCCTTAGGTTTAGTAAATGTAGGGAGTTTTATGTTCTTCATTATTAGTATACATTTTCTTTACTCCTTTTTATTATGTATAGAACTTTGTCAGCGGAAAATAACTTCCCCTTAATGCACTCTAAAATAAATTAAGATCAAGTTCCAGACTGTTTCATCTCCTGCTCAACTATAGCTAATTGCTTGTATCAAAATATTGTATATATTCTACAAGGTGTGCACTTCTAGATGTGTATCTGCAGACAAAAAAAAAAAACGGAATGCACTTGCGGCTAATTGAAGTCGAAGGCGTCGGGCAGAAACAACAAAGAGCTAAAAGATATAGCTTATCCGTATCGTGCGCGGTATCCATTATTAAGCCAGCCGAAGACGTGTTGATGCACTGGCCAAGGGACCAGACATTACGAACATTATGGACATTACGGACAACGCAGAGCCGAAGACAGAGCCATTCGCGGACAATGAACAGCAAACCATTCAGCTAATGACGTGACTATGGACACTCGACGCATTTGGCAACCCAAAATGAAACAGAAGAAAAACCAACAGACACTGACCATTCCCAGCCCGAAGCTCCTGCCTGACCGGACTTCATTGTTATCACCCGGAATGGCAACGGCCAAACTTATGCATCGAAAGTGTTGTTAAATTACGCCAAATTGCTTAATTTCAATAATGAAACGAACCGAGCGGACGGGAACCACTCAATGAAATTATAAATTTTCGGCCCAAATGATATGCAAAGAGCAATGGAAACGCAGACTGATCCGTGATCGTGCCTCCTTATGTCTCTCATTTGGCTGCCCCTTTTCATTCCGATTCCGAATCTGATGCCGAGTGGGGTTTCTAAACAGAAAGAAAATTGTGGAGAGTATAGGGAATATTTTTTACTATATTTTCTATTGAAGGTTTGTATTTTTATGTAGAGTATTGTATGGGAATAAGCGTTCATCATTTATCAGCTTCAATAAGCTTCAATAAAGTATTGGTTTATATAGACTTTAATTATATAAATATAAATTAGTTAGTTCTTAACAATAAAATATTATTTAATTTAATTTTGAAAGGATATTCGTTAGTTTAAAATACCATTTGCAATCCTAACATAAGTTCTGTTATCTATATGAAATAATTGATTTACCCTCTGATAACATTCCTTAATCAAATAATTCAAAATAACCCAATTTTCTTTCCGTGTATATAGCTTCGATCCCGGCCAGACGGCGGCTCGACGCTTCCAATTTAATGGGCCCATTGAATCGCTCGTTAATGTTGCCTTTTATTTGGCCTTTTATTCGGTCCGCCGTTGTTGTGGCTTTATTCTCCTCTGTTTTAGTCTCTTGTTCGGTTATTGTTGCTGCAGACTTACTCAATTGTATTATTGTTTATTTATGCGAGCTTAAGTAATGCGCTGCAATTCCAATTTCAAAAGATAATTTCAAATTTACTGTCAAATAATTTATTAGACGAATGCCTCTCCGTCTGCCTCTCCGTCGGGTAGCTACTTTTCTGGAGCTTTATTGGGCTTCTTTGTTTGTTTTCTCCACAGTGTTTGTGTTTTTTTCCCCCTAACGAAAACACTTCTAAATTTTGTTGTGTTTGTATTTTGGAAAAAAGATAAAAGCAAAGCCGCAGCGAAAAGTTTTTATAAAGTTTTCGGCATTATTTATGTGTGGCCCGTCGTGGGCGTATACGTAATATTTTATAATTCCCGAGTTGCGGGGCAGTTGTTGAACTAGTTGAACCCATGCTTTGTGATTTGAAATAGTAGACAGCTTCGATGGACCATTGATAACACTTCAAGGCGTCGACTGTCGGATTAAACTATTGAAATTGATTAAAGCTGGTTTTAAATACGAATTATACTGTGTTGTTGGAGGGTGGAATTGGTTATTAAATTAAATGTTCTTAGATTTAACTGGAGCTGGGAAAAATAGCAGTGCTTAAGTGCTTATGCTAAGACAACTATTGTATTGACTAACAATGGAATCATCTTAAATTTCCTCAAATCTTCCTGAGTTTTTAAGACAAATATCATAATATTCAAATCCCGAAACCTCTAAGGATGTTAAGCTGTTTAGGAAATTGTTCTTTAACTGTTACACTGTATTGTTAAAATTTAATTTAGTATGCAAACCTTAATTTTGTCACCATTATAAATAGTTTATTTTATTTTATTTTTCCTTTAATACTTTATTTTTCCCTTCCGAGTCATATAAGCTCTCCTGAAGATTTTTTGCTTTCTCAGTCGACAAGTTCCCTCCTCCTAAAATGGCCCATACAGCACCGTTGTTTATCATTATAAAATATGGATACTTTCGGCCGACGCCATCTGAGTTGTTGTCCAGTTAAGTGCAGAATTGTCGGCTCACGTCCCGTCCTGCAATGTGTCTACTATATTGTTGGGACAGTATAGTAGTATATATAGTTAGTTATATATAGTAGTTCCTGCCGGATCGAGGCATTGCCCCGATGGAGGCGTTCAACTCCGCGGCATGGCAATTGAATGGACCGGAATGGCCTCCAGTCCAGGCGTCGCTTGTTGGCACTTTATCATGGCCGTGTATCATAATTTAGGCAGCCATTCCACCCACGCGGCAAACAAAGAGACTGAATGCGATCCGTTGACATTCGGTGCGAGGCGGCGCTGACTAAGCGGCCAAAAGGCCGAGGACGTGTGCAAACCTGGCCAAGATGGCCTGGCCAAGATAGCCACAAAACGCTGACCACGCCCACCTATCGGCCCTGGGGGCAAACACACAGAGGGCCATTTCCTGCGACAACATTTTGCGCTTAAACACTCGTATTAAGTATAAAGCATTAAGTATTGAGCAGGAGCAGGAGCATATAATGGTTCTGTTTTCATTTTGCGACCCAAAAAATGGAAACACTTTGCTCCGGCCCCATTGATTAAGTGGATCGATTGCTGGCCAGCAACTGGCTATCAGCTCTTGGCCCAAAACACTGAAATTAGTTGGCATTTTAACACGAACACCTGACACTCGAGTCCGGCAAAAAGCAGCAGCTTCCTCTCCTCACATGTGAGGAATGGTGGGGGTCTTAGTTTCTCTTTAGTCAAATGGATTATATTACAATGGGGAGAGGGAGAGGTTAGCGGGGATGAAAGTAGCCGTACGTGGTCGGCCATTATCGATGGTAAACAACACTGTGAGAAAATTAGTAATATATTTTATTATGATTTTCCTCTACATTAAATGGTAAAAATAACAAAAAAATTTACATTTTAAATATTGTTTTTCACTATATGTTACCAATGTTTTTAGTACGGAACCTAAAAAAATGGGCTTAAAGATAGCTTAGTGCTTAAATGTATTAAAATTAAATAACTTAGATAGAGCTTGACTTCAATAATATCCCTAAATATTATTCTACATTAAACTAGTTCTTGTTAAAAAAATATATTAAAAGTTATATTTGATTTTTGGTTAGTTTTGCAACTTGTTCCTTAAAATGTTTTCCCGGTGCCGCTATGGGTTATTGATCGATAATTCCATTTAAGCAAATGTTCGCGTTGAGCACCAGAATTGTCCAAATTATATGTGTGTGGCCTCTGCTTCGGGAGTATATTAAAAAAATATATGCCCAGGTTTCCTCAAACGCGATTGCAACTCTTTTTTTCGAAACTCTGGTAATAACAGGAGGCAACCAAAGGAGCCAAAGAATCGGGGAATCCGTGGGGTCCTATCACTCCCGTGTGCGTTTGTCGCTGGATCTGGATGCCGCCAACTCATCAGAACCGAACCGAACCGAGCCCATCTTCATCCACATCCCCATCGCATATTCACATGCACATCCAGAAGATGTATTTTCACTTAAACGTTTTACTCGTCGAATAATGGCTTTAATGACTTTAATGGCGTTCGGATAATTTGGCCGCCGGGCAGCTGCTCCATCTCCATCCAGCTTCAGCTCCATCTCCATCCGCATCGCCATCCGAGCTGGCCATTTCGTAATTGACGAAAGTAGATGGCCGGCGGTGAGATGCGATGCACATCGACATCCACATCCACATCCAGGATGCTCATGCGAAATGTATATAATTTGTAATTGTTGTTTCTCTTTAAAATGCACTCGACTGCAGCTCAAATAATTGCAATGAGCAGTTGCAAAGTGATCTAAAGTTAAATTATTGCAATTAAATCGAGTTTTCTCCTTGGGTTCATATCATTTTGTTAAGGATGGTAATTGTTTCGCACGCAGAGTTTCCTTTTGGGCCTAAAATACTAAATAAATAGGAAGAACTTTCTAATATCAATTTAATAAATTAAAGATGACCTGAAATGTCACTAAACTGTTAAAGATTTTATTTTTTAAACACTATACCTTCATAGTAATATGAATAAGTCAAGAGCACTTTAAGACCTACGCACCTATTGTTTAAATATTAAATTGAAGTACATTTATGATTTGGTTATTATTTATGATTTGGTTATTAATTTAATGAATTAATTTTACAAGATTTAAAGATTATATTTTTCCTAAGAGAGCTACACCTTTGGGTATTTCTTTCTTTAGGCAATTGATGCACCTTTGCACGTCATTCACCCGCCGAGATTGTCCTTGAGGCAACGAAAAAATACACCGAAGAGGACGTAAATGGCAGTTCGTAAAAAAGAGAAAGACAGGTATTGCCAAAAAAAAAACACACACACACAGTAAAGAAAGATACCAAAAACGTCGTCACACGGCGACACAAATCAAAAGGTGCAACATAAAAAATGACATTGAGAAAAACAGATAATTAAGCCGAGTGAAGAAAGAGGGGCAAGTGGAAAACGGGATGTTTGACCCAAAAAAAGGAGGGGGTGAAATTACTGCTGCTGCCGAATGACAAGTCGCACATTTTCAAAGAAATTACCCAAAAAAAAAAAAGAAAATAGAAAGGAAAACATTGGAAAATGCACATAAATAAGCGGACGAGAATAGAGGAGTATCTGGAGGAGAAGAACAGCTGCCAGGGGACTGAAGAACGAAGACCAAAGAAGCGTTGATGGAAAGCCAATGGAAAAACAGAGGAAAATAGACGGAAAAGGAGGGAACATTTCCAAAATTAGTCAAACCGGGCGAGTCAATTAAAACGAATGGAATGGGATGCCCGGCAGTCAGAATTATTTATCGGTTCGCTTATGGCCGAGGAGCTGCTACTTAAAAACGCATTTGCCCGCGGCAAATATCTTAATATTTGTTTACGAAAACGCGAAAACATTCTGAAAATGTCGTCCCGCTGAATTTATAATGGCGCAGACCCGTCGGATGTGACTTTTTAATTAAAATTCCGAATGCATCGGCGGTCGAAAAAATGCTTTTATTATTTTAATTACCCATTTCGGACTCAGATGGCCCCGCAGCGCACTCAATATTAATTTCATGAAAATAACTTCTCTCTCAGACGTGTCTTTTGTTTCTCCTCCAGTCAGCCAACTGGGGTTCCAAGCCCCCGAGGTCCCAGGGTTCTCTCCATCGAAAAAGAACTCCCAAAACATGGCAAACATTCGGGGTATAGATACGCATTTGTTCGGCGTTCGATAAACATTTATTGGGCAATCCAATCACGGAACTCACGTCCCCGGGCCGTGACAGTTTCGTTAAAATGCCTTTTCTTTATCTGACTTATTTCTCTCCTTTCTGGCTTTCAGTCTTTCTGGCTCTATGTTGCCAAGCTCTTCGAATTCCACAAGAATTATGTTTGCCGTATGAAAGAGTGATAAATAATCGATTTTTGTATGCAAAACGTATCGGTGGAGACTGAAAATGAAATCGAATCTGAATCCAATGATGGAGTTTATTAATCAGTGGGAAACAAATTGATTTATAGCCCCATATTTCTTTGGGTACCACATTAAGTTGCCATTATCTCAAGGAACGAATAATATTGTAGATTTTACTTTAAAATAATTGTGGTCGTATAGATTCTTAATTAGATAAGATGGTCCCTCTGGTAAATAAACCTTTTTTGGGCTAATGGAAATTTGCATTGAATTGTATTTGATAACATAAAAATGGTTTGTTTTTAAAATCGAATTTAATTTATTTTTATGTTACAAATTTTATTTATTTTTTTATTTATTACTATAAAATAAATAAAAGGTTACAAATATTCTGGAATCATGTTCACCATGTTCCAGTCTGTCTAAATATGTGTGTTTCTAAGTAACACTCCTTTATTTCTTCAAAAATAAATTAAATTAAGCTTTAAAACTAAAATAACAATTCTAGTTAATGTTATTATTTAATTTTTTAATATTATTATCTGTCATAAATGGTATTTATTATTTTACCTATTTGAAGAATACAAAAAAATAAAACTCTGAAAAAACAATTAACAAAACATTATCTTGTGTTACTACAATAATATTAAATTCCATATTTTAAAGATAATTTTTATTTAATTTCAAATTTAACGGTACATATGAAGACATTTCAGATTCAAATGTAATAAGATTGTAAACATTATTTTTTTTTAGTAAATAAATAAGATACAACTTACTTTTTTTAAATATCCCATTGGAAGATGCATTGGTTTGTGTCATATTTTTTCTCTATATTCATAGATGTTATTAAAAATATTAACAAAATCTCCTTAGTTAAAATATCAAAAACTATAACCCCTCTTCTTTAATCTACTCCCATATATGAGCGGGGTCAAAGGCCACAATCCGATGAAGAAAGCGAGACAGACAAAGACTGAAAGCATCAAGACGGTGATTAGACGCATAATCTGCTATTCGAGGGGCAATTTGTCACCGCAAGGCATCGCCGCTGCCACTGGGCCACTAAAAATCATTTAGGGCGAAATAAAAATATTTTTTACGACGTTTTTATAGTTGTTGCAACAATCTAATAACAATCCAAATAATTATCCAAACAAACAACGAACAGCGACGGCAAATGTCAAAGCAGAAAATCTCCGCAGAACAAGAAGAAGCGGCAGCGCTGCGTCAGGCCCGGTTTTCTCCGCTGCCGACGAAAATGAGCCATAAAACGGGGCCATAAAACCCCTGTGCGAAATGCTACTGCGCTCGGGCGATAGGCCACGCCCCCTACACGGAAGCCATAACGGCCAAGGCAAATTGCCGATAACTCAAAAGTGCGAGGGAGCGAGCGAGCTGGCGAGTGCCTGTGTCAGAGCGAGATGCAGCGAGGGGTCTGAGCGAGAGAGAGAGAGGGAGCTGCGCAATAATGGCTGCGCCGGGCAGAGAGAACAGTCCGAGCGAGATGGCCGCCTGCCCTTCCGCTCGCTCGCGCCGCCACGTGTCGCTCTCGCATTAAGGCAAGTAAATCGCTGGCCGTTGAGCATAATCGATACGCAGCTCTTCGTGAGAATTGCTTTTCTCACGCTCTCCGCAGTCGCAGTCGCTGCCGGCGTCGTCGCCATAACTGTCGTTGGTAATGGCCGTTTTAAGTGCGACTGAGATGGCCTCATAATCGTTTGCTGAATGTTGCTCAATTGTCTCCCCGCCGGCGCTCTTTTTTGGGGCTCTCTTTGGGGCACTCTCTCTTTCTGCGTAGCTCTGTGCTGTTTTTCCTTTATGCACACTTTAATTAGTTTTGTTGTAATTGTTGTAACTACCTAGTGACCACTTTACTGCCCAGAAATCGCCTAGAAAAATCCTCTCTTCGGATGGGGCTCTCTTTTTTGGGGCTTTTTTCGCGACCGGCGCCAGAGAGCCAAGGGAAGAGCGAGAGCGAACTAGAAAAGCGCGCGCATCTTCGCATCCCTGCACGGCTGCCAGAATGGGACATAAAATGTGCCAGGCAGTTAAAATGTAGATTTAAGTAAGTGGAAACGAGATCGTTACGTTGGCGCATAAAAATAAAAATCATTGTGCTCAAGCACTGATTGAAAAAAACCCCGTGAGAAGCAGAGGGAGAGAGAGAGCAACAGGCGTCGTGGAGCTGCGTTTTCCACTCGCTTTTCCTTTGAGTGGAAAAGTGGAAACGGAGCAGCGGAAAAGATGAGCGCCGGCGAACATGTTGCGAGTGGTTTTCCCTATCAATCAGAAATCACCTTAAACTCGTTTTTTTATCCGCCTTCGCCGCCGCTTTTTAAGATTCTTTTCATTTTCGTTTTATGGTTTTTATGCGGCTCTTTACGACTTTTATGACTTTTATGGGGTTTAGTGCGTGCCAAAAACGAGGGGAAAGGCAATTTTTAATTGAATAATGCCGGCGTCGGGGCGCTGTTGTTGGTCTTGTTATGGCTGTTTTCAAAGGCGGCGGGCGGCCGGGCCAGCGGCGACGGTAATTAGCCAGAGATAAACATTTAATTGGCAAATTCAAAATTGGAAATCGCCATGAAAACCACGCCGACTTACCTCCGACTTTTCCGCCGCCATATGCATTCTAATTGGGTCAAAGAACTTTAAAAATCCGCCTGGGTGGCATTTCTGTGGGTGGGAAATCAGAAATTTTAATTTGAAACATCATTTTTACCTTTGAAAAATTTATTTTTATACTATGACTCAAACTATGACACATATATGTGGTTATATATGTATATGGTACATAACTACAAATATTTGTATTAATACTAAAATGCATATTTACTTTTACTTAAAATGTTTTTTTTTTAAATAAATGTCTATTAAAATACCTTAAATATTTTCTTAAATTTAATAAGAATCTTTAACATTCTATTACATACTGTGTATTTAATAAATTCACTTAAAATGTTCGTTTTAATAAATTGTGTCTAATGAATTGTAGCAAAATAAATTAATTATAGTAAAAATGCTAATTTTCAATTAAGAAATCTTTTTTTTGTATTAGAGAATATGTTTTAAAAGCAATTTACGTTTAATTTGAGTTTGAATTGCATTTCTTAAACTCTACTTAATTAAAATGAATTACCATTGGTTGTTTTCAAAATTATATCAAAAGAATAATGGGTTTTATTTAATCTTACAAACATTTTATATAGTCTTTAAGGAAAATCGAGAATTTTAATAAAAAAAAACTTTTAAGCTATTTAATTCCTCTTTTCATAAAATTTTTTGATAGCCCACAGATATTTATGATAAATTTGCAAAGACTTCCAAAAGATGTCTACCCATTTACCAATTTAAAGTAATAAATATTTAATATTTACTTGTTACTAGTATTTATTTATTAAAACCAGAAATAATATATTATAATATTACATATGAGAATTACTGCTCCACCATAAATTGTATACCCCATCTCCCAACTCAAAGCCAGGAGGAGAAACTCATTGGAAATGTCCGCGTGCATGGAGTACCTCAAGTAATTATTGTTTTCATGGACTCTTTTCCAATTATGCACCGGGACAGAGGGGCTGGGCAAAAAGGGTAAATTGATAAATTATAAAAAAGAAACTTAATAATATAAATGAGTCGCGCCGCAACCTGTCGCATCGGCTCACAAGTCAGGCGGTAATTGGCAAACCGGAGGCACTGGCCGCGGTTAATTGCGGCTTTTAATATATCCTGACCCCCTTCGCTGGATTTTGTGTGCCGCGGGAAGTGAGTGTAAACACGACATGAAATACTCGCCGTTGCCACTTGGCCACCTCGAAGTGGCCCGGAACGGGACCCCCCGCAGCACCTTACTCCTTTCAAAAGGACGCAATTTATGAGGGCCTGTGTAATTGCCACGCAATGCTGCATCCGCATCGCACACAGTTTTCAATTTACAAAAACAAAAAGGAAGAGAGAGTGGAGGGGAAAAAAAACAAGGAAATTAAAAAGGAAAATATGAAAGAGCCGGAGTGCCTGCGTCCTTTTGGCACGGCACGTCGAGCGGACACATGTGGATCGCCGGCGTGGAATGTCCTTTTAATGGACTTGCCACTCTCACACTGCGCCGCATCCTTTCGCATTTCGCCTTTTAACTCCTGTTCCGCGCTGTTTGATTGCCGTGAATTGCTGTCTGCAGGATTTTTATCCTTTCCGACTGTGTTTTGTTCCATCGACGCAGATGTCATATATTCTACCTCGTCCTGTCGGGCAATTATGACCGGTAACAACAGCTGACCAGCTGGCGGGACCCGAGAAAGTGTTTGAGAAGGTGAAAAGGTTAGTTTTTACCTTATATTACGAGCTATATGGGTTGTTAGGATTCAGGATAATATAATAAAAATATATTATAAGATAATTCTCTGCCTTTTTCGATTTTAAACTTTTTCTCACCTAATTCCTATCATAAATTTCTAAGAAAAGATATTAGTATTTAATTAGTTATTTCATAAAATCCCCTTGATCCCCTTTTATGATGTGTTTTATATCTCCTTACTTGACCTTCTGTTTAAAAATACTCAATAAATAATAATAAATAATCAAGTTCTTTCGAGGGTCTTAAAATGTCTCATAAATGTTCGCAGAACTGCTGACTCTTCTCAATGGTTTATTTACACAGCCTCCACAGATGATGCATGGTACAGTTGGGCGAAGAGGTCATTGTGAGTGAGCTCTGGAGAACCCTGCAACATGAGGCTTGTAGCTTGGAGCATCATGGCAAGTGTCAGTGTCACTATACCCTCTTCCCCTCCAAAAGAGCTCCATGGATACACAGATGCGATGGCGGCGTCAAATGCGACGCTGAATTTATTACGGGGGCTTTATTTATGCGCTTATCGCGTTGCCGTTGCCAGTTGCCAGTTGCCGGCCTTAGCACGTTGTCAAGTGTTTATCTTGGCCCCGGACCCGAACTGGTACCAGTACCCTCATCCAAAAACCAGATCCCGACCGGAGCCAGACCGAAATGAAATACCAAAAAGCTTAAAATTGAATTTATGGCTGCACCTAAATCATGCGTCAACGAAAAAAAAAAAAAAGCAGAAACAACTTACGAATATGCGAGTGTTTTCGGGCCTGTCGCATGATTTAGTGCCGCCGAGCGGCAGTCGAGAAATTTAAATAATAAATATTCCATAGTTACACAAAACGAAAGGCACAAAGGCCACAAAAATGGTGGCCCAAAGCCGATCCAAAACCCAATTTCGAATCGAAAATCAAAGCGATTCGTGTAAAATATTCAAAGGGAGCGCGACTAAATCAAAACGCTGTCGAAATAAAGCGTTTGAAAATTGAATTTGGCTTCGGCGAAATTGAAAAGCATTTGTAACGGAAATGAAAATCGTTCGAGGGTGGAAACGAACACAACACAATGACTCCGGCTCTGAATTTAAATTAAGAAATTTATCTTTTCAATGACTTGGGTCTTGTGTGTGTGCCACGCCCTCGCCTTTGTTGTAAAAGTTTTTTATTCTTCTCGAGCATCTCCCACCTTTTTTCGGCCATAAAAACAAATGAATTCGGTTTCTTTTTGTTTTGGCAAGCGTTTTCGCCTTATCTCGTTTTTGGGGTTCTGAGCCAGAAACTTGATATTCCATATTTTCTAAGCATTTTGTTTTTTATTCAATTTAAGAAACGAGTCTCTCATGAAGTTATTAATTAGTTATTAGTCAGCAAAATATATTTAATGCGACATTTTTCACCTCTTCTAAGCTATTTGTACACCGAGCGGAGAGAGCAACGATTTCAAGCGTTTGCCAAATGGTTTTTATGGCCGACTTCATGGCTAATAAAAATTTGCATTGTTCGGTCCGCAAAAACGGAGATATATACACATATATATAAACCAGATCGGTGGTGGCCAAGACCGCGGCTTTCATAAATTAGCTAACCAACTGCCAGGGGAATTAGCATACAAAATTACGCTGCTTAAAGATAAATACCTTAAATCGGTTGTTATTTAGAAGTCCATAACATAAATTCGAAAAGCAAATAATGTCATTTGTCAATGGGCTTACGAATTTGGGGGCTGCAATATTTCCACAGTTTTTATTACCCCGACAATGGAGTCGGATTTTGGCAATTTGTCGATCAAGGTAATGAAATCACGTGTTAATGGAGGGGGAGTACCTTACCGTAAAAAGTTACTTTGAATACATTAAAAATTAATTCGAGATTAAGGATTTTAATATACCAGATTTATTTGAAATGTACCCTTAAATGTAGTTCAAATGTTTATATAGTTCACTTGGTATAAAGACCCATATCAAAGCTATTCCTCCGCCCATTTAACACTTTCCATTTAATTTTCAATTACAGAGCATATAAATCGTCCTGCCGTCCTATTTCCACCCCAGGACATGTACCACTCTCGAGGACCATTCACCATTTTGGGCACATTAAAAATTCCAAACGCATCGAGGTGAGTCCACACCAGAGTCGCCCTGAACATATAATATTGTATGTGTATGTCGTGTACATTATTTATGGCTGCTTCAGAGTTGCTGTAATCAAAACAGGGATTCGGACGAAGTGTCCAGTGTCCAGTGGAGAACTGTGTCAGTAGAGCCTCCGCTGGAAGGGTGCAAAAGGATTCGGGTATTTGGGCCAGTTGGACAGAGCCCTTGGGCCAATTTGTGCCATGTGTGTGCGACGTGTGTCCCTTTTGCCAAAGCAAAAGGCCAAAACAGAGGGCGAAAAACCAGATACAGATACAGTTCCACCTCCAGGACTGACCAACGGCCAATGACCGGAGCCCGGAGCCGGACTCGAGTCTGAGTTCGAGTTCCAGAGGCCTCAGCTCATTTGCATTTTCAGGAGCTGGGACAGGGAAAGTGTTTTTCAAATTGCCACTCTATCTCCTCAGCTCTGAATTCGTTTTCTTTTTTTTTTTAATTTCATTTGCCGGCTGGCTGGTGTGTTGGTTTTTCTAATTAACAGAGGAATTTTCCATTTCGTCTGCTTCGTTTTTTTTATGTTATTTATAGTTTTTGATGCCCCGACCTTTTGACCTCTTCGCATTTCGAGGGAGATTCGTCTATTGGCGGCTGAATTATGCCCGAACGGCGATAGCCATCTAATTAAATGAGTTATGGCCCCGGCATAATGCCGAGTATCTCGCGCTTGCCGCCTAATCCCGCCCCCGGGGCTGAAACTCGAAGTGCCAACCCCAAAACCCAAACCCCCGGCCTACATGGAGTTAGATAGTAAAGCCCGAGGGCCGAGACTTGGGCTCGTGGGGATTTATGAGATCGCATTTTGCATAGTTCGCAATGGCACACAGTCCGAACTTGGACACAATTCATTTTGCCCGGCCACAAATCTCTCGTTTTGCATTCGGCGGCCATGAATCATGGACTGGCGTAGCCGTTGGGCTGGGGAAAGCACTTTGAAAATGTTTTAAATCCTTACCATGGGTTTGGGGGAAAGAAGTATACGAATTTTGGGAATTATTTTGGAAAAAAAATTGTGACAATTTTGGGTTGTTATTGAAGGTTTAAAATGAGTTATGACTTGCTTTGCAAGAGTTGCTTTATATGGATAGAGTTAAGAACTTAAATACGTTTATTTTTTTTATTGAAGAATGTTCTCTATTTCAGAAATTGAATACAACAAATATGTTAACTAATACAAGTCTTGAATTTGAAACCCTTTACAACAATTATTGAGTAATTTCTGGGTTTTTTAAGGGAAGATGAAGGAAAAGCCTGAGCTTAAAAACCATATAAAATATTTAGTAAATTATTATTTGCCTCGAATTAAGACTTAAAGTCTTTACATTTTAATCTGATCCTTAAAATATGATTTATTAAATCGATTTAAGATGTCATACTGAATATGTATATTTCGAAATATTCTATAATTCCACACAGTTACCTTTAATTACCCTTTTATTGTTGCAAGTAAACCCTACCCACTGTACGTAACCCGTTAAATGCAAAGCCAGTTTCGGGTTGCCGTTGAATGGCATCGGAATTTATGCACATTTTATTGACCAGCTCGGAGGCAGAAAAGAACGGAGCAGCCCGGAGTTGGGAGTTGAGAGTTGTTTGTTGGCCCAGCAACATGTCCGAAAGTGTTTTATGGCCATACTGGGCGCTCGAGTGGCCATTTTGGGCCGATCCGGGACGGATCAGAGGGGAATATGCACATATCCATGCATATATATTCCGCCTGCACATGCACTCTCCGGACTTGTCCGACAAGCACTTCTCCACTCCTGAATACAGATGAGGATGGGCCGCCGGCAGCAGCAGCAGCAGATGAGTGGCGTACTAAATACTAAACACCCGCCAGAATTTGCAGCTCTGCCAGCCCTGATTTATGGCCGCTGAAAAACTAGAAACTAGAAACTAAAGCCGGCTTTAAGCCGAGGGAATTAGATTTAATACTGAGTCAACGAACTGCAGTTCAAAGTCAAAAAGTCAATTAGAAGACGACGGACTGTGGCCTGTAGTCTGTAGCCTCTAAAGTGGAGTGGAAATCTCGTTAAAAGCCAATAACAGACGCCATTAAATGTGCATGAAAATTAAATGAAGGAAGAAAAGCCACGCGACCACTTGAACTTGAGCGGGAACATCAATTTGGTGTGCAGTAATTCGAACTGACCTCGCCGTTCCAGGGCAAGTTCAATGGCATTCGGGTATACAAAAATGGGAACTGAGAAATGTGAAATGAGCAATGAGAAAGGGGGGGAACGGGGATCCAAAACCACCATGAGATAAGAGAATTCCGATAAGTTTAATTTATTCGAACCCTCCGCCATCTGTTGCAAGGCCTGAGGACCAACACTTATTCAATCAACGCGATAGGCGTGTGCCCAACTCTAATTATAAATCCGAATATAAAAATATTGAAACATGCTGGGTTTTAAATTAAAAAGGAAGAGGAATATGGTGGCATTAGTAAAGGGTAAATGATGGATAATTAAATAGGAATTATTATTAGCTTTAATTGCATATGAACCTAGATGAGGGATAAGAGACTTCTACAGGGTTTACCAAATTAATTTTTCAACTCAAAAAAACCTATTTGAGTAGGCTCTAAGAATTGCTAAAAATACATTACCAGACACCCAGTACTCTCCGCCTTAAAAGTCAAACCAAATGTCAACTGTTGGGTGTTACTGTTCCCAAAAGTTCAGTACCGCTTGAGTGCTCAAACGGTGAGGTGAATACTCCTCTCTACCAGCTCCAAAAATCAAAATTTTGTTAGTTCACTTTTAAAAACAACACTAAATACACAAAAAACGTTATGAATCGAGTTCTGGAGGATGTGATCCAACGAAATTCGAATGTTGTGGATCGCATCACCATGGAGCATACTCATGGCTATGTTGTTTCCGATAACGTAGCCGGTGCGGTGGCCGAGACCTCGTTTGACAACACGAGTGCCCAGGCCATAGTCAAGCAGATTAACGGACTCTTGGTGAGCACCTGCCAGAACGTTGTGCGGGACATTGATCCTGCCAACAGCCTGTGCTTCCTGAGATTGGCCACCCGCAAGTTTGAGTACTTGGTAGCACCGGAGGAGTACTTCACCATCACCGTCGTTCAATGATTTTCAATGTTAAAAGGTAATGGGTAGCTATTACTATGACCTTTCAGGGTAGCTTGTTGTACTAATATCCTTTTGGAACTCTGCTTTTAGCCTTCTCTAGATGGTATTTCTTTTGGCAAACTATCGGTAAGTTTTGGTCACCTTTGGCGCAGACTTCTTTTGCTAATCCCTTTGTTAACTTCTCCTAGAAATCTTATATTTGGGCATAATTCATTACAACTCATAACAACTTTGTCTCTCGTTTACCACTCCATTAAACTATATACATCTCTTTATGTAACCTGCTCTGGTAACCAGATCGTGTAAGTCCTTACATCCATAATTTAACTTCTTCCAATAATCTCCCCTTACCCATTTCAGGAAGATAATTTTGGGTCGTATATTCTCTCATCAGGATCGGTTTTCGCTTCGCAGTGGCTGTTACTTCGGCTGAAGTATTATTGATGTCGTATTGCTCTCATTTATTCTTTGATGTAACGGTAGATTTTAACCATGATGTATTGATCAAGTCTTAACCGCGCCATCCATAAAAGTTGCCTAAACCTTTTAGGAGTAACTTTCTGAAATACTGCCAGAGGAAAAGTTTTAGGACCTGGTTCCTAAACTCTCTAGGCAATTTTAAAACTTAAAATGTTTATGAAACTCTGTTGATTTGTTTGAACGCTACACAATTCTGAACTTCAGGAATTTGACCTTGTTGGACATTAGACGCTATCCAGTACATTGGATTTCAAGAATTAGTCAATAATAATACGAAAATTAAAATATATTTGGCATTTACATTCCCTCATAATAAATTGGTTTCATTTTGGAGGGGATGGAAACAAAAGTTAAATATAAACATGGAAATAAAATCATAAAAATAAGTTACTTAATAAGGGTATCTGTAAAATATTAGAAATAAAATTGACAAAGAAAATCTTGATCATCGGGGTGCCCTTGCTCTCTCGAACCCTCTTGAATGCAAAACAAACTCGGTAAGGAATGCTTAAATCAACAGGGCTGCCCGAAAATCCTTTATAATTCCCCGGCGACGTTCCGATCCTGATTATTTACGACATGGCTTCATCGGGCCGGGAATCTACAGTCTGCCCATACCGTGATCCTATATATCTGTGAGAATGCGGCTTTCTAATGCGATAATTCAAGAGATTTACTTCTGTCAACATGACCATTTTGTAGCCGCTCGCTCGATTTCGATTTCGATAGCCAGTTTTCGGGGTGGAAATGTGAAAATGTGGCACTGTGGCCTTTGACCTTTTTGCCTTTTTTTGTGCGCTTCCATCTTGCTGCCACAATGGATGCTGCTGGCTGTCTGCCTGCCTGCTATTTTAATTTAAAATGGCAGGACTCGTAACTCATTTTTACGACGCACCCTCCGGGCAGATGAATGTATCTATGGCCACGGCCTGTCCTATTTTTACGTACCCTTGCAGGGGTTGCTACAATAACTTATCTGACTCTCAGCCCGACTTCAACCCGAGTCCATAATCGCTCCTGGGGTGCTCTTTGTGGCACTTTGTGAGACTGGCTGGCTGCTAGCTATCTTTAAGCAGTTTCCCATTGTCTGGCCTCGTTTTGTGGTGCCCGGGCGAGATGAGAGTATAAAAATTTGTACAGAAACTTAATTCAACAAAGGGCCAAGCCGGGGCAAGGTCGATTCCCCCCGATTCTCTGCCCCGGGAGCTGTCAGAATTGCGCACTTCATTTCAGGCAGCGTGAAATGAAATTACTCCACGGTCCATTCCCGACTGACGACTTAATCTCGCAACGATTCGTGCGAAATTATCAATGCCCCTGGAAATTAGAAACACTTTGAATTAAATTCGAATAAAACGTTTTCCAGGCACCAGGCCGCTTTTCATAATTCCAGTTTTACGTCCTCGTCAGGCGGCAACTATTTCCATCTGCCCAGTGTTCACTGTACACACACACGCTCTGTGAATTCAATTAGGCTGTGCGGCAAACCTGAAAGCGGACTTGCAACGCCACAAGGCCTCAAATAATGACTTGATTTGGTAGATTCTAAATTTAGGTTTTTAATTTATTTACTATATAACTATTTAAAACGTTTCTGCCTTCTATGTCAGGTTTCTTATTTTGTAATTAGATTAATATTGTTCAAGACTGAACACTACAATTGTTTCTCTCGCAATAAAATAAAATACACTTTACAAAGTCAATTTATAAAAATTCTAATTGGTAACTTTTATCATATAAATCCTTATTTAGCTTAAATTAAGTTTATTTTAAATACTTAATTTAATTATTTGATTTTTTTTATAGTATCAAACAAGGTTATGCAATAAATAGTCAATAAATATATTCACTTTATATAAAAATAGTCAAAATAAAACATAAGTCATAAGTCAGAAGCATATGTATATTTATTACAAATTCGAGTAATTACGAAATAGTGTCTAATGTATACTTAAAGATAGATTATATGTACATAATTCCAAGGCAACTTATAAACAATTTGTTTTTTATATATAAGTTAATGTAAAACTTTGTCTTTGGATTATTTAAATATAATCTATCTTTAACTGTACAAATTAGTCATTGGTTGCTTTTATATTAAATATTATAAGAAACTAGCTGACCCGGTGAACTTCGTCCCACCTTCCGTGTCTTTTTTCAGTGAATGGCGTGTCTCGGCTGACACGATTGAAACTGTTTTGAAGACACTTCGTGTTTTTCGGCCCTTGCTAGTGGCACCTTTCGGTTGTAAAATAGATGTTGCCGATTCTCGGCCTACGATATCGCCTAATTTCTCCAATCGGTAAGAGTTTCGGGGTTTGGATCAAACACCGCGCAGAATATAAGATATACACTATAAATATTATATGTACTATAGGAAATATAAATCAAATTTCTTATGGGCTTCGAATGAGTCTTTTCATTAAAACGTAAAAATACTTCAAACTTTTCTTGTAAATGTACAATTTTATAATGATCCAATTAAAAAACTCATTCTTGAAGGCTTAAATATATATTTAAGTCCTAAAAACTCAAGCGAATAATTTATACACCTAAGTTTTTAGATTCCTGAAAATTGAATAAAAAATGTCTAAAAAATGCCTAAGACGTTATATAATTATGCCCGATTTTGTGTACTTTCAGTTCCCGACGGCTCTTTGGAGAAATGGGGAGAGGGAGAACAGAGAACCGGTACCCGAAACCCCAGAAGCCAGGAGAAAGAGCGCCTCCGCCTCGAAATTCTCACTCAAACTCAAACTGGCAGAGGCCAAGCCCATTTTCCTGTCGACGAGTGATTTTAGTGGTGTTTTTGCTGTTGATGAAATGCCGGACTGAATTTTTTTTGTGGCCCGTTCAACCACCGAGCCACATTTCCAGTTTCAACTCGCAGCGGCGCAGACGTCGCTTGACTTCACCGGATGAGCGATTTCTTCAAAAAAAGGAAAGACTCTGTAACACAAGGAAAAAATACAACAAAAAGTACAGCACAACCCGAAGAAATTAAAAAAAGTTACCCCTAACTAAAGTTAGTTAATAACTACAACTTGCCTTGAAATAAAACAGGAAATAAATGGAAAATATTAAAATATAAAAATTTTCATACTTTACTCGGAGGTGCAGCCTTTTTGCGCCAGATGGCGACACTGCGCTGCATGCGCCCTCTACGGCTTTGTGTCAAGGCTAGTTTGAGGGTCACTTGCTTCTGCTGCAGTTTTAGCACCACTGTTACTCCTTTGAAGTTGCATGAAGTTTGAGAGCACCAGAAATTCGACTCCGAATTTTCGATGTTGTTCGTTAAATAAAAAGGAATCCGAAAGTAGCGTAAATTTTGTAGCAAATTTCAGAGAGTTTTTTTTTCAGAGAAGAAATCTAAAAATAATAATAATTAACTCTATCAAAAACATAAATTTGTTCGATTTAATAGAAGATTTTAGATTTATTTCTTGATATCGTTCATTTTATACCTTTTAGCGCTTATATTATTTAAATAGTAGTAATTCACTTGTATACTCTTGTAGGGTTTTTTTTAAATTGTTAATTTTTTGTTAAGTAGTTATTTTTCTACTTCTTTCTTAATTATTTATTTAGTAACTATTTTAGCAAGCATTTATTTTTATGGCGATTTTTGATTATTAGTCTACTTATGTTTCCAATTCATTGTTAATAATAATAAATTTATAATCAAATATTAAATAATACATTTTTTTTTTAAATTATGGATTTAATTATTGAATTTATTAATACAAATTTGTTTACATGATACAAAGTTTTAACGGAAAATTGTAGAAAAATGTAGAATAATTATAGGATTTATAGAAATTGACCCTATGAATATGTTTGTATGTATTGGTTTTTTCCTTATATTTTAGGGAGAATTTTCACATTTTAAAATAAAATGTATTTGAAACTCAAGTAAATCTCCTTACCATATATATTTTGCCTTAAATTTTTATGTTAATGTTAAATATTATTTGCCAAATTCCTTTTAAAATAAATACCGCCCTCCCCCAAAGGAATTTCCATCCAGAAAGATACACAGAAAACACTTTCGTCGCGAGTCCTTCCATTAAATTGACCAATTTCCAAACCGGCATTTTCCTTGCTTTTATTTATATTGCCTCGTTCTGGATTTGCCCACTTCACTTTACGATCGACGGACTTGTTAAAGGGTCAACGGAGCATATTGCCAATCAAAGACTTCAATTCAATTTCCCCGGCTTTTCCAGAGACTCGCAACTCGATAATGGCAATGGGATAAGGCCAAGTGCGGGTGTTGCAGCGCAAACGATTCCATCCAAAATCGGAGCAATCAAAGCATCAAGATGTCAGTAAACGCGGTTAAGACAACAAAATTACTTTGAGCATCGTTAGGGCCACGATTCCGGCTTCACAGTGGGGAGACTCGCAGTTGTTGCGGGGCGGGAAAAGAGAGGAAAACATGAAAATCATCTTTCAACGCGATGCGCTTTCGACATTCGCTGCATTTGCAGCCAAGGAACAGTACACACCAATCGCAATCAGGTGAAGTGGGTACAAGGGGAGGCAGCACATGTGATGGCCAAGAAAAAGAGAAAGAATCAAGAAAAAATCTGTAAAAAATATATAGAAAAAATCAAGCCAGAGCAGGGACAGCCAGCAAGTGCAGGGAATCGAAACCAAAGGAGGCAAAAGACCGCTTTTCATTTGGCTGCCGGCAATGTCCATGGCGGAGCATCCAGTTAAGATTTCAACTGGTTTTGTGCCCAGTATTTCCTCTGCTTTGAAGCTTGGAGAGGGCTGGGACCATAGCCATTATAAGGCCATTGGAAAATTAACAAAAATATATTGTTTTCTTGAATAGTTTTTTGCCATTATTTCAAGAACGCTTTCTTGCTAAGATGTTAATTTGGTGTTAAATAATTTGTATATCATACAAACTAAATATTTATAAGTTTTTTAATGCACCAAAAAAGATATTTCTTACACATACATATATTATATTTATTGCTTGAATTTTATTTAAATATATTTTTCCCCCCATTTGGTGCCACAGTTCAAGCTGCAGGAAGTCTTTGGGCAATGCCTTTGTCTTGGCGGTCTCCTCCATAATCCCCCGCTTGCAGCCTCAACCCACCCACAGCACACACTCCCAGATCCACCTCCCACGCCTCCCTGTGACCCCTGACCCCTGAAGCAGTGCTCCCCTGCAAACTAATACCCCTCTCCTAAACCCATGAATGCAACTCCTCCATCTAAGCTGATGCAACACCGATACAAATACAAATACTCCTCCAAATCTCCCCTCTCTTTCTGGGCCCCTGGTGCCATCTCTCTCTCTCACGTCGTCGTCGTCGTCGCCGCCTTATTGTTCGTCTCGGTTCAGTTTGGTTTGGTTCCGTAAATTACACTTTTGATTTTTAGTGGCCGTAAAATAATCGTAAATGTCGTGGTTATTGCGACCGAAAGTGCCCATTTTGAGTGCTTCCCCCTTGCAACGCGGCTCCCTCTAACTGATATTTTCGCTCAGTGTGCAGCTTGTCGATGTCGGACACACAGCCAGCGGAGGCAAGTCGCTCGGATTGGGACGTGCTGCCACTGCACAAACAGCACGAATGCCCTCCAGTGCAGCCAGTTGTGAGGAGAGCTAAGAAACATTTTATTTTTTAATTGAAGAAAGGTGAGAAATGTCCAAAATATGTACTTAAGATAAACCTAAATTAAGAGTTGAAGAAAGCTATCAGCTTCAGTTTTTATTTTATCATTTTAAAACAATTGAAATTTATATATTTTATAAATATTTAATTAGGTTTCTACAAGCATTAAAGCTTGCTTATATAGCTAGAAACCTTTCAAAGAAGTCTTTAATTTGAAGTGATCTTCTTATCTATATATTTACTTGTAAAATTAATATTTCTCCAGATAACTTGGCACCACTGATACCTTCCGTGTCTGGTTAAAAACCCCTCCAACACCCCACAACCACCCTGCCTTTTTGGCCAACTCGCTAAGCAAGCTGCACTTGTTGTTTTTAATAAGTTTCTGGTTGCTGGCCTGGCTTTTTGTTTCTGCTGCTGGCTGGCTGGCTGGGTTTCTTCCTTTGATGTTTCGATTAAGTTCGGAGTTCGCTTTGCCGAACTGGTTGGTTGAGTCGTCGGTCCGTCCGTCCCTCTTACCTCACCTCTTGGTTATTCCCTTGGCTAAGGAGCATTTTGGCTTAAGTTTATGGCCATTTCGCTCGTTGCGCTGTCTCTGCGCCTTGTGTTTCGGTTTCTGGCTTGATTTTCTTGAGCATTTCACCCATTTACCATTTACCTTTAACTGGAAATTTTCTCACATCGCCGCTCTGACGCAACTGGTTGCCCATTGGCCCGCTCACCGCTTACTAGCTCAGCACTTACCCGCCTCCCTGCGGTACCACCGCCCACCACCACCGCTCGCAAATTTCGAATTTGATTTTATTGTTATGATTTCAATTGTTTTCGCAAACGTAAACACACTGGAGATTTCCAGAGCAGGCCATGTCGAGTTGTTGGTTAAATAATTTCCCATTTTTATAGCACTTCGCCAGGGAGATTTTGCATTTAACGTGGAGTTGGATTCGGGCTAAAACCGCAGGGTTTATTAACATAATGACGATTTCAATAAAATAAAGATTCTGAACTTAATAATTATTTTGTCTTAAAGTTTATATAAATCGTAATAGATATATGTACTTATTTATATAATGGCTTATACCATGGCTTTGATTTAAATACATATACAAAAAGGTGTCCCCAAACATTAATTAAACATGTAAATACCTAATTGAAATAGATTTACAATCCCACAACAACTCCCTGATGGCCCAATTTAATGGCTCTCATTATTGCTGGCCGCCTTATTAGCATTTACAGACAGACAGCCATAGAAGTCACATTAAAAACGCCCAATTTCCCGAGAACAATTACAAAACAGACACCGCCGAAGGTGATCATAATATGCTCTGGTGATCCCGGAGAACTCCCAGGACCCGAAGGTCGGTCGCCTTCTTGAAAAACTACAAGGAAAAAATAACAACAGAACGCCGGAGTCGAAACCAAATCAATTCATAAATCATAAAAATGTGTCATAAAAAATATTGCAGCCATAAATGGGAATGGGAAATGGAAATAGTAATGGTAATGCTGCCTTTCAACATGTCCTCGAGAGCGGCGTAAAAAATGCCAAGGCGAAGGAGACTTTTTAGCTGACCTTAGGAGATTTGTTTTGACTCGCTGCTATCGCCTCTGCGCTGATTCCGATTCCGATACCGATCCCAAAAAGAAAAGGACACCCAGGTATTGTCTCTCGATTATTGCCGGGCCCGGTAATAAATCATAAAAATATGCCCAGATCGGAAAGCCTCTCGTTACACGGTGGATTCGTAAATCCCCTGTAAAATTGGTGGTGGCCCGAGGTAGGTACTACTCTGTGTATATGCTATATGCTCCGATCGCGCCCTCCGAGCATCTGATAACAAAACCACCGGCATGGCCAAATGCCCCGGGAACAAAAGGGCCAACAACTTTCTCTTTTGCGCCAGCACTCGGTCCACATTCGGGCCGCATTCATCCTTGCCAAATATGAGAATTTTGATTTATTTCTCAGATGCATACTCCTGTGCTGGATTGCTGTTTGTTTGGCTGTCAGTAAGAGGCGCCTGCAAATATTTCCCTGGATCTGCATGGGTCTCTATGAGTGTCCTGAATTGTGTTGGAAAAATGTTTACAGATTGGAATTATTGAGTACTGAATTTAGATAACTTTATTTAGGAATGTAAATACAGTTTACTATCCTAGAAATAAAACGCTTTAAAGTACAACAACTTTATTTTAATATTTTTTTCTTCTGAAATAACTAAAACTATAAACCCCATCACATTAACACATCTCCATTGTACAGAGATGGCTTCATTTTCTTCATTTATGCCACATGCCTTGGTGTGTCAGTGCTGTACTTGTGACTTGAAGTTACACCCGCTCCTTGGGTGATTTACTACAAGCAGATGATTTAATATAACCGCATATATGGCATATATAGCATAAAGACACACGCACACACCCGGCCAGAGTGCACTTCAGATGCATTCGAAACAGGAACCCGTTGAACAGGCCCAGATACAGATATGGATTCAGATACAGATACTTATGCTTGGACCGATTCGGATGCAGACACATGTGTTGCCACTGAAGCGTACGTTCTTGGAGGAAACTCGGTGTCGGCAGTTCAGGTTCCACCATCTTGAAAACCGACGCCCCTTGGAAACGGTTCCAAGGCTGAGATAAGGGTTGGGAAATGGGATCAGTCAGGGGATTTCCTGTAGTTTTTTATTGGAATTATTTAAGAGAAAATGTTCTTAAAGGCCAAATGAAATATATGATTAAAATTAAATTAGTTTAAAATTGTTATATAGTATTACTAAATACAAATATTTTAATAGATGGTTTATTTTTAGAAAATGAGTTTAGAATTGCTTGAGAAGTAATTAATATTTTTAATTATATAATTATGGAAAAGATTGCATTTATTTTAGTTAGATTTTCGGCAACAGTATCTAAGAAATATAATAAGTAGCCACTTCTCATTCACTCTCGCAATAAAAAAAACTAGGACAACATTAATAAAACTACATTCACCAAAGATTACATAACTTTCTTACAAAAAAAGAAGTCAAAAGGCTAATTCGTGTAAGGTAATAAAAGAAATTTCAATTTGCACTTCTCCTGTGAGTCCATGAAAGAACTGCTGTAAAAACAAATAGAGTAAAATATGACTACATTTATGGGCGCCATCAAAACGTACTTCCTCGAGTGCGTAAATCTGGGCGTCAACGAGCTGCGACCTTGCCCAGCGCGTAGGGCTCACTGGCTCATCATCGCGATGCTGGCCAAATCCAACGTCAAAACAAATCGTTAAAATGCCATAAAAACCACTGCCACATCCATATGCAATCACTAAGCAGCCGGAGCAGCGAAGGCAAATGCATTCGAATAAAATTTTACCGCCATTTCCTTGGGCATCATCATCAAACTAACGGCGGCAGCTTCCGAGGCACCTCGTAAAGGCAACGATACGATGTCTATGGGGCCATCAGCCTCGCAGCTCAGATACAGATTCAGATACATTTGTACATCTCGTGGCGAGGCAGGGCGAAGGGGATATCACAATAATTATGGCATACGTCACGGAACTTGGGTTTTTATGTCTTTTATATTGATTGTCATCGTGTCACACTAACAGATCGTAAAAAGGTCGTAAAGTCCGCAGACTCAAGCCGGAGAAAAAGTCACTCAGATGCTCAAACACATCTCCATCCCCCGAAGGCACTCAGGATCACATAAAAAGGACACTCGAAATCAGGATGCTCGGATCGCTGGCTCGTTGAGTGATTTTCCCAACGTCCCTCTGTGTTTTCTATCGAGTTTCTCCGGCTTTCGCTCTCTCTCTCTCAAGTGGCGTCAAGTCGTAAAAAGACCATAAAACCTAGGTCTGTGTTTGGTATTAACCGCAATTTGTTTATATAGTTGTTAAAATGCCATTCTATCTTGTTCCGCTCTGTTCTGCTTAGCATTTAATTGCCGACTGCCGGTTTCTCTTTTTACGAGCCAATAAAATTTATTTTACGACAATTTAAATGGTTTCATTTGCTATTTGGTGGCACGACTCACCGGTGCGAGGGTACGGCTCGAGCAACAGGTTATATTTTAGCATCTTGTCACACTACTTAACGATGGCTGTTTTATGGGACAGCCACAAGTGGGTTTATTAACCATTAAAAGGTCCTTAATCCTAGTCATAAAGTCTTACATTTTATTACTTAATTCAATATACCAAACAGTAAGTCATATAAAGAATTACATTAATAATTCACTTATTGTATTTATAATCATATTTAATTTCCCAATTTTATTCAAATAATTGCTTCATACTCTGTTATAATCCAGATTTTTGTGACCTTATTTCCACCTCCAGAGAAAACACCACAGGCGCCGCGGGAAAAACGCTTTCGGCTTGATGACTTAATCCGCCGCAAAGTGGCTCAGCGGTGCCGGAAAATGCGCTCATCCTCATTACGGGGGTCAGGAATCAATTGCGGGCCCGAAGGCGCTGTGAACCAGCCACCAACTAGCTGCTTATGCAAAACAGGCTGGCCAGAAACCAGGCAAACCGAACCGAAACCATACCAAAACAATAGAAGGGCCTCCGCGGACACAATGAAGACATTCGGTGCTACCTACTAATCCTGGCAATGAACCCTTGACTTCTGGCCGCAATTCATCAAACAATTGGCAGTTGGCCGGGCATTTGCATTTGCATGCCGCTGCTGTCGGCAGCTCCTCATTTCCTTCTAACTCCCATTTCCCGTTCCAGTTCCCGCATCCTAATCCAAGGATCGAGGAAGGAGGACCTGGGCTGAGGCGACTAATTGAGCACTTTTGTTTGAGTGCGGTGCCTCGCGGTTTTCGCCTACTTGTTAGCTGCTGGCCAACAAATCGCAGGCCCTCCCACACACACTTACGAAAATATTATTCCTGTATTTAAATTATGTTGATATGTGCTTTCAAATATATTTAATATAATTATAACATCTTAAAATGTATTCGAAACGTAGATTTGGTTCAAATGTACTTGAAAATGTTTTCTAAGTTTCATAAATTAACTTCTCACTTCTATAAACTTAGTTTATGGATATCTTTTAATTTATTCATTGAATTTATTATATAACTTAAACAGGAAATCTATTTTTTTCTCAGTGCACCATTATTAACTGGAGCGGTGCAAGCCAGTGCGGAATCCTTTTTCACTTGCCACGGCCTGCGAAAACGTGCAAAGTGGGTGTAAACGGATCGAAATGATGATTGTTTATTGTAATTTTTATGACTGCTTTGCACACAAACACGCCGAGGCGCCGATGATTGCACTCAGGGGGTAGCAAGGCCAACTTGCCAGCCCGAACTTGTGGGCAAATCAGCCACATCTACTGGCCAAACTAAGGGTGTGTGGGAGGGACGAAGGCATATCCCTTGGAAGGACTACCATAAGGAAGCGGTTGGAAAGGAGTCGCCGGCAACGACAACTCCAAGCACTTGAAAACTTTCTAATTAAGCCATTTGCCAGATAGTTATTGATGGCAGCAAGTAATGTGAATGGGCGGAAACAATGGCAGTGATATGAACATCAAAATTACAGTTCAGGAATCAAATTCAACATGTTGTCAAAGACAGCATATCAAAATGGAGACATTATATTTAACAATGATCGAGAAATCTTTGATTTGTATTTATTATCAAAGTATCAACTTGTTATGAACTATTTTTAAAGATAATTAAGTAATCTTACAATGAATTATAAACTTTCTTCAAAAGTAATTATGTTACTTACTTAGAATGAATAATATTTAATTAGTAATTTATTAATAATGAGCTAGTACTGATTTTTATCGTGTAAAATACTTAATAATTATTAAAAATAGCGTTCAAAACACTCAAAGATTAATCTATAAATTACATACCCTTTTACTATCTATACCAAAGTATTGAAAACCTTATTCCTTAATGTTTTAAGACTTTAAACGGTTGTTTACCTTTTAAATATATTATTAGTTATACAATATATTCCTAATAAAATATAAAATTACACCAAACAGCCTCACTTCTTCTGCCCCATTTCTGAGAAATATTTGTTGATTGAAAAATAAATTATACAGCTATCCTTAGTAACCTTTCTGCTTTCACACTCTTGCACAAGAAAATGCCTTCAAGTTATACAATAAATTTTCAATATTTATGGCACGGGGCGGTGGTAATGATCCCTAATATCATGTTCTTAAGATCTGATTAAGGATTTTGCATGCTCAGAGATGGCAGCTTATCAATTTCAATCAATTTACCGCAGCTCAGAGATAATTTACTCCCTAGATGGACATTACGAATCCATCAGGTTGAGTTCTGCCAATCGAGTGGCTATCTCTAAGAATCTTATTCTCTATGTGCCACATGCATCGGAATCGGGAAGAGGGGCTCGCACTAATACGCAACTATTACCCGGGACTGGTTTGCTTTATGGCCAGAATCGCCCCCTGATGGGGGGAATAAATTAAGGCAGCGTTTATGGAATGGCGCTGGGGGCGGTTATGATGCATTTTTAATTGACGTTCATTTGAAGAAACGCGGAGAGCGCTTCCATTCAATTATGCGCCGTTTCCAGTTACCGGGTTGCCGGTTGCCAGTTGCCAGTTGAAAGTCGTCAGTCGCAACTCCGTCTCGTCTGCAACTCTCCGTCTCTGATTGTATAGGCCATAAAAGGCGCTCGCAACGGTTTTGGGCCAAATTGCCACTTTGTGTGCAAATTTGAATTGTGGAAATGCTGCGCATAAAAATGGAAAATCGCGCGCCTCGCAATTGTTGAGCCATCCCAGATGCACCCGGAAAAAAGCTGCCCTTTGCCATTTTATATTGATTTTAATAGAAACCTGTAGGACTTTTCGTTAAATGAATAAATAAATTCTAGGAATTTCCTTTCACTTATTAATTGAATAATATACTTGGATATTTTATTGATATTTCTAATTATCGCTGTTAAGATTAAATAGCACTTTATATGTATATGTCTCTGAAAGTTTACAATATAGAACGGGGAGAATTCCAAGGAACTCAAGAATCTAATGCTTTGATTATTTTTAAAATTAATGTTGTGACTCTTTTTAATAATTCCTTGTAACATTTTGTTTTAGAAAATATAACTATATAACGAACATTTCTTTATAACAAATGGATTTTCAGAGTTACAGTGGGCATTTAAATAAATTTGTACCTCTTTAAGGGGGGCATTTTGCCATGTGCACTGGCATTCGTATCTGACGAATGCAATCTGCAAACATTTTAAGCGGCCGCTGCAGCTCGTCAAGCACCAACACTGGGCTGCAGTGAACCCGGACCCCACCCACACACGCCTCAATTACCACCGCCAACGTTGGTGGCACTCGGCTAACGAATTGCGAACGGCGACTTGCCAATTGCAAATAATGCACGCCCAATTGTTGCACATTGCTGGGGGAACATTGCACCTTTCAGGCTTTCGGTTGCCGCGTTTCCAGCTTTCCAGCTTACCCGCTTTTCCGCTTTTGACAGGCGGCAGCGGACCGTCAGTCGTTAGGCAAACGTTATTCATTAATTTATCACATCGGAGGAGGCGCTTTGGAAGCCCCTCACGATTTATTCGTGGCAACGCAATCGTCGATAGTCTTAGTCTTAATTGGCTTCGATTCGATTGTATAAAATAATCGTTAGGAAACGTGTTCTGCTTAATTGGAAAATTTGTATGTCTTGTCCGTAGCCCGGGCGTCTCTGCGTTTATTGATTTTCCAGCGTAGTCAGAAAACCAGGAAAATTCTCTAGTCCGCGAGTCGTCCAATAAATCCAGCTAACGGAGGAACGGCATTCAAATGAGACTTTTAGTGGTTAGTTAAGTCAAGATTTACCGAAAGGATATTTTATACCGGTGGATTTGATACATTTTAAAAGCAAGAATAGACTGTTTCTAAAAATGTTTCAAAGAAATATTTATTTAAATTTAATTTTGTTCAAAGAATTCTAAACCTTCAGGGTTAAATACCTAAAAACAATCAGAATTTCTTAATTAATTTTCTCTGTTCTGTTTAAGTTTTATGTTGCTTATATTCCCCATTTTGATTCGCTATTTAAACTTGTTCAATTAAATCCCGGCTTAAACAAAACGTATTGCTGTGCCCACAATGGATGGGGGGCACTAAATATTCAACTTTGCACACCGCATTTAACCCCTTTTACCTTCAATGCGACACAACATCGATTCACCTGAATTTGACGACACTCGCACACAAATAGGCCTTAAGTTTAAATCCGCAAATATTTATAATTCCGTATTAAATTCATAATGCAGAATGTTTAATGCATAAATACATAATAAAATTTAACGACCTTTACCTTATCTTGTCACACAAAAACAATAATAAACTTTCATTTTAAAATGCGAGAAAAAGAGGCAGTTTTTTTTCCACCTCCATAGCGGAATTTTACGAGTATTTTATTTGTGCAGGCTGGGACATTGCAAGCTGCACGTTGCACGTTGCACGTTGCATTCTGTCGTTGCATTTTCCGCTGCTGTGGCACACGTGTGGCAAGTGCAGGCGCCACCACATGCAATCGGGCGCCAAACAATTTGTCATTTTTTGCCATTCGAGGCGGAGTCGCAGTCGGAGGCGATGATCAATGCCTTGAATTATGATGAGGATTTATGCTTGACACTGTCGCAATGTGGCAGATAGTGCCGGACAGCCCTGGACGGCAGATGGATGAATGGATGGATGTGTGTATGGATGGATGGATGGATGGTTTTATAGCCACCATTTCCCCCCAGAGCCGACGGAGCGTCGTCAGTGGCACGAACGGCAGGTCCACCCCGAAGCGAAGCCCCTTATGATTTATTAAGTGTTAATAAAGAACTTAAATCCGTTGGATTGCAGTCTCTCTCCTTCTCTGTTTGTGCTCCTCTGTTTGCGTGGCCCTTCGGGTCACATTGCGCCCACTTTTGACCCCCGTTTAACCCCACACACACACACACTCCTGGCGAGCATGCCGGCCCTCAGGATTTCCTTATCAATGCGTTCCATATTCGCGGCGCGCCGATTTCATTTCGCTCGCTCGCCAATTTCGCAATAAAATTTCGCCAGCCTGCAAATTAAAATTGCAATGTAATTGGTTAATCCATGCGTACATTATGGCCATTGTAGCCGGGGCCATTCGAATTTGCAGAGGAAGTGCGCCCGGTAGTTTCATTCCATTTCGGTAGCGGGTCCAGTTGGGTCTCCTCATTGTTACTGGCTCATTTTTTGTGGATTACATTTTTCATTAAGTTTTTTTGGCCCGAAGAGCGGAGGAAGCAGAGGTGTGGGAGGTCACACTTTATTTAAAATTTCCCAGGGTAGGAACTGGGCTTTAAAAATAGTTGAATGCAGAAAAAGCTGTGGGAAGGGATTGTATAATATTTAAATAATATTTGCAGATTGATTTTTTAAAGTTAATAGTAAGGATAGGAATCTTAACAGTAATAACGTTCAAGATTATTGCGGTTTTATAACTATTAAGTGCTAAATTTTTCAATTAATCAATGCAAACCCAAGCCTTTTTGAGTACCCAATGCATTAAAACCCCATAAACTTGTCAACACCTAGGGGCCTGGCGATCCCTGGGGTCTTCGGTCTCATCAAAGCTCCGAACTCGACACCGAAATGTATTGACTTTGAAAATTCTGAACGATGGGTGTGATAAATCCAGAGAGCTACGAGAAAACAGCTTCCTTTAATACCAAAACTGATATACACGCAGAGAAACGTGTTAAAACTAAAGAGTATGTCATCGGGTAAACTATAGGATTCAGAAAAGAAAAGAAATAATGATGTATACTATAACTCCCTAAATTTAGATAGTTTACCTAACATTTTCTCCAAGTGCACCCATCCAACAGGTGCTGGGCACCATGGAACCGCCGAAAGAACGAGCCAAAATCTTTATAGACATTTTGTAAACAATCGCCGAGTGCTGGCGGGGTGTACAAGTATTTTGTTGAACGTTTCCGTGTAAATAAACCTCCGGGCCACACAACTTTGATCTCGTGTATCTATAGTTGTATCTGCATCTGAATCTGTATGTGTATCTGCTGCTTTTTCGGCCTTTTGATGTTTCTGAACTGGCGTCAGCGCCGGCGCTTCCAGCTGCCAAATTGCTGCTTTATTAGCTGCGTAAGTGGCTGCCCCCCGAAAAAAGTGGGAGGTGTCTGCTCCGCGGCATGTACACAGATTCAATTCGAGTGGCATCGCTCGATTTGAGCGATTGTGGCCAATAAAACAGCAGGTTCCGAGCAAACAAGCTGCCAAGGTGGCAATTAAGGCGCTTGTCTAATTGCCCCGAAGCGAATAAGGCCCATCCATCAGCGGGGCAAGTGCGAGGGAGGAGTCGGTTTCGGAGTCGGAGTCGGAGTCTGATTTGGATTCGGATTTGGCCGCCTCGGGGCTAATTGGCCACGTTTAGCACTGTACATATCCACTGGGCAACTGGGCTTTCTGGCCATTCAGCGCCTTCTGGCCTTTCCCAACAGGTGTGAGCTTTTCCTGGTCTTTTTCCCCAGACCCCTCTCGCAGAACGGAAGCCCTCGTAAATTTCCGCAACATGCCACCGTTGACAGCGGGGTCGGCTGGCCATTTGGCCAATATGAAAATGAGTTCTTTTTGTATGCAAATCCCTGGGAATCAAAGTGCAAAATGCGAATGGGGAATGAAGAAAACTATCTCAGGTCTAGAATCCAAATAAATCCAACGTACTTACATATATTTCGTCAATTTAACGGAAAGACTCAAAGATTTTGGATTTTCCTTAACCTTTTTTTGTCAATAATTATTTGAAAAATAGCGGATTCTCAAAAATATAATGAAAACAAATAACTTTAGCCTAAATAGACTGAATTGTAGATTTTAGGAAATGTTATGAATAATAAATAAAAATCTTCAAAAGAGAGCTTCTTATAAAGTATATTTGAAGAGAATGTTCTAAACGAAAATATTTAAAAATAATATAGCATATAAGAGCTCTTTCTTAGTATTTAATACATCTCCATTTCTAGAAATCATTTTCATGAATCATTTTCTGTTTAATCTCTCATTAGGGTAAAGGTGGCAGCAGTGGACAGGGGGGGGTTGCGGACACCCCGGTGTAACTTTTGACACAGGACAGATATATGGATCTGTCAAATGTCATGTGTGCGCTATTGAAGCTCGATTGTTTTGTGCCTTATACCAAACGGAACGGACGCGTCTGCTTTGTGTGGCGGAAAAATGAATTTTTTCACCGTGAAAAAAACCACAAAAGTTTTATTGCACGTTTTTAAAAGTGTCACCGTGTGAAGTGTGTTAATTAAGAAGGTGAGTGCAAACGATTTTTTGACGTGAAATTTAGTTATGTTAAAGATTCCAGTCCGAGTTTGGACAAAATTTTCACAATAAAAATTTTTTTCATATGATTTTAAAACGACTGCTTAAGGCAGGTGTGAACACCTAAATGTAGGGGGTTGTGGACACCCTATTTTTTGTTTGACAAATCTTAAAATATCGCCGTTGATCGAATTATAAGTACAGATATATAAATAAATATATTTTAATGGTGTTTATATTCTTTTCTTCGATGTTTGTTGCCAAAAAAATTGACCGCCCAAAACTTCGTTCACTGCAATGATTGTGATCGGCCAGTGCACTTGAAGTGTGGTGACATGCGTGCCAGCTATTTCACATGCGCGAATTGTGATTCTGATTGGGAATGATGTCAGGCGTAGTATTTTTTTTTTGCTTTACAAATGAATAAACTTCCATTTTAACTTCATTTGATTACGTTTAACTTGATACTTTCCTAATTTTAGCACATTCTATAAAGGTGTCCACAACCCCCCCCAAAATTTGAAATAGGCAAAAATGACTATTTTACAAAAACTTTAAAATTTTTCGTTCAGTGATAGATATCACTGTAATTATTCAAAAACTAGTTAGCTAAGGTCTCTAGCTTTCCATTGATATGCACATGTCCGCATAATATGCTCCAGTTAAAAAGATATCAGCGAAAAACAAAACTATGTCCACACCTGCCACCTTTCCCCTATATTTTATTGTATTCGTAGAAATATGACATTAGTACATTCTTGATGGTTTCCTAGTAAAGAATAATTCAAAGTCCCAACTGATAAAGCGAATGACCAGTAACTCCCCATTAAAAGGGGTCGTATGGCTATAAAAGTGGCAACTGTCGACTAACCTTATAAGTCTCGTCTTGAGTCTTCACACCATGGCCTCTTACTGGACACTTGCTGTACTTCTCTTGATCTCACTTTTCCTGGGAAACGGCCAGGCTACCTATTGCCAATATTCTCCTAGGTCTATTTGTGTCCAACGGGGATTCTGCGGATTGAATTATGAAAGAAGTTTATGCGGCTTTGGCCATACATGTTGTCCCTTAGAGAGTGTAAGTGAAATATAAGTCTTTTTATTTTTATGGTACTATTGTTTTCTGTATTTCCAGATTGCACCTGAATGGAAAGAAGTGAGGATAAAACAGTTTCAGAACAGGTTCAACACAGTTACAGTTAAAACGGATACAATATTGAAGTAATGTAATAAATTTAAATTGTAATTGTAAAAAAAAAATGCTCAACTAAAGTACATTAAACTTTCAAAAGGCCAAAATATATTTTATTATTTAAATTTAAGGGATTATTTAACAGAATCGTGTCTCAACGAAACGATAATGTTCAGTTTGTTTGGAGAATAAAGTTTTCTGGTTGTAATTATTTGTAAATTCAACTATCAACTGGGGAAAATGGATTAGATCGGATACCGATGAAGGATAGCTGACCCAATTTGATATCTGTTGGAGTCTGAATTTTCTTCGAAAGAGAGCTTCTTATAAAGTGTATTTCAAGAAAATGTTTTAAACCAAAATATTTAAAAATAATTTAGCTTATGGAAGCTCTTTCTTGGTATTTAATTAATCTGCATTTCTAGAAATCATTTTCATAGTCTTTCTCTTTAATCTCTCATTAAACTTGAATTACTAGAAGGTTTCCTAGTAAAGAATAATTCAAAATCCCAACTGATAAGGGTACTGACCTGTGACTCCCTCGTATGGCTATAAAAGCGGCAAACTGTCGTCTAACCTTATCAGTCTCGCCTTGAGTGTTCACACCATGGCACCACACTGGACACTTGCTTTTCTGCTCCTGATCTCACTGTTCCTGGAAGATTTCCAGGCCACTGCCAGTGAATATTGCGGTGTCGGTGCAGTATGTTTGTCAGGCTGTTCAAGATCTCGGATTGTTAGTGATCGTAGCTGCGGATTTAAATGGACGTGCTGCCGAATATGGCAGTAAGTTAAAAGTATTAGCAATTTTTAATAAGTTGTATTAACAAATATGTTTTCCTTGTACGCAGCTTGGGCTACGACGAATATTCCCAAGAGAATTCAGTGAATATCCGTTAAAAATGTTTAATTCGCATCAAATATAAATGAAATAAAAAGCTTAAAATTCCAATTAATCAATCAAAGAACTAAAGAAAATTATAGCCAAGTCTCCGTTAAATAACCCACCAAGGCAGGTGCAGTTGAGGAAAAACAATCATCGATGTCGAACAAAAACAAAACGCAAAGAGCCAACTTTCTGCCAGCGAAGGAGGTCCTGCAGGGGCAAAGTACCGGGACTAGAAGCACGACGGAGGGGCCCCGAGCCCCATTGCATACCCCATAACGTGGCAAGTTTGAATATACTCGCAGCCGTAAGATTCCCGAGTATATTAGGTAGCAAAATTTTTACGAGCTCATTATGGCTCATTTCGGCGATTGTTGTGATCCTTTTATGCGCCTTCGAATGGCTTCAAATGGTTATGAGGCTATTTCTCTGTCATCCCCGCGACACCCTCCATTCCTGCGCACTCGCATCCGCATCCGAGTCCTCCCCTGGGTCCCAGCTCAGGCGTTCTGTGTCCTGCGTCCTGTGTCCTGAGTCCTGAGTCCTCTGTCCTGAGTCTCTCTGTGCTCCCGACTCCTCACGATATTTAGTTTGCAGTTGCGACTGCGATTTTTACTTTTGCTTTGCTTTGGCCGCCGCTGCTGCTCTCCTCGCTTTTCTTGGGCTGCCGCATATTTGGAAAATGTCTCCGATTCGAATGGGTACAGAGAGGAAAAAAAGCTGTGGGTTTAATTAATTAATATTCATTTAAAGAAAGTTTAGTAGGTTGTAGATACAAATTATTTGAAACTCAAAGTTCTGAAGTCTCTGGCATAAACTTATAATTATTATTATTATTTATCCTGTAATATTTTCTTATTAAAATTTGTATTACCATTATAAATCATATTTTTTTCAATCAGTGTAAATCCTTTTTCTCGGTGCATATCTGTGTGTAGACATCCGTGCGCTTTGTGCAAGTTTTTGTATCCATCGCTTGTTGTTGATTTTTCAGACTTGGCACCGAAACGCGGGGTGGAAAATGGCGGGGAAATTTTTGGCCTGCTGCGGGTGGGGGCTGAAAAGCAGAAAAGTAAATTTCTTCTTATAATAAGTTTATTTTGCAAACACTTGTGGCAAGGAACTTTGTTTGTTCGTCGTCGGTTTCTGGCTTAATCTACGAGCCGTTTGTGCGAATGTGGAAACTTTGACAAATATTTGCGAAACTTTCGCGAATGGCTCGCAAGACCCCGATCTATTTGCATTATGCATATGAATTTATTAGCATCAATTGGCAGCCATATTTACATTGACATTAATATCCCATTGAAAGTATTGGTCAACGGATGGAGCATTGCGATTCAAATGCGAATGGGATAAGGAAAACCGCAGCCCACAAATTTTCCGGCTCTTGGGTTGAATCACATTTTGAAGTCAAAGAGAATGGCGAGGCACACTGCAACTGTTACTAAATAATTGCTTATTTTTTGTATAAACAAAGATAAAAAAAGGTAAATAAATTAGAAAAACACTATATAGGAAGCCGCAGTTCTGCAAGCTTTGTTTAATAATAGGTTTCTTTAAAAAAATTTTTGTTATGATTTTTAATGGAAATAAATCTAAGAGGACTAATAAACGTCTACTTTATATTTAACAGTATTGAAAATGTATACAAATTAATCTATAATTTATATTATTTGTTTGCCTTATTGCCTTAAATTGAATTATCATATTTTTTTTAAATATTCTGCTGTATATATTATGGAAAAAATATTCCTCTTTGACTTTACCGAAAAGTATTTCAAATACAATCTAAATTTTATTCTGCTAGCAGAAAGTACAAAAAGTTTAAATGTATTTATGTATTAATTTAATCTGAAATACGTTAACCCTGCATAAAGGTAATGCTTAAATTCTTATTCAAGTTTAAAAATAAATATTATATTTCAATTTTTTTTTATAGTTTCTGTGACCTGAATAAAGCCCGCTAATAATGTTCCTCTCTGCCAGCGGAGAAGCAACCACAAATAATTAATAAAATAATAAAGAAGGACATATAAAAATATTAATTATAATAGAAATATTCAAATATACATATATGTAATATGATAATATATATATAATAATAATAAAAATGAAGGCAACTTAAAGTCTTTAAAATCCTTCTTTATCTTTGATTACTTTCCTAATATTATGTTTGCATTTCAAAAATATAATAATTAATAGTGAAAATAATTAGAAATATAGATATATGTATTACACCTTTTTTCTTCTTTTCTTTCTGTAAAATATAAATTTTTCTGCTTAATTATTTAATAGTTTACAGCCCTTATTGTTTTTATTATACACCCTAAAAATAAATATTGTTAAGACCTATAAAAAATACCCCCACCAACTTCAGTAAAGTATAATTAGCGAACCGACTAAGAACCCAACATTTTCGTGACTCTGCCAGCGGAAAATCATGAAAAACTATCCGTTGAAAATGCGCTCAAACCACTTTAAAGCGAGCTGTGCAGCTGGCGACGAGCAACTGGCGACTGGCGGCTCGAACGGCGAGCGTGTTTCGCCACTCCGTTGAGTGAGTTGGCCTATAGGAAAAATCCAGCCCTCCTCCATGATGAATTTCCCGGAGCTGGCAGTCGCAGGCAAGTGAGCGAATTTTCCGTACGCGCAATGATGAACGACAACCCCGAGAAAAGCCAGAGGAGAGAACCACCAGCACGAGCACTCGAACATGTTTGAGTCAAGCGAGCGAATGAACGGAGTGTTCATCTGGTTCGATACTCTCAGTGTTTTGGTTGGGGCCCGCGAATACCACTCAGAGCGAGTGAGTCGAGTGAGTCCGCTGCGGGTCTCTGAGTGTTTTCGGGGCGAGCAAAGTCAAAACACTGGCAACTGCGATTTGGTGGCACATTCGTTCGATGGCAACGGTTTGGATAACAGGCGCGCGCTTTGTTTTATTATCCACATTATCAGCGGCATTATTGTTATTATTGGCCCTCAGCTCTGCAACGGCAACAATCGCCCACGCGTCCGCCCGTGAATGCCGCGCGGAAAAGCCGCTTTCCACGACTTCAATCAGCGAATCCCTCAAAATCGCCCGCGCTCGTTCGGTCAGCAGCCAATAAAACTAATAAAAATAAAGATAATAACAATAATAACCATAATAATAATAATAATAATAGTAATTGCAATAACCATAAACGTAGCAATAATCGTAACGCTTACGGGCCTTTGATAGTGCCACCGCGAAAGCAAAAACAAACAAGTATTCAAATTAAAATTGAAATTCCAATTCCGATTCAAATTCGAATTCGAATTCAATTAACAGCAAAGTGCAATTGGCTAAAAGTACGAAACCAAAACGCAACAAAGTATACGAAACACTTGTGAATCTCCAAACAAAAAACAATAGTGCGGCTTAGGTAATATTTATTTATTGGATCTGCCAGTTCAATAAAGACTAGTGCTAAGTGGAAAGTGCAATAATTCAAACTAACTTTTACGAAATATTTACAAAGCTAAATCGAAGCCCCTTAACTTTTGAAAAATATTTTTAAATACAAAACAGTGCTTAAAAAATATGACAAAAAATATCCAATTGGTTCTTGAGTAAATTTTACAAAATATATACAACACAATTAAATTGAAAGCAAATCTGAAAGTAATTTAACGAACTCCTAAATAATTAAATACAAATATATTTACAAAAATAAAAATTTTAAATCAAATTTAAAAATATACTCCACAAACTCAAGACAAAAATATTTAACATAAATAAATAAATTCAGTAGTGCGGGAAATATTTCCCTGAGGATTCAAATACATTTCACGAATAAGAACTCAAGGCAAATGAGCGCCAAATACAGCTGAAGAAAGTCCAACCAAAGTCCCCCCCAAAAGAAGAAGCGCAACTCCAGGCGTTATAAATCAAAGAAGGAGAAGCAGCAGCTACCCCCCAAGGACTCCCAGCCCGTCTCGGACGGAGCACCGCCAAAATTCTCACCGCCAGCAGCGCAATGAACTCGTACTTTGAGCAGGCCTCCGGCTTCTATGGACATCCGCACCAGGCCACCGGCATGGCGATGGGCAGCGGTGGCCACCACGATCAGACGGCCAGTGCGGCGGCGGCCGCTTATAGGGGCTTCCCCCTCAGCCTCGGAATGAGTCCGTATGCCAACCACCATCTGCAGCGCACCACCCAGGACTCGCCCTACGATGCCAGCATCACGGCCGCCTGCAACAAGATCTACGGCGACGGGGCCGGCGCCTACAAACAGGACTGCCTGAACATTAAGGCCGACACGGTCAATGGCTACAAGGATATCTGGAACACGGGCGGCGGCTCCAATGGCGGCGGTGGCGGGGGCGGCGGCACAGGTGGCGGCGGGGCTGGAACAGGTGCCGCTGGCAATGGTGCCAACGGTGGCAACACACAGGCCAATGGCCAGAACAATCCAGCGGGCGGCATGCCCGTCCGCCCCTCCGCCTGCACACCCGACTCCCGCGTGGGCGGCTACTTGGACACGTCGGGCGGCAGTCCCGTTAGCCATCGGGGCGGCAGCGCCGGCGGCAATGTGAGCGTGAGCGGTGGCAACGGCGGCAACGGCGGCGGTGGCGTCCAGAGCGGCGTCGGTGTGGGCGTGGGCGTGGCGGGAGCGGGCACCGCCTGGAACGCCAACTGTACCATCTCGGGCGCAGCAGCCGCTCAGACGGCGGCCGCCAGCAGTTTACACCAGGCCAGCAATCACACATTCTACCCCTGGATGGCTATCGCAGGTGAGTGTCCTGAAGATCCGACCAAAAGTGAGTGTCCACTGTAGCACAAGTCCACTTAAAGTCCCTAAAAAAGAATACCTAAGCAACCCCTTCTGGCTTATCACTTTGATAGAATTCGATTTTGGAGTTAGGCTCTTTTTCTTCCGAAAATATAAAATTTTTTATTGGTTTTATATTTTTCAAATAGTGGTGTAACGATAAATATTTTTTTTCACTTTTAACTTGCCTTCAACTTAAAAATTATGAGAATTAAAAAAAAGGCACTTTTTTTCTTTATGATTATCTTATTATTCCTAAAGAAACCCTTGTTTAGAAATGTATTAATGTAATTCTATTTTGTAATCATTTGTTATGTTTGCCAACAAATTTATAATTATGCTGATTTAAAAAATCAAGACCTTTTTTAGGTTGTAATAATTTATGTTTATATTTATTTATTTGTCATAGAAGAATTGTCTCTCCCAAAATCCACTTCAATCAAAGAGCCTAACCCTCAAGTTAAGCCAAAGTTTTGTTGTTTTGCCAACTGTTATCTAAGTGAAGTCTTAAAATAATACGCCCTGGTTTAATAGACTTCAGCTAAATCAACATAATTTACCCTGTGACTAGTTAGTGTCTTTTTTCGATAAACAGTCAAAGTCAACAAGTATTACGAAAATAATACACACACTCAAATCCAACAAGGGCGATCGGTTGCCACTAGCGATATAAAAATATTATATTTATGTTTAAAATCAAGAAAGTATTGGGTATTCCACATAATATTAAAAAAAAATAAATCTAGGGTGGTTCCTTCTAATATTTTCTTTTACAAATATATTTAAAACATTTTTCTTGTGCAAGAATTTTTTTTTAAATAAATAATTTCCCTAGAAATACCTCACCAATGTGCCATGTTTCTTATAATTTATTAAGTGTTAACATGATTTTGTTAAGAATGCAAAATCTATAAACAAGAATTTATACAAAAAATCAAGATTTATCTAAACAGAAAATTATATATGCTCAGAATCATGTTTCTGGATTAATTAAGAATTTTAACAAGAGACTGACAGTACGAAATTTGTATGATCATCATTAGCTATCCAAAGTTTCCGTTGGCCAAGTGCAAATTATTTTCCACTTATTCTATTTAAAGCCAATCGTCGGTAATTTAAGCGATTTAATCACTCTAAGCAAGATCAGAGGCCCGGAGCCATAAACAAGCCGGGAAACTGGCTTCCACCTGCCACTGTGGCGGCTTCTGCCGACACCTAGCTTCCAGCGCTCTCCTTCGGCCGGCTGCCTCATAATTTCCAACACTTTGTTTACTAATTTTTGTCACCTTTGCCTTTAATGATGCTCGGCGGTAATTGTTGCTGCGCTCTGGCAGCCCAAGTGAGCTGCAATTTGTGCAACAAGGAGCGTGAATTATGGCATGCGGCTGAAGGGGCTGCGAGCCAAATGGGAGAAATAGCAGAGAACGCGGCAAGGCAGCAGGAAGAGAATCCTTTCAGGACACACACTGCGCACAGAAGTCGCGCTTATTACGGTTAACTACGCCATTATGTAATTACGTTCAGCACCTCGCCCCGGTTGCCTTTTCCCTGGCTTGCTTTTTCAGCCACCAACCGAGCGAGGCGAACGGCTTGAGACTTGGCCACGGCTCTGAGATTGCCGTTTGGGCCAAGAACAATGCCACTGAACAGGGCCAGGAGTAGGTCAGGCGAAGGAGGTCTAGATCGAACATAAATTGCACTGAATTGGGCACTGAGAAAATAAGTTGCTGATTTTGAAAAATGTAAGTTTTATATAAAAAGGAATGTCAATTAATTAGATTAATTTCACTTTAATATCGTATTGATTGATTTATTTATTTAAATATTTTTTTATAATATTCTACTCAGTAGTCTATTTTTTTATGTGCCCACCTGAATACACTTTAAAAATCAATCAAATTTCACTTATAGCCAACGCCAAGAGCTGGTTAAAAAACAATTAAAGTTGAACTAAATTCGAGAGCCCTGCGACAGGTTTTCCCCCCGTCGACTTGATCGATTCAGCGAGATGATCGGCATAATGAAATTTATGCTCTGGGCCAGGCCCAGTCCGAAGTGTCGGTGATGAATTGGCCAAGGCGAAAGATATGGCCAAAAACAGGGTGTCCTTTTATAACACACTCTGAAGTAGCAGGCAATCTCTCAGAGTTATGACACCTCAAGGGGAAAATTACCCCTAAGACTCATTAGAAGTTCTAACGAATTCTTACCTGAAGATTGCCGCAACAGATCTTACCTGAATCTTCCTTTTTAAGTGATTTCTTATAAGAAAACGAGACGAGCTGCCCATTTACGATATTCGGCCAGAGTGAGTTGAGTTTCGTGGAGAGTCAGGAAACCGTGAACTTGGAACTTGTATAATCTGGCAGCGGAATTATCTCGGCATGGAATCTACCAGTCATAGGTCTCCATTCTTATCTCCATCATTGCTATTTGTCAAGTAATATCGCCGATTTGATTTACTTGCAAGTATAATTTAATTTGAAGCGATTTGCTCTGAGCAAACTGATTAAGTCTGTGGAAGGCAACGGAAAATCAAGTCATAAATAAATCGGCGCACACTTCCAGCGATCATCGATCATTTGCCGCTGATCCGCGGCCCGAAATGCAAACCGAATTCAATTTTATCGTATCTAAACATGGCTTCACATTTGAAAAACCCACATCAGAGGGTTTTTTGTGGTGTTGGCGTTGCTCGCTATGTGGTTTGAGTGCTGTTCTTAACCCGTTGGCTGTGTGTGTTGGGTGCTGTGCGGAGCATTAAATCATTGTCCTGAAGGCTTTTAAGTCATTATCGATAAATTTCAACATAAATTCGTAAATTTGCTTTATTTGCCTGGACCGGTGTGTGAGGTTCACGTCGGCGAAGTGCTTTATGGCCGCGCTTTCTGGTTGTCTGCCGCCTAAATTTGACCAAAGCACAAGGAAAAATTATTTTAAAAAATTTTAAACTTATATTCCCTAGACTTGAAAATATGAAAAAGGTGTTTTTATAGAGCTAAATTATATTATTAATACAAAATCCAGGAGTTAGGCTTGTTTGAATATTACCTTTTCATTATAAAGCATTTTAAAATGTCAATTAAAATATATTTCCTTCATAAGAAGATTCCTAATTTGCCTCAAATTTGTTTTCTAAACTTTATAAATATTACTTAAATTTTAAAACCATGAATTTTTTTAAGTGTATCTATAGAGTCACCGTAAAAGATAGATTTCATGCGGCTTGTTCTTTTTTTTGTTCCACAATGACCTTGAGAAATGCCTGCCAAACCAGCAATTGACACGTATCGAGCAATCATAATTCATATTTGCCGCAGTTCCCAAAGGCAGGACTCTCACGCTGTGACGTAATTATCAGGATGCCTTGTATCCTGGCCACTACCTGCAATTGTTAACAGCACGTTCAGAGGATCCTGCCAAGGTCAATGGTTTTATGGCATCCTTAGACTTTCGAATATTCAGTTCAAATGTCAGACAACTGCAATATGCAATTAATTGCACTTAAAAATAATTTCGCAGAAAGGAAGTGTGGCTGCAACTGCAATGATTATGTAAAAGGCAAAGTGCAAGCGAAACACACACAGGAAAGCATTTCAACGCGCGCTTTTAATCATTTTTCTCCCCGAGCCGCAAAATGCAAAATCAAAAGGCAAATCAAAACACAATTTCTGTGGCGGATGCTGCTGCCGACCTAGGGATGCCCCCTCTCGGTTTCCCCTCCCAATCGATTCCCCTTTTTTTTGCATTTTCGGGGATTGGTTTTCGGGTTCTGGGCCAGCAGCTTCTTGCATTTTTTTAATGTATTTTTAAATAAGGAATTTAATAAGCACCTTGGCGGTCCTCAAGTCGTTGCACTTGGACTGCGGCTGCGGCTGCGGCTGCGACTGCCAGTCGAGACCAAAGTTGCAAGACGTCGACGTCGACAACGACGACAACACAAAGTGGCCCAGACACATGGCCCAGCTAAAAAAAAAAAATTTATCTACCTTGAGGAGCTGCAGGGCGAAGAGCAATTTTGGGTTTTTCCCTCGTGTTTTTTTACCGAGCTGTTGCAATGGGCAAAACTTGGAGTTCTTCCCAAAAAAATCAAGAACAATATTCAAGAAAAAACTTCAAACATTTTAAAAATGAAAATTATGGTAGAAAAATGTTTTTAAATCAATATATATACTTAATTAACATGAATTTTGCATTAAAAGCCTTCTTTTATTACAATTTTAAAAAGGTTCTGATTTATTCGTATTTTTTCAGAGTTTCTTCATAATCTATTTATGCATTTAAAAACACATTTTCCAATTTAAATTTTCAATGTATAAATATTTTTATGTTTTTGTTAAAGTTTGTAGAGTTTGTATAAAAAAAAAAGTATTCCTATATTTCTTGTGATTTTTATAGAAAATGATTTAGATTTTATTATTTCCAATTCCCATGACCTAATAATTATATACTTTTAAAAATACACACTTTTTAACGCAAATATAAAAATTCTTACCAATAAAATTATTTTAAGGCTTCCTGTTGTCTTGAGTTCTTTATAAAAACATTTTTTTTTAATATTCTCTGTGTTTCAGAAGGTTTTATTATTACTTTGATGTGTATTACAATCTAATAACAGATTTAATATATTACTTACATGCAAGTATTTGCGTTTTATAGCCTATTAATAAATTTATAAAATATTAGTGGCGCCAAGTTATAATCATAACCATTTCCACCAAACTAATGCCCCTAATAAAACGAATAAACCATTTATTTTTCCTATAATTTGATTAACGCAAATAATAACTAGCTGGAACTGGAATTATATATACTAAACACAAGTATATATAAGTAATAGTAATATATATAGTTCAATCGATGATAAGGAATAATTACGGTGCCGTCTTCCGCCTTTGTGACATTCACCTAATCGATCATCTGTTTAACATACAAATGTCATGTGAACAAGCAGTTATTATTAATTACTGATAATTCCCGGTCCCACTGTGCACGTACGCCTTTTCTTAGCCAGTTGCAAAATCATGTTTTAAGGTGTTTTTGATACCTAATAAAAACAACAACGCGGCCAGGACGGAGCGAGCAGCCATGCCAAAAAGGGACAAGGGTCGTGAGTCTCGTAGCAGGGGAATTATGGGGGAGTATGGGAACATACTATATATACATCCAGCAGACGTTAGTGACCAAGGCACTGGTGCTCCCTCTCCCTCCCTTAACCCTTTGCTGGCTACGTCATAGCCATCGCCACTCGGAAGACGCCAACTCCGGTGCTCGACGCTCGACGGCGTGTTTATTATAAAACAACAAATCATTCATTATAACCACTTGTGTGTCTGTATGGGAAAGTGGCGTAAACATGAAAAGAAACACACACACAGACACAGTTCCATGTTGTTTCCGATAATATGCATATTTGCGTATTATTTTGATTTTAATAATGATTTATTTATTATTAATAATTCATTGGTGGTGGCCTCTTGCCGGGATCGGTATGGGAGATCGGATCGGATCGGTTCGTGGCGACCTGATTGCGATCTGATCCCAGGTTCTCCGGCGAGTGCAAAAGCTGCCCCCACAAACTCATCTCACCTGGGCCATGGCCTCGGATATCGCTTGTGTAACGACGAACTAGTAGGAAACGCATATTATAATGAGCTTCAATTAAGATAGAAATCTTAAAGACTAAAAAGACAAAGATTTATGGGTTCACAATTGTCCAGCGAGCGGGTTCAGGTGGTTCGGGCATTAGAAATACACGGAAACATATAGGAAATATAATATAGAATTTTATAGATTCTAACAATAGTTCCTCAAAAATCGATACAAATGTAGTAAATATATATTTTTTTAAATAAATAAACAAATACTTCAAACAAATATTTAAGAAAATATAGTAAACCTTCATAAATCAATCCCATTTCTTGTTCAAACGTAACTTAAAGATCTGTTAACTGTTTATTAATTTCAATTAAATCCTACATATTTTGTAAATACTTTTTGAGTACCTCTTTTTCGCTGTGTATCCAGCTACTACACATGCCTCGCCATCGCATAATGAGTGCTACTCGAGATCATTAAGCATATTTCTCGGCTCTGCACACCATTCAAAATGTTTCAGAATATTATATATGAATGTGGTATTTAACATTTGAAACTAGTTTCCTCTACCCACTCTTTTGTGGAAAATCAGGGCATTTGAAATTCGTTGGGGCCTCTTCATTCGTGAGCCTGTTCTTTGCCGGCAACCATTGATTTACGAGATCTGCCTTGGTCGAAATGTGGGTAACTGTTACCAACCATATTTTTCCGTTGTTGGGTCATCGATTCGTGTATATATATATACATACTACGTATACTATAATTTATAGTTTACTAGTTTGATTTATCATCCAACTGCACTGTGAACTTGGTCAGAGCTGGGAATCCTGGGCTCCTTTGGGGCCACATTAATGTCAATTTAATGTTTCCTTAATGACTTCTTCTCGGGCCACAACTTCTCAGTGCTGTTTGTTATCAGTTTGGTCAGGGGAAACTGGGAAAGTGTTTATGCTAAATAGCTAACGAGTTTTCCACTCGAAAGTGAAGCTGTCGTCCGGCATCCAAGTTGCGTTGCGTTGCATTCAAAGTTCCGAATCAGAATCCGAGTCCGAATGCCACATGCTTGGCGTCTATTTATTTGGGTCGGCAATTAAGATTTATATCAGCCCCTTTGATGGGGCAATAAAAGGCCAAAGACGCCGCAAGCTGCAGCCGGCAAATGTTCTCTTTCTCCCGGAGAATTTCCCCCCCTGAAATTCTCCTCAGACATTCTCTATTTCTCTCTCCGCTCATTTATGCGGCTGGCGGCTAATCCTCCTGCAAAGCGAAGCGTGTGCCGCCTTAAAGAGTCATAAAAATCATTTTCTCCCCCAAACCCTGCGGAAAACAGAAAAAGGTGTGAAAATCTACGGAGCGAGGGGTGGTGGTTGTTCTTTTTTCCCCAGTTCCCAGTTTTTCCATGGGGCCACCGCAAACTAAATGTTTAATTTTTACAAGTCGCGTCGCATGTAAACAGCATCACCCCGCTGCCAGCCATTTGTTTGAATTTGTCTAAAGTGGCGCTGGCCCTGGCTCTCCTTTGTTTCTGTCTGTTTTTCTTTCATAATTTTCAACTGCAAATAAAAAAATTACAAAAAATAAAACAACAAAAATAATCGAGAAAAACCCTTCATAGTTTTTGGCAATTTTCGTTTTCTTTTTAATTTGATATTTTCTTTGTTGTTTCTTTTCGGCTTGGTCTGGTCCTCGGCTACGTAGTATCTGCTCTTTGTGTGTGCTTCCTGAAAATTACGTTTACTCAGGCGCCAGGCGCGCATATTTAAATATACACGTGTTTTATCGCTGCCATTAAATCATATTTTTATACTTTTACCTTTTCTACCGCCCCCTCAACGCCCCCCTTTTCGAGGCGTTGGCATTCCGGATTGTTTACATTTTGCACTTTCATGGCATAAACAAAGCCCCGGCGACGCTAAATATCGTGAAAAAAGGCGAGACATCCAGCAAAAGGCAAAAGCGATAGAAAGAGGCGATAATGCCGTGTCCATGAATCAGTCTGAGTGCGATTGATAGCCCCTAGTTCAAACTTTGGAAGACTCTCGTAGTGCCAGACGAGTTATCAAGAGCTATGGACGGCACTTTGGCTAGGGTACTGAGAAACATCTCATCTTGAATGGAAAATTCAAGCATTTTAAACTGATTTGGGAAGGGTATTTGAGTAGGGGAATGATAATATTATTTATGGTGTGTATATTGCACGGATTCGGCCTTTCTTAGAAATGATAAGTAGCAGTTTTCGAGCGGGGATACCTTAAAATAAGATATAATATTATACTGAATTAATAAAGATAGAAGAAAAATTCAGAAAAACTCTAGATAGATAGATACATAGATATATGTAGATAGATTATTAAACTATGAGAAGATGATTAATAATGTATAAATATATTCATGGAAACATTGTAGCATATTATGTTTAAAAAATAAATAAATATAAATAATAGAATTAACAAGAAAGGAGTCTGACTTGGGGAAGAATATTATAAATCATCAACATATTAATATAACAATTCTTATACCCTTTCGCTCATAGTTATCTCCTTTTAAAGGTCCATTAAACAACAAAGCTTTGGTTGGCAAATCCACAATCAAGCTTCACGTAACACGTGCGGCTGCTTAACCCTATGAAGCCCCCCTTTAAAACCCCTCTACTCCCATATCCCACTTCCATCTGCATCTCAGGGATCTGCAGAGATCTCTCGAGAGCAAACAATTTTGATTCCACATTTTTTAAACGTTTTCTTCTCTCTGCTTTGGCTTGCATTTTCAGGTAAGATAAGATCTGATTTAACACAATACGGCGGCATATCAACAGACATGGGTAAGAAAATTTCCACTTTTATTTCGTTACATTATTCGCTCTTAAGTTTCCGTACAAATTACAAAAAAAAAATAAAGTAGAGTACAGTTTAGAGAGTATCGAGCAGGCCTACTAATCCCTACTAAGAACCCAAAATACTAATCGGTGTTTTGATAACCTAGCTAGCATACATTAAGGTGGCGGAAAAATTTATGCACTCGCGGCAGGCGGGGCTGTGGGTGGGCCGGGAAAACCTGGGGGCCGCGTGTGGAAATGATTGATTCACTGTCCCCATGATTACGCTCTTTTAGCCGGAGCTCGCCATGTTCGAGCTGCCTGCTGCTGGCCAGCTCACTGCTGGCAATTAATATTAAACATGGCAATTCAATTGGCCAACAAACACGCACAGTAGAGGGGGCAGGAGGAGGGGGATCTCGGCCCGGTTGGACGCCTCGTTGAAACGGCTCCCTTTTCCCTATCGGACATCGCGCTATCAGCTTTTGTTCCCGCTGCCGATCGAGCATGCGAATTGCGTGTGCTTTTTTCCCTACATAAATACCCTGCAAAATGGGGATTATGGTAGTTTAACTGAAATTATAAAAAATGTATAGAAAAGTAATCTGTAAGTTCCAAGGTCTCACTTTCTGGTGTCTTTAACTTTGTTGAGATAGAAAGTCACATTTTTAAAATTCTAACAAGTTTTGCCCCATATTGAAGATTTTTAACTGAACTACTTGGTCTCACTGTTCGTTTTTTGCTTAATATAATCATGTGGTCACACTTTCTCTATTCTAATGTTAATTATGTATTATAAAATGCTAAAAATAAAAAAGGAAAAAGGAAACTTCCAATTCTTCAGCATTTACAAATCTCATATCTCTCAGAAACTCTGGGAAAAAATAATCTCTTGTGTCTGAATATTATTTCAAAAAATATTAAGAACTCAAATACTACTTCCTGTAAGCCCCCATAAATTTTAGTGTATGCAGCATTCGGTCTTATCCTTCCTCTTTACTATATTCACCGCCAAACGCGAACATCAAAGCCCCAGAGCCACTGAAGGCGTTTATTTCAGCCTGTTGTTTGGGACCTTTTGATGCGAGGTTATCAATCAGTCTTGTCTCGCGCAGCTACTTCTTAAAATCCAATTACACACGTGAACAAGGAAGAAACTGGCGGGGCAGGGGCAGGCTTTGAGGGGAGTGGGATCTGATCAGCAAGGGGCTTGAGCTTCTTTTTATTTTTGAGTTGTTTTTTTTCCAGGGCAGGCCACTCAAATTACATACATTGTTGCCGGCGCATTGAGGCGCAAAATTGCGGGGCCATCAACGAAGCCAAGCCACCCAGATTCAGATACTGCTCTGGACCCTGGACTCGGCTACTTGGCTCCCACTTATTATTTATATTCAATTGATAATCTCGTGCAAATCGGTAGCTAAATATTGGCACAGGCGCAACAAGTGGGCAGTGAAGCTATCCCAGAGATCCATGATCGAAGTGCACAGGGAAAAATATTTATTATTGGATTAACTATCAGGGGAATGTATTCCTCTTAAAATGTATATATACATATATTTTTGCTACAAAATAATTAATTATGAGCTTGAAACCCTTTTTCTGAAGCAGATACTTTCCCCATAAACTTGATCACCTCTCTTCTTAATAACTCAAAGTTAAAGCTTTATTCCTTCAAGTGCAGCAGCACTTTTGGCACTCCTCGATAAGCCTCAGATAAGCCCAGCTACCGGCTGCGGATTATGGCCGGCACTTAAGGGGGGAGGGGTCTTGGCCAGGAGGATAGCAACGACTCCAACGACTCCTCTCTGACACTGAAGGCCGCCGCATTTTGGTCCGAACCCGCAAGAGATAATTAAATAGCGGCCTTAATAGAATTAAATGCCGTGTTTGCATTTCAAAATCCGCAACGTGCCAAAATGCAATGGCCAACGGGCTGCTGACTGACACCCCCTATTCCCGGCTCTTTACCTGAATGGTCAGCCAGGTGGATGGCCGACCGGCCAAACAAAAAATGTCAATTTGGACAAGTTTTGATAATTGCTGGTGTCCCCCCTAGTAACCGAGTGTGCGAGCCAGCGAGTGTGTGTTTGTGTGGCTACTGTGCGGCACGCTGCACGTTGCATGTGGCCATGTTGCATTTAGCATGTTGCAGTTAATAATTATTGAAATGTGCGGCCTGCCAGGAGTTGTGCTATGCTCCTTGTGCTTCCTGCAGGTGCACTTGAAGAAAATCTTTATGAGCCGGTCCCTACATTTTAGACTTAATAAAAAGGTGTTATTAAAAAGGTGTTTTGTATAGTTTAGCTTTGGTTTTTTTTAACACATAAATTCCCCATTGGCTCATAACTTTCTCTGAGTGTCTCCCTCCGTCACTGGCTGCATGCTTCGTTACCTTTTAGCCTGGCCAAAAGGCTAACAATGCTTGCATTTTCCCACCTTTTTCACATAACTTTTTCTCTCTCTCCGCGCTCTGTTTTGTTTTTTGTTTTTCTCTCCCTGGCTTTTTAGGGTTTTTCTTTTTTTTTTTGTTTTGTTGTTGCTTTGCTTTGTGTGTTTGCTGCTGCTGCTTGTGGCAGGGTAAACAAGTCGGCCACTTGGCCAACTCGTTACTTCCCGCCAACTTCAGCCAACCCCCTCGCACATACACATGTCGATTGGCGATGTCGAAGTTGTTACCACTTTGGACGCGCGGTTCGGCCCCCGACGGCTTCGGCTTCGGCACCGGCACCCCTGTAATAAATTCATATTCAAATTGTTAATTGAATATTATTTGTTAAATTTGCAAGCATTAAATGTAAATGTCAGGCGGCGGATGTCCGACGCAGGGGGGCGTGGCCCGTCGGGGGCGAGTGCGAATGCGAGAGTTCCTTTTGTTGTATAATTTCGCAATTTTCAGCCGGTGTTCACTTTTAATTGAATTTATGCGATTTTAATGGGAGCAGGTATTGTTTATGAAAGGGATTGATTTAGGGGGATGATCCCGCAAGGTGATTTCTTATTAATATTGAATATTTTGGAAATAGAGTAATTGTAGAGAATATATATTTTATATGTCCAATTCCAAAGAGTTCTCCTTCTGCTGTAAGGTACCTTATAGTCCTAGCAGTGCTATCCTTTTTGAATGTCGATCGATCAGAAACTCGGTCACTGTTCCGATGACCTCAAAAAATCGTAAGCAAATATTCGGAAACACGACCCAAAAACAAAATAAAAAAAGAACCGAAACAAACAACTGAAAAATCCTTCCCCGGAGAGTTTTAAAATTCGCAAACAAATGACAAAAAGGTGGCAAAAAATTGTGCCAAATACGTATGAGTATTGTGAGTCCTCCGACTGCTGTTCGCTGGTCGTTGTGTCCTTGTCGTTGTGGCTCTGCAATTTCCATAATTCATATTCATAGACATTACACAATGCCGGCAAAACCAGAGGCGACGGAGAAAGGCGGTCGGGGAGAAAGGGATACCGAGTCCAGACAAACAAACGGCAGCACCTGCAATACGGATAAATGTCCGTCCATCCAAAAAAAAAAAAAAAGAAAGAGAAATGCAAACAAAAAAGTATCTGTACAGAGTACAAAAATTCCGAACATATGCTGGAAGCAAAAAAGTAAAGAAAACTGTCGCAGCACGCTTTTGCATAAATTAGAAGAAGAATTCAGCCATTCATTTGATGAGCTTCAAATCACCAGCAAATTAGGCCAAGTATCTGGCAGATACATGCCACTCGCATCCGCATCCACACAGCCTCATCCACATCCACATAGTCGTAGCAATTTGATTTTACACACTTCGAAATTATTAACTGGGGAGCACTTGGTGTGTGGCAAGTGTAAGTGCTGTAAGTTCATAAAATGGCAACAGGGCACTTTCGTTTTTACCGTTGGCATTTGCAGCAGCATCTGCAGAGAGCGGATGGGTGGGAGGTAGTCAGGGTGTTAGGGTGAAAGGGGGCTCGCAAGGACATGCTGCCGGCATGTGTCGCCAATGGACATCTGGCCCTGGTAGAGCTGGACGAGTGTGCCGGGGTTTTACAGGTTTCAATTAATGAATTAGTAATTTTGGCTTCATTGCCGTAATGAACACTTTGGGGAGGGATACAAAAAGGGAGAGTGTGTCCTTGCTAATTATAAGGACTAAAATCAGGTGTGGCTAGCTGGGGATAACCAGCAGGGAGATTGGATTATTAGTTATATAATCAAGTAAGGTAAATATATTTGAAAGAGAAATGAGTTTGAGTTCCATGGTTTTATAAAGGAAAAGTCTACATAGTACTATATTCATCCCAAATAATAAGATACTTTTAGCAAGAAGATAGCAAAAATCATTAAGAACACTTAACTTTAATTTAGATCTAATATAGGAGGTTAGAATACCTCCAACACCATTAAATCAAGCTATAAATCAAACAAAAGACAGAAAAAGCATTCAAATCCGCTTTTAAGCCATAATACAAAAGCACTTATATTTTATGGCCAAAGCAAAAGCAAACTCACAACGCTTCTTTCCTCGAATTGTAGCTTTTAAATGCCGGTTACTATCTTTGCCATTCAAACCAAGCTATTGTCACTAAACACCGTGTATTTACTTGCACTCTTCAAATAGCACAAAACACTTTCAACTCTGTGATAGCCACTACCGAGAAATGCCATCCACCATATCATTGTGTCATTAAAGCGTATCTCATTCATTGCTTCTATTTACTGTGCCATCAGGATAATCATTGGTTACAGTTTGGCCAGAAGCTGAACTGGCAAATGGATCCAGCTCCAAGGGGAGTTGTAACCGGGGCCATATTTGCTCGTTCAAAATGATATTCCTATTCTTTAGTCGATTTTACATTCATATCTTTTTCCGACTCACTCTTTGCACTTTTTTTTCTGCTTCGATTTTGTGCGCTACGGTGTAGGTATGCAATTAGTCAATTAATTTGAAAATTTATTAACCGCCAAAAAGCAATTTGCTCCAGATCGGGGAAACCAAAAAAAATAATAAAAACACAAACACAAGGTGGAGGAAGGAACCGAAACAGAAACAGAAACCGAAACCGAAAACAAAACAAAAGATCGCGAAATGCCGGCGGTAAACTGACCGCGATTTTGGTCAAGATCACGGCAAGATACATTCCGAGATCCATGCGAGGCGTTGGTCAGCGGACAAATGGTTGCGGAACTTTCAGCGAGTTAGGGATTTGATTTGGAAAAGGAGTCCAGGTTGAGCTTCATCCCTTTCCCCTTCTTAATATATATTTTTTTTCTTTCAAAATTTGGTGTGTGGAAATGTAGTGCAGATAATTTATGGGCTCGGCGGTTCGGCGGAAGTGCGTGTGTATCTGGGAGATACGAATCACAGAGCGGCGCAGCGGCTACCGATTTTCTAGGTCAAAAAGCAGAGTCCGCGAAATAAATGACTTTTGTGCATGTCGCGGACTGCCAGCCGTCGGCTTGGCTTCGGTCCATAAATTCAGTTTTCAGTTGTGTGTGTTTGAAAAGTGTTTGTTGTCCGAGAATACCAACTCTTTGTATGATTAATAACGCTCTAAGCGAGCGCTCGAAATCTAAAACCTGCTTTTTGGGCGGCCATCATGATCAGCTGATCGCAGAGGCCCGAAAAAAAAACAACGAGAACTGAAAGCGACATGACAGCCCGGTGGATGTCAGGCAAATGAAATGGAAATACCACTGCGATCACTTGCACATATAATGCCTGAGGTTACCTGAGTTCTTCCGCTGATCACCTGTGTGGGTGTGAGCCCATTTTGAAAATTCCTATCCGATAAGTTAGAAAAACTCTAGCGATTGCCACCTGATGCCCAGCCATCAGCAATCATCGCTTGCTCACCTCACAGGTATGCGCCAGCTGCCTCTCTCTCTAACTCACTCTCTCCCATTCTTCCGCTCTTTGGAGCTCTCTCGCTCACTCTCCCTCTTTGTCTCTCGCTCTCTCTCGCGCGCTGCTGCTGCTGCTCACCTGGCTCACCTGGTGATCGATCATCTTTTCGCTCAGCCGGTTTTTTCGGTGCCTGCTCTGCTATTAATTTATGTGCTCTCTCGCCGGAGTGAATCTCACCTTTATTCGAATTGGAACTTTTTGGAGCGGTTCCCTAGATCGTTTACGATATTCAAGTTTGTGCATTCATAATTCTGATTAGATGTTGCCAAGAAGTCTGTTATACAGGTAAGGCTCACCTGGAGACGTTAGAGGAGCGCAGATAAGAGATTTAGTTGGGATTAAGATGTATGGAGGGAGAATTTTAAAGAAGTTAGCTTGTGAGAGGTGTTAAAAAATAGGGAATTAGGAAAATATAAAATCGATAGGGAATATAATAATATTGATAAGTTCTTAAGGTCATAATATATCTAAAACAAGGGCAACTTGTTTAGTTTCTAGTGTAAATTGAGTAAATTTGCAATAAATTATATAAATTTCAAATTACAATTCGAAATCAAATCTATAAATGTTTATTATATAAAATAGTATACTAAACTAAATATATTCTATAAACTTGCATAAAAAAGGGTTCTACACATTCTATAGGTCCTCCCCTCTTACCTAAAAATAGGTTTCTCATCAATTTGTATTTTCTAAAACCAATCCCTAAATAGAACAACCCAGAACCCACTCCAAAATGGGCATAAAATCACGTCCTCACTTCCAAAGAATTTCAAATAAGACCCACCGCAGTAATCTCAATCGATGATCTATTAACGAGTGACCATAAAAATTATGCAACTTTCCGTTGCAGCCACAAATTGGATGCCCATTGAGTGAGAATGCCATTTCCTTTGTCAACGCCAGCCATAAATCTTGGGCATATTAACATGGACGTGCGATGAAAGTGCCAGCCAAATATGTCATTGTCAGCTGGGTTTTGGCCAGGAGAGTTGGGTTCTGGTCAGGCCAGGGGAGGGAATGGGAGAGGGAAATGGGATTGGAAAATCAGACGCCTCTGCGGCTGCCGTAAGCCTGTGGTGTATTGACACCTGAGATGGAGGCCAAAAGAAAGTTAGAGCCCTTCTTCGATCGATAGAACGAACAGGTAGGTAGGTGGTGGTGGCATCGATTCGAATCGAATCGGTTTGGGCCATAAATCACCCATTCCAGGCTGAGCCTGATAACTGGCCAAAAAGTATTTCTGGGCCTGTTTATCGCACTCGATGCATTTTCGAATTGGTCAAAGTATTTTCCCGTATTTATGCGCAACTTTGTGGTGTTGCATTGTGTGTGAGTGTCTCTGACACAACATAACACACAAAACATGAACAAAATTTTGGGCGTGAGCTCACAGAAAGAGAGGGGTATATAGAGTAGAGAACCAGAGAGACAGGGAGAGAGAGAGACGGCAACGAGACAGGGCCCATAAATCTCTGTAACATGACACTTTTGGCAATGGAAATAAAATATGGCATTCGCCGCACCAAAATGTCGCACCAGGCTCCCTTGATTTTTGTTCTGTTTTCATTCTACATTTCTTTGTTATTATTTTTTGTCTCTTTTTTGGCAATGCCTTTGACTCCTTGGCCCACTGTACCTCGTTCAGCATTCAGCTAATTACAAATGAAATTACAATGGTCACAACTCCGATCCTCGGCGGCGGCTGCTGCTGTTCCTGCCGCCAGCCAAGTGTCACTTGCCGCTGTCATTTTCGTTTCGTTTTCATGTGTCACTTGGCATGGGTCTAAGCCTGCCCCCTTACCTCTTTGGGGCCCTCTTACCCCTTGGCGGGTCCAGGCCCTGTCCTTGTAATAAAGCAAAACGGCTGCGCATGCGCGCAAGTCACTCAGCAACAAGGCACTGCGAGAAAACTATAAGAACAAATGTAATTTAGTCAATTGAAAAATTCTATAAAATATTTTAAATATTCTCCATTAAAATGTATGAGTAATTAGGTCTTTATTGTGCTTATTTTTATGTTAAATTTAATTATAAGGCTTAGCTAAATATTTCTTGTAGTGCCCTAAAAGCCACAACAAGCGCGCAAAGCCGCTGCCTCTGTCAGATTTTGTGAGTGTCACTTGGGCTGCTTTGTTGCCAGGCTGCCTGCCTGGGCCTCTCGAAATCTCGGGATTGCTTCCCCGGGACACAATCACCACACCACACCACATCAGACCCGAGACCAGACTCTTGGGTGTTATCTGTCCCGTCGACCGTCTTCAGTTTCGAGCGTCTTTCAGTTGCATCTCCGGCTCTGAATCCGAATCCAAATCAGAATCCGACTGGCTCTGCGGCCTGTGTATCTGTATCTGTATCTGAATTCCTGCAGAAACACGCGAAATGGTCGCCGCGGCGTATAAAACTGTTAACTAACTCAATTTTGTAGCTGTCAGTTGGCCAACTTGGGCTCCGGAGTTCAGCATGGGTTAATGAGTTGTTGTTGTACACATGTCACAACAAATTGCCAGCCGTTGAGCATAGCAGCAGCGCATCGCCGGTTGAGTCATAAACAAATCACTTGACCCGCAGCGAAAATCGCACCATCCGACGGATTCAGAGCGGGCCGCAGGGATCTCGAGCAGGTATTCCAGAGATAGCTTTCAGCACGTGTGATTTCACGGATGCACGCGCACATGTCTGTCACACAAATGTCACTTAGAGTTGCAAACGCCGCGGACGCTCAGCTATTTCATAATTTGGCGGGAGCTAAAGGTACTTGACATTGACTGGGGGGAATACTATATACTATATATGGGGGATTTATGCGAAAAGCGAGTCCGGAAATTAAGTATTCGCAGCACACTCGAGCAGCCAAGTGACCAACAAGAAATGAGAATCTAAGTGTTGAGAGAAATAATATGTAAAAGGGGTTTAAGAAGAATATAATGCATATATTTATAAAATGAATTGAAAACTATATAATAATGTTATGAGAAAATACATTAAGAAGCATTTTGATCTATTTATTTTAGTTTTTATAAAATTTATAATGATATAAAAACCTAATTTGTATAATTAAATTTCTCTGTGTAATATAATTCCTCTTTCTTCACCTCCTAAAAACATATCCCATAAGAAAAACGAAGTTTGACAATTCAATCAGTCTGTTTTTGCTGTGGGAAGTTCTGGGCCTTAATATATATAGAAAATAAGAAATTAGTTAGTTGTATGCACTACAACTGCTACAGTTGCCTTTATTTTGTTTGTTTTGTGTCATTCGAAGGGTGCTAGAGAGGAAAATGGTTAGGAAAATGGGCAGCAACGTTGACAACGGCAACAATTGCAGCCACAACAGTAAAAAGGGGGGGACAAAGAGTCCTCACGCGGTAATTCTGGCCAGAAAGAGTTTTGCACACACACACAGTCGCACACTCGCACTGAGGCAACCAAACTTAAGGCCATAAATTTGCAACGGATCACATAAATCACATTCAAGTGAAGCTTAACACACGCGCCCAAGTAGAAGAAAAACACACAAGCACACACAGACTCGGGCACATTGCCACCTCTTTTATGCAAGGCGCAACCAATGTGAAAGTGTGTGTGAGAGGAAAAAAGGCATAGCTAGGAGCTCTAGAAACCGTTATAATGAGAATTCGCAAAGTGTCCCCAAGGGGTCACCAAAGGTCAGCTTAGTTCCATACTCCTAAAGTGCAAGAAACACTGTGAAAGTCATTGTTTTAGAGATAGCAAAGTAGAACTTTAAGCGCATAATTAGATATATATTTTCCACTTTAAAACCAAATTACATATTTATTGCTCTAATATTTAAGGCACAACAGGGATTTAAAGAATTGTACTTTCTGAAATGCAGCCAAAAGGTAGTCTAGGATTTTTTGGTTAATAGTAACCGGGTATTCTTTATAATACTTTTTATATATTCTACAAAAACCTAGAAACTCTTATGACAACTTTTTTTAAGGTACACCCAAAATCCCGCTCTACATCTTAAATCTAGCCAAAAAGTAGGCTATGATTTTTGGTTAATAATTATCCTGTATTCCTTATAGTATTTTTTAAATATTATAAAAAACGAGATAAAAATAATTAATTTAATGTGCACCCCAAACCCCCTTATATCTAAAAGATACTTATTAAATACCTTTGACAAATTCCAAATTCCATTATTTCCCCCTCAAAACCACTTGTCTATTAGGCAACAGCTCCTGAAATTCCCCACACAGCTTGGTAAAACTTTCAAGCCAAATTAACTAAACGGTTAAGGCAACAATTGCAAATTGGCAACAAATTCACAGATCATAAAGTGCCCAGGACTCGAGACGGGACAACAATTTCGGCTGCACTTCCATCTGCAACTTCCAGTTCAGCTCGGTTCCCAGCATCATTTGAGGAACTTTGCCATTTGAACTTGACATTTAGCACACGGTTCGAGGGGACTTCTTTGCAAAACAATTGCAGGCCACAGCCAACCGACGACAGAGACGGCCAGACAAGGGGCAGAGGGAGCAGGAGAAGGAGAAGGAGAACGAGAAACAGAGAGAGAAGGAGAAATGGAAAGAGAGAAGGGAAATGCACTTTTGGCATTCCTCGACTGCCATGGAATGCCATCACACACACACACATGTCCTGGCAAAGAGGACACAAGGAAACACTGTTGCAAGGGTGCGAAAGGGAGAGAAGGGATGCAGAGCAACCCCCTGCCAGCAGAGAGAGAGAGGGAGAGAGAGCGGGGTGAGCGAGAGAGGGAGGGTGAGTCCGGCCCAGACGACAGGCGGCCATTGCACCACCTGTCGACTGTGTCGGCCATGCGGCAGGGTCGCGTGCTCTGCGCTGCGCTGCTCCGCTTTATTTGCTTCCCGGATTTTGCGCCATTAACAATATGGTTCGGTATTGGCAGAGGTAACGGTAGAGCTGGCCATCTCCACCCCTTTTTGTAGTAACTCTAAGCAGTGATGACCAATATACAGTTGAGATTTATTGAAAATATAAAAAAATGGTTTAGAAAATTGATGTTAAATTGAATTATCTAAATTATCTTAAAGTTAATTATCTAAAGTTATAAATCCAATTTTAAGTAGGTTTCATTTTGAAGACATTTTCTACCTATCTTCTTCTTACTAACGATACGAGTTTTTTATGATAAATACATATATAAAATTACATATATTAATATTTTGAATTACCTTTTTTTTATTCGAATCATATATTTTGAATAATAAATTTAATTATAAATTATTCTTAAATTATACTTATACATTTTCATTTAGATGCCTCAATTAACACACAAAATCATTTCGGAACCTCTATGAGTTTTTTAAGGGGTCCCTTATTTAAAAACACCAATAAAATATTTTTCATGCATACAAATAATATATAATTAACCCAATTTAAATGACCAAATTTCCCTTAAAATTCAGCTACAAAAAATCCATTCCGACAACCCTATGCCTTCAGTCCCTTAGAAAATCGGAAAATGGTTTTACGACGTCGAGTTGCTTATAAATTAACCCATTGGCGAAATGAAAATATTGTCTGTTAATTGATCAATGTGTATGCAACGGAGAGTGCAATTGCAATTGCTGCTGCTGCTGTTGTTGCTGTCGTGCCATTTCGCATGCACCGCCCGTGCATTGGTGTGCGTAATGCAGCTAAAATTTAATTAGATTCCATATTAGCCGCTGCACCAAATGCGCTTGGTTTTGGCTTTATCATCGGCAAACACACGCACACCATCGCCAGGCCCATCGTATTTTATGTCGTACGTGCAAATTTATTGTTATTGAAATACAATTGCAAAATTAACTGTCAAAGTGTGCGACCCATCGTCAATGTACTGGCAGTCGCATGCCATATGTTTCCCCCATTTTGGCAGGGGTTTTAATTATGGGGGGGCGATGGGGTAACTCATAAACTCATGAATAAATAAGAATTTAATATTTTAAAGAGTATTTCCATACAAAATAAATCGATTTTCTATCTAACTAACCAATAAAATATAATGTTTAAATTTTAATGACAAAGAAATATATTTTATATATTATATAAAACAAAAGAAATGTCTTCCCAATCTTCCCAATTTTTTAAAATAAATGTATTTACGTCTAAAATAAATATTATTTCTTTTATAAATTATCAAAACAAATTCCAAGACTTTGATTTTTTTAGACTACTTTTTCCCCGACTTGTAACACCCACTGTGAGCCTCGACCTCTTTCGTAGTACCCTTTTCTCAGGCCATGATTAACGTTTCTCTTATGCACTTGTTAGGGCTTTATTTCGATCCCCTTTCCTTGGCTGGAACCAAAAGTTGCCAATACCCTAAATCAGTGGCCAAAACTCGCCGCTGCTCTCTAGGCCCCGCCCCCTTGTAAAACCCCCCAAAGCCGCCCACAGCCCCATCATTCCCCCTCCACTATTTGCGCTAAACGAGCTTTGCATATTTACTGTACTAGCAGCAGACATTTTACGATATATTGAGAATTATTTGCAATATATTTCGCAACGGGCAACAGCAGCAGCAACAAGGACGACAAATGTTCCACCGACGGCAGCAGCAGCAGCAGCAGCAGCGGCAGCAACAACAAGTGCACTGTTCAGTGGAAATGCAGGCAGGGAAAGCTTCTAATTCCGGCACTGAAACCATAAGTCTTTGTCGCATTGTACACACACAGATATTTGCAAATACACTCGACAACACACACACTGGATGCACTGGGAAAATGTCTTGAAATGGGAACAATATTCACGAAAATTTTAATATATTTTCCAAGCAAGACTATATTTATTATAAGATCAATATTCAAGTAAACCTTTCATAGAACTATATGACATTATTTATAAAATAATCTTCTGCTAAAAAATACATTTTTTAATGTTTATATTTAATCCGAAAATTTTTAAATTATTTAGAAATCGATTCTGTTGTCATTGCTGTTCTCAACTAATTTATTTGACATAGTTTTTTGTTCTACTTGCAAAACAAACTACATTTTAGCAAGATCCTTTTTCTTTTACCCATTTTCTCCCTGTGCACAGTGTCAGAGAGGACAGACAGTGGTGAACTGTGCCTTTGTATTGGTTTGGCACCCGGCATTTCACCAACTACTACCGGGCTATGCCGAAGGTCCTGTGGGTCCTAGGCCTGGGCATTCGGGACCCGGGATCGAGCCTGAACTTGCGCCAATAACTTTAGGTTCGATACACAAGTTTCGCATATAAATTCGAAACTTATTTTTCTGTTTTCAAAGATTTTGTTTAATTTACGTAAATTTGCATAAGATACAATTGCGAAATCCTTGTGCCTGCGCCGGCTCCCTTTTTCGCCTCTGCGGAGTCTGTAAATTTGTGCGAAAATTGAGCCAAAGTTCAGCCGAGGCAGCAGCAAACAATTCTTTCTTTCCCTCTCTCTCTCTGGTTTTTTTTTTTTTGTGGATTTTATTGCCATGGCCTGGACTAAATTTGAATTCAGCTCAAATTGAAAGTTCACCAGCACACATAGCTACATATATGTGTCCCCGGCCATACACACTCTCGCACAACTACGAACACACCGATATTTATGCGTTTTCGAATGCAGCTCAACTCAGCTTTAATTTAAATGGATTTCTCTGGCAGACATATGGCAGCATTTGCAATTTCCAGCCGGGAGTTGGGTCACCGAGATGAATGGGGACGGTCCATGGGTCGCCATCGGTGGACTGACTCCTCCACTGACTGTTGAGGATTGATTGTGCTTGTTGATATTTTGTCAAATAACGCAAATAAATACACAATTACACACTCAAGTGAATCCGAGGCAGCATTCCGGTTGCCCCCGGGGGGTGGTTCCGGGGGGTTAAAGTGGGCGGGCTTCGGAGTCATGGGGTTAAACCGAGCATGGACGTGCCTTCTCCCTCACTCGCTGTGTGTTATCCTCGTTTAAAGGATTTTCATTTGTTTAAATGTGCTTTATCGAAAATGGCCAAAAGGCCGCTGGCCATTGCTGTTGTTTCAGCTTCTGTCCCTTGTTGCCATGTACGATTTATGCTCGGTCCACAGTGGTTAAAAAATACAGTGCTTCGAGGGGTTAATTACGGTTGCTGGGTATCAAGGAAAATAATACAAATTGTGTAGTTTTAAGAGGTTAATTATGATTTTAAATGTGCGTTTCTTTGAAAAATTAAACTTTCAATTATATAAATTCAAGACTTAAATAAAGTGCTTTCTATTATATTATTAGCAGGCACTTAGATCATAAAAGTGAGTGGGTATCAAGGAAAATAATAAAAACTGTGGAGTTTCAAGCGGATAAATATAACTTTTCACAGGGGTTTATTTTATATCTCATTATTTAATTTTAATTAAATATACGTAATAAATAAAAAGTTTCCATTGCATAATAACCAGCACTTAGATCACAAAAATAATAAAAATCTGTTGGATGGTTGCCGGGTATCAAGGATAATGAAATAAATCTAGTTTCCAGGGGTTAAATAAAGGTACTTTTAATTTAAATTTAATTATATCAATTTAATAAATTGAAAACTTAAATACAATGTTCTTACCATATAAAAGCCAGTACTAAGACCATAAAAACCATTGCCTACTTATTGGGGTTTAAGATTAATTTAATGGCATTTAGCAGAGGCAACTGAGTTTGCTATATTATTATTTAAATAACTTTTTCTTTCTATTCAGAGTAAAATATAGATATCTTTAAATTAATATAACATTCTTCACTTCCCCACTGTAAAATCCCAACAAAACTAACTCCCTGCCAAATTGCCCCACTGTATTCCCGACTTTTGACTTTGTCACTGCTTTGTTTTGCTCTTGCTGTGGCTTTTTTCGGCGCACGCCCGTAAATTCCAATGTAAAATGTTGCATTTATCTTGTAAAAATAATAAATCCAGGCAAAGGGACTTTACTCTCTCACGCTTCGCAGCACAGCGAGTAACAGATTGTGCCGCCGCCCATCTAAGGGATGCGATCGGCAGAAGGGTTCGAGATGGGGATGAGATTTGGGAATGGGTTCGGATGCTCAGCCCCCGGCCATTGTTAATGGCCGAATGGGTAAATAGACGTAAATTTGGCTAATTTTATTAACCGTCAATACGGAAGCCAATGGAGTTTGTCTCGGGGAGATATACCATATATATATAGTACATTAGGGCGGGGGAAGTGCCAACAAAAAATTAGTCAGCAGTCAGCAGTCTGTCCGCCGGCCATTAATTTAATTTATTTATTGGCTGCCGCGCATTTATTCCGATTCCAATTCGAAAATCCCGAACTGCTCTACGCGATAAATTCAGTGGAATGCGAATGTGAAAATTGTGCTTCTGCATTTTCCACTGCACATGCACATGCCGAGGATTTTCATTATAAAATATTGCAGAGCGGGCGGGCGACTGTCGCAAAAGAGTTTGCAATTTATTTTAAAATAAAAGTATCTAAAAGCATGACAAATAGTGTGAGATATGTTTTTGCGCACTGCAGCAGCCGGTCGGTCGTGCCCCTGCCCCGTTTCGCCCCCCATCCAGAGACATATGATGGGGCGCCGCTGATTTATTTGCATACAAAAGCGCAGCAGACACACACAGCAAAAACAACGAAATTCCCTCGGCCTGATTCCTCCCTTTTTTTCGCTCTGTTCTTACTTTTTTTCTCATTTTTTATTTCTTTTTTATTTTTTTGCGTTACGCCCATTTTTGACGCCAACGGAGAAGCGTCGATTGAGTTGGCTGCAGTTGCCAAAGTGGGCAGGGGTGTGTCACGAGGGGGATTCGTGGGGTTTGAGGCGACTGTGGGATGACAAAGCAGTTCATGAAAAGTCCATTCAAAAGCAAAACTCAAAAGGCAAGCAAACTAAAATGAAGGTAGAGTGTCAATTGGACAGGGAACATGTTTTTAAATGAGGTTTTTTGTTTGGAAAATAATTATTTTTGCAGAGAAATATTTAACTTAATTTAAATGACAAGGAAAATAATTATCCATGACCATTAAATATAGAAACAGAGTACATTTATTTATTTATTTCCTCAATAAAACGAATAAGAATTATGTAGGAATAATATAACATATAAGAAATTTATATTTCTTTAAGAAGATTCTATTTGAAAAATATGTTTTTTGAAGAAATATAATCTTCTTTTTGCATGGGAAATATTTTATTTTGCTGAGAAATATTTAATTTCATTGAAAAGTTAAATAAAATTAGAATTCATAAAAATCGGAGTAAATATAAACGTGTTGAAGTTTATTTTTCTTCAGTAAAGTGTATAACAATAATGTAAAAATAATATAACTAATTTTAATTATATTTTTCTTCAAGAAAGCTTTTCATGTTACAAACACTTTTTTAAAATGTAACCAAGCTACAAAATACACCATAATCTTTCCAGAAATGTACCTTTTTCAAGACCCATCCTCCCCTGGTTGTTTGTCTGCCCGCTCAATTCATCATTTGGCAACATTTTGCTGGGCGCCAAGTTGCATTTAGTTGTTATTTATGCAAATTTTACATGCTTCAACTTTTCGCCAAGTGCGTCGTGTCGTTTTCGATTATTTAAAACTTTGTACGGAATTTACTAGATTGCGAGGCTCCGGAGGAGGAGAAGTCTCCTTTTTAATGCGCACACCTGACGCGCTGCTCGAATATCCTCCGCTGGGAGCTGCTCCCGAGCTCCTTGGTCCTTAGGATTAGGGTCTGCCCTCCGTGCATAATTTTGTGCGCTGCTGTTGAGGCAAATAAATTCTTGAGACGGCTAAAGTTATTAGATTAGCATTAGAGAGGACTTGGGAGCAGTAGCAGGAGGAGGAGGACAAACGTCCCGGGGCCGAGCTTAGAATTATGATTTACCTGGGGTTATTTACATGCGCATAAACGAAATACCTCCAGCAGCCTCAAATTGCGCAAATTTATGAAAAACTTAACTCACTGCTTAGCGAGTCATGTGGCTTTTATAGTTACCCCACAGACAGGCGCGGCAATTTAAACATTTCTTTTTTTGTTTATATTAACAACAAAAAGTGGAAGTTTTCAGCCTCAAGGAGCAGGATAAGTTGCCTTCAATCACCAAAAATATTTTGTGACTAATATTGTGATATTTATATTGTGTTTTTGGTTTTTTAATAAGAATAGATTTTTTTATTGGAATCTTGGTTTTTAATTTTAATCAAAATTATATAAATGTCGTCTTTCAGTCCCTTATTATTTCTGGAATTTGATTCTAATCACCTTACATTAATGATTATACTAATTTATTTTATTTATATTTATAATCTTACTAATTAAATATTTATGTTTACTATATTTAATACATAATTAAATAACCTAGCATAATTGTATATAATTTTCTAATTAAATTAACGTTTAATATTATTTCTGTAGCCTTATTTTGAAAACTTAAAAACTTCCTAATTTCTTCGGTTTTTGCTTTATTTTTGACTAACATGTGAGAGGCACCTTTGCAGCCATTGACCTTCATAATTAAATACCTTTTCTCTCTATTTTTTGCAGGTAAGAGATACTCAGAATCTCTTGCGGGCTCACTTCTACCAGACTGGCTAGGTAAGTCAACGTTTTGTTATATTTTTTGTATACCCTTAGCTTATAGTTTTTACCCATGATTTCTTTTTTGAATTTTTGTGAGAAATCCAACTTTGAATTTTGCCATTTTTTATTCCATTTTCAATATGTGTTGCAAAGCCATTTTTCTTTAGTGGAAACTCTGTACGTTTTTGATTTTGAGAATGCCAACTGTCCCCAAAACCCCAGACATATATTTCGAAAGCCACAAAAAAACACACACAATACTGAAAAAAACGAACCCAAAACCAGTCCAAATACTCTCCAAAAATCTCCAAATTCCAACTCCAAAAAACATTGAATCTATCCGAATCGAGCTTCTTTGATTTTTGCGTTGATTTTTTGCTTTCGATTGTTGTTGCTGTGGAATGATGTTGCAACATCATGACATCATCATCATCTTGATCAATCATCCCCCGTTTGTCTTCATTTCGTGTCAGTCAAAAGGAAGCGTATCCTGCCAGAGTTCGAGAGGTAAAGCATAAAGAAATTTTCAAATTCCAATAAATCTTTTGTAAGTTCTGTGTTGTGTGCCTACTATATGTACTTCCAATCTATACTCCCCTAGAAACTACTGTACAAACCAACATATCTACGTCTGTCATAGTTCAGCATGTGCATGCATCCCAAATACATAGGTGTGTTGTTGGCCAAATAAATTAAGCCACTCTCTGTACATATAATATGGCAAATTATCAGCTCGTAAAATTTGCCCAAAACAATTGCCAATTATTCAGTTTGTCAACTCAATCATACGAACAAGTAACACATATGCAGAGATAGAAAATGTGGAGAGAAATTTATTTTATTTAAAAAATAATACAGTGATTTGAGTTTTTGGGTAATTTTGAAAGAGATTTAATTGCATAAAATCATATTTAATGTATACTATTTTGCAAAAAGAATTTTAGAATAAAGTGTTTTTAGCTAAAGAGGAGAAAAAACCAATTTTATATAGCATAATAATTGTTATAAAATAACTATGGATTGCTCAGTAAATTTTGGAATTTAAAACATATATGAAGTGTGATCCTTTTCGGCTTTAAATTGAATTTCCTTTATTTAAATTCAAGAAAATCAATATAATAAAAAATTAAATATTATATTTCCGACTTTTAAACTTACAACACTATGAAAAACTTTTAATTTGACACCTCATGTATTTTTTAAAAATTTTCTCAAGACATCAAGCATGTTTTATATTTATAAAAGAGATTATAGGTGATCCAACTCAGTTATTTTTCCCAGTGCATGTAACTAGCAAAAACTCACATACAGAGACACACATTTTCCTTTGGTTTTTTCGGTGAGCAATTAAAAGCCACCCACCGCCCATCGGAGTTGTAGGAAAAGTATCACTTGGCACGCAAAGAAAATCAGCGAGAAAATTGGTGATGGCTGGCTGCGAATTTTACAAAGCGTATCATTTTGTTAGCAGTTTTTCAGCAGGTTGCACTTGACAAGAATCGCCTCGAAGCACGCCAATATATGGAAGTGGCACGGTGGTGCAACCACTGCCACAGTGGTACCTCCCCCGCACAGCCAATTAAACACACATTTCATTTACTTCGTTTAGGCACTCGAATCGCTGTTAATTCCTGTTTTTAGTTATGTTAACCAAACACTCGACAGACAACGAACATTTAAGAGCGACCACATATCGCAAATGTGCAAACTCTGCGATTTTCTATATATATTTATATATATATATATGTTTATGGGCAATTTATACAATCGCATAAATTACCAGGACAAACATAAACAAACTTCCTTCCACCGAGAGGCAGAGAGAGTGCCATTTGCCAATCGTAATCAATTCCTGTCCATAAAAAAGGAACAGGGTCTGGAGAGTCCTGTCGCCGACAGTGACAACAACAAGTACGGTTCCAAGTCGGTAGCCATAGCCGTATCCGTATCCGTAACCGCCCTCCAGGCCACCCCCAACCCAAGCCCAAACCCATTCCACCGCATAAATATTTATCTGAAATGTTGAAATCTTCAACTGCAGAAAACGTAAAATCCATTAGAAAATTAATAAAGTCTATGGCGGCGAATGTTTTCCAACGAATGCGGTTTTCCACTCTCGCTCCCCCACCATTGCCCATTTCCCTCAGGCTTATTTTTTGTCATATAGAGAAAATTTGTGGCTGTTTTTTGAGGGGCAAAATGTGTATATTATGCCGACGCTAATAGAATAAAATCCAATCGATTACAATAATGTTTCTCTGTCTGGATAATGTTTTGGGCGAAGTCCTTGCTGTCAGCCTTTTAAGGATATAATCCATTAGAACATTTAGACGCAGATGTCATAGAGGGCATAAGGATGTTTTCGTTTATGAAATAAGTGGATATCTGCTTTTAATTGAAATTTATTTATGTAAGAGCAACTCGTCCTTGGAAATGTGATTTGCAATTCTGAGAAATAGCTAAGTGTATAAGGTTATACAAATCGTAACTAACTGAGAACTTTATTTAGAAATTCAGTTAAATTCAGGCTCTATCTGATCTCTAAAACATCCAAAACTCAATTCAAATCACTCTCTCACCTTTGTTCGATCACTAATTTTGTAGATTTTCATAAAAGATACATTTTCATTCCCAATAACTAGGCAAATATCCGAGATATGAGCCCGAGATATGTAAATCTTCCACCCATATGTCTGGTGCTTTGATCGTTTTGTTGGCCAGATGTTTGCACACACTTTGGAGTTGGCTTCATTATCATTTCGGGCGGGGTCTATTTATAAAGCGGGGCTGAATGGAGCAAATGTCTCGACGAGATCGACGCCTCGGCGTCGGCTTTCCTTACCCCCGCTCGCACGCAATTCGAAATAATAACATAATAATGTGCAATAAAGTATCTTAATTTGTTGAATTGTTGATAAACTTTGGCGCCACTTTGCGGATAAACATGAAACAAAGCAATTGGTAAATGTTACTCATACCTCCCGATGAACTGTTCCATTTGTTTCGTTCACGTAATTCCGAATTGGCCAAGACGAGGATATGGGGCAGGTTGGAAAATACTTTTGAAATTGTTGTTGTTTTGCTTGCCAGACGACAAATCTGAAAAGTTGTACCCTGCATTTCCGGTACTTCGATCTTTGTTTCAACTTTGCCTTGTGGAAAAGACACTGCTTAACAAGGGATTTAGTTGCTGAATTTGAAATAGGGTTAACCTTGTAATAGTTTAAATAATTTATTTAAAGGTTGTGCTGAAAAGGTTCGTAAAACTATAAGGTTTGGCCTTGAAAATATATTATTACATAGTTATTTTCTTAAATCCCTAAAATGATCTAACCTTGTCTTGGATCTAACTTTTGCTGGTCAGTGTTATGGCTTCGCTTGACTTCTGACATCAGGCAGGTAAACACTCACTCACACAGGTAGGGACACATTTCGAGGACTGCAACAAGTTGAATTATCTGCAAGTGCCCCCACCCCACACACTCGCTCACATGTACTTGAGTGCACTTCCTACACTATCTCTGGTCGTTGGCCATGTCCTCTTAATTGCCCCTGCGAGAGAGACTTGGCAAATTAGTTAATTGGCGGCCAGTTTACTTTGAACTGGCTGCCCCACGACCGCCACGCTGGCCACTGGTCGACAATGTATCTCGCAGATGCAAAGATACAAGCAAGGCAAAGGTATGGCAGTATCTCTGCAGTAATTCATTTGAATTTCTTACTAAATACGTAACTCAAGATTAAAATTTCACTCTTGTTATCAATTTATTTATTATTTATTTCCTAAGTGAGTCTAGGTAGTTCTGAGAAAACTCTTTAAGCTCCGCTCGCTGACCATAATCGTATCTCTTTGGGTCAAATACGATGCTCTTCTTTGTTCCTTTTATTTCTGTCTTCAATCGACCTTTGAAAATGCCGCATTCTACCCATAATAATAGCACTTAATATACTTGTTTATATAGGTATATATGTGGGTATACATGTATACCTTTTCGTACACCGGTTATTTCTATATTCTTTGCTTTGTTATTTCTGCCAAAATGTATCTTTTATTCTGCAGTAATTAGGGGGTATTATGAAATTAGCTTTTAAAAGTTCAAGATACTCTACCAAAGCGGGAAAATCAGATAAAAGTATATTTCAAAATTTGTTTTAGGTGTTAACAAAGATAAACCATAAAGAAATTTTACTATAAATATTTTTAAAATAGAAAATTATTAGGAAATACATATATAAAACTAAAAACCATATAAAGAATAATTAAAGTTAATATAAAACATACATTTCCATAGAGCATCTCACACTCCACCGACTCCCACTTATGCTGATTAAATATTAATATTTAAGGCATTCATTGTCGTTGGCTTTCAAATGAATGATTAATAATCGCCGAATTTGAATAACAATTTCTGGCATTAGCAGCCGAATTAATATTAGTATGCCGGCCGTCTTCCAGTCGATTCGCACGCAATTAAAACACTCACCTGAGTCACAACAACATCTACGAAGGGAACAAACAATGCCAGTGGCTTTTATCGATTTTTGGTGGCCATTAGATTTCGCACAGTTACCCATATTTTCCGCCATTTGGGAAACTCCCCCGTTAAATGGGGGAAACTGTGAAAGGCCATCCTCCCCGAGCCCTGAGGCAATGTGGCAGATATTTTTCTTGTTCTTTTGCCAGCTCAGCAGATGAATGCGTATAATTTTCGGTGTGATTTATGCCCGTTGACCCCGCTTTGGGCCACCTTAGTGGCACACATGGCCAGGACCGCCCCCTGCCCCCTCAGATTTGTTATGGCTGCCAGCGAGGAAAGTACTGTACTGATGCTGCTCCAGCTCCTGGATTCTGGATTCTGGATTCAGGATACTGGCTCCTTTATCGCTGCGAATGCTAAACGCAGGCCATCCATTCCGGGTTCGGATCCAGGGGCGGGCTTTATTACATTAGGCGTTCGTAAAGTAAAAATTGTGCCACTTTCTCAAAAACACGCATAGCACAATAAGTGGGTGTGTATGCCGCTGCCATTGCTGCCTTTGTCCCGCGTCCCTCGTCCTTCGTCCTTTCAACCTGCTGCGGCAAAGTGCCGAAAAAAAGGGCAGCCGGCAAATGGGGGTTACGAGGAGATATCGGGGCGGGTAAATGTACCCAAATGTGCTTGGCTCTACGCTTTTGTTGGGGCTCTAGTGCTCTTTTGCTTACATAATCAGTCATGTTATCCTTGTTTCGCCTTGGCCTACACATTTGGATACACAACAATGCGACAGAGACATAGAACAAAAATTATTTATTTATGTCGCCGGCCTCGGGCAGATATCTTTTTTATATTTCCATTGCGTGCGGCTTCCGGGGGTTGTTTTTTTTTGGTTTTTAAAAATCGGTCAACCAATATGCAGATACTGCGTAGGAATGCGGATTTCGGTAAGCAGGTCTTAAACCTTTAAATGTTCTTTAAAAATGTAGATTTTTAGGTTTTTGTGCAGCGCTTCTTGGAGTGTCATGTGTGGGGGATAGCTCACCCTATTAAGACATTTTTAGGGGATGACAACTCATATATTTGTGTCAATAGTCATCCCTCTCTATCCTGAGTTCCATATTAATTTAAAGATAGATAGTAAAGTTGCCTTTCTAAAGCAGAAACGTGCCTTGATTTTATAGGACAAGACTGCCTATATATTAAAAAAAGTAATAGTTTAATTATTAAAACAAGATTAATAGAAAAAATATATACTAATCAATAATAATATTCAACATAAAAGGAAATAACAATTTAAAAGTACCTTAAAACACATTTCTTGTGTTATTTCTAAAGTAGTTTTCCGATTTCCATATAGATAATCTCAACACAACAATTTATTTAAAATATATACAAAGAAATGTTTAAATAAAATAGGAACTTAATAATATATACCAATAAATATGTAAATAAAATAAAATATTAAAATATATTTATAAAATATAATAAAATATTATATATAATATATAATAACCTATTTCATAGTGTTCTAACTGTTCCACTTCCTTTAATTTTCCGCAGTTTTTCCCTTAACTCTCACGCATCTCTGCCGTGTGCTCTCTCTCGCATTTCCATTTCCACAGCTTTTCCCCTGCGTTTTCACCGAATTCCTTGTGCCATTGATAAATGGCTTTCTGCTCGGAGTTTGTTGATTTTATTGCTCTCCAGGCTTCTCTGGGGTTCTGGGCCTGCTCCCGGTTTTCTGGCTCTCGCGCTTTTAGCCGCTTGTCCTTTTCGCATTCGCCGTCGGCGGAATTTCTGTTTGTTTCCACTTGCCTTGCGCCGGCTTTCTCCTCGAGTTCCTTTTTTTCTGCTTGCTCAACGGAATCTGGGCTATTTATTCACCCAATTTCTATTTTTCTTTTTTTTTTTTTTTGCTTTGCCACATTTATCATTGTGCCTTCAGCTGCACACTCACACGGACACAATCACGCACAGTGGGTTCCACCCACCGGCGGAGTACACTTGCAGAAATCCCCGGGCTAATACCCGGCGACCTTCCCTCGGGCTCTTGACATTTCCCAAAAGAGTCGCGGGTCTATAATCAAGCATAGTTTATTAATCATAATTGTCATTATTGTCTTTTGTGTCACAGCCAAATAGGTGAAATCCCCGAGAGGCCGAGAGGTGCGGCCAATATTTATTTTCTAGTATTCCGAAAGCGAGATCTCAGGGAGGAGGAGGAGATCTTCGGTGGGAACTAACACACCCAGATACTACAGTTTTTTCACAGTTATTTTGAGAGAGAAACTTATGAAATTCCAAATATTTAACATTTACCGAAATTAAAATTTTATCTTTGCATACAAAATCTATTCAAAGTGAAAAATAGGTTAGAAATTGTACTTTTAATGTAATTGCTTTGTTAAAGGTAAAATATCTTTTTAAAACTGGCTTTCGTTCTTAGATCTTTATTTAACAGATTAATATTCATAGCTAAAACTAGGAAAGATTAAATATATTTTTCAAATAAATAAACGCTCAATATTTATATTATATCTAATTCAAATAATGTCAAATCTTAAATTCCTTTTTCTTGTTTAATATTCCCAATTCGAGACACCAAATATCTGAAATATCTTTTAAAAAAACTAGCCTTCGATATAATATTTTTTTAAAGATTAATAAACCTAAAACAAGGACGGATAACATAAACTTTATAAATAAATTCACAACATTTATACATATTATATGTATCCAATTCAAACAATTTCAAAACCCAAATTCCTTTGTTTAATATTCCCAATTCGAGATACAAAAAGTATATATTTTCTTAGAAAATGACAATTAACTATACAAAATATTTGTTTATAAACATTTTGATAAGTTATCGCCAACGATCTGTGACAGTTCCTAAATCTTTATAAACTATATAAACTCATTGCGAATGCTTCGTGTGTTTCCACCTCAGCGAACTCATAAATAAACTCCCAGCGTCGGCGGATTTGCGCGATTTTTGTGTGATATTTTTCTTTTGCTTTTGTCATACGCATGTTTAACCCCACACGTTCCCCTTAACCCGCTTGGACCCCTCTCAGGCCACCACGTTTCGAAGCGCTGATGATGACGCTGTCGTGCGTGTTGGGAACCCAAAAAACAAAAATAGCCTCGAAGGCTTGGCCGTCGGACACAAACTTACAAACATACTACAATTTTTGGGTTTCTCTTCTGGATGAAGGGAAATGGGGGGAATATAAGGGGAGACTTTGGTTAACCCATTAATGCTTAGTGGTCGAAAAATAGAGAATTGATCTTGGATATTTAGAACAGGAAATAAAAAGAAAGAAATGTAATTATGCAATATACACTGACGAGCAAAAAATTAGGTTAGTAATATTTATTACAAAATCTACCAAATATATACATAAATTAAAATTAGCCTAAGATCAAGCATGAAAAATATTTAAAACCATTTTTCCTGTTCGATTTGCATGAAATTTTTAAATTCTTTCCAAACAAGTGAAACTAATTTTCAAATCCTCGTTTTCTTAACAAAAAGTATCGTCGAATTTTTGTTCAGTGCATTTTACAGACACTTAAGGGTTAAGCCAGGCTTCCAGTCGTCTAGCAGTGCCATCTGTCGGACATCGGCGGCACTAAGAAAGGGCAAAAGGCAACCAAAAATAAAAAAGGTGTTTGAGCGATAGAGCTTTTGGGGCAGAAAGGCAAGCTTACGGGATCGCTGTTTTAACACTAAGCTATAAGATTGGAATCCAATTCCGACGCCACATCCTCTCGATTGTGAATTAAAATGCATTGCATGCACTCACGCGTGGGTGGAAAAACACTCGTTTTGATGAGGTGTCGACTGTGATTTAAACAACAACTGGCAGTCAAAAACTGAATTTCAATTGCCGATTATATAATTGAGTATCTACCTCTTTCTCGCTCTCTTTGGGGCTGCATAGCCCTATTCCCAGTGGAATGACCCATATACGAATTTGAATTCCAAAACTCAGCCGATAATGATGGAGTGTGAGTGTGCGAGTGAGAGTGCTTTATGGCGGTCGTAAAAGCACTCAAGTTGCTGCCAGCCGCCGCCGCTCTCTCCATTTATCTCTTTCGCTCCTGGTTCTTGAGTCGTTTTCACCGCGAAACAGCGCACATAAATAAAAGCTCGAGCCGCTTCGCATCGCATACTTAATTTTATTGATTTGTTTGGTGCTTTTATTTGTTTATTAAAGCGCGTTTATGGTGGCATTAGTTTCAAAAGTTAATAAAGCACTTTTTTGAGGCTTTCCCCAGTAGCTCTCGCCTAATTTACCACAATAAATTCGGCAGCTGAGTAATTTCTTCAGTTTTATTGTTATTTTTGCGGAACATGCGCAAAAACCAAAAGGAAGAAGACGAAGAAGAAGCAGCAGGAGCCGCGTCGCGTGTGTGTAAAATTAAATTTATTTATTGTATCTAAAAGGCAGCAGTTTAAACTTTGAAAACATGTGAGAAGCAAGAACGAAAAACAAAACATTTCGCACATAAATTGTTCAAACGGAGAAGTGCTTAATACTTTTTATGGCTGTTTTCAAAACAAAGCAATGATTAATGAGTTATTGGCACACTGATAAAAACTCCATGGGCACCGAGGTGAATTTAATTTGCACATTTTTTGTGTTAAAAACAACATTTAAACCAGTTTATTTAATTTTGACCGCTAATTTAGCTGTAAAGTGCCGCCGAATAGTATTTAAAAACATTTATTAAACCCTGCGCGCGTGAGGGAGAGAGCGAGCAGCAGACAATTTCCCCCCCACACACACACACATGAAGCACCTACTCAACGGCTGCTAGCAGCCTGATTTATTTCCCATAAGTCAAAGCAGGCGAGCACATAAACGCGCCGCGCCAGAGCGAGAGCGAACGAGGCGAGCGAGAGAGAACGGGGCTGGGCAGTTTCAGTTATTTGTCTTGCGGCACCGCCATTATTCATTCGGGCTCTCTCGCTCGCGCTCTCGGCGGGCGTTTATTCATTCTGCACTGCACGGCGCTCTCTCCGGGTGTTGGTGTGTGTGCGCTCTCGCTCTCTCACTGTGATTTTAATGGCCGCTCTGAAGTGTTTATCGTTGGCACACAATATTCGCAAAGTGGCATTTCTTATGGCAATCCCTCTCTCGCTCTCGCTCTCCCTAATGTCGCCCGCCCCCTTTTTGGCTCGCACTCTCTCACTGGCTTGCACTCGTTCTCTCCCCGTTCGGTATTTTTGTTGCTGGTTTCCCAGTGTTTTCCTGTTGCACTTGGCGTTTTCTTTTCTTTTGCCGCTTTGGCATTTCTTCTTGGCAGCAGCTGAAAAACCGCGCCATTCTCTTCCTCTTTCCACTCGCGTTTCTTGGCAAAAAGAGTTGTTTTAAAAATTGTTTACGACCGCATTGCTGACGCTGTTCATTTTCCCCTTGGAAAAACTCAAACTCACTTCCATCTTTCTGTCTTCTGCTTCTTCGCGGAGCTTCTTCTCCTCCTTGCTGTGCCTGATTAATAGTTTTATTTATTTTTAGCGCTCATCTTCCAAGTCCAAAGTCGTTTTTGTCGTCGCCAACTCAAATTTATGAGTCTTTATTAAAACGTCGTATTTCTCTTGTTCCCCTTATTTATTTTATCTCTGTTTTACCCTCTCCTCTCTTTTTATCGCTTGTTTTTATTTTATCAGTTAAACCAAATTTTGTTTTTATCAAATTTCTGTCACATTTCACTGATTTATCGGTTTCCTTAATTTATTGTTCGATGTTCTTCCAAAGACCTTAATGAAGTGGAGGAAAACTATAAATAAAAATACTATTCACGGGTCTGCCAGAAGTGTTAATTGGTTCTGGGGGGAAATATTTATGGATATTCAAGCGATCGATGGACTTAAGCTAGCAAATTATAAAGCAATCATTTTTTATGGTCTCTTTTATGGTATTTAAATCGGTGCAATTTCTAGTGTTATAAATCTTTGAAATACAATTTGAAATGTGGAATTAGATAGAAAAACTTAATATTGGAAAAGAATGGTTGTAAATGTTTGGAGATGATTTATTTATAAATTTAAGGGACTTAATATTCCTTAATATTATTAAACTTGAAGACAATTGGTTATAGTTTTAGAGAAACAGACATGGAAAGTATTAAATTTAATTCTTACAAAATATATTAAACACAAATATATTCGAAAAAAAAAATATTTTTTTTTATTTTAAAAATTTATAAAAAGCTAAAGAGGCAAAAAGAGCCCTACCCACTGCCCTCTCCACTTGATCTTCTCTGACATTACATTGTTTCGTCTTATATTTTGTCTTCTTCGATGCTTGGAACCATTTCTTTATCTCCCAAATGTAGCTGTTGACAAAGTTTTGGCTCCCCAAAAAAAAATCTAAAAAAAAGAAACAACAAAGACACGACCACGACTGCCGCAGCTCTGACCCCGCCTGACCCCCTTTCGCGGCCCCCAAAACATGTGAGAACCCCAGCTGAAGCTCCGGCTCCAACCACAGCCCCGACTCCAGCTGGGCATCCGATCGTGTGGAGCCGTGTCCTCGAAGAGATCATGACAAGATTTTCGTGCCCGGGCAGGAGGATGAGAAATGTGGCGCGGGACACGATATTTCTCGGCGGATTTCGGCGGGAAATCGTTGTAAATTCTCAGGCGGCACGAATTCGAACTCGAACCGTATCCCAAAATCCCGAAATAACAATCGTTAGAGCTATCCTTGACTTATGCATTGTCTTTTGACTTTGGTACTTTGGTTTTTTTTTCCAGCAAGGGTACCGTTTTTTAACGTCTGAGCAACATATGAAAAGCATTAAAAAATACTTTAAGAATGTCTCTCGATCATTAACTTTTTAACGCCTTCAAGGTCGTATCTTTAAACTGCATACTCCTTACCCTTGAATCGGCGGGAAATGTGTGCAATTTTTTTACGAGGCCATAAAAAGTGCAATGTTAAGTGTCGGCCTCGTAAACAAAACGCGCGCCTTGCACCGGAGGCAGCTCTGCTAATTTGGCCTTCCGCTGAAAATTCAGGATGCAGGATGCAGGATGCTGCGAGACGGGCGACAGGCCAGGACACACGCTGTCCTGCAACCTTTGGCCGTCCCGTTCTCTGCCATTTAGGTAGATGGACCAGTGCATTTGGCAGTTTTTTATGGGCCCACCGGCAGTTGGCAGCCATGGAAAAAAAAGATGAACAACAAAAAATATAAAACAAGAAAAGTCGAAAAGTAGATAGCAGCAGGTAAATGCGGCAAATTGCATTCGCAGAAACAGGCCTAGAAGTCCCGGGAGAGGTTCTGTCCTTAAAGTGAAAGGAAGTCCGTAGAAGTCTATTTTGAAATTGAATGATTAGTAAACTACAGTATGATAAGTATATGTATGTATGTATATAGTTTTTACACTTTAAAGTTAAATTAAATTAGTACATAAGCCAACCATTCCCCGGTTTATTCCCCATACTTTAAGACCCCCTCCAATTAGCAGAAAAGTAAAAATAAAATAAATGAAAGAACAACTTGAGGCTCAGCGAAAAAAATAGCAAATTAACTAAGGCGCAATTCGAGTGGAACTCTTATCAGATTTCTAATTAATTTAATTCTGCCTCGTCCGCCCAACAACGACGTACTCCCTGAAACCTGAGTCGACAGAAATGTGTCCCGGCTCCTACTGCCCAGGTGAAGGGGGAAAATCGAGGGAAAACCCGGGATGAGGGACAACGAACGGCTGACTTCCTGACTCTTGTCAAAGTTTGCTGATTAAATCAGTCATAGAAAACCGAGGGGGAGACACTCGGCGACAAATGAAAAGCTCGAAAAGCCTTTAGACCAAATCAAATATTTGCCTTGGCCAGGACGGCAGACCGGCCATTTAACCGTTAGTTTTGTGGCAGTATTATGCAAAAAAAGAAAGAGAAACAACAAAAAAATGCAAAAAAAAGAATTAAAGAGGGAAAGGGGACCACCAAGGGGGAAAGAGCCGGGCCAAAACCAAACACGAAACAGTTAAGAGGGACGTACAAGGAAAAAGCCATCGTCATCGGCAATTCAAACATATGCACGCCTCGGCCCGCTGTCGACGGCGCTGCCGGCTGCTTAGTTAGCCTCATTTAGAAAACGTTTGTTATGCAATGCCAACATTTGTATTCGAAAATGTTTTTTATTCAGTTGTTGACTTTTTTTGTTCCCCGTTCGCTGGCGCGGCCTAAATGGCCGACTGGGGTCTTTTGGGCCTGAGAACAACGTCGAAGGAGATGGCCAAAACGATGGCGACATGGCTGTTGTGTATGCCGACTTCAGCTGTTTTTTCCTCGCCTTCTTGGTTTCTTGGTCTTTTCCTGGGCCTCCTCCACCTTTTCCTCCCGTTTTCCCAACCCGCGCTCGAGTTTGAATTTTAAATGCAATCATTTCCTTTGCCGCAGTCGGCGGTAACCCGTGGAGTAAGGACTTCGTGATTTTCGCCATGATTGTTTAAAATGTTAAGCGGGCCAAAACACTAACGAACTGCCGCATAATAAAGCCACCATGCTAATTCGCTCAGTGTATGGCTCTCTCAACGGTGATTTCAATCGCTCTGCACGCCCGCAGAATTTCCACCAAATAATTCGAAAACAAAAGTTTGCCTTTGATTTATGCGTCGAGCGATTTATAAAGATGTCGACCTGGCTCCTCTGATACATCTCCATATACTTGGGGAATACAAGTATATCTGTATGTATGTAGCTGTGGGTATTTTTTGGGGTTTCACGTTTTCGGGAGTCTACCTGGAACATATACCTCCATCAGCCAAGTAAGATAAAAATTTCAAGTTTTTCTTCGGCTTGTGTTTTTTTTTACTTAATTTTTCGTGTCCGCCGGTTGCTGTCAACCCAATTCAAATTGTGTACAAAATCGTGAGTCGCATAATTAACATTTATTTCTTATAATCATGGCAGGAATCCGGCGATTGAGTTGTTCGCTTAGAGTGTGAGTATCGTTTAAGTTGTTTAAGCGAGAAATAACAAAGAATTTAAGGGAGTATAAATGTATTTTAAAATGAATATATATTTATTTATCTGGTATTTGGTAGAAGAATGTACAATTAATCCGTTTTAGCAACAACTAAAATAAAGGAAATATATAGAAAAATAACTTCAAGATTGGAATATTCCTAAAATGTATTAATAACCAAATACAAAGCCCTTTTAGTGCCTCATTTTATTTATTACATTTAAAATAAAGGATGCAAAGGAACCCAAGGAACACAATAGAAAGCCTCTTTAGTAGCTCAATTTATTCATTACAATTAAAGAACCTAGCTACCCAATAATTCTCCAAATAACAGCCTTGCTGTAATGCGTAAATACCCAGTTTAAATTAATTATTGTTTATTCAAACCAAACTGAGTTTGATTAGCACTTGGCGCACAACAACTGCTAGTCATAACAAATCAGTGTAATGCTCGATCCGAAGGCAATCGGAGCAGTTTTAGAGCCTATTTATAGACAACCTATCGATCAGCAGTCGGCACAAAAATCATGGCGCCAGTTGGTTGGAAAATCGAGGGGAAACACGGAGGGAAAAGCGGCCAATCTGTCGCAGCCACTCGCAGGAGAAGTCAAGTGGTCAGGGCCGCTGCCATTTTCGGTGGCAATGCGAAAAACTTTACAATGGCAATTAAAAGTAATTACCAAAGCCATTAACGCAGCAGCCAGCAGCAGCGGCAGCAGCAACTGGAGAGATACCAAAAACGGAAAAAGCCTGGCTAAAAAACTAAAGAAAAGAGCCGTGCACGTAATTTATTTGTCATCAATCGGCTGGCAATAAGTCAGACAATCACAAAAATGCTGTCAACATTAAGACATGTGAATACGAATACGAATACATTTTTTCCTACTCTTTTTTTCTGTTTTTTTTTTATAAAACAGAGTTACGTTGCTGCAGTTGCTGAGACGATGGCGACAACGTCGTCGGCATTTCAAGATTTATGGGCGTGTAACCTGTTTCTTTAATTGCACATTTGCAGGGGGGGAAAAAAAAAAAAAAAAACGTGAAAAATGAATTAAATAAAACTGCATACAAAGGCAAACGAAACGATTTGAAAATGAACTGAAAACGGTAGCAAAAACACTCTGAAAGCCAGCAAACAAAAGCAGCAGCAGTCACAAAAAGCACTGATTTAATTCGACTTTTTTAACGTCCGTTCCTGTGATGTTGAGGTTGATGTTGATGTTGATGTCGATGTTGCCTGCCTTGCATTTTGATGTTGCTGCTGGGTGTCTCGCTCCATGTTGTCGCTTGGCTGCACTGCATCGGATCCGTGGAACGGAGGCTGCAGCGCCAATGCAAAGAGAAAAAGGTTGCTATTCGTCAAGCGCGTTTAGGCCAAAAGTCTCTTCGATTCGTCGCCATTTTTGGCCCCCAAGTTTTTCCTTTTTTTGCAGCTGCAACATCGTTAGCAAATCTCCAAATACGTGAAGGCCATCCATCATTAAATTCAATTACATTCGGCAGTTTAGGTAATTTCGAGTTGAAAATGTAGTTAACAAAGTATTTTTAAAATTAAATTGGTCTTGCAGCTAAAGTTTACAAAGTATTTTGTGGTTTAAAGTGAGCTTAGACAAGGTCTTAAAAATATTTAAAATAAATTTAAGCTTAGTTATATTAAAGTTGATAATGTTTATATCAACGTTTCTCATTTATAAAAGGCCTTCTTAGACAATCCCATAAAAAACATGTTTTAGCTAATTTTATAATTCATAAAAATAATAAAAAAAGCAACCTTATCCTTGCCATAGAAAACTCAATGAAAACTTGCCGGCGAACAACATCCCAATAACAGTTTCGAGTTTCATGTTTTTGTCGAATTAAAATTTGCTACAAGGCACGTCTCACGCCAAAGTTTGCCGCTGCCCCTGATCCTGTGCACACACACAGGACCAGAGACCAGGGACCAGGACGAGGAGCCTACCCCTACCCCACCCCGAAATCCTGCAATCCTGCACTCCTTTTGCCGGCTTGCTTAGTTATTCATGTACATTTGTATCCTGCGCATAAAATTGCGGCTGCGGCTGCTGTGCGGAAAGGCAGCAGACAAATAGTAATGAAAACTCAGCTCTCTTCGCTTCGTCCTGCGCTCCTCCTGCCAGGACACTATTTCTTGTGCTCGTATCTACCCATTGTTGCAAACGGCAGCGGCAGCATTTCGACATAATGTAAACTAATTAAAATTCAAAAGCCATAAACAGATTTTGCCAATAAAACTTTGCTGGCTAAATATTTTTTGCACACACACTAGAGAGGGGGCAATGAGGAGTTCAAAACAAAGGAAAACTTCAGAGGGAACAGGATTTTTGGCTTCAACTTGACTGTGCGCTTGCTTTTCGCATTTTCTCAACTTGCCTTGTCGCCGCCTTGAGGCAGAAATCTCGGGTTAAAGGCAGCCTTAAAGTTTAAGCATTGTGTTTTCTTGCAGTTGGCGGAGATGTATAGATACGAATGCAGATAGATGTATGTATCCTTACTATATATATATATATTTATATTTATATATAGTAGATGTGTGTGCTGTGTGCAGCTTGGAGTCGAGTGCAGGAAGTGAAACGTAGGAAGTGTGGCCAACAACATTTTATACTCGAGCGCATAATATTCATATGCAGGCCATAAAAAACTTTGGCAGCTCAACGAGAGATCTTCTTCCGACGTACCGACAGGCTCCTTCTAGGACTTCACCGCCCCCCTAGAGAGACAGGGAACAGTGGGCTTTAAGTTGAAGGAATCTTTTAGTAGTGAAGAAAGGCTTTAAAATGGTTTTTTGGTGCAATTAATATTATTATTTAAAAGATCTTGGTGTATAAACTGATTTAAGGAAAAATAATGGTTAAATATATGTAAAATAAGATTTATACATCATTAAGATTTATATTTCTTATTTTTTATACTAATAAATAAGCAAAGTTCTTTAGTTAGATTGTAGGCTCTTTATATTAAAAAACCTTACGTTTTTAGCTATATTAATGCATCTATGACCTATATATCCTTTATTATAAAATGTATTATTATATCTACAAATGCTAGACTTTGTAGGGGAGAGTTTTCTACTTAGAAAACATCTCTTCTCTATGAAGTATAAACCTATCTTTCCATCCTGAAAAATCTTTTAAGTAAGCTCACCTGATTTGAGTAATTTTTTTACCAATAATTTCCCATAGTGTGTCCCATGATGCAAGGCTCTCGATTGTCAGACATTTGTGCAATATACGAGACTCAAGTAGAGTTGAGAGCCAAGCCGTCCCCCCAACCCCCTTGGAGAAAAAAAACCCTCCCCACCCCCCTCCTCACCCTCTTCTCAGACCGATTGTTTGTGTTGGCTGCTGAACAATTGAAGTTCGCCGGCGCAAATATAAAAAGTGAGCAAGAGCCAGAGATATATGGTACTATATGCGGAGAAAGCGAGTGAGAGAGAGATAGATAGGGGGAGAGCGGGAGCCTCAGCTGATGGTTGTTGTGGTTCCTATTGTTGCTGTTGTTGTTGCTGCTGGTGGTGGCGGTGGTGCAACGCCTCCATTTGCAAAACTGTGGGCAAAAGTTGGGAAAACGGGAGCGGCAGGAGCTTAACTTAACTTTGCTTTTACTGCGATAAAATGAAAATTGCACACGCGCCATAAATAAGGATTCTCACAAGGATAATTTATAAAACTTTGCTCACAAGCGTTTTACTTATGAGAAGCGAGCGATGCCAGACAACGTACACTCCACACCTTAAAAAAAGCAAGAGGGGGTGGCATTAAGGGGGTTTTCCAGCACCGAAGAAAAGGGAATTTGAGGCGGGAAAATTGGGATGCAAGATCTGAAGATATATTATTATGAAAGCCTATATTTTTTAACTATTTAAAGTGTACATTTTGTATTTAAAATATATTTTAAAGCAGGGAGATCCAGTATAAGACAGTATTCTAAGAAGTGCCCTAATGATTGCTTAATGATTGGAATATTGATGACATATCCTTTCTCATATTTAATTAGGTTTTTCGATAATTTAATGCATTATATAGTTATTGCAAATTAATTGCATTTACTTCAAAGAAATCACTGCTTAAATGTACATTATATTCATAATAATTAATGTTTAATATTACTTTTAAGAGAGCAATCGAAATTCAGCTTGAGTTGCTTTCAATTTCTTACTGTGTTCTTTCGAGCATTTTCCCCAAGCCGCCAGCCAAGTTGGTAAATTGCCCAGGAGTTCGCCCTGTGACGTATGCACAAGTACCTGACCCCCCCTGACCTACCATTTTGACCCTGCCCCACCATTCCGCCACCTCTGCAAATGGCTAAAATATCCGAAATGGCCGAAAGGCCGGATTCCGAATCTGTCGGCCTGGGACACATACTCGCCGGCATTGTAATCGATGTGCGAAATAAACAAAAGCGGACATAATTATCGAGTTATCGCGCGGCGCCTTGCTGCGGGTGGTGTTGTGCCTAACGCCCTTCCGGGGAAGCTGCCCCCGCCCTCCCTTTTGGGTCCTTGTAAAGGACTCCCAGCGAAATGAATGGAACTAAGCCCGCACCGAAAATGTTCGTTACGTTGCGACGGCAACGCATCGATATTTATGATGTCATGGATTTTATTGTTGCCTGCTGCAAAATATTCATATGCACACACCAGTGCTGGCCGAGTGTCCTTTCTGGCCGGGGTCCTCGACACACACACACACGCACACTCTCTCTGACCCCCACACGGAAACAGTAAAATGACCATCAGCAGTACAGGATGTAAATTTTGCAGTAAAACGAGACAACGCACAAGGATATGAATGGGTCAGCAGCGATGGGGGATTGGGTGCGGGTGCCCAGGCATGGGTGGGTATGGGTTATTGACGTCGGCGATAAGGCGGAAAACAGAGGGGGAGAGGGTGGAAGAGTGGGAGGGGGAGATGCTGCGATAGCCTGGCCAGGATATTCAGAGTCAAATTTGAGCAGGTCGTGGCCTCCCGCCCAGTTTGCCACCCACCTCTAGGTCAGAGGGCAATAAAATGTTGCCGATATTATTTCGCGCCGTTTCAGTGCTGGCAAAAAGCGATTTGTTTAAAGCTGAACAAGTCAAATTTATAATATATTAGTGCCTATTTAAAAGCTTTAAAATATATATTTAACTCTGTAACTTAAAATATATATTTTATAATGTAAATAAGATGAGACTAGATGGTGCTGAATATTTTCCTAAAAGAAGGTTCATTTCAATGGGTTAAAAAAGCCAGCATCACTGTTTCGTCCTTTTTTTTTTTTGCTTTGGGCCTTCCTTTGTTTGCCCTGTTTGTACTGCCTATTGCCAAGTTTGATGGGGTGCCCAGCATCAGTTAAGCGCCCAGCAGCAGCAGCAGCAGCCGCATCGGAAGTTGCACATATGCCTCGAACCCGGACCGGCCAGTCCGGTTCGTATCGGTCCAATGATGCGGGCTCTCCGGTGTCGGATTGGCGATGTATCTCTCTTGTTATTGTTGCCGCTGCACTTGAGTTATGCGCATAGATTGAAAATCGGTGATAACCAAAAAAAAAAAAAAAGAATCGCACGAAGTGCAGCAGCAGCAGCAGCAACAACAACCGGCAAACAAACACGCGCTTCGCAATTGTTTGTTGTTTCTGTTGGGGGGCGTGGCACCACGAAGTTTGCAGCGCGTGATGCAACACGCCATTATAAAGTTATTAAAAGGGAACAGGCAACAAAATTGGCAAAACCAAAAAAGAGATACCAAAAACAGGTAACAGAGGAGCCCCCCTCAAAAGAGTTGCGAATATTTCTGGGATAATGGGACAGGTGCATTAAAGGGGAGTGAGGCGAGGCCAACTTAATTAGCCAAAGAGAGTGCTAAAAAATTAATAATAATACAGGGAAAAATATATTTTAAATCAAAATAATTATAGGGGAAATGCAATGTTGAAATAATAAAACCATATATCTAGTGGTCCATAATATATGTTCAACTCTTATAATGTTTAAGCATACTTTTTGATGACAAATAAGCCTGCATTTTCTATAAATATTTAAATATAGACCCCGACTGGCTTTCCATTAACAATTTCTCCATACATGTACATATATTTTATCATACAAATATTTTTCCTGTCGTCTGCTGACAATCAACTGGAAAAACAAAAAAATAATAATAATAATAAAAAATCAAAGAAGCAACAGAGAGTGAGCGAGGAAATTTGCAACAATGCAGAAATTGTTTATGAGATTAAGCTCATAAACTGCGAAAATGCATTTTAATTGAAGTGCAGCTTTGGGACTTAATAATATTTCGATTTTTGCCTTTTTTCCGAGCTCTGTTCGTGGGGATTTTGTTGGGTTTTTGTTGCCGCAACCACTCTCTGATAGTAAATTTTCCAATATCGGAGCACAAAAAAAAGGGGAGTTTGTATAAAATGAAGCGAAAGGCCCTGGACAATGGCGTTGATTGTTTGAACTCTCTGCCCGACGCCTCGATGGATGTTTTTCCCATCACATATACTCCTTTTTTTTCGCAGCAATAAATTGCCAATAAGCGTAAATTGTATAAATATATGTGGCAGGCAGAAATAAATTAGTTTTCAGCAACAAATAGAGTAATGAGATTAATTAACAGCGCTGATGCTGAGAGACGGCTTAGATTACTCTCCACTAATTTGCATTTCCTCCGAAAACGGAGGCGGATGTGCCACTCAAGATGCAGCGGAAGTGGCGCCGCTAATTGTCCTTCGTCCTTGGCTGTTGGAGCTAAGGGAATGCCTCATAAATACAGGATGTTTTGCATGAATTCGAAATGAAATGTTGTCTAAAACAAGGCATTTAATTTGTATGGAATCCATCAGCGATCCTTTGTCTTGTTTGGGGAAAAAAACGAAGTAGTAGGAAAATAGGGGAAAACCCAGACAACAAGGGGAATGTGCACACACCCAACCCCACTTTCTTGCCACTTTCATGGCTTTGTTCAAAATTACCATCAAGTTGACAGTTCTATGGCGCGTTGACAGTTCACACAAGCACACACAGTTGGCCATATGTAAATGTCGCCAACTCTTTCGTTGGCTCATTCTTGTGGAAAATGTTTTTCTGCACAACCGCAAAACGGAAGGAAGGAACTACTGGGCAAACGAAACGAAATGAAGAATGTGCCGGGCAAAAAAAAACCGGCCAGAGAAAGGGTAGAAAATACTTGAAAATGCAAATAAATGTAAGGTCTTGCCAGTTTTTTTGTTTGTTTTATTTTCTACTTCAGACCTTCCACGTCACGAATTCGTCACCGTCCACGTGAAGTGGACGTCCTGTCCGTCCCCCATCTAGTTTATTTCCAGTCTGCCACTATTTTTGTCGTTGGCATTTAAAGTGTCACATTTATATGGGATTTTTATTCGGTCCTAGCCACGCAAATGTGTGAATTTCCGTCGCGCCTGGGTTGGAATTTTAAAATGTGCTCCCCCTTTGACTCATCTTCTGTGCTATCCCGCGGATAAAAGTCACTCAGGTGTTAAAATACAACGGCACTCATAGTCAGTTGAGGGATAAAAACGGAAAGAGTGTTGGTGACATGTGTTGGTTTCCGGTTTTCTATGTAAAGGTGCTTCTTAATTAATTAGAGAGACAAAGATTCAGTAAATTTGTATTGAATATTCGTAAGAACATATTTAAAACCCAAAGAGAACCGGAAAATATATTTAAATTTCAAGGAAATCGCCTCTAAAATTACAGAAAAATATCCCAAAACTATACAGACTTGGCGCCCCTTCGAATTTGAATAAATATATATTTCCCAGCCCCCCAAAAGACAGATTGCTACTTCACAAAGGGAAACTGATAAACCTCTAGGGACTAGAAAAATGTCATGTCTTATCGCTGGAGATAATTGTCAGGCCATAAGAGTCATTCGAACTCCAATTACAATTCGCTTTTCGTTAAAAAAAATATATATGTATACATTTATAGAAGAAAAATGGAAACATCCTTGATCCTTGTCTTTGGGAAACATGGCAGCCGCACACAAATGTCGCTATTTTTGGTCGATTTCAATGTTCAAGTACTTCCCACCACTTCACCGCTTTCTCCGCCTTTTCTCGCTCTCTCTATCTCTTTCTCTGTTTCTCTTTCACCAGGGAACTGCAACTGAATGTCTCACTAACTAGCGCATATGCGCACATTTCCCTCACATTTCCCTTTACGGACTAAGTACCCTTGAGCCGGCTACAACATGTTCCAATCATAAATCATAATTCAATATGGAGTACGGCCTCCAACCCCAGATATATGTATATATCTGTATATCCGTGTAGAGGGAGGCTGAACATGCATTACAGCAATTCAAATGAAATATGCATTAAAATTGCCCACCAATTGGTAAAATAAAACCCGATCGCTTCTAGGGTTACGCCGAAACTCGAACAGTTGTGAGGGGTACATATTTTTCCAGGAAATGTCAAAGGTTTTTCCTTCTTTTTTTGGGAATACTGAAGGGGGTCAATTGCTAATTGCCTTAAATCACAAAAGGATTTGGTTTGTCTGGCCAGTCCATGTCTCTGTGGTCAGTTTTAAATGTGAGGCAAATCCTGGGACATCTTTGGCAATGTTCGAGGTTAGCAACTAAACATCGACGTAACTACAAAACCCAAAAAGACCACATAAATTGCCATTGTGATCCTGGTTTTGGCAGGCGAGTGGAGCCAAAAGATTGTCCCAGACATTTCAAGGAGATTAGTCTGAGGATTAAGGTACTGCTCACATGGTTATGCAATATGCACTTCCCTGTGTCTCCTGATCATCAATTCCCAGACATTTCCCATAAAGAAACTTGGCAATAGTTCGATGACATCGCGTTGCAAGCTGCAACTAAAGATTTAAATGTAAAAATAGCTCCTTATTCATCTGCTCCACCGGTCCCCAGAGCCAATACCATTCCCATTCAAAGTCCCATCCCATCCCATTCCCATTTCCATTTCCATTCCTATTCCCGGAACGTGCAATGGCAACTCGCATGTTGCATGTTGCATGTTGCACCGCGTGTTGCTTTATTTGCATACGAAGACGCAACGGATGGCGGCGGATGCTGCTGAGGGTTGTGGCGCTGCAGACAGATGCTGGAGATGGTTTTTCGGGTGTAGGTGAATGTGGGGATACGAGTTGTACAAGCGAAATGCAAATCAGGAGGAGGCCCCACGACTTTCAAGGAGCTTGAGGCGGAAATTTTGAGATATATTATAAGGAATATTAGCTATCATTAGCTCTCAACAGATGGTGGAATATACTAATGGCTTTAATTGTCTCAAGTCTAATTCTAATTAAGAACTCTTGGGAATACCTTTAAAAAATTGTTTACTTGTGCAACCAAGTTAAAGTTTAAAGTTCCTGCTGCATTGGAACCCTGCCTCTTGGACCTCTTGTTCCCATTGTAAAGGCCTACCAATACTCTCCTATGTATATATATTCCCTGTCTGTATCTTTAGAGCCTTTCCCATATGGCTGCTCCATCTTCAATCGCTTCTCCCTCCGATTTCAGAGTTCGAATCGCTGTCGGACTTGCCAAAAGATTGGCTTTTGAGATATGCCCACAATAAAACACACAAATAAAACTTGCAAACCTGCAGCAGCAACTGCGACTCACCTTTTGGAGCCCCTTTAACCCCCTGTTGCCCCAACCTGATTTCGTTTTTTGTATCTTTACCTTTGCCTGAGTGTTTTGGCTTCTTGGTTGCGTTTTCTTGTGCTTTTCTGGTCCTCCTGGTTGGCGGCAAACCTTTTGTTTATTTTATTATCTTTGGCTATTTGGCTGCTCCCTGCCCTCGCCCCTCACCCCTCGCACTGTCCACTGATCCTACCCCCGCAGCCGCTGGTTCTTTGTATATGGAGTGTGGCGAAAACGCTTAAAACGAAATTTATTTAGTCGGCCCAGGCGGAGGTCGCGCGAGATTCGCAATGCGACAAAAATGCGACTAAAAATAAACCAGAAAACGACACAAAACAGCACGCGAAATGAACGTCGTAGTGGCAGTGGGAAACTAAAAATGAATAGAAAATAGAAAGGCGTTGCCGAAAATTAATTTTATTTCATATATACATACACAGAGGGCAGGCTCTGCATAGTTTATATTTTGTAGAACAGTTTTCGAGGGAAGATAATACATTATATTTTGTATCTAATGTAGCTATAAGTAGTATCTGCAGTATCTAAGGCATCTTCTTCATCTCTCATAAATTCAAAAAAATTAGTAAAAGTACACATTTATTTCTTACCTTAACATTTCTTTATAGGCCCTTTAATTTTGATTATTTTTTGTGAAATAACTTTTATTTTATAAAGAAAAACCTTTAATTTCAATAAATTCTCTTCACTGAATTTTTATTTAAAAACCCTTAGAAGTCAAGCTTAAAATAGCCACCGATTCAAAATCAAAATTTGAATCTCAATCCGAATCAGAATCAGCTGCCAAATCCAATTTTATGATGCCGCGCAGACATTTGCATAAATGTTGTTTTTGGGGCAACCAAGAGCGGAAGAGAGAGATGGCAGCTGTGCAGTACGAAAGAGACGGGCATATGTTGGCCTACAACGACACAGCATGTGGCAGCCTTGTTGATGTTGTTCCACCGAAGGGGGAGGGATTGGTTATGCAGGGGGAGGGGTGCACAGCGGACACTGGACATTGCATTGCAATGCGTTGCATGTTCGCCGTGTTCTGCAATTCTCGCATGCAACAGCAAACAGCACGCGAAGACAGATTAGAAACGGACTAGGGCCGCGCCCAGCAGGGGGGGTTGGGAGTTAAGGCAACCAGGGGGTTAAGGGGGCTAGAGGGGGTTTTCAGGGAGCCGTCTGTTATCATTGCACAAACACAGCGGGCAGCTGCAGTTGCGAATGGGAAACCAGCTGCCGCACTGCATCTAAGCCCCGAATTGAGTGTCGAGGCTTATAAACTCCAACGATCCGATGCGATCAAAGCTAAATGAATTCTGGAAACCCTGCGAAAGTTGGCTTGAATTGTTTGGAAGGCCTTCAAGAGCTGTAAAATGATTTTTCTGCAATTTCCTTGAAATAACTATAACTTAAAATCACAGTATTCCTTCTTTGCAGAGAGTTTTCTGTTGAAATATTTGCCCAAGTAAAGTCAGTGAACAGCAAAACATATTCTTAAAGGAGTATCTTCATTACTCCAACCCTTATTGCCTGTCTTAACCCTTTTTCTTCTCTTTTTTTTTGTTTAGACCTCCACAAGTTTAACTGCATTCTGGAGGAAAAATTTGCATATGCTGCCTGTCGACATCGAAGCAAAAACTTCTTAGCATTTTTGCTTCTTTTGTTTGGCTTTTGTTTTGTTTTGTTTTGCTCCACTTGGTTTTTTCATTGTATTTTCTTTGTATTTTCTATTCGCAACTGTTGGCATTTCCATTTCAACGGGTATGGGAAAACTTGGATAGAAATACGAGCTGAGACGCGAGCTCTTTGAGTTTCCAGCAATTTCTTTAATTTTTTAAAGGATAAACAAGTTATTACAAAGACTTAAATTAACAAGAAAATTTGTATGTATAAATATACAAATTCCTTGAAATATAAATTGCATTTAAATAATTAAAATAAAATTGGCTAAGGAGATAATTGAAGCAACTATTCTGGCCCAACCGCCATGTTGCAACAGCAGCCGCCAAAAAGGGTTTAATTTCATTTCGAGCCACCTTAACCCTTAAGTGTGTGCTTATGCAGGAGCAGCTCTCGTTCGCTGTTGCTCTGTTATCTGCGAAACTCCATTAGAAAGGCAAAGGAAGCAAATGGCAGCTAACGAAGGCAAACACAAAGGAGCCCGAGAAGCAGCCGGGGGAAAAGCGGAGGCAGACAGCAAAAAAAAAACAAAATAAAAATAAAAAAATACAACAACAAAAAAGATCGGAAACGACGTCGCTTAACGACTTTAAAGAAAAATTAAAAACATCCCAAAAGGAATACATCTTCGCCCAGCTATGGGACTTGTGTGGAATGAGGATGAGGACCCCGAACCCGCTGCTGCCTCGACTGCTGTTGCATGTTGTCCATCCGCGGCTCCACAGCATCCCAGCATCCGATCCCTGCAACCATCCATCCGTCCTCCTGTCCGCTCTCAACATTGTTAGTGGCTCTCGAATTTATTTTAACGAACTAGTTTGGTCACTTCATACAACATTTCTTTTTTTTGCTGCTGCTGCCGGCCCGGGCTAAATTCTTTGGCCGGGGCTTTTGCGCTGGGTTATAAAATATATTCGCCTTATATAAATAAATAAATTGGTAAATGGCGTTTCATTTGGAGAGCTCTCCATCCTCATCCTGTGCCAGAGCTGTGCCTGAGCAGTGCTGTTCCCGCTGATGCTATGATAAATGCGACAAAAACCTGTCGCAGCTCTTCCCTCTGACCAGCAGCAAATTGAATTTATTTGCTCGCAAATGTCCGCAAGATGGAGTTAAGGCCAAAACGGGAACGGAAAAAAGGTTGCAGACAACAGCAGGGAAGAAATCTAAACGAGAAGTGGCCTTTTATGGCTTACAGCGCTTCGGTTCGGTTTGGTTTGGCTTGGATTGGGCCTTGTCTGATTGCCAGCAATGTCGAGTATTTGGATGTCGGTTGCTGCTGGCTGTTTCGATGGGAAAACCGCGAGATGAGGAGGGGAATTGGGTATCGAGGTCCCAGATCATTGTCTGCCAACTGGGGAATTGTCAATCATCGTGCGAGCATGCGGGCTCCAATGAAGACAAATCCTTGGCCATATGGAGATACACAGGGAAAGTGGAGTTAAATCTAGAGAAATTTTAGGTAACCAATTTATTAAAAGAAATATGGAATTTATAAAGGAGAGTTGGAATGTATTAAAGTATTAATTATTTAATGTATTATTTTTAATTTATTCGAATAAATATTTATTAAAGCAAGATTTCGGAAGATATTTCCAATTCATATCCTTATTAAAATCCTGTTGAATCTCTCCCGTTAAAGTCCTTTTTGTGGAACACCATCGTCATCTCCGCATAAAGTCTGTTGTTATATAATGCCCAAAAAACATGAGATAAACGAAACGGAACCGCTTTTCTTTCCTTCGCTCCTTATGTATATATACATTATATTTTTTCTTATTTTGAGAGCCCTGCATGATGATGAGCCACATCAGCAGCGGCAGCAAATAAAAGTAAAAAATAAAATGTAGCCTTTTGCTACAAAATCGCACCCAAAATGCTTAACGAGCAGCGCAGGCACTTGCAAAATGCTCGCTTGCAACCCAAAAGCAAAAGCACAAGCGAACGGCTAAGAATTATTTACTTCAAATTCCGAGTGCAACATAGAATTCGTGCAGCGGCGGCGGCAGCAGCAACATGCAATGCGATGCACGGCAGCAACATGTTACCAAAAGGAGCACCAGAGTCCAGGGGGTCGGAGGAGGAGGCAGGCTGAAAGGGTGCAAAAGCAGCTAAAACGCCGATAAAAGCAACGATGGCAGTTCAGCTTCGTTTGCTGCTCAGGCGGCCATGTTGCTGATTGCCATTGCTGCGGCTCTGGCTGTTGCAGCGGCAACTCATTGCGAATGCAGCCCAACTGCGCGCCTTTCTCAAGACTTCGTTTCGGCGACGTTCGGCCAGCATCATTACTTCCATTCAAGCTGTTTGGCCTGGCGTGTACATAAAAAATACAACAACAAAAAGTAACAGAAAATGCTGGAGAAAAAAATATACAAACAAAAAAAACACAAGGAGCACAAAAAAGCGCTGATGTTGGCTCCAACCTCAAACATTTTGGACAATGCGACTGGGCAGCAGCAGCAGCAGCAGGAGGAATTGTTGCCATTGCCATTGCATGTTGCAGCCACTGCCAAATAAAGCAAACGCATTGCGAATTCCTCTTGCCTCCTGCCTCCTGCATCTTTTGCGCTGCTGCCTTTTAATGATTTAAAATTCCATTTTAAGAATTTTATACTTAATGATGTGTTTTGCGTTGTATAGCATCGTTGGCCGCGGAGCCATGGCCCCTCTGGCAAATGGCGATTGTCGTCCTCATCGTCCTCATCGTCCTCATCGTCCTCATCGTCGTCGTCTTTGCTTTTGATCTAAACGCTGCGTGCTTTTCGTAAATTGCTTTTCGTTGTCGTCGTTTTCGGTCCTGGGCTTCGATCCTTTTGTGGAAGCCGCATGAAATGTGTGCGAAGAAGAAACTTCCCTTTTTATCTCGTTGTCTTCACAAAAATAAAAAATAAAATAAAAGAAATGAAAAAGGAAAACAGCAGTGGCGGCAAAATGAAATGCAATTGCAATTGCAGGCATGAAATCGCGGCAACCAAAATATTTGCCAAAATGAGATTTATGGGCCAAGCATAGTCGCACCGCAGCAGGTTGTAAATCAAAAGACGATTTTCACTTTTTTGCAACTGTTGCGGATTTTGAGGAAATGGAAATGGAAAATTCTATTGACGGATGCAAATTTCACGCCGCCCGCCCGCTGGCTTTGTTTTTCGGCCAAACGAGAGCAGGTAAGGGGAAAATTCCCGCCAAGTGCGTGCCGAAATATGAATTTTCATAATTTTTGCACAGTTTGCGGTTGGTCGGAAAGGACTTCTGGAATGTCATAGAGCAGCTGCAGGGAATATATCATTTTTTCTGAAATAAAAACTGAAGGAAACAAAGAAAAAGGTAGGCCAGGTTGGAGGGTTTTTCCTTTTTGAGCTGTTTAGAAAGTGCGTTACATGCTTGCAAATCGTATCTGATTTATGGCAAGAGAAATGTCATCAGCAGTAGGTCACACAGTTCAGTATCAACTGAAGTTTCCCCGACTTCAGAGGGGTTTTTTTGTTTATCTCTTGGAGCTGCAAAAGTGGAGCTGTGGAGCGGCATAAAAATTCAATTATCACTTAATAACAACGAGAAAAATGAAAATTGCACGGGGAGTTGCACAGTTGCAGTTACACCTTGTTGTTATTGCTGTTGCAGTTGCAATGACAGTTGCAGTTGCAATTGGAATTGCAGGTGGCCGAGGGGAAAACATTTCCACTTTGCGTTATTAACAGAAAAAGGTCGTTAAGGCACATTTGAACTTACTTTACACCTTTACACCTTTTTACGCGGGCGTATTTTCATTTTAATTATTTCATTCCGAGCAATTACACAAAAGTTGGAGAATGAAAACTTCGTAAATTATGTTTGAAAATCTTCTTTGCTGAAAAATGGCTTTGCAACTAATTGAAACGGTAAAACTTAAGATTTTTCTTATACATAAAATGCATGGCTTAAAACTATATACATATATATTTGGAAAACTTTCACAAACTAAACCAACTATTTTCTCTTCCTGTTCTAGGTAAGTGTCAAAATACTTGAATAACAAAAAAGAAAATAAATCCACAAAAAGACATTGACAGAGTGAGTAGATAAATAAAATAGTAATAGCCCCAGATGATGCTGTACCAGCCATAGTAAGCCCCTTTTGGAAAAACAATTTTCCGGATTAGCCGGAGATGTGAAACAAAAAATTGGTAAAATTACTCATGCATGCTGTTGCCTGCTAAGGCAGGAAAACTTGCAAATTTTCCAGCCAACCCCCGAGATAGCGAGTCTCAACGCCCCCATTTAAATTTATTTGCCCAAGTTTACGTTCCCATAGCCTGAAATCAAATCCAATCAATAAGTATCTTAAATAAATTCATGGCAGCCACCCCCACAGCCACATCCCTTTTCCACCCACCAGGCAGGAGCAGCCACTTAGCTACCTCATTTTTTGTAATGCTAAATAAATTTATTTGCTAATGTAGTTTCTCAGCCTTCTCTCTCTTTCTCTGGAGAAGTGCAGCCGAGCAGGGAAGCGGGAAAAAGGGAGCCAAACGAAACGGAATAAAAAAGAAACGTTGGTACTTGTTAGTTTTATCTGCATATCATTGAGATAAATTTGGTGCCGATCAACTGTCTGTCCCCGTCTCTTTCTCCCACCCATTCTCCCTCTCTTTCGGCGTCTGTCGGGTGCCGTGTGGCAGCAGCCGCAGGAAAAAAAAAGTCTGCAGAAAAGCCGCTGATTTGCATACGAAAGTAATTTGATGTCTTGCGAGCAAAACACACTCACACACATACACATACTTCCCATCCGGAAAAATAGGGCGGTGGGTGGAAAATTCGGCGGAAAATAAGCCGGTATCGGCATAGGACACGTCATGAGCTACATTTCCCAGTCATCGATAAGCGTGCAAATCGGTTGGTGAGAGAAGGAAACGGTGGTTTTCCAAATTAAACGAAACAGATTTTCACATTTTTCTGCAATGAATATTTTTATTTAAACTTGTAATTTATTATACCTACAAAAATAAATTACAAATAAAATGTAGAAAAAATGAATTGAGACATAAATAAACATATGAAATTCCAGGCAAATATAAATATTTATTGTTGATTCAATTATCATAAACCAAGATTAATTTCTTTTCATTTAAGATGCTGCAAGATATTGGAACAATTTCTCAAATACCTGCCAAAGTTCTCTAATTATTTATAAAACCTATTTGTGTTTGTTTTTGAGTTTTTCAAAAAGGTTCTATAAATAAATAAATTATACAAATAGTTTATTAGTATTTTTTCTCTTAAACAAAAATATATTCGCACAAATACACATTTATAGAATGACTGGAAAAGTACCCCCCTTGACCAATTTCATTTCCACATTGTACACCAATTACTCATTGACCAAATTGAGACCGATTCATCACAGCAAGATTTATGTGAGTTTTCCCCCGCTGTAGTTTATTTGCCACCATATTTTCCTGGTAGCGCCTGCCATAGTTATAGTTTTCCGGGTCCTTCCTAATTTGATTTCTGGAGAATTTTCAATTAACCGATTGTCAGCTTAGCCAACCCCTATATATGGTTCATTTTTGGGGGGTGGGAACCATTTTGCGAGGCCATAATAGTCGCGGCCATTCTAAAATGGCCGCCACAGAGGGAAAATTTAAATTGAAATTTCCCAAAACTCTCGCCAGCCGTGGACAGGGGGTTTGTTCGTGCTCGCATAGTTTTATAGTTGTTTGGTCAGTGCATATGTAGATTTTCAGCTGACCTGACAAAAGGCAATGGCAAATGGCAAATGGCCCTGGCAAATGGCAACCCATCTTGCCCACGCCCCCATTTATTTTCTCCCCCCTTCCCGGTCACCGTCACCGCCACCGCACAATTTATGGTCCTGCAAAATTCCTGACACTTAATTGTCTGCGTTTAATGAATGAATAAATGCTGGGGAGGGAGTGGGCTTATCCCCATTTCCCTAGACACCATGGCGCACATATTTATCGCCCGGCCGTGGCGGCCATTAACTCTCGATTATTATTAGTTTTGATTCGATTTTTACTCTTTTGATTTTCGGTTTTTAATTGAATTTTAATGAATTTAATGTGGCGTGCGGGCGCTGTCGAATGCGTTTCGCACATTTAAATACGTATAATGGTTGGCTGGGAGTTAATTATATTCGCTAAATTAAATTTTAATCATATATTTTTTGGCAGCAATTTATGCGTTGCATGCAACACACGCTCGTTTAATTAGTTTACACTGCTCTACAAATTTTGCGGAAGCTCGCCGCGGCCCATTTCCGTTCCCCCCGCTCGAAATTCCGAGCTGCGAGGACGACAAACGTTTTATTTTCGTTATCTTTTTGCCGCAGGCAGCTGCAAATGCCACGCAAATTAAACATGCTACCTTTTTTTTGGTCCTTTCCCTGGCTGGTCCTTTTTTGTTGGTTGCTCGGCTGCTCGGTTGCCTTGCCTACTGATTTTTTACCTTTCGCTGCCGGTTGACAAACTGCGCACTCTGTTTTTTCCTTCTCTCTTTTATTTATTTTTGGGGTTTGGAGTTTGCCGGTGGAGCAGCAGGGGGAAGGATGGAGGAGCTGGTGGCATCCGGTTATTAAACACCCACTTATTACCTCTTTTTATTTACATATTCATGCGGGGAGTGCGCTCCCCGCTGCCGGCCTTAATTGGCAGCCTTCTTATTTGGCCACGTAAATTTCCACCCAGTCCTCCCAGCTCCTTGCAACCTGAGCCGAGGCTGCCTCTGCCTCTGCCTCCTGCTAATCGCATCATAAATATTCAGTGTGCCTGGGCTCGGTTCGGTTTGGTTTTTGATTCCAGTTTTCACACCCTCGGGCGTTCGGGGCGTTTAACGTGTTTTATGTTTGGCCAAACACAAATTGTTGCATACTGGGCGGCGCACGCATGTGAAAAGGGTTTTCAGCTCGGGATGCTGGACCTGGACCTGAACCCAGCGCATAAATAATTTCACTAAATTACGCCACATGGAGCAGTGGAAAATACAGTTGAGGGAAAGGGCTGCGAGGCTGCTCGCGAGCAGCAAAAGTTTGTTGAACTTCCCCGCGGCGGCTGCGGGTCCCGCTGCTCGGAAATTAATTGCTTAATTAGTTACGGCCAAACACTTTGAAATATGGCCGACATCGGTCGACTTTTCGTTCACGACTACTCTCAACTGCTCATAATTGCTCTATTAAATGGGCTTACATTTGCCGGTTTTATTTTTTAGGATTTTTTTTTGGGACTAACCAGCTGGGACACTGAAGGAAAGGGGAGTTGAATATCAAACAATGACAGAATAAAACACAAAAAATAACTCAGAAAAGAGTGTTAAAATATTTTGGTTCAAGTAAAAAGTATTATAAATGTCTTAAATAATGTTTAAGTGCATTATTTACTTTATATTTTTATGCTTTAATTTACAGAACAATGTTTCTTCTGTGTACAATTCATTCTAAATATTTTTTCTCAATGCTCTAATGTCCAGATACCGAGTTTGAGGCGGCCTTTAAAGCCTTTTCGTTGGCCCAAAGTTATTGGATGACTTTGCCATTAGCCGGGCCATATATCCTATATGGTTCCATAGTCGCCAGTGCAACAAAAACATGTTTTATGTCGCCCCTAATGACCCCGGAGACTCCAGAGATTCGACGAGATGCGAGACTGGAGACTAGAGACTCGACTCGACTCGACTCGACTCTCTCGAGCCCGGTCGCACTTAATCGCTTTGAATTGCAAAAGCAAATAATGTGCAAAAAGGCATAAGGATAAAGGATAAACCAAAGCGTCGCCAGCATGTGTGTGGCTGTGCGAGTGTCCTGGCGGGTCCTTTTGGGGGCGGTGTGCCGACAAAGACGCCAAAAAGGAGTACCACTGCGGCGACCACTGCAGAATGACGCCATTATTTTGACAAATTTTTTGGCAATCTCTGCTGTTGTTGGCTTTTAGCTGCGACTGCAGTCAGCTTTTGTTGGTTTTTAAATTGCATGCAATAATTCAATTTTATATTTCCGCAAAAAACTTTATCATTTTTATTGGCGAGCAAACTTTTTTTGTTTGCTTTTCCTCCATGGATTAGCGCTAACGGGGGAGGTCAAGAATTTTCTTTTGGCAAAGATTTTGCATGGATTGTGCTGGCCAAAAATTTATTGATAAATAAACATTTAGTCAAGCCAGAAGAGAGCTGCGGAATTATTTAAGGATTATGGGTTGCCAGAGGCTCATAAACAAGCTGAAGATGTTAAAGAATTTTCTTTGAAATTAAATAAGGAAGTCCCAAGTGAAAAAAATAATAAATTATGGCTAGTAAACATAGACTTTTATGCTTTACTTTCTTGATTTAAATAGAAATTCTGAACTAAAATGGATCACAAATTATTTGAAATAAATAAAATGTGTTATATATTAATAGAAAACTTTAAGAAAGCCCAAACATTCGACTTAATTCGCTAAAATAAATTCCCATTACCTTTGCATCAATTTAAAAATCAGCCACAACAATTGCTTATTTACAATTTTACTTCTTTATAAAAAAAAGAATATATAATACAAAAAATTGTTTTGCCATTCCGAGTTTCGAACAAATGAAAACAATTTCAACAATTCCGAGTTTATGGCAAACTTTGCTCAATGGAGCAAAAATATTCCTCAGTCGCCGGTGGCGCCACAAAACTGTCCCCCATTGTTGGGGATGCTGGGAACTGGCTGTTTGGCTTTCGGTTTGTGGCAGGCAGATAACAAATATTTGCAGGAAACCCCGAGACCCTTAATTAGTGTAAAGAAGCCCCGCCCCGTGGCACCTTTCCCTTCCCTCACAGCCATCTAGCTCATAAAATGCGAGCAAGGAAGCAATTTATCAAAGTTTTGTTGCTTAATTGTCGTTTGTGTGCGGGTGTTTTTGGGGGCGTTAGAGTCCAGTGAAAGTTTTGCCTGGGCCGTGGGCGTGTTCCCGGCCCCAAGGACGAGTGTAATTATCCTGATAAATGCCGAGCAGATCCCCCCATCACCATCATTATCGATTTTGTGTGCTGTGCTCTGTGGGCTCTCGAGATATTTTCCACATCATAAATATATAAGTACGCAAAGTACGGCCGACGGTTGGTTGGTTGGCTGCTGAGTAAACACACGGGTGTCGGTGTGTCCCGGCCATCGCCCGTCACATTTATAACAATTTAAAATTGCTCGAAAAAATGGCAATAAAATCCCACAGACAAACGAAATTACGTGACCAATGTGTTTTATTACGATTTTATTGCGAAAATGCCAAGAAGAAGTCAGGTTCGTGCGGCGTTCGCTCCTCGGTGGGTGAGACCGCAAATATGAGACTGCCTGCGTCTGGGTGGAGCGTCCGCAGATTATTTATCTTTCGGCTGAAATCGGAACAGAAGCGCAAGGAGGCGAAAACGGGAGCAGGAGCAGCAGCAGCAGCAGGACAAGAGCACGGGGTGGCACGTGAGTCGCCGAGGGTTGCTCGGAAAGTTGGCCGCGATTTATGCCCATTCTTCACGGCGCTACGCCGCATCAGGTTAATGCACAATTTATGAGGGAAAACACGAGCACGAACCTAGGAACAGTAGAGAAAAAACACAAAGCCTTTAATTGGATCCACGTTGGGAATATAATATATATCAGCTGCCTCAGCAGGTCTATCATATCGAGTAACACAAGTGACTCCGGTCACCATCCCTCTGGACTCGGACATGGCCAAAAGGGGGTTGGTTAAACCCCATTTATGGCCAGGCACTAACGCCCCTTTAGAGCTATTGGTCTATTGAAAATGTATTTTGTTGTCGACAACACTTTATTAAGTAATTTGCATAAATTTCCAGGGCCATATGCTGCTAGACCTTGTTTCGGGAAAGGGTGAAAAGGGGTAATTAATGTTGGGAATTAAAAAATATAACAACCAAAAAAATCAGGCTAACTGAACCGGAATTATACCAGGATAATGGTTAATTTCTAAATCCCAAAATAGACAATTCTGGTGACCTCTCCTGAGACATTTCCCTAAAGTTTCAAGAGCTGTTAACCTTAACACTTTTAGAAACGATTATGCCTAAGGATTATACTTCTTTTGGTGGGTAAAGTTCTTTAAAACCTATCCCCAGGTAACCCTTCTCTAAAAAAAACAAACCTTGAACTCTCCCCCCTACAATTACCCGCCCACTGACTTTTCCCTGGCCAATCTAGATGGCCCGATCTAATGGCTTTCAATATTTTTGATTAGTCCGCTCCAATTCCGGACTTTCGGACCATCAATCCATCCATACCTCCGACCGCTGCCCTTCACCTGCTGCAATCCATCTTGGATAATAGTCAGCGCTGCCATACTGTCCGTACTCCCCCAGTCGTATATTGATTAAAGGTAGGGAAAATAAATTGCTGCCCTGGCGCAGAAGGGGGCAGGTTATGTATAAAATGTAATTTTCAACAAATTATAGCAATTTTTATGCTTATAGAAAAGCGCATTCAGCTTGCAATTTGCTGCACTCGCTAACCCTAAAGGGTAAAGAGCGATTACTTTTATTATTCAACTGGACTGTGGACGGCAATGGACGGGACGGGACGGGATGGCCGGGAGGGACAGGAACAGGGACCGAGACGGACCGAGACAGAGGTGCTCTCCCGGGGTCAATTCCTTTAAAATCGCCAACTGATTGATGGGTGCCTAGGCAATATATATGTTTCGTAAATTGCGCACAGATATTAAAATACCGCAAACTGTATTATTACGGATAAGGAATGTCCTCCCGCTTGGTTGGTCTTTTAGTTTAACAGGTTTTCATATCCTCTTTACACTAACAGAGGGGGTACTTGGGGTTTGTGTGTGTAAATGGAGTGTATGAGGGGGTCTTGAAGAGATCATAGTTTGATTTCTATATTTTATAAACAAATCTTATCATAGCTAAGAAATAGCTATTAATATAGCCTAGAATATCCCCGTATCTTATAGGACTATATAAATACTTGCAGAAAGAGGGTATTCCCCTCTTCCTCTCTGCTATACTAGACTTCTTCCTCATTCGTTTTCTTCCTTGCTCGCTTCCCTGTCGTAAATCGCACCCAAACTGTCCACAGTTCTTAACTCATTTGGCCTGGCCAGGCGCTGAAAGAGCCAAGGCATAACGCGCGACGTTTATTGGCTGCGTCTGGCCATTTATTTCACTCCTATGATCGCTGGCGGAAGCCATTAAAGCCACCACCACCACCGACCGACCGACCGGCTTCTTATTTTACCTGCCCTCGAAACTGGAAAACCGGTTGCTGGATGGAAGGCAACGGCAACGACAACCAGAACGGCAACCATTTGGCCAGCAATTCATCAGCTGCATCTTTTGGCGACCCATTAGAGCGTCGCTTCCACTCCGCTCCACGTGGAGCTGGACAGGGACCCCTCTCTCTCTCCCTCACTGTCCTCCTCAGGTTAATCATATGCGCAAGTGCCAAAAGCCGATCCCAGCCGGTTTGGCCAGTCTTCTCTCTGGCCAGTCTGTGTGTGGTCTCGGCCATGTCTATGAGGCATCATCCCACCCCGTCCCTGGAGTACCCCAGATCTGCACGACGATCATCGGGCCTAAGCACAGTCATTAGTTTAATTGCACTGTTTATGGAGGAGCAATGCCGGGCAGGTTGGGTTCCGCTTATTACCATTTCGCATGCCGCTCGTCCATTGCGGTGCGATGTTGTTGTTTGGGCAGTGTTGTTTTAAATTAAATTAAATTTAACATCGGTTAATAGAAAATTTATGCGAATCGGTGGAGTGAGTGCTGGACTAATGGAAACTGAAGGCTGCTTGTACCTAATGGGGGAATAAATGAAGGAAAGTTCCGCTTTAAGAGGTTGTAAAGAATAATGAAATAATATGGTATTCTTTATTTTAATAGCAAATTATATTATTTCTGTTCTTAAGACAATTATTCTTTAGCTGACTTTCATTAAATATTTATGGGAAGGATTTAGAATACAATTTAAAAGTGCAAGAAGGGAAATATTTGTAGAAGAAAGCAATAAACGTAACAAAATAAATTAGGCAACCAAATAAATATTTTAAAATATATACATATGTAAGCTGTTAAGAGGTTAAAGAATGTTTTAGTTGGCGATATATAATATATTTATAAGAGATAAAAACCAATTTTATGTTGCTCTGATGTTTATCTTTAACTATCTTTGCTATAAAACAAATACCATAAATTCAAATTAAAAGCCATTAAAACTAGTTTGCTTATCTCAATCAAGCTCCAAACTCTTGTAATCTCCGGTGAAAATCAAAAGAAAATTCAACAAATTGCACATAATGTTAACAATCTATTTTGGCCTGGCTTATCGCGACAGAAATCGACAAGTGCAGCTGCTGACGACGAATGCGAGCAGCAAAACATTTAGAAGCAAATAATTTCAAAGCGTACTTAAAATCAATTTACTTAATAACCGGGCAATTTGAGGGGGGACTGGTACTGGGACTGGGACTGGGATCCACCGAAACGCATGTCTACACCGGCCCGGGCCAGCTAAACATGTTGCATGCCGCTCAATTCATTTTGGCATGCGAATAATAATTTCCAGCCAAAGCAGAACAATGGCCGCAAAGCGTTGCACTTGTAAAAAGCACAACAAGAACAACAGTGCCACAGCGCAACAACAGCGGGAACGCTTAATAATAGTTGTTCCGACACATACCAAAAAGCGAGCCTCCTCCTAGCCGGCGGGTAATCGTTTTACTCACCCGGCAAACTGGCAGCCAGCGACCAACCCGGCCAACAACTACTGCCAGCGACGAGCAATTTGAAGGCGCACAACAGGCCAACAGCAAACCGGCCAAAACAAATCAACGGCAACAGCAACCTGCTGACCAGTCGCCGACGAGCTCACTTTTCTTATGCACTGGGGGAAAAGCCATTAAACTTGACATTACTTGTATAGTTTTGGGGAAATGTAAGCTTAAAAATTATTATTGAAACCAAAGCAAGGAGGAATGTACCTTTAAAGGCCTTTTGGGTAAAAAAAAGCCAGACAACTTTACATTACTTCTATATTTTCGGGGAAAATTAGAAGTTTCAGAATTATTATTAAAACAAAAGCAATGGAGAATAAACCTATTAAGGGCTTTACAAATAATAAATCCATAAAACCTGACTACCTACTACCTACCTACTACTACTAATTTAAATAATATTTGTTAGAAACATAATTTGTATTAACATTTCTTTCCGTGTTCCTCGGAATAGCGATGGTCATCGGGTCTCGTACTTTTTTTCACGCGCCCAGGAGCGTGTCCCTGCCCTGTCCAGTTCCTGTCCCTGCTCCTGCTCCTACTCCTTCTCCTGTCCCTGCTCCAGTCCCTGCTCCTGTCCCTGCTCCTGTCCCTGTCCCCAGCCCTGCTCATTGCCATGGTCCGTGTTCGCATGCGAAGGAAGCAAAAATATGCAATGTCGGACTAAATTGTTTGGGGCCCCGCGATTCCCCTATATATTCCCTTGCACAGTCAGTATTCCCGCCGATTTCCAAGTCGGCAAGTGCAATCAACTTTGGCTGCCTCTCGGCGTGCATAATTCGCCGTTGCCCGTTGCTTGTTGCTTAAATTGCAAATTTATAATAAATAGAAGGCTGCCCCGATCGCTTCTCCTGCCCATCCACCACCTCGTCCTTCCCGGGAGTTGGCCATTTGGGTGGGTGAGGAGCTCGCATTTCATTTCAGTTAAGACCTTCGTTTACTTTGGAGAATTGGTTCTGCTCTTTAAGCACTTAATCTCGCTATTTATTTAATCACAAGTTGCTTAAATGGAAGATGGAGCTAGTTGTTAATCGGATAGAAATTATAATTAAGTAAGAGCAGTTTTTGAATGGTAAATAATGAAAAATAAAATATGTAATTAGAGCTATTTTTGTAGCTTTACTTTTGTAAAGTATAAATAGGTTTAGTTGCTTAGTTCTTTGAATATACTTGAAATAATGATATAACAAATGTATTTAAAATAAAGTATTTCTTAAGGAAATATTTTGCAAATTAAGCCTTCATAAGAATCAGTTTAAATTTTGTATCACAAATTCAAACCAAACCCTAAATGTTTTCTTTAAGACATCCATTTGAAAGATAAAAACAAGAGCAATAAATTAAATCCAATCACTTGGCCATTTATTATTGTCTAAGCCTGATTTGAAAACAAAATTGCTTTTAAAAACCAATAAATCGATGTATACCTAACGCCTTTATTATTTAAATAATGGTTTTGATCTCTCGTCTGCCATCGCTCGACTAATTAAACCCAAGCCAGAAATATCCAACTCCAAACGTACGAATTTATTTTTAGCAACTTATTTGTCAAATCCACTTGACTATGGTCAAGTTTTTGCCACTGCCAGATAGTCGTATGAATTTATATAAAACATGCACATACTGCGAGAGTGTGTGCCTTTTCTAGTTGGTTTTTCTGCAGAAGCATTCAGCATTTTAGTGCAGAGTTTGTTTTGTGGCTATTTTATTGCATATATTTTGTATAATACAAGGACAGCATAAATGCCAAAAAATGTATACGAACATACATATATGGTATATAGTGTGTGTGTGCAGAAATTTGTGGAGATAAAAGTGCCAGGGCAACTTGTCATAATAAATTTCTTTGCTAGAGCTGCGCAGCGCTGCGCTGGCTTTTGCCTTTTTTATTTATGCGCTTTTCATAAAACACAATAGCTTTTGTTTAATAACGCTGCGATTTATTTTTTTGTTGCCGTTGTTGTTCGAATAACGCTCGGTGCAACAGCATCCAATGAGAGCCTTAATGAAGCCCGGCCAGAGCAGAAAGCAGAGCAATTTCATGGGGCTTCGATTTTTCGCTCGATTTTTGCAATTAATAATTTGCATAAATTTATGCTCGCTTTAATAATCTGTTAACTACGAAAACAAAGAGCCCGTGCTGCCGCCGTTGCATGCCGCTGTGGAAAGTCCGAGCAAAAAGTTTATCAATGACTGCACAGGCCCACAAATAACCATCGTCCGGCGATGCAAATAAACTGTGTTGCAGTTTAGAGACTACTGCAATTCCCTCGTCTCTCTCTGTCTCTCAAAAACAATGTGCAGCATTCGAATGATTAAAACAGCTCCGGAATGCCAAAATGCCGTAGCCACAACAACACCAGCAGGCCAGTTCAGTTCAGTCCAAGTTCAGCCCGGTTCTGGCCAGGCCAACACCATCAAAAACAACAACAACAACTGCCAGGCAGGCACTGACCCTCTCAGTGTGTGTGCGCCACGTTAATCTTTGAAAATCCGAGTGCTGTATGCGGTATTATGCGAAAATTTATCTGATTTAACACCTAATATACAATAACTTAATATGCAGTGTGCTCCGGCACTTGCACGAGCTGCCCAGGCCTGCAGTCATCCACCAAAGCCGAGTCCCAGCCCAGACTCCAGGCCCCAGCGCCAACTCCTCACCCATGGCCGTCGCCCTGCCATCTGGCAGGCGGGGATCACGGCCATAGGACCAGGCACTGTGGGGTTAAGTAGGTAGCTAGGAGTACTAAATAAATATAGGAAAGGGTTTTCCTTCATTATCCAGGCTTGGGGTTTTATTAAATATTATTTTTACTCCCAAAAAACTTGCATTGCTGTTGATTTTTTTAAACTATGTGGGGAAATCTTGTTCAAATTGTATTTTCTTTTTGGAATAATTTTTTAAAATAAACTCAACAAAATAGAAACATAAAATTTAATCATTAAAAACCCATTTTGTCCCATTGTATTTAAACAAGAACAACAACAAAAACTGCAAACTGCAATGCTCAGCGCGCCCATTTTGCGCCCAAAAAAGCTCCAACAATTGCGGCTGGACTTATACACACACACACACACAGCATACACACACACATAGGCTGACAAACACATATGCACATTGCAGTGTCCTGCCCCTCCACCCCCTTAACCCCTTAACCCCCAATCCCTTACGGTGTGCGTTTCGAATGCTGGGTCTTTGGTATGCGGCGTTTGGAAAATGTGAATATGAACTGCATAAATCTTGCAGGGCGGCACTCTTTGCCACTGCGCCTAAAACCCCTCTGCCACTCTGCCACAGCCCCCTCCAGGGTAAGCCACCCCCCTCCCAAAACTCCCATCCAAACTCTCCCCCTGCAAGGCTTTACGGCTTTTCGGCTTCGTACTCGCCGTTGACTCGCTCAAAATGGAAACGGAGAAAAAAATAGCAGGCTCGCCGCTGGCGCTGAAGCGAGTCGGTGCGAGTTCTAGTCCTTGTGAATGCACTGTCAAAAAAAATCCTAGTAACTTATAAGGTTTTCAGGAATATTTGGGGGTTATATTCAGAACTTGTTGTCCTTGGAAATAAAAGAAACACACCTTTAATCTCACCTTCTCTTGTAAGATTTATCATAAATCTTATTTCCGTTCTTATATCCCTTTAAAATTCTTAATTTAAATTTTAGTTTGTCTAATAATTTATTACATTTTCTTGATTTCTCTCCGTGTACAGTGCACATATTCCTGTGCCGACCGGCCAAGATATATGGACATAGGTAGTTGGAGCGCAAATGCGAATAGAATGTGGCGGCATCAAAGTTCAGCTCACTTACTCACCCGGCGATGATGGCCGACGGGAAGCGAGGGGGCTAAGGATGAGGATGAGGGGCAGGGATCGGCCTGGGCATCAGGATCGGGAGTGGGCTGAAGGACTTTAGTTTGCTGCAGTTTTATGCGTCGAATTTCGCAGACGAACGAAGGGGGAGGTACTAGTCCAAACTGGACGACGGGGTCTGGCCAGGGTCATAACTCTCATATTATTATGCATTCATATCGCCATTTTAATCACACTCACACATGCACCAGGGGGGATTGGAGGATCTGGGGGGATGGGATGCCTGTGAGCGATTTGAGATTGGGATTAGGGGGATTGCCGGGGCCATTCGATTGACCATCGGAGGCAGGCCAGGACTTACAACCTGTGAATGGCGGAGGCTAAGCCTTTGTACTGGGGCTCACAGACTTTTATATAATGTTTTTACTTCATTTTTATTTGTTTAAATTATCAAAAACTTGCATGAAGTAATTGAATTATCAAACAATTCGACTTGTTTTTGTTTATTAATAAACTCTAAGTGCCTCCTTCCTTCTTCCCATTCCCATTTTCTGTGTGACTATAATAATGGCAATCAGTTTTCCACACCATTTCCACTGCCGGCATATGTCGCAGTGTGTTGCGAAAATCTATATAATTTGTAGCTAAACAAATTCCAACTGCGCTGCCGTTGTGTGTACATTGTGGAAGTAACACTTTGAGGCCCCCCAATGATTTATTACCCAATTTTACTGCCATGTTTTCTTAATTTCGCATTCGACATTTCCCTTGCACCTCCATGGCCGTCTGGGCCATGCGCATGGCACCACTCACACCACCCACACACCCACCCTTCGGGGGTTCGTGTACCGTTAGATGGTGGATTGTAACTCAACGAAATAAAATAAAACACGCACCAAAGCACATTCATCCCTCGAGAAATATCGCTTATTTGGTCGGTAATAATTCTTGGCCTGTGCGCCAGGCCCGAAAAAACCCACCCACTTCTACTAGCAACCCCCAACCCCCAACCACCCAACCACCCAACCCCCCTGGTATCCTTCGAGTAAAACAAAAGGCAGCATCTTTTCTTCCTGTGCCCTGGCCACGTGCGTGAGGGGCGGCGGGTGGAGGGCGTGGCACGCCCTAAGGAAAGGAGAAAGTTTTTCGGCTGAAGCAACTTGAGCAAGACGCATGGCCCCGGGAAATTCCGGGAGTTGGAAAAGCGGGCGAGCAAGGTAAAAGGGGGTAAGAGGCGAGGAGAGAGCAGGAAGGAGAAAGAGAGCAAATTTTTCTCTCGTAGACACTTTTTACGAAATATTTCATCGAAATGTGTCCCTGGTGTAACATTTAATATTAAAGGTGGGCGGATGCGGTGGCCAGACGGGGTGCTGCGGGCGTCGGAAAAGCTGGGAAAGCTGGGCGGACTCCTTATAAATTAGCCTTATTCTCCAAGACATTTTGTTGCGAATAAAGCAGGAGAAAGTTTACGAAATGAACCGAGAGGGAAAGAGCCTGGACTGAGCAGAGAATGGAGACAAGTGCAGGGAGTGGAGCAAGGCGAGAAAAGGCAGCCGGGAAATTCCTGGGACAAGAAAATAACCAATGGAAAGAATAGAATGCCATGGAAAAGAATAGCAAATGAAGCGGAGACCGCTAAAAACTTAAACCAATAAATCACAAGTTAATTACAAGCGCGGGTATTAACTCAAGGCACTGCAACCGCAATGCCGCCCAATCTCAAACTCAAACTCCGACTCCAACTCAAACTCAGAGTCGAGCATCCCCCGAAGAAAGGCAGCTACAAATTCCATAATTATATTTTATGCGATTTATTTGTTCCTCGTTGTCATGTCTGTTTGCCCAAAGATAATGGCGGCGCCTTCTCCGTTCATTTATCGGCCACCGAAAGGCCTCCCATCTCCTGCCAACCCCAATTGTCGTCGTCATGTGTTCCAACCATTTTAATTGCCCAACTTTTCTCGAGAGGAATGGGGGTGCTACTGCAACCGATGCGGGCAAACCGGGGGGGAAGAACCCTCTAAATCTCTCGAACCCTCCTCGCCTCGATTTATGCCTGGCAAATTTAATTGCGCCCCTCGCGTTAGCAAACAAATCATATTAATTATGATTATTCATTTTATTGGCTTCCCATCTGCAAGTGTGTGCGGGCTTCTTTAAGATCTGAATGGGATTAAATATAATTGAGTATTTTTTAGGAAGAATAATCCCAAGGAATTTAAAAATAAGAAATGTGAAGCATGAGTTCATTATAAAGAATGTGTAAGATTCAACTTAATATAAATAAATAAATCAAGGAAATCAAACAAACTTTAAATGAAATCCTTAAAGAATAAAGTAAAAAATCACCTACAAACATATTTCATAAAGCAAATCCCCTAATTTGTTTAGTCTTAAAGAGCTTACAATACATAAAATATTCAAAAGCAAATCCAGTTGAATTTTCTCTGGTTGTTAAAATGAATCCAAAGGCGATTTCCACCCCCCTGACAATTATAAGTGTATATATTTAATTTGATGGTCTATTTACCATATTCATGATGTCACTTCTATGGCATCACTCTCATAACTTTAAAAACTTTTCTTTCGTTTGGGTTTTTCCAAAAGTTTCGCCTTGGCCGAAGGCATTGGCAGCTGCTCAAGGCGATTCGGGGCGGAATTTTCACTTTGTAAGACTAAAGTTTTCATTGCCCTCTCAAGATTGCGTGTGGGCAATGTTTTTCTTCGGTCTGGTCTTCGTTTCGTTTCGATTCGCCGCTCTGTTTACTGTTTTTATTTACCTTTTTTCGGTGGGTTTTTGCAAACTAATTTACATATCCCCACACACCACCACTCGCCATCCATCTAAGCGCCCTCGCCATTTATTCATTAATTCAAAGTCCTGCGACATAAATTAGTTAACTTGGACTTTGTGTTTTCGCTGGAGAATTTTAATGTGGATTCCCCGGGGAACTGACATCTTTTCCCTATCTTTGTGTGTGTCTTTTTTTTCTTTTGGAAGGAAGCGGGGCTTTAGCTGCGGTTTCTTTCGCTGAAGTGCATGTTTTCCAGGGAGGTGAAAAAGAAAGGGAAGCCAAACAACAATTGAAACTCCGGCGAGGGCGGCGGTGCCAAGTCAAGTAGAAAAATACTGGTACAATGCAATAATACAGTAACAAAAACGAAGAAAAACCAAACCGAAACCAACCAATAAACGAGAGAAAAAAGGTTTATGGCATAGGCCACGACTATGGGATACTCAGTGATCTCTTGACTAAAATGTAGCCTACTTTGGGAAGAGGAGTAAATAATTATAAAGCTGGAAAAGGGTTGTTTTAAATCCTTAAATATTTATTTTAACAATCTTAAATATTAGTATCTAGTGCCCTACAACTACTTTATAATTCATTGAAAACCCCTTTAATTAAGCAGTTTTATTCCTTGAAATTCAGGCTTTCTTATAGACTTCCTGAGGTCCTATACTCTCTTATAACCTCTATATACTGGGTATACAAAAAAAAGCAACATTGTAAAATGAAACAACGGGCGTGAACTCGGCCTGGGTTGGTTGGGCAAAGTTTTCCTTTTGCCACGTTATTTTTTTTTTTTTGTTTGCCGCTCTCCGTTTTGTTTTGGGCCTGCAACAATCTTGAACATTTTGGCGCTGTCTTTTGCCGGCCAGAATGGGGCTCGGATCGGGAGAATGGGACTGGAGAATGTGGGCCGCAGGCGGAAACACCCAATACAAGTCACAGCTGGATTTATGTCATGCCTTTAATTGGCTGCTGTGCCGATGTCGAACGCGGGAGTCCCCTGTACCAGTCCCCAGTACCCAGCACCCATTCCCCCATTCTCGGTACCAGTTTGGGTCCTGCTCTTCCGAAAGCAACAATTCTCTGCCTTCATCCATTAGCTGGAAAATCGAGTTTTTTCCTTTGCCATCGCCTCTTTCCCTGTTTTTTCTTTTTGTTCTTTCTGCAGACTAAAAAACACAAGTGGCAGTATTTTGTGCTGGCTGGAGTCTCGGGTACCGGGATTCCGGCGGGCAGCAATTAAAACGAAATTTTTCTGCCTGCCGCCGCCGCCGCCATCTTCGGGGATTTTGCGATGGCAATTAAAAACGAATTTTGCGCGGCTTCATTAGCCGATTTTGTATTGCGAATTGCGAATGCTGCCGAATGCCATTCGAAGGAAGGCGGTGGCAGGCTGCCAGCTTAAATATTCATATGAGCCAGGCTTCCTTCCAAATGCTAAGGCGGCATGAGGTATGATATCCAGATACATTTGCAGATGCAGATACAGATACAGATACAGATGCCGATGCCGATAGACCCCATCAAGTGGCAGCTGTTGCGGGGCGCATTCAAATTAAATTCAATAAATTTTTTACCCATATTTTCCGGTTGCTTTGCACTTGCTGAACGAAATATCAACACTTCCGAGAGAGAGCGGGGGGTTTTGGGGATTTGATGTCTGGGCTAAGGAGGGGGGAGGCAAAGGGTTGAGGCGGCAGAAGCCGCTCTTGAGGCCGTCTGCGCCCCACTTGGAATTTATGCGCTCCGGCGACAACATATGGTCACGTAAATTCATGCGACAATATACGATATGATGTCACACACACATGACTCGGTGCTTTATTTTTTATGCAAAACGTTGTAGGGATTTTTTCTCTGTTTTGGTTTTTTCTCTCCTTATTTTCTTCATTTTTTTTTCTTTTTTAATATGTGAGAAGAGACTTGAAGCGCTTGGGAAAAATTCAGGGTGGCGGAGAGGGGTCTGATTTACGACAGACAGCCGGCCGCCATTCGCTTAAGTTAATAAGCGTGCCAGGCGGTAGGAGATATATCCATTTCGAAAAGAAAAGCTTATCTGGCAGATATCATCAGAGCGTGGAAAAACCAAAAGGAAAATGGATAATATTTTATAACAAATGTAATGGTATTAGGGAAAAGGACTTGTAGACCTTAAACTTTTTCCATTCTTTGCGTTTTACTCTAAGAAATCAAATCAAATTTTGCTTACTTATGCCATTAATTGTCAGTAAACTACCAGAAAACTATAATATCTTAATTATTTCATACCTAATTTCCCGCCAATTGGCACAATGTCCTTTTGATAGAGTCGTATTACGACTCTACCCCACACCTCCACTGACTTATATTCCTTTAAAGGACCTAGTGTATTTATTATCTCACTGCTGCTAGAAATGTCACAATATTTTCCACTATTTCTCGGACCCTCGGCTCACCTCGGACTCATTCCTCAGCCAGCTATTGGCTGGAAATTATTGCTCGCCCTGCAGCGTTTGGCAGAGTGTGAAATTGGCAAGGGGCAAAATGAAAAACTTTTGGCCAGGCCAAAATGGGGAGAAGAGAACCTAGGGGGAGGGAGGGAAAGTTTGCAGTTGTGGCCAGCCAGCAGCCAGCCAGCCAACCAGCCAACCAGCCAGCAGCCTGCCAAGTTCATAATTTCCCAAGAAGATTTCACAAAATATTAGTTAAACAAAACATAAACCAAAACCTTGCAGACGTTTGTGCATACAAACGTGGGCTAAATCACCTAAAAGCATGCAACATAATTCACCCGACGCCAGCTCCTTGGATACGAGCACACACACTCGCACATCCTGGCGGAGGGATGCTCACAGGAGCATCAGCATACCAAGAAGCGACGAAGCTCAACGTTTCCGTTTCCTCGAGCGCCACTCCAGCATCCTGCCGCCCCCTTTTAATGGCCCCGAGTTCAGTTTTCGGCAGTTTGGGGATCGTCTTTTGCATGTGCAAGCTAAGTGAATCGCTTGAGAGGGGGTTCCATTCCAAGGAGCACGCATGCCAGCCTGCCCTGGTTTGGGTCTCGGTGGGGAAGACACAACCAAGGTTGACATTAGCGGGCACGGCGCACAACGAAACCCAATTAGAACAAAGATATACGACACCAGAGCGAGGCGACGAAACAACATGGAAAATGTAGACCCTCGACGCAAGCGGGGCCATTTCCATGGTCGTACTTAGGGGGGGTCAGGCGTAATATTTAAAATTTAGCAAGGAGTTTGGCTGGGAAATGGGTTAGTCAAGAGGAGAATATTAGCTTTTGAGGCCACTAGAAGGTATTTTAAAAATATAAAACAGTTTGAACAAGTATTAAGCTGAAATTAAGATGGTCAGTCTATTTAAATCGTTTAATGAAGAAATACTACGTTGAAACGAATATGGCTTGTTGATAAGGTAATTGAAGAAAAGATTACTACTTTTAAGGCAACAAGAAAGCATTTAAATAACCAAGTGTCTTGTAGAGATTAAAATGGTTATTCAACATAAATCAATAGGATTTGACTTTATTAAGGAAATCAAAGATGAAATATCCACTTAATCAGTTTGTTACTAACTTTATTCTATTTTCTTTCCCTTTAATACCTTTTATAACTAAGCCCCTGGTCATCTTGGCTGCTCCTTGCACGCCTTCTCCTTACTGCTCCCGATCCCGTTACTGCTCCCAAACCTGCCTGCTCCCTTTCAACAATGAAGCGTGTAATTACAAGCGTAAACGCTGTGTGTGGGTGGTGGACCAAAAATCACACGACAGGAGACATTTTTTGAAAAGGGTTGAGCTGAGTTATGTCGGAGTTGGTGGTGGTGGTGGTGGAGATGGTGGATGGTGGATGGCTGCTCCTTGTTGCAGAGGTAAAGGCAGCACATACTCGTACGTACGCGTCGCAGCGCATAATTACTTTACAAGTTCATTATAAACCATCATAAATCTATGAAGGAGCCGCGTTGAGCCCGGCGTCGACTTACAATGGAAATGGAAATTTTCAACCTTAGCACTTTCTTTCCTTGGGACAGCTCCCAGTCCACAGTAGTCGCAGTGTCCAACCCCCTCGATCCCAGTTGAGCCGTAAATTCTTTGTCTGAGGGATGGGCGAAACAATGGCGAGTAATTCACTTGCGAAAATGTTATTGATTACGAAACAGAAGGACGACGGCAACAACTGCGGCACCCAGAATCGACCAACTGCATCCCCATGTGCGGGATACAATGGGATAAAAGGATAACTTGAATGAATAGATAAAGTGGAATATAAATAAAGAATAGAATATTAATGGAATAGAATAAAATGGATTAAGTAGTTGAAATTAAATAAACTATTTAATGAGTTAGGCCAAGAGTTAGTTGTTATCTGTCTAAGTGTTATATTTCCAACTTAATTATTGCCAAATTGACTTAAGTTCTTCCTTATTAAAAGACTAAGATTTATATTTTAGTTACTTAATTTATTGTTAAACCTTTAGTTTGATTTTAGACTTAAATCCTTTTTTATTTACCCCACTGTTTCCCTTGGTTTCCTGGCACCTTTTGCTCCTCTTTGTCGATTTTGCGCAAAAGCAATTTGAGCATAAATCTTCCCAACGACAAACTCGCCGCCTCACACACTCACCCACCGACCAGGAGTGCAACTTTTGTGCAATGGACGCGGCAGGAATCGCAATAGGAATGGGTTTTGGCTGCGGAATATGGGATATGGCGAGCTGCAAGCTCGAAATTAACTGTTAGTTTCACACGTTCTGAACTGGAATAAAAACAAGTACAAAAAGGAAAGAATTGTTGCTCTTAACTTTCACTTTTCCTCACACTCAACTCTGAGTGGGGGAAAAGCTGACTGGGGAGCAGCAGCTGCTGTGACCCCAAAAGGCCGAACCCAAAACCCGAATTCGACACCGCGCCGAATGCCATCGCAGTCCGACTTTAGCTCTGCCCTCAGCTCTTTTCCGCCCACAAGTCTGGACCATAAGTTTGTCGTTTAGTTTGGGGGCCAAATAAAAATAAAAACTTCAAGTGCCAATTATGTGTGAAATTCCGACACTTTTCGCTTGTTTACTTTTATGCGCCCTTAATGAAGTTTCTGCTTTTCTGCTTTTGCTGCATCACCTAAGCTTGCTTTTCCCTTTTTTCACATGTGCAAGTGGGTGTTTTTTTTTTGTGGGGTGTAATAAGAGTCGGGAAAATGTAAAGCCATGTCGGAAGTTGGTTTAATTAATTAGGGGTAAAGGTAAGATGCCGAAATTTGACTAGGATAAGATGATGGGCCATATAATGAGGGAAATGGAAGGTGCTTCTTGAAAGTGTCTTAGAGGGACATATGAGTATCATTCTTTTGCTAGTTTAAAATGTTAATTGTAAGCTGACAAGGTTCTACGTTAAATATTATATAGTATATATTATTATTTAGATTTCAATGAAAACCAGACCCACCCCCAGTCAAAGAACACCCCTCAATTGAGACTTGAAAAAATCCAATTAAAAACACATTCAATGCGATTTTCTCCAAACTTAACCCAGATGAAAGAAGGCCGCCTTTCAGCCATGTTGCAAACGAGTGGGCGTGTCATATCTGTGGGGCGCAATCGCAGGCAATTAAAAGATACTCAGATACACAAATGGCGTTGCAGCCGCCCTGTGATTTGTATCTCAAAGCTTCCTTTCCTTCTCAAAAAAAAAAAAATAAATAAAAGAAACATAAACAATTCCAAACCAAAGTCTTATCAGAGTTGGCAGCCATTTTCCTTATTTATTCCTTTGACTGGTGGGAAACGTTATTTAGATTTGACACTTGGCGCTGATTTTTATTGGCCCGTTTTTCGGGTGAGTTGCGGAAATGTTGCACATTTCCGTTTGTCGAGCGTCCATAACTTCCATCGATAATTATCGGGGACAACAGGAGATGATGTCAGAGGAGATGGAGATATTTTCCGAATGCTGTGAATTGTGCGTTTTTAGTTTTTGTCTAATGAGCTCTGAAATCGGGAATATATTGCCAACAACGATGTTCTCCACAGATATGAAACAGCTTGACATCGTGCCACTTATTTATTTATTCGCTGTCCAAGTCTGCTGTCTGCTGTCTCGGGATTTCGCAAGTTTTGCGACTGAGAAAAAATAGTATTTTACTAAATTATTTATGAAGTTAGAATCTTGAATCAAAATTATATAAAGTTTAAAGTAAGCCTTAGTTTCTACCGCTTAAACAATGGTTTCTTAAGAAAATTATATTTCATATAGGAATAAAATTACTAAGCATATTAAATATTTGTAAAATTCTATCCCTAACCCATTTGTTTCAGTGTATAAACCGAAACAGAAATCCCCCATTGAACAGCTTCATCTTCGTAGTCACGCTTTGCTCGCATCTTCCTCAAATGCCTTTGCTTGTGCTTCGCATTTGAACTGTTAAAAATTTGGTCCGAGCGAGATACAGAGCTACAGATACATCTGTATCTCTCAATCCCCATCGATGCGTTCCGCCAGCTGTCGCTGCTTCGCATCTGTATCTCCGTATCTGTGTATCTGTGAGGATGAAACTGGAAATGGAAATAGAACTTGAAACGGAGCCAAAATAGAGTCGTTGATTATTTTAATGATGACGCCGAGGTTAAAGCACGATGGGAAGGCGTTCCGCACTCACACACTCCGCCAGATACAAATATATATATATATATATTCCTACAAGCCCCTAGATGGTTAGATGGTTAGGGGTCTGTGTAAATATGGAAATGGCGTGTCGCGTTCACATATATTTTCGGTTTCGTCTTCTTTTTTTGGGGAGAAAGGGGTTCGAGGTTCGGCGTTCGTCGCTCGGCGTTCACATCGCTCATTAATTGAGCTATTAAGATAAACCCACATCAAATGCCGCGTTCAGCTCCGACGCCCAATGGGCCTGCCCGAACTCTAGACTCGCCGGCTTGGGGCACTGGGTCACTCAGCCAAAAGGCTGGCTGCTCGGTGTGCCAATGATGGCATTATTATACAATTCACATACCGAATAGAGACAATAAACAGTCAAATGTATTCATTCATACACAAATTGGCTTTTAATTGCCATGACAAGGGGCAGGGCGGCCCAAAGAGTATCACTCAGAGTTCATGATGAAAGGGAAAATGTTAACCATATGGAAATTAAGAACTAGCGGAAAGTTTATGAATATAAAATATATAATCTTCACACCTCAAAAACCATGAACAGAAATCAAGAAGCAAAATGTTGAACAACTTTGAAATTCCCAAAAAATAAATACAATTTTATTAAGCCTTTAATTGAGATCTTTCTCGCCTTTCGTCACTATTTTCCTCAACCTTCTTGGCTTAATTTTTCCCCCTTAAAAATACAACAAAAGTCCCTGCTAAATTGCAAGCTCAACAGGCTCGCTCGTAACTCAAAACTGGGATGGATCCCCTGAAGATTCCTCTGGTCAGTGGCCCTGACTGAATCCAGGCGACCTGCTACCTGTTGCTACCTCTTGCAATGAATTATTTTAATGACGAGCGAGAGAGAGAGCTCCCCTTCGATGAGGATCCTGGGTCTGCGTAAGATGCGCCGCCGCCATGTCCCGGTCCAGTTCAAGTGGAACCAGTTTCGCTGCATTTCTCAGATCATCATCAGTGCGCACGGCCATTGGGAGCTGCGCTTGCAAGCACAAAATTACCAAAAAAAAAAAGGGTTAAAAAAGGTAAAAAATATATAAAAGTAAGCAAAACGTGCGTAAAGCTTAAGACTGTTCGTTAAGCGGATTTTATCGGCGATCTGGCAAAAATTTCTCCCCAGAAAGTGGCCCTTCTGCCCAAAAACCGAACTCTTTTTTCGGCCACAATTACGTTGTATTGCAATTTGGAAGGCTGTACGCGCCACGAATTCCGCGATCAAGCCAACCGATTTCTCGTGCGAATAATTCCATTTGGCACATCATTTTTGGGCAGAGAGAAAAGCCCAATTACCACACGTGAAAAAATACAAGGGATACGTTTTAAAAGAATGATAAAATATTAATATTCTTTGAATTGAAGTTAAATATCAAGTAAGCGAAGTAGAGTTCTTTCTATCCAAAGGCGAATTCTTTAAACCTTTTCCCAGTTTGCAACTCCCAGACTGAGCTTTACCTTTCCCCAACTGCTAAACAAGCCGAAAAGCAATTAAAAACTGATTGCCTAGGTGGAGTTGGAAGCCTGTGTGAGCGTCTGAGTTTGGATTTGAATTTGAGAAAAATTGAAAATTCAGTTCCTGGCTGCGACAGACATAAGATACTGCCCAAGTTGGGGGTGCACACCCTAAACGTGTATCTCAAAATTTGATAACCACACCGACAGTGGCAGTGGCAGTTGCCATTGCAGTTGCAGTTGCAGCTGCAATTTTCAGGTTGCATGCCACAGAATACGGATGCTTGCCGGGATATGTATGCCGAAGATTGCGTTCGTGTTTGCGTTTGGCAATTGCAACTCAATTGCGCATTTGCCACCGCAAGCATCAATATCTGGCATAGGCGTAGTCGTAGTCCTATAATCACGTCTCTGGAACGAAAGGAATCCGGGAAGCCGAAGCCGAAGCCACTCTGCCCCCCAATCCCCCCAGAGACACACACCAACTCGTACTCCCTGCGGCCAATTTAATTGACAGATTTAGTGGTGCTCGATTGGCAGTGCGGAAAATTAGTTTTCCGTCTCCCAGAAGCTGACTTTCTGTGGCGCCGTCGCATTTAATTGTTTTATAGACACTCGAATCCCAGGGCCATGTACAAAGCCCACCTATCTATCTATCTATCTATCTATGTGTGCTATATGCCGCAGCTATGTATCCGCCAGATGCGAGTGGGTGTGTGTATAGTACATCATGCGCAAGGCAAGGTGGAACACGCCCCTGACAAACACGCACGAAAATAGATTTAATTAAATTGCGAATAAAATGCGTGAGTGGCTAAGCGAGGGAGGGGGACACATGTGTGCCAAGCGAACCAATTAATCGATGGCCAATCGATTTCTCTTGCCGATTTTCGGCAGCCTTCGCCCGGAAAGGGTTCCTGGGGTTTTATTTCTTAGAAAAGGGAATTAATTTCCGGTTGACCCGGTGAGGGGATTGACGGTAGCCATAAATTGGCGGAAAGAAAGTGGTAATTTGTTTAAAGTTATTAACTGTGAAAGCAATTTAATAAATAACCTTTAAAATTAAACACTTCTAGAGTTCATTTTAACTTGCATTCTATCTGATCTGAAGAATTCTCCATATTCTTTGTACATGCACTCAAATTCCCAGTAATCGCAGAGCATCTAAATATTTGTACCTTAGGGATACCTAGGGAATACCAGGAATAGGCCAAAAGTATCTCTGAGTGCTCCCTGAAATTCCAGCTTATAAAGGTGGAGAAGAGCCCCCGAATCTCATCTAGATAGCACGTGACGATGACAAAAACAAAACATAAATTAGAAAGAGTGAGATTGGGGAAGCCGAAGAACAAAATCGAATTAGATATAAGTAGTGTTCTCGCACACACTCTCGTGGCACTCACACATATATATATACCTATATCCAGTAGATACATATATTCTATTATAATAGAAGCATAGATCACACGTTGTGCCGCATGCAACATGGAGTCTCGGCGTCACCTGGAGATTTATGGCCGCTGGCAACGCTCCGAAAATGGGGGTTGTCCAGATAGAGAGATGGCGAGAGGAAGACACACCCAGACCCAGAGCGGGACAAGTATAGATATCGCTCCGTTTCGGTTCAAAGTTCGCTGCAAATGGGAAACACGTAAACTGTCAAAACTTTAAATCCCTGAGGAATTTAAGTTAAAAAATATAACACGTACTGGGGACCTGGGCACAGCTGCGCTACCCGAAAAATCCAAAAAGAAACAAAATACAAGAGACGACAAAACCTTGAAAATGTATCTTCGGGGCGAAGAAAAACCAGGCAGGGCCCCCATGGAAAGCCAACTGGAACAGAATAAATATTCGGGTAAAAAAAAGAGATTTCCTCCTCCTCATCCACCCTCTCTGCCTCCCCCTCTTGGCTCGTTTAAATTATCTACGAGAAATTTCGCGCCTTGCCATACAAAGTTTTATTGTGCCGCTGCCACACTCCCCCCCCTCGGCCCGCACATACCAGCATTTAAATTATGTACTTAGAAATACACAAAAATTTTCCAAAAGTCTACAAAAGAAAATGGCACAGCGCACAGCAGGACGTAGCGAAAGAAGCAGAGAGCGAGCCAGCGAAATGAATTTCGCACTTTTTCGCATAATAAATTTCGAAACTTGGCCAGCACTGGAAGAAAAAAATCTAAGCGAGGCAGGACAAAGAGGAAAAAAATGTCCAGGCAAAGCAAAGTTTCGTAAAAAGTTTATTTTTGCATATACAAAGCGGAGGCTGGGATGGGAAGGAGCTGGAATAGTCGACTGCCGAGTGACAAATTCCATTTAAAATTGCCGAGCAAAGCTCACGTTCACGTACTACTCCTCAAGGCGCACTCCGGCTCCCTTCTCGACCTCCTCCTCCTTGGCGAACTCCTAAATAAAATGAAACTTTTCGCTAAACCTCAGCGTGATGTATTCCAGGAGCAGAAGGGAGCACGACTCTGCCGGGGATTTAAGTTAATCAGCAAACAGGTTTAGAGCTAAATAAATTTATTTATGCCCTTTACGCTTTTTGTTTCGCTCGCTCACAAGTGTTGCAGGGGGAGCAAAGAGAGGTATTTCGAGTTTACTTGGGAATTCTTGGCGGCAACCATCTTGGTTTAATTGAAATTCCTATAACAGATTAAATATATAATTTTGGGTATAATACCCCTTGAGCGATAAGGAGTATGTGGAGAGAACCAAGAATATCCAGACTGACATAAAAAGTCAAGTTTCAAGTTTAAAATAATTGTATGTGTCATCTCAAGAGATTATTAATTATATTTATTACCTAGAGAGGCAATATTAATAATAAATACTGTTTTAATAATACAAATTCCCTTATAAGTCCTTACTATATATTTTACTGTGTCATTTCAAGACATTATTTAATTAATTTTTATAATAAATAGTGATTAAATAGTGAAATTTCCTTTATAACGTTTTCAAAATATTTTACTGTATCATTTTAAGAGTTTATTTTTTATTTTCATGGAATTTAAATAATAAATATTCTTTGAATAATGAAAAGTCCTTTGTAAAGGGTTTATTAAATATTTTTTTGTATCTAGAAACGGATTTTAAATAATAAATATTGTTTTGAAAGTCCTTTATAAAGACTTTAAAGTATTATACTGTGTCATTTGAAGAGTTTATTAATTACTTGTATAATCTGAACATCAATTTTAGTAATAAACATTGTTTTGAAAATAAACAGTTCTTTATCAAGCCTTTAAAATATTTTTCTGTGTCTTTTTAAAGGTTATTCATTATTTTCATTACCTGGAAAGACAACTTTAATATTTGTCCTTAAAATTAAACTTTTATTTTTATTGTTTTGCTGGATAGGAGCTTATCCTGTTTATTCCTTTTCCATTTTCCGACAAATTGCCACAAACTGACGCATCGCAAATCTTGTGACCTGTCACTGGCCAATTTTCTCGCACATTAAATCGGTGTTTATAATTCTCGCAAGGCATTTATAAAAATAAAGCCCCATTAAGCGAATTTATCTGGGCACGTTGTGTGCCCCACATATAGATGATAATTTCTTTGTTTCGGATCCTCTGACCATTTTATTTCGCATCTCATTTTTATAGACTATAAAATTTTTTCGCCATTTATTTGCACTGGCAATAACGATCCGAGTACCTGTGCCGTGTGTGTGTGTGAGTGAAAGATAAATGCGTTTTCACTTTATGACTTTCGTGTCGGCATAAATTTGTTAATACCTTTAGGCCAAATTTATAACATAATAAATGCTCATAATATTTAAGTTAACATTGCGCCCAGGCCCAGGGAGAGAAAGACCGAAATGCGAAAGTCAACATGGATGTGTGGCATTGCGATAAAATCAGACATCGTCTGGTTCTGCTCAAGCATCAGGTGGACACCGGGAGAGGAGAGGTTTGAGGAGAGAGCTGTGGCTGGAGTGCACACACGAAATTGAGTTATTGCACTTGGAGGCAAATTAAACTTCATAAATATTTAAAATCAGAGATTAAACACGGCATTGTGCTGCTGCTTCTGCTGCTGCCGAGGGCCCTCGCCCTGCCTCTGCTCTCTCTCGTGTTGCCAATTAAAGGGGCATTATCTGGCATAACTGCTATTTAAGTAGCCACATTCGCAATCTCCCCAGTGCCGAATGCTCGCACGTTTCTCCTTTCAATTTTAATGTTTGCTGCTGCAATGACAGCACAGCACAGCAGCAACATTGTCGGTGCAACAGCAACATCCAACATCCACTCTTGCGGTGCAGCGGCAAACGATCAATTTAAAATAACGATCTCGATCTCGGCGGAGAAACAAAAACCACAACTGCAAATGGCAAATGGCGATACTCGTAAAAATGAAATGTATTTCGTTTTTTTTCTGTTGCTTGTACTCTACTCCTGGAGATTTCCTTTCCTTTCCTTGGCCCATGTTCCGGCCTACGTTCGAGCTGCCTGATGATGGCTGGCAAAAAAGCAGAATTTATATTTACGACTTTGGCTAAAAAGACAACGGCGAACAGCAAACAAATGCTGAGCAGATCGTTGCAATTTTTCAATTTAATTTGCACGCTGAAAGGCTGAAATATAAATAATGCCATGAACATGTTTTTAAATGGAATTGTGGGATAATTATAAACATTTTTAAAATGTTTTATATAAATGTAAATATTTAAATAAATTTCAAAGGATTTACTCTAGTATACTTTGTCAATGTCTTTAAGAAAGTGGTTGCTAGATATAAGATTAAACATGATATTAAGACCTGATATTATAAGACTTAATTATAAGCCTTAATTTAAAAGCTTATAAACTACTTCTTAAAATTTCAAAAGTTATAAATTCTTTGCCTTAAAAAATAAGAGTTGTAAATAGTCTTTAATTCAGTTTGTTACAATAATTAATTCACTAATTCATATGCTAAAATAAATACAAATAATTTAGAGTTTGAAAAACCTTTTGCACCTTATAAAGCTTAATATCAGGTCCATTTCTCAACTATGAAAATACCTCTGATTAGTGGTAATTACCCATTATTAAACCCACATTTCACCCTCTCTACTCAACAGGCACAAATGGTCTGCGAAGACGCGGCCGGCAGACATACACCCGCTACCAGACACTGGAGCTGGAGAAGGAGTTCCACACGAATCACTATCTGACCCGCCGGCGGAGAATCGAGATGGCGCACGCGCTGTGCCTGACGGAGAGGCAGATCAAGATCTGGTTCCAGAACCGGCGGATGAAGCTGAAGAAGGAGATACAGGCGATCAAGGAGCTGAACGAGCAGGAGAAGCAGGCGCAGGCCCAGAAGGCGGCGGCGGCAGCGGCTGCGGCGGCGGCGGTCCAGGGCGGACATCTAGATCAGAATTAGGACGAATTGGGATGCAGATACGCGTATGCAGATGCAGATGCAGATGCAGAGATACAGATACAGAATACAGATACAAAGCAACTATATATTGTAACAAATGAACACTATTTACTTAAATGAATAATATTTAAAAATATTTTGATGGTACTTGTGCGAATACGAAACTTAACCTAAATCGAACCTAATGGAATTATTTCAAGAAGCGTTTGAGCAGCAACCGAAAATACGTAAATGAAGGCAAACCTACAAACTAATTAACTAGGCTAAGTAAATGAAAGTAGCGGAATGGACCTACTTAGACGTAATCGAGCAAAACCACAACCATTTTAATTTAGTTCCAAACGCAGGAGAGAAAGAAAAACATTGTAGAAATTCGCAAGCGTAAGATTTATGTTTAGACCCCCCGTAGAGAGAGATCATCATCGCTCGAAATCGAACCCTGTCCTGCCCCCTTTGTTGCTTACTGCTAATTTTAAATTAATTTTCGCAAGAAATACTCAAAAATTAAGAGAAGAACTAAGAGAATGTACGAATTCAAATCGTTGAACGCAAGCAAAATTCTGTTGATATGAATTTTTGGTTAGAACCAGTTTGAAATCAATTTAAGATACGTAACAACAAAAATCGAAAACTATTAAACTTTAACTTAAATATAAATAGAATTTGTTAGCAAAGTAAAAACATATTACCAGAGTTTGTCGGAGGCGGATCGATGATTCGGATATTTGAATGTGTGTATAGTTTGTGCTTACCGAATAAAATAATGCAATTTTAGTTAACTCTGTTTATTTGTAAACGAATTTGTTTAGTTCTCGCCCCAAACGACTAAAGTGAAGCTGTTTCTTTAAGTAATGTGTAGTGTGTTTACCCTTTAAATTAAATTAATGATTAATTTTATTATTATTATGTTTAGTTTAATGACAAAGCGTTTATGAGATTATCTGACAGAGGCGACGAGGAGATACGAACGGCGGACGCCAAATAAATTATTGGTTTTGAAAAAATCTAAACAAAATCTGAACAAAAAAAAAAAAAAAACAAGAGAAAAACAGAATTCTATTATTGTGTTATTATTTTAGTTTTTGCCACTGCAATTTTCCGTTTCCGTTCTGAGATGTTTGTTTGAGAGCTTGAGAGTGTGTTGGCATGCGAAATTGCTTTTGATCTCGTTCCGTTAATTGATCGTAAGTTGTACGCTCCAGGGCGATACCCCATACCGATACCGATACCGATAACGATACAGATAACGATAACGATAGCGATACCATATATAGTTTAGTGGATGTGGATCCAGCGAGCTGTGCTCCGCGCGTCCCCCGAAACTTGATCCTTCAGTTGAGTTTCCGAACCCATCCCAGTTTGGGGGCCATCCGAAACGATGCCCTGCACAAGATGTATACGTAACTAGAGCCTAAGATCCGAAAAAAAATATATATATATATATATATATAAATCTTGATATATATTTATGTATTTATATGTGGAAATCGAGTATAAAAGCGGACAAACAATAAGAGAGAGGGAGAGTAATATCTGCGCTAAGGAGGCGGATGCAAATACGTAAATAAGAATAAGTTAAATGTTATAGATTTTAAACGTAACCCAGATACGTTAATGTACACATACACTGAGCGAAACGAGGACGAGGACGCAGCAGGAGAGGAGAAGCGTGGACCGCCACCGCAAACCAAGAATAGACGCTAAAATACAATACTTAAAGATTTAAATGTGGATTATCGTAGCAAGAGATATACGTAAATAGAGACAGATTCTGCGGCATCCTACACTTACCTACTACTTCTTACGTAATACCAGTGCATTCGTAGCACCCATAGTCGCTACGTACGTGTACATTGCTAGTGGCTTCTACCTTACACTCTCTCCGATCCGAGATTGGGATTACCACTTTTCCTAGAAACTACCTACAGATACTTTGCAGCTACATTTTCTACTCGTATCCCCCTCCCCGCATGACGATTGGACCCCGCAGCCCCGTTTATACCTAATCTATGTAACTCTAATTTAAAGCCATTCTATGTTAGCTCCGTAAGTTGTAAATTATCAATATAAACTATACGTAAAGAGAAACAAACACAAAACAAACAGCAACCAGTGAGAATGTGGAAAATGAAACAAATAAATTAAACGAAACGATTTAAACAATTTATGAAATGTCTTTGAAATCGGTGAATTAAATGGGTTTGTAATGTTGGAATCTAAATCATTTTGGAATAACCCCGAATTGGAGTTGATTTTAATACGTCGAAGTATTATTTTTCAGTACAGAAGTTCTTAATTTTATTGCTTTAAAGTGACAAAAATAAAACCCAAATTGTCTGGTATAATTTTTGAAAATTTCAGTTCTTTCATGGGGCAGCACCACGTAGCGGAATACGAGGCCAACTAAAACTTTGGATGTTGTCTGGGCTAAGGCAACGAGGGTCAGCAGCACCGCCTAGCGGAATACAAAGCCAACTTTAAGTTTGAACTCTTTAAACTGCTTTCGATTCAGCTACTGCTTGTTTCAGCATTTTCCGTATATTTTGACAAGCAGTTCGAAAAAAGGGAAAACACAAATTTATTCGCCTGACTTTCCAATAAAATAAATAGAGGAACAATTTGTGACGCGTGCCGCGCAAAATTATAAAAATAGAAACAATCAATTCAAATTCAAACAAAAACCGCGCGCGCGCCCAAACGAGCCAAGGGTCACTCTAGACCCGAGCTCCGGCCACACTAAGTCGGGCAAATCGAAAGCCCAAGCGGGCACACTAAGCCCAGCCAGGGGTTTTCCCCCTAGATTTAGGAGTTTTTTGGCGACCTAGGGGGAATTTTAGGGGTTTTTGAAAGGAATATGCTAAAAATAAAATATTGACTAAAATGTGACAAAAGCAATGACGGAAATCTGTTGCATCGCGTTCAATTAAAATCATCAACATCAACCTCTGATGAATATTGGTCGGAAATCCTCGACCAAACCGATGCTGGGGGAAAACCCCTCTTTGAAAATGTGTCAAAACTAGCAATGGCCCTATTGTGCTTACCATTTTCAAATGCGTCCGTCGTACGAGCATTTTCTGTTTTCAACATCGTTAAAGGGGAGCACAGGATTGCGGAGCGGAAGACGACAGGAGGGAAGAAGAAGGACAAAGAGCAGCCAGAGGAGATCAGAGATCCGGTGGAGACCAGGCGGATTGTCGGGAAGGCGCAAGACCCGCGAGCAGGAGGAGTCAGGATGTCGGAGTTCAAGGAGAGCGCGGTGACCGTACACCGAAGCGGCAACGGATGCAGTTTCGAGAGCAGGGAAGGAAGAGGACCCTTGTTTATAAAAGTAACTAAAAGAATGAATCTGAAAAATAACAAATTTCAATAATAAAAATAAATGACATCCTATATTTATTTTTGTCAATAATAGATTGCTAATTTTCTACCTCTAACGATTTTTTTAGGTATTCTTGAGATCATAAAGTATCCAACAAGTTATTTATTGCCAATAATCGTATACATACATATATGTATAACGATTCACCATTAAAATTCAAATAAATTTATTATAAAATATTAAGATAACATTATTTCTAAATTTGCAATTTTTATTAAATAACAAATCTAAAAAAAAACACATTAAAACGATGAATTACTCCTTGAATGTAAAGTTATAAAATATATTTTGAGCCATAGTTTCAGCTATTATTTTCAGGCACTTTGTTGTAAAGTTTCGAAACCTTGTCCTTTTTAGCCAATTCAAGTCGTACAGAGGAACCTCGAAACCCAGAAGCTGGCATCTTAAACATGCAAAGCCCACGAAAAACCCCCAAGATTTTTAAGAGATTGCACATTTTAAATGCTACCACTGCTCTGAGTCTTAAAACGTGTTCCGCGATTGTTATTATTATTAGACCCAGCTTTAACATACTCCACAGCTCAGTTCCCTTTGTGAGCTCGGTCGGACTCGTTCTAAGCGCGGCGGCACGTGCTTTCCCCCCGGTCGACTCAATCAGTACGCATTTAATTTAAGCCTCTCACACCTATGTGAGTCTCGTGTGCCCCAAGTGCATTGCTAGTGCATTGAAAAGTGTTAAATTTTATCCCAGGCACAATGCATTTCAAATCGGGATTAACCAGAGTTCTCATGTTCCTTGGCGCTATTTCTTTTAGAATCGGAGCAAGTGAGTAAAGTTCAAAATGATAATACGTACGATTCGGACGAAAATAAACACTGGGGAGGCGGGCAGTATATGTATTGAGTGCTGTTGGTTTTATTTAGTATTTATACAAGCACAGCTCCCCTCCTCCTCTCTCAGAGAGCTCCCTGAAAACGAGATTCGTATCTCGAGCCGGTTCATCTTGAAGTCGCGCGACGCACTCGCATCAGTCATCTCTGTTTATCTCCAGCGATTCTCTCAGGGAAAAGAGAATAGTAGCCCCAAAGTCGGGCTCAGTGCGAGTGATTACGGAACTAAATAGTAATATAAACGTGATTTAATATATTTCTAATAACACTTACAACGAAAGTGTTTGAGAGACAGGGAAGACTGCGGCTTAACAATCGATTAAAACTAGAATAAAACCTACTTTGAATGGTTTATATATGGGAAATGTATTACAATTACCATATAGAAATTAGTCACACTGAAAATTCAGTACGGGTATTTTCTGCATTGAAACCATGTTTCAACGATAAAAAATACCTCCTTTTAACGCTCCTTTGCTTGCAGTATTAGCCGATTGTGATGACACTCAGTTTGAGTGCGACAACGGCAGCTGCATCTCCTCCTATGATGTCTGCAACGGAGACGCGAACTGCCCGGATGGATCTGACGAGACGGCGATGACCTGCATCTCACAGCGGGACCAATGCAACAAACCATTTTTCCAATGCACCTACGGAGCCTGCGTTATCGGCACGGCGGGATGCAATGGGATCAAGGAGTGCGCGGACGGATCAGATGAGACGCGGCTTCGCTGTGGCAATATTGACGTTCAAAATAAGCACGAACGCGACATTCAGGGCAATTGCCAGTAAGTAGAATATTATTTTTTAGGTACCTACATTTTATAAAGTAATAGAATAGAATAGTTGAATTTCCAAATGTATTCAGCTTAGGACCTTGTTATGGATTTTTCTGGTTGTGGATAGCGTACCAATTTGATGCCCCTTTGAGGCTTTCAAGTTAAGAAGTTATATATTTATAATATATTCATAGATCTCAATATTTTTATTATACTTAAAGCCTGACTATGTATAATGATTTGATTTATTTATTTTAATTAAAACCGACTTCTTGTTTTAATTTATTCTTTATTGTAGTTTCAAGAAACTGCATCTTATATATGTAATAAATATATGTTCTTTTTAAATGACAAACCAATTTCCAAAAAATCTGCTTTTAGGGAAAATGAGTTCAAGTGTCCCTCCGGAATTTGTTTGGACAAGACCGATTTCCTGTGCAACGGCAAGGACGACTGTGCGGATGGCTCCGCGTTCGACGAGTCCGTGGACCTTTGCGGGCACTTGCACTGTCCCGTTTACTCCTTCAGGTGCGGCACCGGTGCCTGCATTGCCGGCTCGCTGAAATGCAACGGCCAAAACGACTGTTTCGACGGATCTGATGAGGCCCCGCTGCTCTGCAACACGACCCGGAAGATAACAGGTCCAAGTCCAGTCACCGTGGAGATTCCGCAGTCTCTGGAGGGCTGCCCACTGCCAATTGGCGAGGAGCGCCCCATCTTAAAGGGCACTGGCGGTCGTATCATAACCGGACCCATCACCCATGGACTTGTGAAATTCTCCTGCGAGAAGGGGCATGTGTTAGAGGGCGATACGTCGAGCTTTTGTGCCAATCGGAAGTGGGGTAACTCCATAACCCCGAGATGCGTGAGTGAGTACTCTCTATAGCTGACTTTTGGGGATATAACTGAACAAACCTCTTTGACCGCAGAATACTGCGATTCTACGGGCGAGTTGGAAGGATACTCGACTACCGCCTTGTGCACCTATGACGGCCAGAAGGTGGACTGCCGTAAGCCCCACCATCCACCCGGCACCGTGGTGCAGTTCGTCTGCGCAAATGGGTTCAAGGTTGACGGATCTCTGCCGGACATGAAGTGCATGAAGGGTGGCTACTGGAACCGTCAACGCCAGCGCTGTCAGCAGGAGTGCGGCCAGATTGCCACGCCCACCAAGAGCTTCTCGGCCAATGGCTACGCCATAAACAACACCGTGGTGCCTTGGCATGTGGGACTGTACGTGAAAAAACAATTACACAAATAGTTTTAAAAACTAATTAAGCTATTACTTTCAGGTATGTGTGGCACAACGAAAGGGACTACCACTTCCAGTGTGGCGGATCGCTGCTGACCCCTGACCTCATCATCACCGCCGCCCATTGCGTATACGACGAGGGTACCCGCCTGCCGTACAGCTTCGATACCTTCCAGGTGATTGCGGCCAAATACTACCGCAACTACAACGACACCACGCCCGACGATCAGATCCGCAATGTGACCTTTATCGACATAGCACCGTGAGTAATAAGAATATATTCAAAACTAGTATCTCGGGTTCTCCCTTCTCATTTAATTAATCTTTGATTTATTATTACTTCCCAGTGGCTACAAGGGACGAATTGAGGACTTCTATCAGGACTTGGCCCTGCTAACACTCGACGAGCCCTTCGAGCTCAGCCATGTGATCCGACCCATTTGCGTGCGCTTCGTACAGTACGCGGAAAAGGAGGGCGTCACCAATGAGCGGCAGGGCCAGTTTGCCGGCTGGAGCATCGAGGACAGGCACGAGCTGCAGTTTGTGCCGGCCGTTTCCAAGGCGTTCACCCTGTGCCGGCAGAGTCTGCGCGACATCAAGGCGGACAAGTTCTGCATATTCACGCAGGGCAAGTCACTGGCCTGCCAGGGGGACAGCGGCGGGGGATTTACCGCAGTGAAGGAGAACTTTGAGTTCTCGGGCTCTTCCACCCGGCACTTCCTTTTCGGAGTGATTAGCAACGCCCCCAATGCGGACCAGTGTGCCCACAGCCTGACCGTTCTAACCAACATCCAGTACTTCGAAGACATGATAGCTAAGGCGATGAGGAAGAGTGTTAACACACGAGCTTAAGCTTCAAGTGATTAGATTTAAATACTGAAATAAAGTGGCCATAGTATGTCCCCTACGAATTTAGCCCAATGTCCAATAAAACTGGTCTCAGGAACAAGGTCAAATTTTTTAATATGCTTAGTTTTTATTCATTGATATCTCGGACAAGTTAGGGTGTACTTTTATATAATAAGGTTCTGAATTAATTGTGTAGATTTTGGTTAAAGTTTTTAATTTCAGGGTGTTTGCCCGTCTGAATCCTTATTTTATTGTTTTGTTATATAGTAAACTTCGTTTTTTTTTTAACATTATCTTGGAATTATCCTCTATTTTGATTAATATTCAGTTTAAAGGTGGGGAAACCCCAGGCGAATGCTTACTGCTCTCCGCAGTCAATTTCTAGAAAAGAAATCTTAAATACGAACTGTTGAAAACTAAGTTATTCCGTTTCTATAATTTTTTTGAAATGTATTTTTTGTATTCAATTGTAAAAGTTCAAATCTACCGCAACCTACTCATCCCTAATGCAATCGATAACTTTCAGTCCGATAAATAAAATCACAACAACAACAAAAGATAAACAAATGTTATGACTAATAATGTTTCATTATCAAAACTAAACGAAATTCCCGAAAATGTCGCGAATTTTTTGTGGCTACAACCCACCGCCTCCCAATTTCAAGACGTTTTTCTCGGAAAAGTATGAAGACCGGCTGCAGCGACTACTCGGGTTCGGGAAAATGCGAAAATCCTGGGAATCCCACAAGCGCCCTACGCTTATAGTGCTTCATATATTTGCCGATGACATTGGAGTCCTGGAGAAATGGATGGAAATGACCTACGAGCTAGCAGACCCCGATGATCTTGGCCAGCTGATGGACTTTTTCGTGGACGATGTTTGGGCGGCGTATATCTTTAACGAGGACGATTTCGCATTCTTCCGTGGGGACGAAGGCTGCTCCCTGGACGCGCCCCCGCTGATATACGGAGTGACTGCGTCGGGAGAAGTGGCCTTTTTTGGCAACACGGGACCCAAAACACCAAATCTGGAAAACCTCAAGCATTTCTGTAGGCAGTTGATAGAGGGAAAAGTCGAGGAACCCAGCTGCCGGATGTCCCAAGTGGAGCATGCTGACCTGCTCCACTGGAGCGAATTGATTTACGGCTCCGATGAAGATGTGGCTGTGCTCTTCTACAATTCCCTGCAGAATGGCACGGAGGCGAACGATACTGTAAGGAAGAGTCTAAGCGGACTCGGTGATTGCCTCAAGCAGGAGGCAGTGCGTCTGTACCAGATGGACCTACGGGGAGGGAGTGCGCCTAAAAAGTTCAGCGTAGAGTCGACACCTGCCTTCTTCTTCATGCAAGGGGCCCAAAAGCATAATCCAATCAAATGCAAATATAATCTAAACAAATTTACTATGTTGAGATTTGTGGCCGAAAATGCCACAGAGGAGCTGATCTGCTATAACCGACGTGGCCACCGTAGGCTGCACGCGGAACTGCTCGCCCACATGACGGAATACTTTGATTTAAAGAGCAATAAGCAAGGAAATTTTATCTGAATTCCTCGGATCCTTAAAACCTGGACCGAAACACTTTTCTGCGATTATACATTTAAAATAAAACTAGAAAGAAACCTAACTTTGTATACCCTTGCAGCTTACAATTGCATCATTATAATTGAATGTATTAAAGTAAATTCAAATATTTAGCGCCACCGGTAACTATCGCCGGTAGCAGGGATGATTTTTCCCATCAATTTCTATCGAAATGCTCAAACTAACAAAAAAAAGTTGCAAGGACAATAAAATAGCTGTTTTCTTGGACCACAGAAAACTAATTGAAGAATCCTATGGCGACTGCAAGCTTAGATCTGAGCTATTTCAGTTTCAGGCCAAGAGGCAGATGCAGGAAGGCGGGGATAAGCGGTCAAGGAAGCGCAAGAGGAAAGCCGGCGAGGAAGACACTTCATCATCGGTGGATTTGCAGCTCGTTAATGGATATTTAGAGCTCCTGCCCAAGCCCCTGGCCCCGGATGACACTCCCCCAATAGCCAGGCACTGGGAGGATCCGTATAATTTGCCCCAGCTCCATGGGGCCAACGAAAGCGGCAGATTGCAGCGGTTCCACTGCCCAGTTGATACTGGAAGGGTTTATCTCATTCCCGACGGAGCCCGCTTCTACAATCACAACGTGGAGCAACTCGCAGCACTGCTGCCTCAACTCCTGCCTGCATACGACCTCATTGTGCTGGATCCTCCCTGGCGGAACAAGTACATCCGTCGGTTGAAGCGGGCCAAGGAGGAACTCGGATACGCCATGCTGTACAATGACCAGCTGTCGCTCATTCCGATCTCCCAGCTTACGCACCCGCGATCCTTGGTGGTTATCTGGTGCACGAATTCGACGCAGCATCAAACGGCCCTGGAGCAGCAACTCCTGCCCAACTGGCACCTCCGACTCCTCCACAAGCTACGGTGGTACAAGCTCGGCTCCGACCACCAACTGATTGCTCCTCCGCAGGCCGATGTAACCCAAAAGCAGCCCTACGAGATGCTCTACGTGACCTGCCATGCCGATGCCCCAGAGGATTATGGTAAGGAAATAAGGAACACAGAGATGCTGCTCAGCGTGCCCAGCCTTGTGCACTCCCACAAGCCGCCTCTGCTAGCCTGGCTAAAGGAACACCTTCATCCGAAGGAGCCCCACTGTCTGGAGCTGTTTGCCCGATACCTGCAGCCGCAGTTTACGTCCGTTGGCCTGGAGGTTCTCAAGTTGATGGACGAAAGGTTGTACAAAGTGGGTACAGATGCACCCGAATATATATGATTTTAATAACAAACATCAAAGCCACTATGAGTTTTAACAATTTTATTTGTGTGTACTGTTAATGAGAGCAAATGCAGCAGAACTTGTGTGTGTAGGCAGCCCGGAGCAGTTTCCAGCCGCGGGTGAGGCAGCATCCACCGGGCCCGAACTAAATGTTAGACATTTGAAAGTGGCGTGTGTTTTTTGTTTTCTTTTGGGTGTTAAATTAAGTATTAAAGGATAGTAAGCATTATTAATACACGTGGTTGATCGCAGGCTTCTACTCCTGGCCCTGGGCCATGGCGGCCGGGTTGGTGGGCTCGTTGCCGCCGCGCTTCTTCGATCCAGAGACGATGTCGTCGATGCGCAGCAGCAGGATGGCCGTCTCCACGGCAGTCTTGTATGTCTGCAGCTTGACGGCCAGCGGCTCCCAGATGTTCTTCACGTTCATGTCAACGATCTCACCGGATTCGCCATCGATGCCCCAGGCGCAGACGCTGTCGCCGGTGTGAGAGGCGTGCTTGGCGCGCAGGGCGGTCAAGGCACGGATCGTGTTGGCTCCACAGTTCTGGGCCAGCGTACGCGGTATGATCTCCAGAGCATGGGCCACCGCCGTGTACGGGCCCTTGACCTGCTTGCGAGACAGCAGCTGGGAGGCAGCCATCTCCACGGCTCCGCCGCCGGCTACCAGACGCGGCTCCAGCACCAGGTTGCGAGCCACGTGCAGAGCGTCCTGCAGGTTACGCTCCGTCTCGTTCAGGATATCCTTGCTGGCACCTCGCAGCAGGATGGTGCAGGCCTTGGGGTCCTTGCACTGTGTCACGAAGGAGAAGTACTCGTCGCCGATCTTCTTGACTTCAAAGAGGCCAGCGCCGGTGCCCACATCCTTCTCGGTCAGCTCCTCCGTGCGGTTGACAATGGTGGCACCGCAGGCGCGAGCAATGCGCAGATTGTCAGTCTTGCGCAGACGACGGATGGCAGTGATGCCGGCCTTCAGCAGATAGTGCTGGGCCAGATCAGACACACCCTTCTCCGTAAAGACCAGATCCGGCTTCACGGCAATAATGTCAGCGCAAATGCGCTGCACAAACTCCTCCTCGATCTGCAGCATGCGGGTGAAGTCCTGCTCCCCGATGATCTCCACGTTGGTCTGGCTTTCGCCCTTCTTGTACTCCAGCGAGCAGTCGAGCAGCACGATGCGGGGATTCTCGATCAGGCGACGCATCTTGGGATGCGTCACGTCCTTGTTGATCATCACGCCCTTCAGCACGCAAGACTCTTCGATGGCACCGCCGGGAATCTTCTCCACCTTGGCGTAACTATAAAGGGAGACATCAATCAATTGGAGTCGAGATAAAGGGACATCTGATAGGAGGATCGGGCTTAAGTAAGCACATACCGCTTAATGTCCACCTCCAGGCGACCATTCTCGTTCAGCGTCACCGTCTCGACGGCGTCGAGGGCGATTTTCACAGCCAAATCGGACCACTTGCCGATGAACTTGGTGCCGACGCAGGCCTTGACCACTTCGGCCATCTTGGCCTTGTCCTTCACGTCCAGCTGCACGCTGAGATCCGACTGCAAGTGGCCGACGATGTCCTCGAGCGCCTCGCGATATGCCCTAATGATCACTGTGGGGTGAATCTGTTGCTGCAAGAAGGGCTCGGCGGCGGCCAGCATCTCGCCGGCCAGGACAATGACGGATGTGGTGCCGTCGCCCACCTCCTCGTCCTGTGTGCGTGCAATCTCGATCATGCTCTTGGCAGCCGGATGCTGGACAGTGATCTCACGCAGGATGGCGTTGCCGTCGTTGGTCATCACGATGCCGCCCATGGGGTCCATCAACATCTTCAGCATGGCCTGGGGCCCCAGACAAGTCCTGATGACATCGGCGATCGCCTGGAATGGGGACTCTCATGAGCAGATGGCCGGGGAAAATGGAAACACGAAAAGCAGACCCAGACATGTGAGTCACGCACACACACACATACCTTTCCGGCTTGGATGTTCTCCAACTGCACTTTGCGGCCCGATTCTCTTTTCGTATTCTGACCTGTGGACGCCGATATCGCGTGATTTCGGGTTAAAGATAAGGTAAATGAGGTACTCACTCAACACGAGTATTGGCTGCTGTCCTCCAAACATGTTTCTGGCTTATTTAATTATTTCAACGCGAAAACAAACTAACTCGTGCTGGCGCTGCCGCTGTTTGAAAGAGAATGAGTGAGGTTAGATTCGCCGATGACACACTATTCCAGAAGTTTCGATAGGCGACTAAACGGAGTGTGCAGCTTTTAGTCCTGACAATTGGCAACTGTCATAAATCTCTATTGTGTACTTACTCGGGGAAAATAGACTTTAAAGTGCAATGGTTTAATTCAAATTAGTCAGTAAATAAAGCAGCAGTTTTATTATCGATAAGCGATAGGCGAGAAACATCGCAAGCATCGATGTTTAGCGGGGTATCATCGATGTTTTTTTTTTACTGCGAATTAACATATAGCTTATATTATGGCTTGTTTGCATTTAATTTTATAATTATAACTCTCTTTAAAATAGCTAGAAATTAAGATATATTTTAGTTAATAGCCAAAATAACTTGCAAAATTGAGTGGTTTCCAGCCAGATCTGCCCAGAAATTAGGTTGGCAGCACTGGTTGGCTAAACAGCTGTTGCGCTTTGTTTACGGCGGCATTTTCTGTATTTCGCAAAAGTAGTAAAATTAATTAAAGTTAAGCACGTCCATTGCCATGGACGCCAAGAAAATATCCTTTGGCTTCAGCAAGGTTGCCAAAAAACCGAACATCCTGCCCAGCAAGCAGCCAAAGGATGAAAACAAGGTGGAGCTCATCAAGTGTTTGGAGGGCAAGGAAATCAAGCTAGTAGCGTAAGTTAAAATCTAACTAAATATGTGTTCCTACTAAGATTTTCCTTCCAGGGAGAGAGTGGAAGCCGCTCCGCTGATCATCGAGATGCAGGGCAGCCAGAAGACCTCCGCCGCTCTGGCCAGCTTGATGAAACGGCGGGCAGTGCTGCTGGGCGAAGAGGAACCCGATCCGGAAGAGATAACCCCTGCTGCTCAGTCCGTTGCCGAGGTCACGGCTGGTCCTGCAGCTGCAGAAAACCTGGAACAGAGGGCTGCTCGGGAACTGCTGACCGCTAGCCAGAATAATGGAGATGGCTTCGCCGCCGAAAAACTCGTCCTGCCAGCGGTGAAGGCCGATGAACTACCTCTCGACGGCGCCAAGGAGGCCACGCTGGACGACTACGATAATATACCCATCCAGCAGTTTGGTCTGGCCATGCTCCGCGGCATGGGTTGGGTGGATCCGCCGCCCAAGAAGAAGGGTTCCGGACCCATCGACGACGCCCCCTTTTTGCGGCCAAAGGGCATGGGATTGGGGGCTGACAAGGCACTCAAACCTAAGGCCCTGCTGGTGCAGCCGGAAAAGAACGAGGTGCTCGAGATCAAGAAACAGGCGTTCGTCCGAATTCTCGGCGGCAAGCAGAAGGATCAGTACGGACAAATCGAAGGTTTCGACGACCATGCGGGGCGAGTCATCGTCAAGATGGCCATTGGGGGAGCTAAGGAGGCGTTCAACGAGTTCCTCTGTCAGCCAGTGTCCAGAAAGGAGTACTCGCAGTATGGCAAATGCATAAGTAAGTGCGTCATCCGTAGTTATTTTGTAACAAGATTGATTTTACATTTGTCTTTTGCCAATTTCAGACACAGCCAAGTACGAAGAGTTCAAGAAGCAGGAGAACGAGCACGGCCAGATCATTTTGAAGCAGGAGAAACCAATAGAGAGAAGGGACAGAGATCGCAGGGAGGACGATAGGTCGCATCGGGATGATCGCAAGGAACAGAGATCTTACAAGGACGATGATCGCAGGAGGTACAAAGAGGAAGATCGAAAATCATACAAGGATGAGGACAGGAAATCGTACAAGGATGAAAATAGAAAATCATACAAGGATGAGGATAGGAAAGTGTATAAGGACGAGGACAAAAAATCGTACAAGGATGAGGACAGAAAATCGTACAAAGATGATGGTAGGAATCCATACAGGGATGAGGACAGAAAACCCTACAGAGAAGACGAGAGGAGAACGTACAAAGAGGAGGATCGAAAAGAATACAAAGCAGAACGAACGTACAAAGAGGAAAACAGATCCCACAAAAATGATGAACGTGAAAGGAAGAACCACGGACAGGACACTCGCAGCAACAGTTCCTCCACATCCAAACGCGATGATCGTGAACGCAGACGTTCGCCGAGTCCCAGAAGCAGCAGGCGGCCCAAAAGCAGCTCAGACGAGGCAGACGACACTGGAGAGTCAACGGAGAGCGATTCGGACTCGGCCTACGAGCGCAGAAAACACAAGAAGTCATCTAGCCGCAAGTCCAGGAAGCAATCCAAGAAGTCCAAGGGCAAGTCGCGGAGGGTGGACAACGACTCCAGTGCGGAGAGTGACGCGAGTTCCCATGAAGACCACCGGAGACATCCCAGCAAACACAAAAAGAAGACCAAGAAGAGCAAGCACGCCAGGTCCCGCACTCGCTCAAGATCACGGGGAAGGGGCAGATAAAGAGTTGAAATCTTTATTTAAACATAGTTTCTCTAGACGCTTAAGTTCTTTTGTATCTTACGGGATTATAATATATTTCAATTAACTCACAAAATAATCACAAAGATGTCTTTTTTGCGCTTTTCTTTTCTCTCTCCGTTCGCCCATTGCATCGAGATTCCTTCGCTTTACATGTAATAAACTTATAGTAGATGTGATGAGCCGAGGCCCACGCGGGATTTGGGATGTTGCTAGCCAATGGGGAATATGTCTATATGCTACTGCACGTGTTCTTTATGATATACATATAGTGGAAATGAAATGCTCAAGAGTTTATTTAGTGATGTGTATTTGATGGGTGCATCATGGCAAGTATGACTTAGGCTGTTTAGATATTTGGTCAAATGTGATGAGTGTAGTTGATTTTTTACTTGGAGGCATGCTTTGGCATGCTCCTCCCCTCTACTGCAACTTCCGCTTGCCGCATTGGATTTTTTCCGTAATGAGCTTTGATACCTTCTGGGTGATGGCCTTGAACACGTCCTTGTCCTGCAGCCCCGGCCACATGGCAATGAGCAGGGTGAGCAAGTACATCAGCAGCAAGTTGTTGATGATTGCCCCAATCCAGGCGAGCCCTAGAAGTCCAGTGCTGATGACAATCACGAACTGCAATGCGATATCAATAGCAATAATAAATAAAACGATTTGTGGTAACACGAGTGTGTGTGTGTGGCTAGAAAGCCGTGGCAATTACTCACCACGGTGGACTTGCGCTCCTTGAAGAGGTACTCGTACCAGCCCGCCAGGTTCGTCTTGATCACGCACACCTGACTGCAAACGTCCTCGAACTTGGCCTCCTGTTCGCCGTCCCAGTGGACGCTGCCGAAGACGAGGCGCGACACAGTGGGGAAGACGTAGTCCATGAGGATGCTAAACAGGCCCAGCAGCGAGACCAGCGTGATCAGCGATAAATCCAAATACCAAAGGGTTAAGTACAGGACACTGATGCTGCCGAAGACCACCCCGGCGTAGTACTGCTTCTCCCAGGTGAGCACCCCATAGGCCCCGACAATGGCCGTCCGGAAGGGCTCTAGGTCGTGCTTCAATTTGTTGAGAGCGCGTTTCTGCGGAGTAGAAGGCAAAGATTCACTGGTGTCCTGTTTTTGCAATGGCGACGCTTGTATTCCGGCCCGCCATCCGGGGAAACTTGCCTGATCAACCTGCGAAGCCGTCATGTTTGATTTTCTTTGTTTCAAATATTTATTTTCCGAGAAATTATAATACTGTAATTGTTGCGTTCGGGCGAAAAATCAATTTTCCGGGGTGTTGTTGTCGACTTGAAGCATCAATTCATCGATGTTTTCATCGATACGTAGATATTTTAATGGCAATATCGATAAATAAGCTCAGGACGCCGCCAGACTTTCCGGTCGAAGGGGTTTGTTTTCACTGCCACTGGTCACACTTATAGGCATGAAACTTACAATTTCAAGTCCCCGCGCAACTGAACGTTTTTCAAACCGCAAAAAATGCAGTGCCGTTACAAAGTCCTGAGAAACACTGGTGGAGCTCTTAAAAATGGATAATGAAATAAAGACTATTGCCTTTAAAAGATATATTTCCTTGGCAATGTTTAATCCCATTTCCCCCACTTAACACAATTAATCAATTAATTTATAGTTATTTTTCAAGTTTTATTATTCGCTTAAGCATGCTGAAGATTCTCGGTTGACATTCGGTTTTCTAGTACATGTAATTAGTTTAACTAATGCTAAATATAATCTTGCTGTTCATTTACGAGTAATTGAATTGGGTTTCGGTTTATTTGTAAAAGCGCTTGTCGTAAAATAAAATGGAATAATATTCTTTTGCACTGCAGTTTCGCATAGTTTTTGCTCGGTTTCGCATATTGTATATAGATTTATTCATATATTCGCGTGTCTGACGCGCTGCCTCGAAACTCAATTGCTAAATATACATCAATATATGTGATTTAATTTCCATTTTGCTGACTCTGAGTTGTACAGTAAATAAACTACATATACTTTATATATTATTCTGACAATTAAATATATGAAAAATATGCATTTCTCGATTTGTTTGGTGTATTATGGTGTAAATAGCGTGTGGCGCAATATCATTTTGTAGTTGTTATTATTTTTATTATTATTATACTTGTATTGTTGGGCGTCCATCCATATATGCAGACATAGCTGGATGACTCTTGAAGCGGAACATATGTACTTGGGTTCTTTCTTTATTCGGGGCACAAGTTGTTTCGAGTAAATTTGTATAAAGGTTAAGGTAATGCGTTTATCTTTAGTAAGGCACTAGTTACACGTTAAGACGGCGTTTAACGTGTAACTACTGACTACGACACAAATTGCGATTGCAATGCGGTTCCTCTCCATCCTACATCTCCGATCCGCACTCTTCCAGCGACTCCTTAAAGCTTTCGTGTCATTTCATTAGCGTATTCTCTCTGTATTCATATATTCATCTTAATTTTCTCGTTTCCGCACATTCTCACTTAGCACTGCACCGAACGAAACTAAACTACACCTCCTACTAAAGATAAAGACTGCCGGAATGTTTCGATCCGATGGGATCGGGAACTAGCAACTACGTGAAGCGACTGCCCCAGCTTTGGGAGGTCTTTTGCGACTGAGTTTCCTAAGTGGCTTAGGTGGTGATAGTTGAGACTGGTGAGAGTGTGTACTGGTAGGCTGATAGTTACTTTTGGGGATAGTACATTTCAGTGTTCGCCTTTGCCGGTTAACACTAGTTACAATGTCTAACCTATAAGTACATAGCATTAGGGGGAGAGACAGAGAGAAATAGAAAGAGAGTTGGTATATATAGTTAGCAATTGGGTTGTTCTACACGTGGGACTATAGACTATAAACTAGGTTCTTCCACTACGTACAAAGTTTAAAATGCAACAGGGGGAATTTCGTTCTTTGCAAGTTAAAAATGGTATCAAAATCCATTCGGTGATGACGTGTGTTCGGATGTGGATTACTGGATTACACGATATATTGATGTATGCAGTTTGTAGTTTGTAGTTGGCGCCAGTTTCAAACTCACACAGGACTAGCCTAGTTGCACCGACCACTCTCGCTCCATGTCTGCCGGGGTGTGTTGTGTGTGAGTGTGGGAAAATGGGCGTGTTCACATGCATAGCGGCGGGGTAACAACTAAGTGCAGGATGGCGTTTTATATAATTGCATTTCTTGGTTTGATTCTGTTGCATTGCTCTCTTTTCACGTCCGACTTTGATATAGTTCTGAGCTTACATTGGTCGCTCGACTGGTCGCTCTTATAGTTAGGTTCGAATGAAAAACTTTCAGTTTATTTATAAAATTTCACACCTTCGAATCTTACAATGAATTCGGTTCGTTACATGTTCATGTATGTATGCATAGACTTATGTGCTGGGCTTTAGTGTAATGAGAGCATGGGAGTGTGATGCTTCCGCGCCGACATGTACAAATGAGATTCGCATTCTACTTAAGATAACTCGTTTCGTAAATCATAAATTAGACCAATAACTAAAACAGGCAAATTCACAAAAAATATACACTTAAATCATAAACACAATCGGATACTCCATGGTACGTAATCAGCGTCAATACATAGGCAGACAGATCGACGTGGGTCTAAACTTAAAACTTAGCGAGCTGATGAGCGTAAGCCACCAGTATGTGGTGTGGGAATAGGGCGAACATAAACGTAAAATGTTTTACAGAGAGTTGTATATTTCATATAATACATAAGGCCTTAGAAGGGGGTTCGAGCTTAATACTTAAAAGTAAGGGTTACTTCGTCGCCGTTCTATTCATTCCTCGCGGCTTCTATTCTGATTCGTTTTGTTTAGCGAAAAAGCAAGTTCAGCAGGCAGTTTTCTGTTTTCTGTTTTCTGCATGCGCATTTCTGATGGTGGCGTGTGTGTGGCGGGTGTGGTTGGGTGGACATGGAATGATGATCGTTCCTTGTGACGCATATATATTACAGATACAGTTTCGGTTGCTTCAATATCAACAAACTAGTGCTGATTATCTACATCCATGAGGGATGTCACATTAGTCTGATTCTGATTCTGATTCGGATACTGAGTGTGAGTGTTGTTGGTTTCTTGTTCGGTTGACGACTGTTGTTGTGGCTGTTGTTTGATTTGCATTTGCTTTGGATTGGTTTTTACATATCGGATGCGTTTAGTTCAAGAACTTGGCTACTGTTATCATTATGAGGTTGCCCAGGATGATGCAAATGCTTGATTCTGGCAAATAGCTACCTCCGGCCACGACCACATCCTTCTCCTCCAGGAGCGGGTAGTCGATGACGTGGATGATTCCGTTGGTGCATTCCACATCCGGCCGGTACACGTTGATCTTCTTGTAGTTCCAGATAATCACATAGCCTGCAAAAGGAGATAGTTCTCGTTAAACAAGGGCCGGATGGGAAAGTAGTTCGAGGTTCAATGGTTGTCTACTGATGCTGGTGGATTGCCCAATGCGCGATAGAGCTATGGACGGGCATGGTTATGGCCAGGTCGGGGTCTTTTTCTGTTGTGGGCAGTGCGATGTGGGTTTGACAAACGACAGAACTCACCAGTCCATTCGTGACTAGCATACTCATCATGTAGATCTTTCGATTGGACAACGGTTAGATTTAGTAAAGCACAAAGCGAGAAATTTAGTTTGAGAGTTGTAGAAAAACAGGTTCGGTTAGTAATACAGGCACGTGGGAGAGTAGGGGAGAGTACCAATAGAGAATCAAATCAAATTTCAATGAATCGAATCGACTTGAATTGAATTGAATTGAAAAAGAAAGCAGCTGAGCCCGTGGCTCCATCGATTTAGTACTTACGTCCAGCCTCCTCCTCCACGCGGATCGAGAGGTTGTCGCGCATTGTGGGTAGGCGGAAGCCGCCGCCATTCTCCTGCGACTTTCTCACCAGATCCTTCATGGTGTACGGAAAATCGTCTACTGCCAAATGCCTCTCCAGAATGGACTTGGACTGTAAAAAAAACGTGAGTTTCGGAAGGGAAAAGCATCAGTGCAGCATAGACTCACATGATAAGCAAAATCTTGCATGAACAGCTTCTTGTGAGCCGACGGATAGTCCAGCTCGGTCTTCTGCCAGCCCTTGTCCCTGGGCACGAAGTAGGTGAAGCGACGCTGGGTGTTGTTCAGCTGGTCGTTGAAGTGCGAGAACTGGCCCATCTTGTAGGTATCGCTGCGGAGATAATATTTAAATGTATAATGTTGCTGGATATGCATTATCAAACTGAGGCTCACCTCATCATGGGATCGGACTCCAGTTTGCCCAGCACAGTGGTGTACGGCACGCCCAGGACATGATCGATGATGTGAACAAAGCCATTAGTCTGGGCCACGTCAGCCTGAATAACGGTGGCATTGACGCCGCTACCCTCAACCGTGATCACAGCATCCGATCCCTCGCCGCGGACATTGAAGTAGAGGAAGGTGTTGTTGTTGACAGTGGGCACCTGTGCAATCTGCAGGATGGGCAAAGGTTCCATTACCAACTGGTATTATTTATATATTCTTTGAATACCAACCAAATTAGCATTCTTCTGTCGGATCTTCTCCACATTCAAGCGGTCCTTGATGATGTGCATGTTCAGGATCTGCCTCATCTTATTGCGATCTCTGTAAAGATGTTCATTTTTGAATACGTCACATGATTTCTAGCCTGAGTGCTCGTACCGCAGAATATTGTTGATATTGGAGGAGTTCCAAGCCTCATTGCTGGGCGCCAAAATGGTCACCTCCGACAAATTGTTAATGTCGTCCAGGACTGCGCCTCCATTATCCATGATAACCTCGTAGAACTTTCGCAGAGCTCCGTTCTCAGCATTTTCCTTCGAAAGAGAAAGCACAATTATTCAGTTGGATCCGTACTATGGGTAATTACATCCCAAAACATGAAATAATAATCTAAGAAAACATACTGTTGCATGGAAGGGGATACGCATAAGCTTGTGGTGTTTCAGGGGGTTCATTTTTTGAAGGTTCAAACAGATACTAAAACATTTATTATAAGGTAAGCCAATTTGAATTGGGGATTTCATGGCTGGTCAAATTGAGTGGTGAATCGATGGGAATAATGCTAAATGATTCATTACGGCTATCTGAATTTATAATGAATAATTCAATTATTATTCGAGTGGTGATTCGACTGTGCGGTGTTTGGGTTGGATGGCATTTTTAATAGCGAAGCGTTGCACTGATGACTGTTGTTGTGGTTCTTGAACTTGTCCTGCGTATTGCTGTTGTTGCTGGTGTGAATATTACTTACGTTCATGAACTAAATCGTTTGACAAAACGGAGTGGTAGGAGGATTATTTCGAATAAGATTTTGTAATTTTGTAATTGTAAACACACATTCATAGAAATCGGATATTTGTTTGTTTGATTTTTGTTTTTGTATCCACGCAGAGTGCCATATAGTTGTTCCGCCACAGAAGAACACGTTTGGAAGAAGCACAATGAAAATATATATTTTATTCTCGGTGTTCTTAGCATTTTGCAGTTAGCAGGCAAACTGTCTGTTTTATATATTTACATAATTGCTGATCGCTATGGAACTGGCGTGCACTTTTCAACGTTTACAGCGAATCAAACTAACAATTAATATCAAAGGACTTTTAAACATTGCACGCAGTTTAAAAATGATATGAAAATATAAGGGCAAAACTTTACAACACGTAGTTTAACAGCACAATCAAGGAAATAATATGTTATGGAAGGCAAAAGCAAGAATGAAACAATAACATATTAACCAAGGCACTTTGACAATCAAGGTTTAAAAAGCTGCTAATACATTCCTAGAGTTTAAAATAATAAGTGATGTATATTCTAATCTTAGGTGGCATAAACTCCTTTAATTTCTTTTTCAAATCACTCAACTCAATCAATTCAAAAGCCTTGTCTGGGAGGAGATTCATGCAAAAGTAAGATAGCTTGGGACGGGGGATGCAAATCAAAATGCAACTCTTAAGAAATCAAATAAAATAAAGAATATAATCGGATCTTGTTTCGGTTTACCTTGAACGACTGAATGCGTCAACGGTTTGGTTTTTGTCAATTTTTCGGTGCATCGTTTTCAATTTTAGAGCGATATGTGGTGGTTGGGTTGTGTTTTTGTAGTTTTAAATACAATTATTCGGCATGTTGCGAGAAACAAAGGATAGAGGTATGGATCAGTAAGTGTAGCCAAAAGAGCAGAGCACGAGTAATTACAACAGAACTATAGTGGAGTTTCGAAAATGATATGGCAATAAACGAGATGACGATTCGAACTGTCGATTGATATATGTACCAACGGGACAGTGACAGTCCGTTTCACAACTGCACGGGAGCTGCGATCGGAATTAAGTTCCAACGAATCAAGGCAGTCCCGTGGTCTCGAAACGCACTGCATTGTAATGGGTGTATGTCCATGAGGGAGAGCCATTCTCTGGGCAGAAGAAACACACATATTATATATATATAGTACAGCTACGGTTACGATGTGATCAAGCATGCCGGCTGATGGCGAGCGAACAGCGAATGATCGGTGACTGATCATAGATTGATATATGCAGGGAACATCGAGCTTCAAGCCAATTAATGAACATCTCAACTTCTTCTCTCGCTTTTGAGACCATTAAAATACCAATACATTCAATAGAGAACGATGGGAGTAGTTTGGTGAATGAAGTTTTTGTCGATTCCAGTTCAGAACGAGCAAAGCGCTGTGCCTGGTTAGCAATTTTGAATTCAGCCAATAATTCGTGACTAAATCACGTTTTGAATTTCAATAAATGGGGCCAATTGGGAGCGCCTTGCGCAATACTGAGTCTGTCGATGGCAGTTTCAGTGCCACACAACTGCCAGTGAAATGCATTTTGATAGGGAATTCTGATTCATAGAAGAAATTTACATGAATTACATGGCGTTTAGGTATATATATTTTTTGGATTTTCTTTTTTTTTTTTGTTTTGGCAATACTTACATTACACCCAAAATTTTTTTAAAATAAAATTTATATTTTAAAAATTATTTTAAAATAAAATTTTGCTTTTGATTTTACATAGAACCAAATTGGGAATATCACAGGAACTGGGCAAGATTCTTTTGCTTTTGAGAATGTTGCACCCGTTTTCGGCGAGTGCCGCACAGAAATTCAGTTCTAGGTAAAATCAGACTTTGGGTTTATTTGTATTAGGGAAATGTACCAAGGGGTTACTTTAGCTTGGATCTAGAGTATATTTTATGTGTGTCTAAACTGTGGTATTTGGGTGCAGGATTATTTGGTTTGGCTTTGCCCTCAGTTGAGCGCTGTGGAAACTATGGCCTGGGAAATATCACCCCTTTGGCGGTCATTTTGTGGGATTGAGATGGCGCTCAACAAAAAGCAAAGAAAAGCCGAGTGCTCGATATGTGTTTATGTGTTTTCATGTATAGTAGCATTCGCTGGGGCTGGCAAGCGATGCAATTGGTCTCCTAGTATCTTCTTGGTCGCCGCCAGCGCTATCTTTCAGTGCGTGCCGAGCCAATCAAAATGCCAAGCCTTATCACAAGCCGCAGGCACTATCACTGCTTCTATCTGTGTGTCTGTTGTCTGTCTGTGTCTGTGACTGTGTCGGTGTTGTGTCTACAATTGCAGAATTCAGTTTCCTTCGACACCCCACATACCTGCAGGAATTGGGTGACCGTCGTATCGATGATCATTAGCGGACGGTGAATCAGATGGACGACTCCGTTGCGCACTGGAATGTTGGCCTTCACGATCTCGGCCAGAACTACGCCCTGGGGGTGCTTGGCATCTCCCACAATGGTGTTGGACTTGACATACACTGCAATGGGATAAAAAAATTAAGTACAACTTTCTCTGCAATCCGTTTTCTCATCCTACTTTTTCCGTTCTTCTGCTTGAAGAAGCTGACGGTAACCTTGAGGAGATCCTCGAAGGCGGCAGAAGTCTTGGGATCGTCGTGCTGAGCGGCGGCAGTGAAGATGACAGAATTGGGTATCACATGGCCATCAATGACCTTGGCATCCACCAGGCTGCTACGAGCCGAAAGCTGCAATCCAAAAGGGTTTTATAAGCATCTAAAAACTATAATACTGATAGTCTGAGGCTAACCTTGAAGCCCTCATCCACAGGAACGAGGAAGGTGTGCTGTCCGGCCGCTGCGAAAACGGACTCCTTCTTGCCCAATACCACCTGGCTGCGGTAGGTGCGCACACCGATGTTGTCCACATTGAACTCCTCGGCGTTCTTGAGGAAGTCAAAGGCATCGGGATTGCTGCTGACATCCGAATGGCCGGGCTTCACGGTGAGCGGCTCCAGCACCTCGTCGATGATGTGCATGATCTGTGGACAGACAGACATACAGATTCAATAGGTTGCTTTATGGATAGGAATGGGGGCCACTGACCTGCCGCTTGCCGTTGCTGCTGGTCTCCACACTGAGCGAGGGGATGATCCGGGCATTGTTCACAAAGATGTCACCATTGGAGTTCTTTGTGATGTACAGCGGTGGATTGCCGTCCATGTCCGATGACACGTAACTGGGCAGTCGTTTCTGGGTGAACGCCTCCGTGCCTGTGGGGGCGGTGAGTATGTGAATATTATAATTATTTTTAATCAAACTAATTGAATGTGAAACTCACTAATGTGATAGAGCACATGGGCGGTTTTGCTCTTGTAGCGCTGGAAGGCTTCATTGGTGGGCACAAAGATCGTGCAGCTGCGCAGCGAAAGCGTTGCGTTGGCAATGGGATTGCTCTCCAGGAGGCTGTAGAACTGCAAAGATAGACCGGGTTCGTTACACTCATTCGATGCGCTCTACATTGCCAATATATCTTATCGAACCAAGTGGGGAGTGCGAGTAGTGGGTGGTGGTTCTGGTGGGGTAATGGGATGGGTTGGGTGCCCTTCGGGGTGGTTGGTTCGTTCCTTATCGCCGGGCGTTGTTGGGCGGTTTTGGCAAAACGGCAACCGGCCAACTTCCATGGCAACCTCAAACAAACTAATAAAATGAGGAACAACACATTATGCATGTGTCCTGAAAAAAGGTTTATTGAACCAATTACGTAAGTCCCGGGGTGGTTTGTATAGTGGCGGCTAGTGTGTCATTCAATCGAGAGTGGGATGTGAAAATGCACTACCCAGCCACCCCAAATAGACCAGGCACTGACCCTAAACCAGGTCTGGGACCGGGACAGGCTTGGCCCGGCACCACCTGCCCCTGCCACATGTGACTATGGCCGCATGCAACCGCACACTCTGTGGCCGAGGAGAACCACTGTCCGCCACGCCCCGCTGCACATTCCCAGTCAGCTTTATGAGGTCCTGTCTGGGTCTGGTGTGAGTGAGTGAGTGTGTGTGTGCGTTCCCGTGTGCCTGTGTGGGTGCATGTCCTGTCGAGGACAACACCTTTTTCCGTGCCCTCCTTTAAAACGCTCATGTGACTCTCTCGTGTTTTCACTGTTGCCCAGCATGAGTCATGGCAATTTGGCTTCTAAAGTCGGTCCTTTCCCTTTTTCCTTTACATTTCCATTTTTCAACTTCCCCCCTGACTGCTGCACATAGATATCTACGCTCTGGCATCGTCAATACTCACGCATGCACACCGAGAAAAAGAGATTAATTTGAAAATAGAGTAGAGATCTGGGATCTAACCGATTAACCAACAAAACTAATTTTGAACTTAATATTATAGAATTTAAAGAGCAGATCATAGAAGATGTTTTTGGGAGAGTATGTATGGTATATAATATAGGAAACTGCAGTTATATCTGTAAAAGAACTCAATAATTCGAAAGTATCCTGAAACACGCACCTTACTAATAAAAATAACCTTCATCAAGGATTATATTGTTATTTTTCCTGAGTGTGAATACTTTGTGTTCTTGTTTTCCGTTCACGTTGTTTTTTCTTTATTTTAGGTAATTCGAGACCGTCAGTTGTCGTTGTCGTGGTAGTTGTATCGGTGTGGTTGTCCTGGTCTTGGACATTCGAGTCGCCGCTGGCTTTGTTCTTATCCCGTCTCCGGTTTTGGCCATAACTGCTTGGTCGGTTTCTATTTCGCTCTCAAAATGTTTTCGCTTATCTTAAGGAGAGCTCCCTGCTAAGTGGGGTATCAGGGATTGGCTGTGGCATATGTCACAGGTTGATATGGGATACACGTTCAGGTACCAGGATCAATGGGAGTTGTACCGAATACCGAATAGATATTGTTTACTTTAAAAACCCAGCGACACTTTCGCTGGGCGGCCATTTTCCAAGGCCCATCTGTCAGCATCCTTTCTAGTTTCAACCCCCTCGGGTGCCTTTGACAATTAGATGCAATTACTTTCATAAATTTTCGTTATCGAATGTTTCGCATTTGATGATGTTGATGATGAAAGCAAGGGAGTTTCCGGCCCTTTTGGCAGAACATCGCGATAAGGACGAGCCTTTTCCCCGGGGAGTCTTTTTCGGAAGCCCTAATAAATTTGCAGCAATTGTTAGAGTATTATCCTGTCATCGATAAAGAGTTTCCCTTTCTGGATGGAGCGGCGTCTCATTTACTATGCAAACACAGCTCCCAAAAAGGGGGAGGGTTTCGGAAAGCGCATTTTGATTTTCCCCGGGTGCCAAGTGGCAAGTGGCAGGCCAGGCCAAGCCAATGACCCCTCGGGTGGCAGACGCACCCCAAAATCAAGGGTACGAGTCAGACGGCGGGACAAACAATAATTTGGCCAATGGCTCAATGGATGTTTGTTGTTAACTAAATTAAGCACAAAAAATGTGAAAGTTCGTTGAAATGGTGTCTGGTGTTTCTCGGATTTTACATGTCGTTTAGCCTAATTGTGTTCGTGTTGTTTCTGTTTGCTTGGTTTTTGAAATTGCAGCTTACCCTAACTGGCATAAGGCGCCTCAAGGAATTGGCAGTGCTCTGAAATAGATAGATAGAGAGAGAGAGAGAAAGAAAGAAAGAGAGAAAGAGAGAACCACTGGCAGTTCAAACTTGTTGTGTTTTCTTTCGAATGGTAGCCAAAAATTGTACTAATTTCCTAGACCAAAACAACTACAAAACTAGAGCAGGGGATTTTCTGGGGCGTGGCACTTGAGGAGATTCAATTTCCATCATCGTCTAATGGAGCCATTAAAACTAATTAGCCAAGAGAGCGAGCCAAGCTTCGTGGTATGGAATAGGGACTGAAATCGGAGCAGGAGCTGGGGGTCTGGTCTGCAGCAATGGTGGTTTCCTTCGAGCGAGTGCATGTTGTATAAATAAATTTAATTGGTACAAATTATATATGCATATGTGTGTCTGTTGTATCATTGTTCTTTCTTTTTGATAATTGCAGCGGCAGCAGAAACAGAAAACAGAAGCGAAAGCGGTCTCTCAACCCCCGGGGACTTGAGACTCGAACAGCATTTCTCTTTTAATTGGTACAGTACAGGGAAATAGTGGAAAAGGGGGTCCGAAAAGGGGGTCCGAAAAGGGGGAACTACTGGCATCACTCCGAGGCCGTTTCTCGCCCACGCCACGGATCATCACACAGCTCCTCCGTCTATGAGCATGTGGACGTGGATCCATTAAGGTCACTCGTGGCTCATTCATCGCCTCGACTGAAATGGAGCTCGTCGCATATCAAATAACGCGCCTTGGCATCGCATTGTAATCTTAAATTAAATTTAATTGAATTCGATGATGCTGCGAGCGAGTGTTCGTGCCCTCTGTAGTGCACTGTACAGTGAGCGTTCCTAGACGACAACCACAGCCTCCGTTGTTGCATCAGTCAAAGGTTACAAATTTAAATTAATAAAACGGAGAAGACGTTGGACGCACGACAGGAAGTGGGGGTCAATCGCAGGAGGTCAGCTCATTCCCCATTTCTCATTTCTCATTCCTCGAGCCCGCACATGAACATGCATATATTTATGTACATATCTACATACATATGCATGTATGGAAATGATTTCGGCTGAATTTTCACTCAAAGCGATTAAAATCGCTTGGCTGTGTTTCTCTCAATGAGCTCTATATATAGACCGAGTAAATTGCCGGCTGGCATCCGCTCGAAAACTCCCTGCTGATCGCCAGTGATCTGCCAAGCAAAACCACAAGCCGTAAGCCGCAAAAGCCAAGATAGGTCTAACCTATATTTATCTAACTTATCAGCATAAAATGACGAGTGTGGAGGCTTACCGAAGAATGAAAAGCAATGCCGGAGGATTAGGATACACTTTCAGATTCAATTTCTGACAAAGTTAATCCGAGTTTTTTCATTTAAATGTCTTTTCAATTGTGAAATATAGGCAAACGATTTAAAGATAAAATGGAATGAAAAACGAGAAAATACACTTAATCTGAATAAATAAGACATAACTAAGAATTTGATATGCTGTGTGTTGGCTTTTATCCTACCCTTTAATGTCAGAAAATTTACATAAGTGACCAAAGAATACTTCCCGCCCCTACTATTTGATGACGAACAAGCCGAACCACCCCCCATTTAATGCAAGGCCGGAAACACTATCCACTGAAAGTGGCAAACCCCTGGGCGAAGTTAGCATACCCCAAATGTGAGGGTGCAAATGAGCAAGCCGAAACCCCCTCCTTCCCGTTTTTATTTTCGCTGTACGCTCTGTTTGGTATATCGCGACTTGAAAAGGTTGTGTTCCGATGTTTGGATGCAACTACTTCCCTGAGACCCTGAGGCATAGAGGCATAGAGGCACTGGCTGCAACAATTACAGCCCACTGTCCCGCTCTTTCTTGCCTTCTGTCACACGCTTTCTTTTTTTCTTTTACGGAACACTCTACCTTTTTGCCAGGTTGACAAGTATTTTTTGAATTAAACAGAGTAGAACTACAGCAGGAGATAATATTCAAAAAGGGTTATAAAGGAGTAATACAAATTAATATGTTCACAGTTAAACAATGTACGGTAAAACCTCTTTTAAGGGAAGATACGAAGTGTTAAGCTTAGACTCTTTTTGGTCCTAACGATAAATAACTATATATCCTTTTAAATAATTATAACCAAATTAAAAAATATCGGCTAGGATCGGATGAACTTTTCTCAAATAAAATATATTTAAAATACATTTTCTTTTTTAGAGTTTGAGGACAAAGATAGTTTATTGATTTCAAATTGTCTTTCTAATTAGTTTTAATTTTCAAGAATCGATAAGGAGATTGTCTCAAAGGTGTGTACGTTCCATGACCTGGCCCTCATAAATCAATAGTTTTATCAAGTGGTTTTGATCGCTTTCCCCCTGGCGTAAAATTCGTTAATGGCTAACCCTTTGGCCCTTTGGACAGCTGAAGTCACCGCCGCCTCTGTGTGCAGTACACATGTTCTTGTTATTTCAGCCGCGTACCTTTGTTGGCTTCTGACTTTTTTACATTTTAATGTGTTTTTCTATGTGCGTTTTTTGTTGTTGTTTTTTTTTGAGACTGTGTGTGTTGGCGTGTGAAGGTGTAAAAAGGCAAAACTAAATATAAAACTGTTATGCTCAGTGGACGTCAACGGCCGCCGACTTCTGCTTAATTTATGTGGCTTTTCATTTTTACATAACCCAGCAGACTCCGCCATGCATACGAAATGTGGCCAAGTGGAGTTTAGCAGCGACCGTTAGTTTTTAGCTGGCGGACCTTCCGGCAGGAACCTGGATTTCCTGCAGCATCATCGATTTTTCGCAGCGCCAACAACAAGTGAGCTGTCTAAAGGTCAAGGACGATGCTGCCGAAGCCTCGACGACTACCTGTGCCCAAATGCGGAATACGGAAAGCGGGTGCCTCAGCCCGTCCCTCTTGCGCAGGCTCCTTTTCTGTCAAGGCTTTTCCTTTCAAGGCCAGCTAATAGTGGGGGCGGGCTCGGCTACAATTGAACTTTGGTAACTGGAATAGTTGGCAAGGGACACAATTGGACGCGAAGGTTACCGGAAACTCACTTTTTTTTAGCGAGATTTTCTGGTTGGTTTGCTCCCTTTTTTTAATAAAATGAAATAGTGCCGTACACTATTTTGTTTAAATATTAAGGCATTATTTCATTCCACTTAATTCAAATGAGGGCCTTGAATGAACTTATTTTTAATATCAACTGCAAAACAATGCTTTTTCTATTCTTTATTAAATTAATTAAGTGTCAAAACTAAAAATAATTTGACTGCTTACAATGGTGGGAATTAACTATAAAAGTCAAAATAGCGTGGAATAACTTTTTAGCGTACATTAAATTCCTGATAATCAAAGAGTTCCAGCTAACAAGTATAAATACCCGAATATAGTTAGAATTACGGCTTAGGCAGGATCAACTGTACTGACGGAAGAGCAGGGGCGTAGGGGCAACGGGGGCTTGAGGGATTCAGCCTCAGGCCCGGCCCAGTCTGTGGGCTATATTTACCTTAACTGTTTCTGCTGCTACCACTACAACTGTTTTCTTTCGCCACCTCTTTCCTCGCCCCCTCCTCTTTTACTGTTCTTCCACTGACTCACCTGAGAGAGTTCCGAGTCATCGCGCAATTTGTCCGCCAGGTCGGCGGCGGCAGCTGCGCTCGCGGCGCAAACCAGCGCCAGCAGCAGCGCTTTCAGCATGGCGAAAAACAACAACGTCTGTGGGTGCACCAACAACACTTGTTTTTAGTTTCTTTTTTTGGAAGCTCTGCTGCAGCGACGTCGGCAGTGTATTTGTTATTGCAGGGTGGCGGTCGGGCGTGCGTGTGTGTGAGTGCCGCTGCTGCTTCTACGATTAAGATCTGCAATTTAGATGCAAACGTTAGCCGACAGCCGAAAATCTTCCACGGAAAGAAAATATTTATTAATTCACAGATAGCGTAGAAATTTGCGGGTCTGCTTGTTTTTTCCCCTTTCACAGGGCCTAATACCGTTATGTCACATATAAGAATAACAAGCACAAACGGACCACCGAGGAATCGGAATCGGAATCGCAGTGGAAGGCGCACAGCACAACAAACAGAAGCCAAGCTGCGCTTATTGTGTATTATTTTTTCTCTTTAATTATTATGCGCATCCCCCCCATTTCGTTGCTGCGGCACTTTTCTTCTTTTTTCTGTTTTATGCTTTTTTGCGGGTGCTTCGGCCTGCGGTCTTTCTTCTGCGTAATTCTCGGAAGAGCGTTCTTGGAAATGGGCTTAACGACCGCGACCAGAATTATGCAATGTTCGCCGAAAGTCAAAGCAGTTTCTTCTCTATTTATTGCACACAAGCGAACGGAACGGAACGAATCGCGGGGTAAATCAATAAAGAAACGCTTGCTTGCACCAATTTTAGAGTTATTCGTTATGCACAGCATATAGATTTTCTGCGAGGGGGAGCCAGCGGCAGTGGTACACACCAGTCGGAGGAATTGAAACGTGCGCCACGCTCGAGTGTTTTTTTCGAATTGAGCCCAAGAAACAGGTTTCTAAGCCCGAGCGTTTGAATACACAACTGCCGGTGGCGGGGGTGCTGGAAAACAGTCGATGCCCCTATCGATTGGTATCGATGGTTTTGGGTTTTGGTCGACTATCGATTAAGCTTGGTTAATACCTATGTTCTTTTTTTGGATGGTTCTCATTGTTTTTATATATATAGGGTAACAAAAGTTGGCATTAATACGTTGGTAAGTATCGATAGTATCGTTAAAAACACGATGTGGGACCGTACTGAGCGAGTGTATTACGATAAAAGGTTCATATGGTCTCACTTTTCTAGCTATTTACGTTAAAAATTATAAGTAGCCAACTTTCAAAAGCTGAAGTTCGTATACTCTTGCAGTTAAATCAGAATTTTAGATCGATCATAAAAACATGAAAATGCATTAATTATTAAGTACACAAGTGCTAGTTTTTAGACAGGGTCAGTATATATTAAAGAAAATTGTTTAATTTTTGACTTTTTTTATACATACATACATATGTATTTTTTCTTATTTACGTTAAAATTGTAAGTAGCCAACTTTCAAAAGCTGAAGTTCGTATACTCTTGCAGTTAAATCAGAATTTTAGATCGATCATAAAAACATGAAAATGCATTAATTATTAAGTACAGAAGTGCTAGTTTTTAGACAGGGTCCAGTATATATTAAAGAAAATTGTTTAATTTTTGACTTTTTTTTATGTATTTTTTCTTATTTAAGCCGACATGGCTGGATTTACTCGGCAGCTGATAATGCTGATCAGGAATAAATATAATTTATGGGCTCGGATTTTATAATCTATGTATATAAAATTCTGTATCGTCGTGTGGACAAGAAAACTTCTCCGAAACGGCTCGACCGATTTTCATGAAATTTTATATGTTTTCAGTAGGTGCAACTACCTGATATTGAAGCTAGAGTTTAATAAAAAATAACATAGTAAATTGAATTATCTGCGTAGTATTATCACTATAGAACTATATAAAACAACAATTAGGGGCGAGACAAAGTTCGTCTGGCCCGCTAGTATAATATAAAAATAAAGGCAATAAAGACTTTGTATGTATAGTATTCGTTATTTGTGTAATGTTGAAGTATATATTGCAAAAAAAGTTAAAATATGAATTAATGACAAATAAATTTATTACAATTTAATGAAACGTATCAGCCAGCATGGCATGCAAGTTCCCTTTTAATTCGTAGTTTCAAAAATAACCCTTAAACTGAAAATTATTCAGTAAACAAAGCACAGAAAACTTCTGTTCATTGTATTGACGCTTGTTTTGTACATATTAGTCTAACTGAGTGCAGAGCTAACACGGTCTGTACCAACAAATGAATTGTAGTCAATATTTGGATACGCAGAATTGTAAAAATATCCACATGTACTTTTGGATTACATGTCTTAAAACTTTCCACTCCATTCATGCGGACTATAAATGGAAAGGTAGCAGATTCAATCCTCAGACAGTTCTACATCTCGCTCCGTCGAACTTTAACCATGAGGTTCCTACTCGCTCTGACTGTGGCCTTTATGGCCATCTATTTGCTCCCAGTGTCCTCTTCAGATTCAGGCTCAAGTGCAGAAGCTGCTACAGGCACTGGTACGGGAACTGGAACAGGCACAGGAACAGCAACTACCACGACAACAGAGGCTTCCACGACGACGACCACCACGACGACGGCCCCGGTGACTCACAGGACTATTAATCACCGCAGGAGGCGGATCATTCGAAGGATCAATCGCAGGCGGAACGAAAGACGCGAGGAGCGGAGGCGTCGCAGGGGATAGGCCAAAAATGCATTGATATAATAAATCTGCGAATATATTAACTCATTAGTTTTGATTTTTTTTATGTACCTACCGAATGATTCCTCCGAAATTGTATGGGAAGAAATTAATTTTTTAATTCGATCAAGGTTTAAAGATTTATGTGCAAAAAAAAAAAAAAATGGGCGACCTTCTTTATTATTGAAGTCTTATGAAAACATTTCTTAATAATCACGAAAGGGTAATGTCTATACCAATGATAAATGTATCTATATTTACCTTTTATTAGCAGAAGTTCCAAAATAGAAATTCCGTCCTTATACTCCATATATGTATATCGATTTTCGGATTTCGTAGTATGAAGTCGCTTCAAAAATTTTTTGCGCGGCGAAAGAACAGGGTCAACAAGTTTTAGGTTGAGTCTAAAATTACGCAAAGCTCTGTTGCATAATCAGAGGCCAGAATGGCTTTGCGTTGTGTGCAAATCGGAGTCGTATTCGCTTACATTGTTAATTTCTTGAATAAAATCTGGAGCAAGTTTCCAATTCGATTATATTGCAAATTTGTGAGAAGTGTGCTAGTTTCAGATATTGAATTATTTTTATTACTATTATTGATATTTTAATTGATATGAAAAATTGATTCCTATTCCTTTGTAAAAAAATATAGCAGTGTAGAGCTGAGATCCCAAAAGTCTATATCTATTAATATCCAAATATGAATTTCAGCAAAGACCATAGTAAGAACCCAGCAATGAACAGGAGCACGGTCATGAAACCATAGTGTAGAACCTTCAACCTATTGAAAAAAAACGAATATTACAAATAGGAATGCTGAAATATTGTTTAGCATAACTCACCGCTTAAGCAATCGTCGTGCAGTCTCAATGGATTCCTGGGTTGGAGGCTCTTTTCCCAAGTAAAGTCGCATGCCAAACATGGCTTTTTCGAAATATTTCTTCCAGTCCAGAGCCTCCATGTCGAAGTTGTATATTTGTCGCTCTTCAATGGACATTCGTGACCTTAGTTTATCAACGCTTTCTGTCTCAAATTTCCAACTGTTAAACATAAAGTGCTGAATAGTGGCAATATTAACGTGGATTTTTCTATAGAGATCAACCAGTCGCGGCTTCTTTCCCACCAAACGCAGCATCAGATCGAAAAAATATGCGGGTAGTGTGTGATAAAAGAGGGTGAGTAATGAAAACAGCCAAGGCTTGGAGACCGAATTTAAAAATGGATACCAGATCATCTTATTTAACGGAAACTCCTCCCGAAGGCACAAACAGAACTTTATGAAGTCCGCAGTTGTAAGCAAGTTTGAGTTACTCGGAGCCAGTGTGTAAATGGGCGGTGGGCCCTTTGGGTCTCGCTCTGGGTCTTTTTTGCCGGTTTGCCAAATGGCTGCCAAGGCCATATTGGCGCAGTAATCCACTGGCACTAAACTGCTGGCAGCCTTCGGGTTATAGCCGATCAGACGTAAAACTCCATGGGCTGTTCCGTATATAAGGGCAATCGGTCCGTAGAGATTATCAATCCATCCGCTAACCGGTTCTTTGTGGCTGGCAATAACTTTATAAAAATAATTCAATAAATTACCAAAATTGTAAAATATAGAAAGAATACACTTACTACTTGCCGGTCGAAACACACTCACAGCAAGGTCGCCCGCTTCTCTAAGGATCACATCCTCAGCCAGGGCCTTCGAGTACGTGTAGGTATTGGGGAAAGATCCAACAAGTACAGAGGACATATTGTCTATCATTTTGGGTCCCACTATCTCAGCCATGGCCAAAACCTTATCGGAATCGAGGCTCAAAAGTTCGGGATAGAACCTCTCTTCGATGTGAAAGGCGGCGCAGTTGGAGAACGACGAGGAGATGTGAAGGAAGGCCTCGAGGTGTTTCATTTCCTTAGCCAGTTGGAGCATCAGCTTAGTTGCTCGCGTGTTGATGGTGAGAGCAATGTGAAGGGGCTCATTGAACCTCACTGTAGCAGCACCATGGATGAAGATCTGCACCTCGGAGGCCAGGAGCTGGCGATCCTTAAAGCTAATGCCCAAATCGTTCTCGAGGCAATCGCCAGCGATGGTAGAGACCAGCTGAAGTGCCTGGGGCTTCGACTTGAGCAGGACTTCGAAGAGCTAAAGGGACATTAGCACTACATATGTATCTCAATAAAAGTGTTATTTGTCTCTCACTGGATCCTCTTGCCAAGTCTGAAATCGTGCCTGAATATCCTGATTTCGCTTGGGCCTGACCATGGCGTAAATGCGTTTCACATCCGTAGCTCGCAAAAGCTTTTCAATTATCACTAAAGAGCAGTAGAATTGTAAATGAATAAATTGTTTTAAAGGAATCTCACGATACGCATACCTCTTCCCAAAAATCCAGTGGCGCCTGTTAGAAATACGACCTTGTCCTTGTAGAAATCCTGAATGCTGCACTCCATTGCTGGGATTCGAATTGTGGGTTCTAAAAATATCCAAACGAACTCGGAGGCGACTTGCGACTTGTAGTGCTTTCCAATGGGAAATGAGTATAGCGTGCTGGTGCTGCTTTTATATAAACATGCTGGCCCAGCAAGCTGGGTGTCACCCGAACTGCAATCCGGTCAATCATATGCAAACCTCACTAAAGCAACCTTTGAAGTAGCAGCGGCAGCGTGCATTCAATAAATTTAAAAGTGCACCCTATTCTGTTTATGGAATTGGAGTTTGTTATAGATATATACATATATACACCTGTAGGGATTAAACTTGTGGTAGTACCTCAAAATATACATTAATATTTTTAAAAATTATTTTTGTTTAATGAAGCATATTAGAACTTAATAGATTAATTTATCACTAATTCATGATTATCTAATTAATCATTAACAGTACAGGAAGCTAACTTCGGGACGCGGAAGTTTGTATACCCTTGCAGCTTACAATTGGATCATTGTAATTTAATCCAATTTGATCAAATGAAAAGAAAAACGAACAGGAATTATATAAATCCTTTAAATACATATATCAACAATTCGCTCTTAATATTTGCCTATTAATCTTGCATTTAAAGTTACAGTTTTACAGTCACAGTTTTGCATTTTCACTGCGTTGCAAACTTCTGACTATAATTATAATACCCTGCAAGGGTATAATAAAAAAAATCATTGAAAATAAAATATAATGTAGAATATTAAAGAAACACTGCACATAAACAAAAAATGGAAAATTCTTGTTTCAATCTCATTACATTTGTGCAAAAGTATTTTTGAAATCTCTTATTACGAATTCCTCCTCAAAAGAAGAGCGCCGAAAGGATCCTTCTATGTATCCTTTAATATCCGTTCAAATCGCTTACTCTTCACCGCAGTTAATAACGTGAATTGAAGACATTCAATGTTTTGTGCGGCGGAAAAATAAAGCTACTGACCCATTGGCCAACAAGTTTCAGATAGAGTCTGAACTTATGGAAATCAAAAAACCAAGTAGCTAAGTATCTCATAAAGCTAAGTAGCACGAGTTTACTTTGTGTACAATTAGGATTTATGTTTCCTTAAAAAAATGTGGAGGTATTTAAATTCATTTAATATTTATTAAAATCTATGAACAAGAATAATTAACACTTACATAATAACACTTAAATATTTTGAATACGTCTCTCTCCAAAGGCTTAATTGGACGAAGGTCGTCTTGGCAACCGATTCACAGAGATTCAAAAACCGTGGTTTCCTAAAATCACTCAAAGCTTTCTGTTATCAGTTCACGTAAATTCGCTGTGCCTAAAAGAAGACTACTAAACTTGAGCCGGTGATCTATGTACATTCGACTTTTCTCGTATCTTAAATTGCTCGGATAGTTTTTGAGAATATCAGTTATTTAATTAAATATATGAGTATATATTACGCCAAAGAAAACACTACAGAATGAGCTGTAAAGTGCGATAAAAGAATGCGGTCAGCGAGCTAGTATCTCGCCCAAGCTATCCGTCAGATGCTCTGGATAGAACGTCTCATCGATTTCGGTCTCCACACAGTTGGTGTAAGCGGTCGAGATATGGACACCAGCTGGATCATCTGCTTGGCCAGCTGAAGCATACGCGTACGTTGATGGCAAGGGACAAGTGCAGGGCTTCATGGATAACCACCTACACCTCGGAGACCAGCAGCTTTCGGTCCGGGTCACTTATGCCCAGAAAGGGTTCCAGGCAATCAACAATTCATTTGGCAAACTTGTGAGAAGGTAATTCAATTATTTTTATTGTTATGGAAAATGTGTTTCTATTGTTCTGATAGATAAACGCTCCAAAACAGACGTTTAGGGGTGCGATCCTATAAGTCTATATCTTTTAAAATCCAATAATGAATTTCAGCAGAGACCATAGTAAGAACCCAGCAAAACACAGGAGCACGGTCATGAAACCATAGTGTAGAACCTTCAACCTATTGAAAAAAAACGAAGATTAAAAATAGGAATTACGAAATATTGTTTAGCATAAGTCACCGCTTAAGCAATCGTCGTGCAGTCTCAATGGATTCCTGGGTTGGAGGCTCTTTTCCCAAGTAAAGTCGCATGCCAAACATGGCTTTTTCGAAATATTTCTTCCAGTCCAGAGCCTCCATGTCGAAGTTGTACATTTGTCGCTCTTCAATGGACATTCGTGACCTTAGTTTATCAACGCTTTCTGTCTCAAATTTCCAAATGTTAAACAAAAAGTGCTGAATTGCGGCCATATTAACGTGTATTTTTCTATAGAGTTCAACCAGTCTCGGCTTCTTTCCCGCCAAACGCAGCATCAGATCGAAAAAATATGCGGGTAGTGTGTGATAAAAGAGGGTGAGTAATGAAAACAGCCAAGGCTTGGAGACCGAATTTAAAAATGGATACCAGATCATCTTATTTAACGGAAACTCCTCCCGAAGGCACAAAACGAACTTAATGAAGTCTGCACTTGTAAGCATGTTTGAGTTACTTGGAGCCAGTGTGTAAATGGGCGGTGGGCCCTTTGGGTCTTGCTCTGGGTCCTTTTGGCCGGTTTGGCAAATGATGGTCAAGGCCATATTGGCGCAGTAATCCACTGGCACAAAATTGCAGGTAACCTTAGGGTTATAGGCGATCAGACGTATAACTCCATGGGCTGCTCCGTATATAAGGGTAATCGGTCCGTAGAGATTATCAATCCATCCGCTGACCGGTTCTTTGTAGCTGGCAATTACTTTATAAAAATGAGAATCATTTAATAAATTACCAAAATTGTAAAAGATACAAAGAATACACTTACTACTTGCCGGTCGAAACACACTCACAGGAAGGTCGCCCGCCTCTCTAAGGATCACATCCTCAGCCAGGGCCTTCGAGTACGTGTAGGTATTGGGGAAAGATCCAACGAGTACAGAGGACATATTGTCTACCATTTTGGGACCCACTATCTCAGTCATGACCAAAATCTTCTCGGAATCGAGGCTCAAAAGTTCGGGATAGAACCTCTCTTCGATGTGAAAGTTTGTGCAGTTGGAGAATGCCGAGGAGATGTGAAGGAAGGCCTCGAGGTGTTTCATTTCCTTAGCCAGTTGGAGCATCAGCTTAGTTGCTCGCGTGTTGATGGTGAGAGCAATGTGAAGGGGCTCATTGAACCTCACTGTAGCAGCACCATGGATGAAGATCTGCACCTCGGAGGCCAGGAGCTGACGATCCTTAAAGCTGATGCCCAAATCGTTCTCGAGGCAATCGCCAGCGATGGTAGAGACCCGCTGAAGTGCCTGGGGCTTCGACTTGAGCAGGACTTCGAAGAGCTAAAGGGACATTATCCTTACATATGTATCTCAATAAAAGTGTTATTTGTCTCTCACTGGGTCCTCATTCCAAGTCTGTAGTCGTTCCTGAATATCCTGATTTCGTTTGGGCCTGACCATGGCGTAAATGCGTTTCACATCCGTAGCTCGCAAAAGCTTTTCAATTATCACTAAAGGGCAGTAGAATTGTATTTCCCAAGGTATTGGAATGGAATCTCACGGGACGCATACCTCTTCCCAAAAATCCAGTGGCGCCTGTTAGAAACACGATCTTGTCCTTGTAGAAATCCTGAATGCTGCACTCCATTTCTGGGATTCGAATTGTGGGTTTTAAAAATATCCAAACGAACTCGGAGACGACTTGCGACTTGTAGTGCTTTCCAATGGGAAATGAGTATATCGGGCTGGTGCTGCTTTTATATAAACATGCTGGCCCAGCAAGGTGGGTGTCACCCGAACTGCAACCCGGTCAATCATTTGCAAACCTAACCAAAGCTACCTTTGGAGCAGCAGCGGCGGCGTGCATTCTATTAATATTGCATTTAAAGTTATACAGTTCCAGGTTTCCATTCACAGTTTTGCATTTTCTGCATGATATATTGGTCCGATTCTAACGGCGCCTGAATCGTTTTGACCCATATATACATTTTTGGCCTGAAAGTATGCACTTTATTTATACAGGGAGTGTTATAAAAGTAATGCGCATGGTCTCATTGTAACGCAACTGACTTTCGCAGCTCGCACGGACCTGTCTTAATATTTGGGGTGGACTCTCCTTTTTCCAACGCGCCCAGTCTCAGTTCGCTCCGATCAATAGAAATGGAAGGACGCGCTAGGGCGCAAAGTCATTGTTCGTTATAGCAGCGCACTACGACCTTTTTTTCTGGCCAAAACCCATTTTTTAAAAGTCGTTAAAATAATTTGTAGATGTATTCCCCCAGTGTTCTTAGTGCAGCCGGCCACAGCCGTTCAAGTGGCCAAAATGCAGTTTTAAGGCTCAAACACATTTTGTCAGAGGGGTTAGGGTGAAATAGGGTGAAATTGTGATTAACATCGCTTGGAAAAATGTTGGCTTCTTCAGCCCAATACAGTGATCCCTCGATAATAGAGCTGACAATTTTAATACATTTTATAAAAAGTCACGAGTTTCCTAATTTTTGCGAGTGCCTTGCTGGCAACACTTGTTTACATTTGCTACACTGAGAGAAAGAATTCGCGAAATTAATCAATTTAAATTACAATCAAATAATTATTACCTAGAAAAGGAAAATAATTTTGAAACGAGATGAAAATTAATGGAATTATTAATCGGCACATAAGACCCTAAAAGATTCATGTGCCTCAAACTCCCTCCTACAGTGATTTATTGCTAAGGGGATAAAGGTTCTAGATGTTAGTCGAGGAACGTGGAAGTTGAGCTGTCCTAGCAAGTAGGGGCTCTCTACGTCACCGTGAATTAGCGTGTGTAGAAAGACAACACCAAGCATCGTTCTACGGTTAGCTAGGGAAGGTAGGTTAATTAATAGAAGTCTACTAGAGTAAGATGGTAATCTTAGGTCGGCATCCCAGGGTAAGCCACGTAGGGCGAAAAGCAGAAAATTTTTTTGAACAGATTCAATGCGGGTAGTATGAATTCCAAATTGAGGACTCCAAACGCAAGAACCATATTCCAAAATTGGACGAACTAATGAAGTAAAAAGAGTCTTAGTTACGTAAGGGGAATCGAATTCTTTAGACCACCCTTAATAAATCCAAGCATGCCTTTGGTCTTGTTAACCATGCAATAAATATGTTCTGAAAACGAAAGCTTAGGATCTAGTCGATCTAGGTCGTCAACAAGAGTTATTCTTTCCAAAGCGCATTCATTAAGCATATATGTTGCATACAGGAGAGTGACACGTGAAAATGTCATCAGTTTGCATTTTGAGCTGTTGAGATTTAATAAGTTCACACTACACCATGCCTGGAAGTTGTCAAGATCGGATTGTAAGTCTGACTGGCATGTGCTGTCCTTATACTGCACACACAGTACCCTAGAGTTGGGTAGAACTAGGGGAAGATCGTTGATAAACAAGGTAAATAGCAGCGGGCCAAGATGGCTGCTTAGTGGGACGCCAGAAGTGACATTGAGGGAGTTGGAAAGAGCATTTTTAAACAGAACCTTTTGAGTCCTGTGACTCAAATAACTCTGAAGCCAATTAAGGAGATCGGTAGGAAACCCTATTAAATCGAGCTTCCTTACAAGAAGAAAATGATTTACCGAGTCAAAGGCTTTACTAAAGTGCACATAAACAAAACATTCTTGTTTAAATCTCATAACATTTGTGCAAAACTATTTTTTAAATCTCTTAATACGAACTCTTTCTCAGAAGAAGAGCGCCGAAAGGATCCTTCTATGTATCCTTTAATATCCGTTCAAAAGGTAATCACCAATTCATTTATTTGGCCAACTTGTGAGAAGGTAATTCAATTATATTTATTGTTATGAAAAATGTATTTCTATTGCTCTGATAAATAAAAACTCCATAACAGCCGTGTAGGGGGGTGATCCCTTTAGTCAATATCTAGTAATATCCAATAATGAATTTCAGAGACCATAGTAAAAACCCAGAAATAAACATAGGCACGGTCATGAAACCATAGTGTAGAACCTTCAACCTATTGAAAAAAAACGAAGATTAAAAATAGGAATACTGAAATATTGTTTAACATAACTCACCGCTTCAGCCGTCGTCGTGCAGTCTCAATGGATTCCTGGGTTGGAGGCTCTTTTCCCAAGTAAAGTCGCATTCCAAACATGGCTGTTTCGAAATATTCTTTCCAGTCTAGAGCCCCCATATCGAAGTTAAACATTTGACGTTCTTCAATGGACATTCGCGACCTTAGTTTATCAACGTTTTTTGTCTCAAATTTCCAACTGTTAAACATAAAGTGCTGAAAAGTGGCCATATTAAAGTGTATTCTTTTATAGAGATCAACCAGTCGCGGCTTCTTTCCCGCCAAACGCAGCATCAGATCGAAAAAATATGCGGGTATTGTGTGATAAAAGGGAGCGAGTAATTTAAACATCCAAGGCTTGGGGACGGAATTTAAAAATGGATACCAGATCATCTTATTTAATGGAAACTTCTCCCGAAGGCGGAAACCGAACTTAAAGCAGTCCCTAATTGTAAGCAAGTTTGAGTTACTCGGAGCCAGTGTGTAAATTTGCGGTGGGCCCTTTGGGTCTCGCTCTGGGTCCTTTTTGCCGGTTTGCCAAATGGCTGCCAAGGCCATATTGGCGCAGTAATCCACTGGCACTGCACTGCTGGCAGCCTTCGGGTTATAGCTGCCCAGACGTATAATTCCATGGGCTATTCCGCATGTAAGGGTAATCGGTCCGTAGAAATTATCAATCCATCCGCTAACCGGTTCTTTGTGGCTGGCAATTACTTTATAAAAATGAGAATAATTTAATAAATTACCAAAATTATAAAAGATACAAAGAATACACTTACTAATTGCCGGTCGAAACACACTCACAGGAAGGTCGCCCGCTTCTCTAAGGATCACATCCTCAGCCAGGGCCTTCGAGTACGCATAGGTATTGGGGAAAGATTCAATGAGTAAAGAGGACATATTGTCTATCATTTTGGGTCCCACTATCTCAGCCATGGCCAAAACCTTCTCGGAATCGAGGCTCAAAAGTTCGGGATAGAACCTCTCTTCGATGTGAAAGGTGGCGCAGTTGGAGAACGCCGAGGAGATATGGAGGAAGGCCTTGAGGTGTTTCATTATCTTAGCCAGTTGGAGCATCAGCTTAGTTGCTCGCGTGTTGATGGTGAGAGCAATGTGAAGGGGCTCATTGAACCTCACTGTAGCAGCACCATGGATGAAGATCTGCACCTCGGAGGCCAGGAGCTGGCGATCCTTAAAGCTAATGCCCAAATCGTTCTCGAGGCAATCGCCAGCGATGGTAGAGACCCGCTGAAGTGCCTGGGGCTTCGACTTGAGCAGGACTTCGAAGAGCTAAAGGGACATTATCCTTACATATTTATCTCAATAAAAGTGTTATTTGTCTCTCACTGGGTCCTCATTCCAAGTCTGTAGTCGTTCCTGAATATCCTGATTTCGTTTGGGCCTGACCATGGCGTAAATGCGTTTCACATCCGTAGCTCGCAAAAGCTTTTCAATTATCACTAAAGGGCAGTAGAATTGTATTTCCCAAGGTATTGGAATGGAATCTCACGGGACGCATACCTCTTCCCAAAAATCCAGTGGCGCCTGTTAGAAACACGATCTTGTCCTTGTAGAAATCCTGAATGCTGCACTCCATTTCTGGGATTCGAATTGTGGGTTTTAAAAATATCCAAACGAACTCGGAGACGACTTGCGACTTGTAGTGCTTTCCAATGGGAAATGAGTATAGCGTGCTGGTGCTGCTTTTATATAAACATGCTGGCCCAGCAAGGTTGGTGTCACCCGATCCGGTCAAACATATGCAAAGCTGAACAAAGTGGCAACGGAAGCGTGCATTAAATAAATTTAAAAGTGCACCCAATTATGGCTTGAGGACCTCCTAAAATTAATATTTTTAATTCTTTTTGTTTAAAGAAGCATATTAGTATTTAATAGATTAATTCATCACTAATTCATAATTATTTAACTAATCAGTAAAAAGACTTTGAGACGCCAAAGCTTGTATACCCTTGCCGATCGGGCCCGTTCCGACTTATACAGTAGTGAGAGCATATAGAAGACTCTCAGATCTGTCAGATACATAACCTGTGGGTCGTTTATAAAAGATACTTGCGTTGCCACTAGATTGGAAACGGGAAAACGATAGAAGGTTAGATGATCCGTGAGAGGAGTGAACCACTAGGCTCGGGTGCAATTTCCAGTTTCGGCTGTGACCCGACGTGGATTCAGGAGAAGGGAGAGGTTTCCCGCTTAATTCGCGGCGTCTCAAATCACTCTTCGGTTTTGTCATTCGAGCAGAGCAGTCCTATCGATTAGGAAGTCAAAAGTGCAAATTGTGATCAAAAGTGCAACAAAATTGCATCGCCTTGGCCGCTGTCGGCCTAGGTTCGACAGCTCGAGCAACTTGAAGGAAAAGCGGAAGTTCTAAGTCTAGGTAAGACAGGAAGCTAGTATCGGGACGCCAAAATTTGTATACCCTTTCAGCTAACAATTGGATAATTGTAATTTAATCCAAATTTAATAAAAGGAAAAGAAAAACTAACAGGAATTATATAAATCATTTATACATATACATATATCGAAAATTCGCTCTTAATATTTGCCTATTCATATTGCATTTAAAGTTCTACAGTTACAGTTTTACATTCACAGTTTTGCATTTTCTAAATAATATATTTGTCCGTTCCGGCCCGTTCCGACTTATATAGTAGTGAGAGTATATAGGAGACTATCTGCAAAGTTTTATTCAGATAGCTTCAAAGCTGAGGGACTAGTTTGCGTAGAAACGAACAGACGGACGTTCAGACTGACATGGCTAGATCGACTCGGCTGATAATGATGATCAAAATTATATAACTTTATAAAGTCGGAAATGTCTCCTTCACTGCGTTGCAAACTTCTGACTAAAATTATAATTCCCTGCAAGGGTTTAATAAAGAAAATATAAATTGAAAATTAAATAAAATGTAGAATTTTAATAAAACACTGCACACAAACAAAACATTTTAGTTTCAATCTGATTACAACTGTGCAAAACTATTATTTAAATCTCTTAATACTAATTCCTCCTCAGAAGAAGAGCGCCGAAAGGTTCCTTTTATGTATCCTTTAATATCCGTTCAAAAGGTAAGGAAGATAATCTTGATAAATCACCAATCACCAATTCATTTATTTGGCAAATATGTGAGAAGGTAATTCAATTATATTTATTGTTATGAAAAACGGATTTCTATTGCACTGATAAATAAAAGATAAGTCAATATATATTAATATCCAATAATGAATTTCAGCAGAAACCATAGTAAGAACCCAGCAAAACACAGGAGCACGGTCATGAAACCATAGTGTAGAACCTTCAACCTATTGAAAAAAAACGAAGATTAAAAATAGGAATTATGAAATACTGTTTAGCATAACTCACCGCTTGAGCAATCGTCGTGCAGTCTCAATGGATTCCTGGGTTGGAGGCTCTTTTCCCAAGTAAAGTCGCATGCCAAACATGGCTTTTTCGAAATATTCCTTCCAGTCCAGAGCCTCCATGTCGAAGTTAAACATTTGTCGCTCTTCAATGGACATTCGTGACCTTAGTTTATCAACGCTTTCTGTCTCAAATTTCCAAATGTTAAACAAGAAGTGCTGAATTGCGGCCATATTAACGTGTATTTTTCTATAGAGATCAACCAGTCGCGGCTTCTTTCCCGTCAAACGCAGCATCAGATCGAAAAAATATGCGGGTATTGTGTGATAAAAGAGGGCGAGTAATGGAAACAGCCAAGGCTTGGAGACCGAATTTAAAAATGGATACCAGATCATCTTATTTAACGGATGAGTTTCCCGATGGCTCATCCCAAACTTTATGAAGTCCCTATTTCCAAGCAAGTTTGAGTTACTCGGAGCCAGTGTGTAAATGGGCGGTGGGTCCTTTGGGTCTCGCTCTGGATCCTTTTTGCCGGTTTGCCAAATGGTGGTCAAGGCCATATTGGCGCAGTAATCCACTGGCACAAAATTGCAGGTAACCTTAGGGTTATAGCCCACCAGACGTATAACTCCATGGGCTGTTCCGTATATAAGGGTAATCGGTCCGTAGAGATTATCAATCCATCCGCTGACCGGTTCTTTGTAGCTGGCAATAACTTGATAAAAATGAGAATAATTTAATAAATTACCGAAATTGCAAAGGTACATAGAATACACTTACTAATTGCTGGTCGAAACACACTCACAGGAAGGTCGCCCGCTTCTCTAAGGATCACATCCTCAGCCAGGGCCTTCGAGTACGTGTAGGTATTGGGGAAAGATCCAACGAGTACAGAAGACATATTGTCTACCATTTTGGGACCCACTATCTCAGCCATGGCCAAAATCTTCTCGGAATCGAGGCTCAAAAGTTCGGGATAGAACCTCTCTTCGATGTGAAAGGTGGCGCAGTTGGAGAATGCCGAGGAGATGTGGAGGAAAGCCTTGAGGTGTTTCATTTCCTTAGCCAGTTGGAGCATCAGCTTAGTTGCTCGCGTGTTGATGGTGAGAGCAATGTGAAGGGGCTCATTGAACCTCACTGTAGCAGCACCATGGATGAAGATCTGCACCTCGGATGCCAGGAGCTGGCGATCCTTAAAGCTGATGCCCAAATCGTGCGCGAGGCAATCGCCAGCGATGGTAGAGACTCGCTGAAGTGCCTGGGGCTTCGACTTGAGCAGGACTTCGAAGAGCTAAAGGGACATTATCCTTACATATGTATCTCAATAAAAGTGTTATTTGTCTCTCACTGGGTCCTCATTCCAAGTCTGTAGTCGTTCCTGAATATCCTGATTTCGTTTGGGCCTGACCATGGCGTAAATGCGTTTCACATCCGTAGCTCGCAAAAGCTTTTCAATTATCACTAAAGGGCAGTAGAATTGTATTTCCAAAGGTATTGGAATGGAATCTCACGGGACGCATACCTCTTCCCAAAAATCCAGTGGCGCCTGTTAGAAACACGACCTTGTCCTTGTAGAAATCCTGAATGCCGCACTCCATTGCTGGGTTTCAAATTGTGGGTTCTAAAAATATCCAAACGAACTCGAAAGCGACTTGCGACGTGTTGTGCTTTCCAATGGGAAATGTATAAGTATAGCGGGCTGGGTCTGCTTATATATAAACGTGCTGGCCCAGCAAGCTGGGTGTCACCCGAACTGTGATATATGCAACCCTAACCATATAACGCAAATGTAAACATTACCAAGTCAACCTTTGAGTAGCAGCGGCAGCATGTATTAAATCAATTTAAAAGGGCACCCAAATTCTATGTTACAATTGGATTTTATTATAGATATATAGTTGGAAGTGGGTTAAGGTTTGGATTTAAAATATGAACTATTGGTAATACTTTAAAATATTCATTATATTTATTTAATTCTTATTGTTTAATGAAGCATATTACTATTTAATCGATCGATTCATCATTAATTCATAATTATCTAATTAATTATAATTAATCATTAAAAATATGGCAATACTTGGGTAAATACTACATCCTTTCACCACAACCAAAACCACTTTCGCTCTGGTCATCCAAAGAACTCTCCAGCACCGCGTTGTATCATTCGAAAGATTATTTATAGACCACGAAGAGGAGAAGTCCTATTGGTTAAGCCATTGATAAAACTCAGAAGCCCAATTAAGCTGCTATGTACATATGTATGTATTAAAAACAATGAAACAAATTTTAATTGAAAATAAAAAAAAATGTAGAAAATGGAAAATGCTTGTCTCAATCTCTTTACATTTGTACAAAACTGTTTTAAAAATCTCTTTAATAATACTAATTCCTCAAATATATATACATAACTACCTTTACGTCTTTGTCAGAAGTAAAACGCCGAGAGGAACCTCCGTTCAAATTTCAAAGTGTTTTGAAGACATTAAATGTTTGGTGCGGCGGAAAATAAAGCTACTGACCCATTGGTCAACAAGTTTCGGATTGAGTCTGAACTTATGGAAATCAAAAAGCTAAGTAACGAAGCTAAGTATCTCATAAAGCTAAGTAGTACGACTTTACTTTGCGTGCAAATCGGATTTATGTCTCCATTCATACATACATCCTTCATTTCCTTAACATATTGTAGAACAACTGAGAAACTGGTATTTAAATTTATTTAATATTTATTAAAATCTATATGAAATCCAATTCAATCCAAGAATGACTTCAAGCAGAGCGAACACCAAAAGAACCCAGTAATTAACTAAATAATAACACTTAAATATTTTGTATACTTCTGTCTTCAAAGGCTTGATTGGTCGAAGGTAGGATTTTTAAATCGTGGTTTCCGACAATCCATTCAAAGCTTTATGTATTTAGTTCAAGTAAATACGCAATTACAATCATGTAATTTTTGCTGTGCCTAAAAGAAGACTACATAATTTGAGTCGGGGATCTACATCCGACATCCGAAGAGCTTGGCCAAACTCCAGATGCCGTATACAGCGCCAATGGCCAGAGAGATTGAAAGGGCATAGTGCAGGCCCTGGAGACTACGAGGGAAGGAAATAGTAATTAGAAAGTGGCCCAATCGTATGGTAAGCCCTTACATGTTCTTAAGCCTTAGAGCCTTGCTAATGGACTGCTGGGTCCTTGGGTTCTTGGCAATGTATAGTCGCATGCCAGCTATGCAACACCTTAGGTAGTCGTTCCAGTCCAGAGAAACCATGTCAAAGTCGTACATGCTGCGATCCTTGTTAGACAACGCCCCCAACAGCCGTTGGGTATTCACCATGCCAAATTTAAAGGTGGTATTGGAGAACAGTCGTAAGACGTAGATGTTCTTGTGTATTTTTTCGTACGTCTTCACCAGAATGGGCTTGCGGCCCAAGATACGCAGCACCGTATCGAGGAAGTAGCCGGGAACGGTGTGATAAAAGAATGCGGCCAGCGGAAAGAGAAAAGGGGGAACCAACAGGACATACGGGTACCAGAGCATCTGGTCTAGAGGGGTAAGGTCTCGGTTCTTCACCAACAAGTCGATAAATGATTTCTGTGTTATCTCATTATTCTCGCTGGGAGCCAACTGATAAATAGGAGGATTTTCTGGCTTACCGCCTTGGCCAGCATTTGCTTTTGCTCCCGTCTCCCAGGCACAGGCCAGTGCCAAATTACTACAATTTTCTGCCGGAACTACGCTCAGCATGACATTCGGATCCGACATGACGACCCGCACTACACCGCGAGCACCCCCGTAAGCGAGGGCCATCGGTCCGTAGAGATTGTCCGTCCATCCACTGATGGGCTCCTTGTAGGTCGACATAACTTTGGGTAGGTTATTAACAGCGCCAGAGTTTTGAGTATCCTCAATTCTTTAACTTACTGATCGCCGGTCGGAAGACGCACAGGGGCAAGTCGCCCGCCTCCCTCAGGATCACGTCCTCTGCCAGGGCTTTCGTGTATGTATAGGTGTTCGGGAATGATCCTATCAGGGAAGTCGTCAAACTGTCTATCGTCTCATTTCTCAACAGCTCTCCTAAGGCCAGTATCTTGTCCGAACTATGCTTTAGATGCTCCGGATAGAACCTCTCATCGATTTCGGTCACCACACAGTTGGAGTAAGCGGTCGAGACATGGACGTAGGACACCAGCTGGGTCATCTGCTTGGCCAGCTGAAGCATCAGCCGGGTGGCGCGTACGTTGATGGCCAGGGACAAGTGCAGGGCCTCGTCGAAGCGCACGGTGGCCGCTGCATGGATAACCACCTGCACCTCGGAAACAAGCAGCTTTCGATCCGAGTAACTTATGCCTAGATCCGGTTCCAGGCAATCACCAGCGATGGGACGAATACGGTGCAGGGCCTCCGGCTTGACCTTCAAGAGCTCCCCGAAGATCTTTGGAGTTACTGGTGAGAATTAACCATTTTATTATTAATGATTAGGACTCACCGGGTCCTTCTCCCAGGCTGAAATGCGATCCCCAATAGACACACCGCGCTTGGGTCTCAGGAGCGAGTAGATTCGTTTCACCTCGGTTGTTCTCAGGAGTTTCTCAGTCAGCACTGAAAGCAACGAGAATGAGTTACATTCTCGGAAATGTTTTTTTCAAACTCGGGATACCTTTCCCTAAAAATCCTGAGCCACCCGTTAGAAAAACGGTTTTATTTCTGAAGAACTCCTGTATTCCAGTATTCATGTTGCTGATGGGTTTCTTCTTGGGGGCTGCCCACGCCAACTGCACAGCATTGACTGAAAAGCAATTCTAAGCCGTCGGTACTTTTTATTTTAAATTACATTAGGTAAGAAGGCAAAGGTAAAATTACACAATTTACAATTTACGTAAGTACAGGAAGAATTGCATTAGTTTTTCATAGAAGACAATATAAGTGTTTTATAGTCAATGACATTTTTGTATGACTTGGAATGGATTGGATTATCTGCTACTTATCAGAAGACGGAACGAAATATATATTTTGTAGGAATAAAAGTCAATGGTGAATTTTTTTGGCGTATCCATAGGTCATATGGGTATAATAACTTAGTGATAACCGAGAAGGTATTACCAGAAAAGGGAGGTATATCATACCAAAAGGAACGATTTAGCCATGTCCGTCTATCGTTCTCAATAAACAATAAATAGATCTAAGGGACGATGGAGTTAATCCACTATTAAATACTTCAGTTCAGCAAAAAGAAAATAAATATAAAATAAATAAAGAAATATATGTTGGGTGCCGAGTCTTGTTCTTAAACTGGAAACTGCAAAATTAAACTTTTTATTAATATATATATTTATTTAGTTATACATATTTCAGCTGTATTATCCTATTTTTACAGTCAATCGAGGCTTCACACTGATGGAAATTTGTTGGGATTTGCCATTCAATTTAAAACAGACCGCTTTGGGAACCGGGTATATTATAGTTGAGCACACTCATGCGCTTAAATTAGCCGAGCTCCCTTCACTGCAGTATTCAAATTGGATTTAATTCGAACCTTGATTATGCTTTAGAATGCGAACAGAAACGGGAAGTAAGTCGCGTACACATTTTTGATACGGATACACTTTCTTCTTATCAATAATAGTTATTTTATAATAAAAAAGGAACAAATTAAAAGCGGCTCAGACAGCTCTTGATTGCTTAAAGGATACACTTCACCACCATCCACAATCCGTACGCGGCCACAGTGACCAACGAGGCCGTGAAACCATAGTGAAGGACCTTGAGGCTGCAAAGAAGTTGCCTTGATCATTAAGCGGATCGAATACCAACGAATGATGAACCTACCGCTTCATGAGCTTCACACCCTTGGCAATGGACTCCTTGGTGAGCGGCTCCTTACCCAAATACACTCGCAGACCCTCCATTGCGCCGTAAAAATACTCGCTCCAGTCCACGCGGTCCATGTCAAAGTCGTAGATACTTCGATCTTGCTCGGACATTGCCTCCAACAGTCCCTGAGTGTTTGCCATGCCAAAATTGAAGCTGGTGCTCGTGAACGGGCCCAGCATGGCAATGTTCTTGTGTATTTTTCGGTACATCTTTTTCAGGATGGGCTTGCGGCCCATAAGGACAAGTAGTGCATCGAAAAAGTATCCCGGAAGGGTGTGGAAAAAGAAGGCAGCCAAAGGAAAGAGACGGGGGGAAATGCACAGGATAAAAGGGTACCACAGCATCTTGGTTAGCGGAATCCGACTGCAATGTGCATAGGTTGCGCGGACGAAACGGCCAAAACTCATCTGGTTTTCCTTGCTGGAGGCAAGCGTGTAAATTGTAGGCTTTTCTGTCTTGCCTTCTTGTTCACCGGTGTGCCAGGCACAGGCTAGGACCACGTTGCCACAAAAGTCAGCCGGCACCATACTAATTATAACTTTGGGATCTAACATGACGACCCGCACTACACCGTGAGCTGATCCAAAGATTAGGGCCTGCGGTCCATATAGATTTTCTGTCCATCCCCTGACGGGCTCCTTGTAGGTAGGCATAACTGTCGAAAAGTTTGTTACAGTTTGACACTGTTTTGAGTATCCTCAATTCTTTCACTTACTGATCGCGGGTCGAAAGACGCACAGGGGCAGGTCGCCCGCCTCCCTCAGGATCACGTCCTCTGCCAGGGCCTTCGTGTATGTATAGGTGTTCGGGAATGATCCTATCAGAGAAGTCGTCAAACTGTCTATCGTCTCATTTCTCAACAGCTCTCCTAAGGCCAGTATCTTGTCCGAACTATCCTTTAGATGCTCAGGATAAAACCTCTCATCGATTTCGGTCATCACACAGTTGGAGTAGGCGGTCGAGACATGGACGTAGGACACCAGCTGGGTCATCTGCTTGGCCAGCTGAAGCATCAGCCGGGTGGCGCGTACGTTGATGGCTAGGGACAAGTGCAGGGCCTCGTCGAAGCGCACGGTGGCCGCTGCATGGATAACCACCTGCACCTCGGAAACAAGCAGCTTTCGGTCCGAGTAACTTATGCCTAGATCCGGTTCCAGGCAATCACCGGCGATGGGACGAATACGGTGCAGGGCCTCCGGCTTGACCTTCAAGAGCTCCCCGAAAACCTAACGAGTTTCGGGTGAGAATTAGCCGTGAAATTAAGAATATTTAGGACTCACTGTTTCCTTCTCCCAGGCTGATATGCGCTCTTCAATGGACACACCGCGCTTTGGCCTGATGAGCGAGTAGATGCGTTTCACCTCTGTTGTTCTCAAGAGTTTTTCGGTAACCACTGGAAGGCAGAATCATGAGCTAACGAAAGTACAAAAAATATGCAGGATACCTTTCCCCAAAAATCCTGAGCCACCCGTTAGGAAAACGGTTTTATTTTTAAAGAATTCTTGAATTCCGGAGACCATGTTGAGAGACCCGGTAATTCGGGAGCCGTCGAGCTGATGAGAATGGAAAGCCTTTCTAATTGACAGTTCTATTTATGTTGAGTTCGACAACTTACACTTCCCAAAGGTCGGGTTCTGCATTTTCAAGACATAGACCCCGGTGTATGCTATATTTAGATTTATTCTGCGACGAACGGAACAGTGGAACAATTTGCATAAATGAAAGCAGTATTAACCCTTTAATACCAGACTTTCGCATGTCTTCATAAATATATAAAGTGATCGGGTTCATTAAAATCTTTTTAAAGCCGAAGTGCTCGCATTTAAATGAGAAAGTTATTGTAAGAATATTGAGGAACACTTCAAGATTATACTATGAATGTATTGGTTATAGTAAAATAAATAGTGCGGAATTTAAATATTTGTTGTAATATGTTTTTATTGGATATATTTTTTTTAAATGGCTAAACCTATGGTTGACACGCAATATCTTTCTCTAGAAGCATTAGTTTTCAGGGGTTGTAAGGATTGAAATTTGTTTCTAGATTACACTACAAGTTTCAGCAGAAACCACAAAACACTGGCGGCCAGAGAGCACAGACAGAACTGCAGGATGTGATGGAGCACTTTCAGCCTGTAGGGAAGATTACTTATATTAAAGGAAAATAAATAAAATATATGTTAAGTCTACCGCTTGATAATTTTCAGGCCTTTGGCCACGGATTCGGGGGTCAGCGGCTCCTTGCCCAAAAATTCTCGAATGCCTCCCATGGCGTTTTGAAAGTACTCCCTCCAGTCCAGGCTGTCCATGTCGAAGTAGTACAGCTTCCGATCCTCCGCCGACATTTGATTCCTCAGACGGTCCGTGTTGTTCGTTGCAAACTCCCAGGTTTTGCACGAGAACGGCGCCAAAACAATAAGGGTGCTGTGAATCTTCTGGTAGATCTTCACCAGTCTGGGCTTTCGACCCTGAAGCCACAAGGCCAGATCGAAGAAGTAGGCGGGCAGGGTGTGGTAAAAGAAGGCAGCCAGGGGGTAGAGCCAGGGGGTCGTCATGCAGTGAAGGAAGGGGTACCAGAGCATCTTGGTCAGTGGGTACCTCATGCGCCCGTCGAGGGCGTGGTTGATGAATTCGCCGTGCGTGAGCTTGTTCCCCTCGCTGGGTGCCAACTGGTATATGGTAGGTGCCTCCTTCTCCTTACGCTCGTCTTTGGTTGTTTGCCAGGCGCAGGCTAAGGCCAGGTTGCCACAGTAATCCACGGGCACCAAACTCGCCTGGGCCTTCAGATTTACGGTGGCGATACGCAACACTCCGCGCGCAACTCCCACGAGGATGGCCATGGGTCCGTACATGTTGTCAATCCAGCCGCTGGTGGGCTCCTTGTGAGCCGCGATTACTGCGTTGAAGAAAATGTTGACTTTGGGATATGTATTACGAAAATCAGAGATGACTTACTGACGGCAGGCCTAAAAATACAAAGAGGGAGGGCACCGGCTTCCCGCAGGATTACGTCCTCTGCCAGTGCCTTAGTGTAGGTGTAGGTGTTGGGGAAGGATCCGATTATGGCAGACTCCATTTTGTCCAGCAGTTCGCCACTCACCAGATCGCTTATTTGTAGAATCTGCTGGGAGCTGCAGTTGAGGTGCTCGGAGTAGAACTTTTCCTTAATGTCGTGAATTACGCAATTTGAGAAGGCTGTGGATATGTGGACGAAGGCCTTCAGTAGTGTCATTTCCTTGGCCAATTGGAGCATTAGTCTTGTGCCCCGGGTGTTGGTGGCAAGAGCAATGTGGAGCGGCTCGTTAAATCTCACCGTGGCGGCGCCATGGATGACGAACTGAACCTCGCTGGCCAGAATCCTTCGATCCTGTTCACTTAGCCCGAGATCGGGCTCTGAGCAATCCCCAGCTATAGGACTAATTCGCTGAAAGGCCTCAGGCCTCTCTTTGATCAACAGGTCGAAGACCTTTATCCAAGAGGAGACTCAATGTGTGAGATGTACTATGCGAATTTCCATTCCATCTACTTACTGGCTCCCGCGACCATGTGGTGATCCGCTCCTGAATCTTAACTCCACGCTTCGGCCTAACCAATATGTAGACACGTCTCACTTCAGTGGTTCGCAACAGTTTTTCAATGACAACTTAAATGCAGAACAAAGCAAAATCAACTTAATTCTTGCTGCTTACATTTTCGCCGCACTGTAATGTTTTCATTTCGGATATTTAAGCTGGTCAATTACCTTTCCCCAAAAAACCGGTGGCACCCGTTAGGAAAACCGTTTTGCCCCTGAAACACTTTTGAATTTCGGTATCCATGGCATTCGTTAAAATGTCGTGTGGAACTTGTAAACTGCAGAAAAGCGTCCATCCAACGGAAAACGTCGACTTTAATGTGAAGCACCTTGAAGGGGCTGCGCTTATTTATACAAGAATTGGATTTCATTCGTTCAGTGAACTACGGCACCAGGGGTGAGGAATTCCGAATATATTCAATTGCATTTTATTAATGCGTTACGTCGGAGGATCGCCTTGAAAACATCAACCAATCATCATTAGTTTATCTAAGCGAATTAAGGGATAATTCACCTTTTTACTGCACCCCTAATTTATGCATTTCTTTATGGATAATACAGCGGATTTGTTAACCAAATGATTCTCAAAGAAGGTCGATGATCGGACTTGAAATAATTTGCAGCCTTCTGTCTTGACTGACCCCTTTGTGTACTATTTAATTTATGGTTGACGTACTTGTTCAATTAGTTGGGCGGTATGAATAAATTGTCTGACCTCGGGCTATTATTTTATTGTAGAGAACATTTCCTACCTACGTAAGCAGTCTTTTTCTAAGAAAAACACAAATAAATTTGCTTAGGATTTTTTAAAAATGTTGATTTCGAAACACTGGTCAAATTTGTATACCACGATCGAACTTTTTATACAAATTAAAGCTTTCAAGCTTATTCTTCAGCTTAAATAATAAATAAATAATAATAAAAAAACTGATCTGACTGATCGAATGGAAGCTTTTTACGCTTTTTTAATAGTACATTATTATTCTATAGTACATTTTAACAAAAACCAAGTATGTTATACTATTTGTAGTGGAATTTGTGTCCGTTTGATACAACAACGCGTAATACTTATTAGGAAATATTACAACTTAGTAGAAATATATTTAAATTTAAACAAAACTCCCTGTAAAACAACTTAAATTGCATCTTAGTTAATTTCCATACAAGTGCTTCAAAACAAGAGATAAAAGAAGATAAAACAATAACAGATATATCTTATATAAATAATTCGATATAAATAAACATTAATGGGTGTTTTTCAGTTCCAATTTCTTATCCCGCAGTGCCTCAGGAGCGCACATGAACTTGTAGAAAATCAGATTCTTCTTTTGGCCGATAAATTATATCCTCTGATTGATCCTTCAGCTGGGGATTTCTTCCACTGTTCCCTCAAAAGATAGCCGTAACATTTCTAAATTCAAATAACGGATAACTGATGACAATAATTTGCATTGCCTTAAAGAATGAATCGATATTTTTCTAACGATGATAATCAATTAATCGATATTTCATAAGCTACCAGCATTGCCAGACTTTTGGCCAGCTTAGGTAAGCTAGGTAAGAAAATGTATCTTATGTTAGTACCTAGCTTAAACAATGAAAACTTTTCATACATTTTTCTTGCTTTTGCGGTCACCAGGCATTCATGTACAATTACAATTCTTATATTCGACTTAACCAAAATTACCAAATAAAAATATCGTTATTTCGATATTTGGGAAAAAATATCGCGATATAAGTATATCATCTTTAGAAAAATATCGATATATTGATATTTTGATATAAACAAATTAACATTGTTACATAAAAAAATGTCATGTGCACGGAAAGCGTTTTCTCGCGTCTTTCTGAATAACTCCCTCCTGACCGCGAGCCGCAGCATCAGCATGACCGCCAGCCGCCGCGCCGAGCAGGCCATCGACAAGCTGAAGGAGGAGAACCCGTTCTACTCAAAGTACGCGGGCAAGATTGCCAAACTGCAGCAGACGTCGGCGGAGGAGTTCTTGGATCGGGTTGAGCGAGTGGTCAACCCAATCAAGGATGGTCGCAGCCAGGCCAGGTAGGCGAACTGCAGGAATGAAGCATACAGTGGCTAATCCGTACCCTCTACAGATCCTACTCCGAGCTGCTGAACCCCAAGACGGAGCTGCAGGCCAAGGAGCAGGGCGAGATCCCACACAAGAAGCTCTCGGACATCATGAAGCTGGAGCTGCTTGCCGATAAGAGTGCCGAGGAGGTCTCCCAGATCTGGTTGGAGTACCACAAGACTAAGGAGGCCCTTGCCGCCACACTGACCACCACCCAGTACGAGACCCTCATGTCGCGTGCCAAGGAGCACCCCGTCTTCCTGCTGCCGCTGCCTAGGAGCGAGGGCTTCGAATTCATTATGCTGCAGTTCTCCGCCAACACTGTCCACTTTACGCCGCTGCTGGCCTATCAAGTGCACCACGAGAACGCCCCCGAGTGCCTTACCCTGGTGCACTACACGGAGGTCGAGGACAAGGGACTGGTGCTGATGCGTGGCGAGTACGACAGCAAGGTCCTGACCGCCCAGGAGGCGCAGTGCTTGGCGAACGAGCTGCAGATGTTCTACCTGAAGGCCGACGAGAGCAAGCTGCGTCTGCTGGAGACTTTCACCCGGAAGCCAGACGAATTTAAGCACATGGATCTCATCAAGGAGGTGGAGAATATCCAGCTGGCCTAGGCCCTGAGATTACAGTCAGAATAAAAGGAAACACAAAACGGAGAATAACATACACACACGCAGAATCAGTGCTTTAAGCTAATTTTAGGAGGGAGATGGAAAATATGAATAAGGTTCTCGATCAGATTGGCTTCGGTAGGATGCATTTGTACGCCATCCTAACGCTGGGCCTGCTACAGATGCTGACCATCCACGAGACCATGGGCATGGGCATTCTAGGCCCCGCCTCCGTGTGCGATTTGCAGATGAATCAGGTGCAACTGGCCGCGATAACTTCAGCTGGGTTTCTGGGCATTATCTGCTCCTCGTACTTTTGGGGCTATATCACCGACAAGAAGGGTCGGCGCTGGACTCTGCTGCGCACCATTACGGTGAGCAATGTGTGCTCAATCGTGTCCATGTTCATGGTCGACTTTAACGGATTTTTTATAATGCGCTTTGTGACGGGTGTTTTGTGAGTATTTATGTATTTATTTGAATATTCCTAATGCCAAAAGACAGAAGACTTGGTAATTAGTGAGTCCATTTAATAATCCAATGTTCTCTCCCCCGATTAGTGTGGCGGCTCCCAGCTTTGTAGCCGCCACCTACCTCAGTGAGTTCTGCAGTCAACGGATCTTGGCTCGTACCCTCACCCACATGTACATGTTCACCGGCTTCGCCATGCTCTACTGTCCCGCCTGGGCCGCTCTCTTTCTTAGCACGAAATTCATGGAGTTCGAGGTGAATGTTGTGGGTGAACTTACCCTGCGGGAGTGGCGCCTTCTGGGTTGCTTGAATTGTCTGCCGGGCGTCATCGCCTTCTTCCTGCTGCTCTATTTGCCAGAGAGCCCCAAGTTCCTCATGAATATCGGTGAACCCCAAAAGGGCATGGCCGTAATGGAATTGATATGCCAAAAGAACACTGGTAAACCCCTGAGTGCGGAGCAGATTGAAAGTTTGCGCCTGTTTCAGAGTGCGGTATCTGTCAAGGTTACGCGGATAAAGAGCGAAGATAACTTCCTGCGCTCGATGATCAATGACGCGATGCCCCTGTTTCGGAAGCCGTTTGTGGGCTTATTTATGGCCGCCTGCTTGGTAATGTTCATCTTGGGTTCGATGTGAGTGCGATCTGGAGGCCTTGGAGATCCATCATTTACCAGCTCCTTGAATCCACAGGGCAAATGGTGTGGGGCTTTGGTACACGGCCATGCGGAATCGCTACAACATGCGGCAAGGCAGCAAGGAAGGTATGTCATTTTGCCGTATCCTCTTCTTTCCCGAACCCCGACCGTTGATGGAACCTGAAAGCGACATTAATGCGGTAGGATCTGCTTGAACAGCTTCTTCCTTGTTGTGAACGTTGAAATATTTGCCAGGTGTGTAACGATGCTTTCCAAGGTTTCAACGACTCCTTTATCCTGGGAGCCGCCTACATTGTACTGTACAATGTTTGCTGGCTAACTCTCTGCTGCATGCCGAAGAAAAAGGTCATATTCGTCGTCTCCATGACGACCTGCTCGGTTTGTGGGTTCCTGCTGATATTCGCCACGGATCGGTGGGTGCAGCTCTTTTCGCTGGTGTTCTTCCTGGCCATTCCCGGTGTGGTGGTGAGCCTGATGGGCGGCGCCCTCTGTTTGTTTGTGCCCACCCACATCCGAGCCAAGGCTCTGTGCATTAGCCTGATGTGGTGCCGCTGTGGGGCAGTCATGGGCACCATCTTGACTGGCTCCGGCTTCCATAACTACTGTGAAATATCTCTGATTGCGATCGCCATACTACCTCTAAGTAAGATCGAGTTTTCCCGTCTTTTGTAACAGTTTAATACTTTCTTCTGCCTTAGTTGCTGTCGCTTTAGAGGGGTACTTGCCCTTGTGAAATCAGGTTTCTTAAATTTGTACAGCATATATCTTCATCGCAAATTTCGCCTTGGTACAAAATACTATATAGTATTTATATTTTGTGTACTTTGGAGTAAGAGCATTTTCGGTTGCAACATTTTAAGAATTTTGCAACCACCTTTTGACGCATCGCATTGAAATGCCGAAAGGTAGGCAGCAAAATTGTAACTTAACTCTGTAAAATCTAAGTTAAATTTTAAGTAAGAGAATGTAAAATAAAAATAACTGAAAACAAATAAATAATTATCATGATATATCATATACTGAAAGAAACACAACCCTGTGATTATTGCACTTTTTATTTGGATTGTTGGGTCACCAAGACGATTATTTTGATTAGTTATTATTTATTATTATAACAGCTAACATCAAGACTACAATAAATACTTAACTCAGCTGCAACTACCACTCGTTCGTGTCGACTCGCTAAACTATTGCCCCGATAAAAATAAGTTAAACGATAACGCGCGTGCTTAGAATTAGACTCATGAGTTGGTTGACATTGCCAAGGTCGCCTCGATTCGGGTCTAATACACCTCCTCCTCATCCAAGGCGCGGACCTGCAGGATATATCTGTATTTTTCCGTCAGCACAAGATTACTCTCCTGTTACCAATTCCCCGCCGCTGTTGATACTCTTGCCCAGATTGAAGTTGTTGTCAAGCTCGCGGTTCCTCAGGATTTCCATCAATCCTCCCCGCTTTCCGAACCGCACCCGGGCCCTGTCGCCATAGTAGGTGTCCAGATCCTGCAGGAACTTGTAAGCATCCGCCATAGTGTTCACGTCGTTCTTGCGCGGCGGCCGGGAGTTGGAGGCCTCCACACTGCAGCCGGCGGCCAGGAGCGACAAGGCCACGCAAACAATCAAGATGCAACGCATTGTGTGACACATAATCCTGGGAGATTGTATGGGGGTGGATGACAGAGTATTTATGCAGAAATAAATTTATGTAGACCGTGATTTAGTCATAAAAATTAAAAAGTATATTAATATCTTGAATTAATTTTAAATATTTGAAAATTATTATGTAACTATGTATTTAAATAACTATCATTTTGTTCTAACAAAGAATGCATATCGCTCAGTTAGAACTTGTGTCTGATTATAGTTACGTCGCCTGTTATGCAAAGATACTACTACTGGAGTAATTTTGTGATTTAATTAAGAAAACTATGCAAATGGCTACAATGTATGGATCCGAGACACTTTGATTACTTAAGCTACCAACATTTGCCTTTCTTTTTGAAGGATCACTTTTTAATAGTCTTAAACGATTGTTTAATTAAGTGAAAATTAGAACACGTTCTAGTAATTACATTCTTTGTGTTTTTCCGTAATCCACAGCTACCGAGAACTGGAAAAATCAGTAACACAATTACGTGAATTAAGTGATTTAGATCTAGAATTGCCCGGGGACCTATTTAGAGGTCTTTGTAGGGCCACGGTTAATAGCCGGCAATATTGTATGCTAATTGGCTGAGACCGGGCTAAGTGATCGGACCAGCCCCGAAGCCGTCATTTAGGGGCGCTATTCAATGATTTTCGGGCGGGACTGACGCAAATACCGGGCACAAAGTAAATATATTTTACAAATATGGGTATTATTAAGCAGAACCAGGCAAAGGATCCAGCTGTGAGTCATTGCCTTACGAGTTTAACGCTTCTAGAAAGCGGATTTATTTGCTCGACTCGGCTTAAAGTCACAGATAATTACTCGACTGCACTTTCTTAAGTTGTTTTTGAGGAAATAAGTCTGTGTTTTTTCTATTTTTCCGCACTGACGGCACGTCAGCACTGCTTACCTGATCGAAACTATGAATCTGAGTATTTCTATGCGGAATCAGCGCAAATCAATCGTTCGGCGAAGTGTGTAATCAGCGGACGCAACCGTGGTTAAATGTTGGCCCAGAGCCATTGGCAACAGGTATTTATAGGAGCGCTGGCTGAAGGATGTGCCGCCTCGGCCTAATCAAGGCCGATCCACCCACACAGTTGCACAGCAACATCCACTTCGCGAGCGGACGCGAACGGAGATTGGCTGAACAAAACGAATCGAAACGAAAGTCGTCCGCGAAACCCCTGAAATATTTTTCATATGCAGGCTAATTATGTGGCTGCTGCTGTGCCTGAACTTTTGCAGCAGCTGGAACGGATGGGCCATCCGGCATTGGGGATGGGGCACTCGGTTTCAATTCGGAATGGGATCCGGAGTGGCCATCCGCAGTATGGAAATGCGAACGGAGATTGCCCGACTCTAACAAATAGTGACAGTTGGCTAACGAGATATCGGGAGTCGCGCGGCTAACAGTAGCAGCGTTACGCATAACTGAATAAATGACAAATTTTCGATAAGAAGGATTAGTAGTGCACCGAACAAAATAAGGTAAGGGAGGCTTTTTAAGGCAGTACTTTTAATACAAAAATTCGAATTGAATTTAAATTCAGTTTACTTCAGAGCTCTCTTTAACTTTAACTCACATTAACTTAAAGTACATTTAAAGCCAGAACAATGCTGTTTCTCTGTTTGACTTAGGTACAGTTTATATCTTTAGTTTATAAAATGGCAGTTCTATAGCTTCAATTATAGTTTTAAAATTCCAAGAGTATGCTTTGGTTAGAGCCCCTTTAATTTATTTAAAATGTTCTCAATTTCCAGATCCTCTTTGGTAATTGATTTTTCCGGGTGTGCCCCGGCTGCCCCACCTGAGTGTGCAGAATACTGATTTATGTGTCCTCTGCCCCACTGCACTCCTCCATCCGCCTTAGCGTTGGCGTCACTGTGTCATTAATTATTGTATTTTGATTATTGTTTAATAACTGTTGGCTTAGACGGCGACGCTGATTGCGATAGGCGACCCAATGGGGGTATTAGAGGTGCGCTGCTCGACTTTGCATTGTTGTTTAGTTTGGGGTCAGCGTTGTTAAGCAATCTCAATGGCGATTGGCACTGCCAATCTGCCGTAATATAATTGTGAGGGCTTCGGTGCGTATACGTAATACACTTTTGCTGCTGGCTTTAAAGGCAGACCCAGGAAAACATGACATCACAGAGCAGAGCATAGCGTTCTTTTCGCTTGGCGGCAGTTATTAACTTAATATTTGTTATAAGCGTTCTGACTAATTAACGCTTGAGCGAGCTATTACTTACCTACTTGTTTTTTTGTCATCGTCTCTGTGCCGTTGCGATTATCGTTCCAATTACACTCGTTAGACATTAATTTGCGACGGGCGGTAGCGTTTCATATTTAAATCTAATTGCCATCCAGCGTTGTTCCTCATTGTTTGGCTTCAGTTCTAGTTCCATTAACGCCGCCGATATCGAACACTCGCCCATATATTAATAATCACTCGCCCGGCATTCACAACAGCTTTCGCGATCCCGACATTATGTCTGGCCGAAGTCCCCCGATCTTTCACGTTCCACTCTTATTTGCCTACACGTGGAAGCAATATGTAAATTATGATTGACAGCATTTAACCCAAGTTTAGTTGGGCCGCAACATGTAATGCCGGTTAATTACAGAAAAAAGGAATAAAGAGGTGTGACACGATATGATATAAAAAGTTGTATGAAATAATATTTAATTAGAAAATTAGAAAAACGATTTGAGCCCGGTAAGAGGCCATAGAAAGGCCCTAACGTTTAAGTAAATCGCTTATGTTAATTACCCTCAGCTTGCCGCTGGAAATTTTCCATTCAGATTGGACTTTCGGCTGGAAGAAATTCTACATAAAAAAATGAAAACAAAAACCATTTTATTTAATAACCGCAATTGTTCAACAGAATCTGACCTGGCCAACAGGTCGTATGAGCTATTTCGCAAAATACAATAAACTCTCTTATGGTTTAATGGGAAGTGCAGGAGTCTAAATTTAGCTTTAAAGGGCCCCCCTTTAGGGTGACTATTTACAGCTAATCGGGGAATCCCTGAACTTATTCAAGGACTCGAAGGTTCCGCATTGATGGTCAAGTCGTATGGCAACCTTTTGTTTTTTCCCAGCAACTCTCAGCAAGTCGCATATACTATATATGCACTCCATTGTTCTGTTGGCAACCGAATTTACTGTGCTTTTGTCACCTTCCATGTGCTAAATTTGCCAACGTCATCGTCGTCGCAACCTCAGACAATTTCAGAGCTTGATGCGACGCTGCAATTACGACAAAGTGCCTTGTTTTTTATACAGTTATTGCATGCGTATTCCGGACTACAGTCCAGGGGGTTCCCTCACTTTCGCAGGCCCATGTCGTGCCTGTTTGGAGGTGGCCACACAGTGTATAGAGTTTTGCACGCCACTTTCCAATTTTCCCGGGGAACAGTTTCGAGAAATGCCATATAGCGTCTCCCGTTTGCGTAGATGTTAATAATTCAGCTTCACTGCAATTCCATGATGCGCCGCTGCCCCTAGTGGCTTGTAAAAAACTACTTGGGTTAATTGAGCGTTTAATGTATGCGAAAAATAGGCAAATACACTGTTTGCTCACTGACCAGCTCACGTTCGGGTTCCGGTAGTTCCAATTTGGCTACTCCTCGAACCTTTTGGGATTTCCTTAGGCTTGCCTGGACGATTGGCATTTAGAGGGTCGGCCCATAATGGGCTTGTTGGCAATCGAATGATAATTGCACCTAAAAATTTCACAACTTAATAACAAATTTTGCATTTATTTGACTTTGCTGATTTGTTTAGTTTTCAAATCTGGCAAATATTGAACGCCGTCTAAAGGGTTAGTCAGATATTCGTGGTATTCCACGTGAATTTTCTCGCACGTCAGAAAAAGATGTTGCAATAAGAACGAAACGTTTGGATATTTATTAGTTTGATAAAAGTCTTAAAATTCCACACAATAAATTCATAACCCGTTTCCACAAACTATTTCCATCTAATAGCCATTTATTCTACATATAAATTTCATTTAAATGGCCTTTATAAACCTGTCAACACCTAGAGCTACTATGTCAAAGCATGCTCATGAAAACATAGCAAACATTAAACCTTAGCTTCATGTATCATAGGAGTGATACGTCTTTGTGTCTAGTTAACTTTGTATTATTTATTAGCAAGCGGTGCAGGAATACTTGTCTACAATCGCTGTTGACATTAATATATAGTACTTAGCCCAAGAACAAGCTGGTTTTCGCAATCTTGTTATTTTATATTAATTGGAACTTGTCTAATTACATGTGTAATCAATATGGTTTGTTGAATTTCATTAGCTTTCTATTTGCTTCTCAAATCTTATGTATGTTTCGTTGATGAAATATTGACTGATTTGGGTTTTGAATCAAAGTATTATAGAGATTGAAATTGAATTAGTTTCGTTTATTTATAAGCGTACGACAAGTGCTGAACTAATTAAAGGTATAAAGGCTTAAAGATTAAATAAAGCGATTTTGTAAAAAGAATTTTAAGGGGGTCAGACAAAAGGTTTTGCTGTTTAAAAACTCTACAGGCACAATTAAAAAACCATTAGGCATCATTGGTATTTTATAAAATTCCTATCGATGAGAAGCACTACTCTGCCTTATCCAGGACTCAATGCTCCTGTATTCCAAAGCTTTTATTGCGCCCCCAACCTGGAGTTCGGAAAACTTTCGAGGAAAGCATAAAAAGCATCTAAAGCGCCTGAAAAGGGGACTTTGGGATGTTGCTGCCCCCGGTGCCATAATGGCGCCCCCCGTCGCCATAAACACAGCACAACAATTAGTCTGGTAACAACAAATTGCGCCATACATGCCATACGATAGTTAAGCGGGAAGCGAGCTCATTGTTAATTCGGGATCATCAGAGCACTTGACGTAGTCTCAAGACTCCGGACACCAGACAATGGGGGGGCCATTAGACGCCCCAAATGGGGCGATTCGCAGACAAATGTCTGGCGAAGATGCCACTCGCCAGCCCGGTCAGGGATTATCCCAAAGGGAAATAGGTCAATAATATCCGATCCAGTCCCGGTTAAGTGGCTAACTTACTCACCGTGATCAGATAAATTGCAAGGGAAGTACACGCCATTATTCTGGCTGTCATAAATATCGATCTAAATAGCACATGGATAATTATCTGAACTTTAGTTAATCGTTATTGGCTGCTAAGAATTAGAACTGGACGTAATTGCGTCAAGAAGTCGCTTTTAATTGCTGCAAATCCCCATGCATATGTATGGGCGATCGCACAAAAAGGGCACGATCACGTGTGCGTGTCTGCTGCTGTGCTGTGCCCAAGTGGGATTAAATATAGTCATTTGTGCCATTAAATTTATGAAATGGCAATTTGCGGGCTAAGCGATATGCGAGACAATGGCCAACCCATCTAACCCCGCTACCGATGATCTCCCAGCGATTCTAACCCAAGGGGTTTTGGACCCCGAGGGGTTCACAGCCGGTGACTTAATGCCACACGGTGTCTATGCCAGGTACTCGTAGATGGCATGGGTATGATCAGCTAAGGAAAATTTGGTACTTAATACAATCAGTATTATTTAGTAGGTATTTTGGCAGGGGATTCAAAATTTGCACAAGCTTTAAAAATATTCTCAAGGCTTTATTTTATACTTTATACTTGCCTGGAGGCTCTTTTCCCTTTCACGGATGCAGTGACTCAAAATTTGGCTTTTATGAGTATTCATTGCGTCAAAAAAGAGCTTATAAACGTGACCCATAAACAATTGAGTGCAATTGAGTGCAGCTTTGGCCCAAGTATTTCTGCATTTATGTATGTGCAAGCCCTCAAATTAATTTTATAATTAACATCTGCTTTATTTAGTAACTAATTGTCACAGCAGACCTTTTTTGTTCCCAAGCTATTACCCTGCGGCCGTAACTTGAAAAAAATGGTAATGTGGGGTAGCTTTGCTGTTCTTTTACAAGAATATAAAATAATAATATTGATGAAAAGTCCAACACGAAACCTGTGATTTACTTTTCAGTTTTATGTTGAATCGTGAACACTCATTGCTACTCAAATCGAATCGAATTGAAAAATAAAATTAATGATTATACACAGTCCCTCCTTACAATACTTGCAGTAAATATATGTGTAATATGTATTTTTGAACAAAAATTACTGGATCAGAGGGATCTTATATCATAGTCTCCCCAGGAACACGCCGAAATGTAGGCAATGCTTTGAAGCCTCCAAGTGCCAGGTACCTATAGGTCGAGGCACTTAAATTAAGCGTTCTCACTTGTTTTGTTTTGGCCAACTAGGGGATCGCTTCGGGTGTGTGATTTTAGCCGAGCAAAAACCCGAGCAGAGGCTTAAATGTGGACCGGTTCGTAGAAAGGTTGAGATGCTAGAGCTTGGCTTGGCTAGCCAGCCGATCTCCGGTCTCGGATCTCCGCCAGCTGCTCGGCAGCTCTCTGTCCGAGCTCGGATCGGGGACCGGCCCAAGAGTCCATATAAAGGTCCCCGCTGCAGGCGAGATCGGCGCATTAAGCTGTCAAAATTTGTGAGAATAGGAAGTGCGTGACAGTTCAATTCGAGACAAAGCGAGTCACAGCTCTGCGGCCGATATTCTAGCATTCGCGAGAAAAGCCAACAGTTAGCAGTATCGGCTAACACCCAGATCGGTGCGGATCAAAACGAGATCGCCAGGAACTGCACTGGCTGAAATTGCAACACGGACAAAAAAAAACAAAATCAAAATCAAAAACAAACAACCCTATCGAAACCAATTAAACCGCAGCGGAGACATGCAAATTCCCCCTTCGCTATCGGAATTTCAATCCTAATCTGCGGCGCGGCCGACCTGTTAATAGTTTAATTTGCTGCCATAAATAATAGCTCCAGAATTAATTGATTTTCGTCATAAATCAACAACTAACTAACTAACTAGCAAGTGCGGCCAGAAGGAAAAAATTAGATCAGATCGCTGCGGAGCTCTGACTTTCGAGGCGCTGCCATGAAGCTATTTACCAACAAAAACCAGCGCAATGCAAGTAAGTAGTTCGAGTGTAACTAGCCCCTAAAAAGCCAAAAACCGAAGCCGAACCGTTAACGCTTAATCAAGCCGTGCAGACCATTGTCAAAGAGCCAAAGGCCCATAAAAGTTAATTCGAGCCAAGGGAGCTGCCCCCACGCGATCGTAAAAATGTCAACCGAAAATCTCTTGCACAAAAGCTCTGCTGCCTCAGATCGCCTAAAAGTGCTCCAAAGTGTGGCAGGAGTGGTGCAATGGATTTTAAAGCGCCCGTGCATGCTAATCAAAGCGATACGAGTCATATACTCGCACCACTAAAGAGGAAAAACATAGGAAAAAACTCAAACGTTTCGAAATTTGGCATTCCCCCATTCCCAGCGAAAATTAGAATGCTAATTAAAATGGGGCTGGTCCGTTAGCAAATTACCAGCAGCTGGCAGGCACGCGTAAATATTTAATTTTTGTTATTTATGTCCGATACTGGGTACCTGCGGACCCAGAACGCGGTTCTGAAGTCCAGCGTTTTTTGGCGGCACGTTTGCATTTGGTCAGTTATTGGCTTATAATAATGAAAACAAAAAAAATATGAAATTGATCTTAAATTGTATTAATTAGTACTTTCTAGGGTCATGGGCAGTCTCGGCTCTCGGCCAAAGCAGTTAACATATTTCCAAAGCCAACGAGGCTCAGACAGATCCGAAAAAGAATCCAATGGCTCAATTTGCATGACAACGAGTGGGGGACAGCCGCCAAGGGCGTAGGGTTCTATATAGTAGGTCACTTGTCTCAAGGGTCACTCGATCAGATTAATTGCAAGTTGCTAATGTCTCTGGCTTGATCTCCATGTGTAACTATATATAAATAAACTAATTTGGATTTAACGGATCTGGACGGTAGTGCAATTAAGTTTGCATAAATTAAGATTTGAAATGAAATCGGTTGTGACTGAAAATGTCACGTATTACCTTACCATGAAGTTCGATGATTTCAATCAGCATAAATACGCTGGGAAAACTGAAGGTGAACGCGATGATTGCCCAGTTCCATGATATGGCGCACACTCGGATGTTTTGGTATTAGCTTTTATATTCTCCTCAAACAAAACAAAACAAACAAAAAACCAATAATAATAATAAATAACGAGATGAATAGAAGAAAAAGATGCTGACAGATCAGATCGATCGGATCGGATCAGAAGCCCCCCGAATCGGAGGAGTGACTTGCACTCACGCAGATGCTCTGAGAAATGCCTAAGAACGCTCCAACTAATTTGCCGCAGTTCGCCATAAATCAATACGCGATCTACAGCTCAATGATCGCTAAACAATGCAAATAACAGCTATTGTATGGGCATTAACAAAAGCGATACAAAGACAGCAAAAAGTCAGCGAAATCAGCAGTAAACATTGTAAGGTGTCCGTTTCAAAGGCGAAGCGAACAAATCGGATCGGGCCTGTGAATTGGGAATTGGAATTTGGAAATTGGGAATCGGAATCGGGGAAGTTGTAACAACATATTTACTTTTCCTTATTGGCGGGCCTCTAATTGACACGCGAGACTTTGACTGAGACTATTTAAGGGTTTTGGGTTTTTGGTTTTGGTGATGATTAAACGCAAATAGCAATAGATCTGGGATTAATCACTAGCTAAATACAGAAAATAACAGGCTAACAGCCAAACAGTCAAACAGGCTAACAGCAAACAAACATCGTCATTACAGCCGGATCGGCGCAAGTCAGTCAAGTGCACAACAAGAAAATAAGATTAGTTATAAATAAATTAATTAAATTTCAGTTAAAATTTATTTAAATATCACAAAAGGCATGCTAATTAGCGCAATTTGCTCGAGAAAATGATCAATTAAAGTTGTTTATTCGATCTTGCACCACAATAATAAATCGATTCAAGATGCACTTAGGTCTAGTTATACATAGTAAACATCAGTAAGGGCACTCAGTTTTAACAGCTTCATTATAATCACTTATTTATACATATATTTTGGGGTAATACCCAACTGACTGAGGCATTGGCGCCAATTTTAGCAAGCTTTTCTTTGTGTGTAGTCGGTGGATACCCAAGCACAACTCTAAAGCTGGCAAACGGCTATTTGCCTAATTTATTGTCGTCGGACGGAAGTCACACACACCTGTGGCACACACACAGCTCGAAGGTGTTGTTCGTGTTCGGTCAGAAACAAAACAAATTCATTCTTGACTTCAGTAGGTCACCGTGGTGACGCTTTGACTTGTCAAAAACGCTGTTTTTTCCCCCAGCGCCGTGCACTTTTAATATTCAGGTTTTTACTGCGAGCCGGCTAAATTGCACCGAACTTGAACTTCAGAGCGCTGCAGAGGCAGCCGTCAGAAGTCAGGCGTCATCTTAAGTGTGCACCTGAAAAAATAAGTCAAGCAACAAGCAAATTGATCTTAATTGCGGTCTATTAAGGCCATGTAAAATACAAGATTAACACTTTAATATTTATGATATTTAAATAAAAGTTAAATGTAACATTTTGCACCTTAATCTCGATAGTGTTTTAGTTCTGTGTAGTAACTGATATGTCAGATTCCAATCTCCGTCCACTGATATTGAGCCGCCTGTTGCCACCGCTGGTTGCTTTTGCTGTTGCTGTTGGCTCAAACAAGTTCACAGCTCACTGAATCAGCTGCTGCGATCGAGACAAGCGTCTTTCATTCATGCTGCCTGTGTGTTAGCCCCCAATCTCTGAATCTTTCAATCGTCATCGCCGGCCGATTTGGCTTTGGACTTTGCTTTGGCAATGCAATTGTTGCCCAATGCAAGCTCCACATTTTTGCCTGACAGCGGAGTTTTTTCCATCATTTTAATTTGGACACTTTGCGTGTCGCTTTTGGCATTGGTCATTCCATTGCAGCAGAATAATTTTGAACCCTTTGTGTGTGCTGGCCTAATTTATGGGTGGGGTCTATTGATAGACCGGGAATTTTCGGCTGTCACATTCAAGGCAAGGATATGCATAAGCCTACACGGCAAGAAAAGCTTTAAGAGCTGAGAGATATGCTAGTTATGGTTTTAAAATTAAACTAGCAATATTATTTTGAAAACTCAGGAAAAATAAATGAATTAAGCAAAAGTTAAATATAAACGTAATATTATATTAAATGGGAGATAATATATTAAACTGAAACCACAATATATAATATTTACAAAAATATCAATATTTGTATATGATTTGTATCATATTTATTTAAACATATTGTTACCCATTAAAAGTTATTTTTTATAAACAAAAGGTTATGTTATTATGTTATGTATTTGATACGTTTTTTCCCCGTGCATTTTCGTATTTTCTATCAATGGAATACACCTTCATATATAATGTATCTGCTGTGGATTTCTGGTTTCATCGGCGCCGTGCATAATTTGTCATGTATCATCGCGGTTTGTTTTGATTGTGAAGTCTTGAACCTATTTATGACACCAAAGTTGACACCAAAGCGAAATAGCTAATGAGTTTCTGCTGTTCGCTGTTCGATCTGAGTATCTGGTGCTGTGCCAATTCGGATCGAGTTAGGGGCGTGCTGTTCGGCAGGCAGTTCATTGATCTTGGCAGGTGTATCTGTATCTCTGGGTTTCTATTCCACTGAAAAGTCGATCATTTAGGCAAACAATTGTGCGTTTCTCTTTTCATTGTGGGATTGCGCGAATTTGTTCTGATAAATGGTCCAAGATTGTGCGTTTGATTTATGAGCAACCGAAAGTGATCTTCACAGAACGATGGCCGTGATCCCTGGAAATCGGTCGGGAGCTGAGAATATGGGTGGAGCGTACTCGACTTTTTACCATATCCGGGCGGATTTCGAGTGCGGAAGCGAAATATCACTGAGCAAAGACAATAATCTTTGCGGAAGGTGAGCCCCAGGCAGGTGAGACAAACGAGTTTCGGTCGTAAAGTGAGTGATTTCACTTCGAGTAAATATGAGGCGAAGTGCAGCCTAGATTGATATGCTTCGGTTGCCTTGTCCATCTTCCGTGCTTTTAATTAATGTTCTAACCAAGGTCGCTGCGACTGGATTTTTATGGCTTTCCCAGGGGAGAAAGTCTTATTGCCTTAAGGTAAACAAAACAATATACACAACGCTTTGTATATTAAATTAGAAGTTCCTAACTAGCTACAAATTTATGTTAAAAGTCTTTTCAAAACTAGCTACAAATTTATGACAGATTCACTTTCAATGAAAGTGAAAATCAACAGAAGGAGAAGAGCTTTTGTCTTGCCAATTTTACGAATTAGTAATGTGCTAAAAAGTTTGCGTTTTGACAAAACCAGTTGTCAAGTCTAAAGATATTTAAGTGTCATCTTACCTCACAAACTTTAGACCAGATATTCAACTTGAACTTGTTGAATCCCAAGGGCATCCCTCTGGAGTTCTTGGAATTTTGTACGACTGCACACCTTCGTCACCTTCTCCCGCTCCGGGATTATAAAATCGAAGAACGTTCATTGAACCACAAACCGTTTTCGGGCATCGTCATCGTCACCGTCTCCGTCGCGATCGTCTGCCGGCTGTCAGTGTTTTGTTTATGTTTTTTGGGCGGGCGCCGCGATGATGTTCCTGCTCCTGCCATTGAGGTAGGTCGCAGATCTCGGACACGCCGCTGCGATACGATCGGAGCGGAGATCCGCCGGCAAGGTCAATGGCATGATGGGCAGGCGCACGCTATTGGCAAACTGGAACTGGAACTGCGGCAAACCAGTTCAACTTCGGCTGTCCGCAGCTCGCATGACTACAACTCAACAATAACTCACTATAACCCGCTGATCTAATTTATTGTCGTTGCAGAGCTGTTGCGTCGCGCCGCCCTGGGCATGACCCTGCTGTTCTTCGGGGCACTGGTCCTGATCGCGGATCCGCTGCAGAGCATCCTGGATACGGTAAGTCTGTGAGAATTGATTAAATTAGCTGATAATTAAAAAGGAAATATAGTATATTTAAAATTGATAATGAGTAATGATATGGTAGTAACTGCTCTTCATAGTGTAGCTTCTCTCCTCTAAATAAATATCCATAGCTTTATTTAGAAATCTTCTCAAGGATTATAATACTATTTATAAAATATTTAATCTCCTTGCAGCAACTCAGCCTGAAGCCTGGCTCCCTTCTCCATCGTCTCTGGCTCTTTCCGCCCATAGATGTTTATATAAACGTTTACATGTTCAACTACACGAATGTGGACGATTTTACGTCGGGCCGGGCGGCCAAGCTGCATGTCCAGGAGGTGGGTCCTTATGTCTACCAGGAGGTGCTCAGCAACCACAATGTCACCTACAACGAGAACAACAACACCATTACCTATACGCCCACGCGTAAATATATCCTGGCACCGGACAGATCCATAGGCGATCCCAAGGTGGATCGCATCCGGGCACCCAATATCCCTCTGATGGGTGTGACCACTCTGGCCTCCAGCATGTCAATGTTCGCCTCCCTGGGACTAAGTGCTATCACCCGGCAGCTTGACTCACAGCCCATGCTGGAGATGAGTGTGCACGAATACATGTGGGGCTACGAAGATCGCCTGGTGGAACTGGCTGCAAAATTCGTGCCCAGCTGGATTGACTTTTCCAGCTTTGGTATTATGGAGAAGGTGAGTACCTAAAGAGCTCTTTAAGAAAAATCAAAAGAATTAGAGATATTTCTAAAAATATAATTTATTGGAAATTGTTTGAAATATAATTTATCTGACACAATTTCATCAAGTTTTCTTAAATTTATATTCTCAGAAGTATTTCGTAATATTATGTTCCATATAAGCTGTGTTCTAATATTTTTTAAGTAGCATTATACTTGAACTTGTGTTATAAGAGTTCTAGCAGTTCAACAAAGCACACATTGGAGTTAATAACTTTAAAAGGAATTTAATGGTCGACATTTTTTTTTAATATGCTAAAAAGACTTAACTAATACATACTAACTTAAAGGCAGGAATATCTTAAAGTATTGTTATTATTTTTAGCTGTTCCGTGAGGGCAACGAGAGCAATGTGTTCAACATGAACCTCCATGAAACGAAGGATAAATACGGAGTTCGACTGCCCGATGCCCCTCGAGCCTACACTGTGGACAGCATCAACGGGGAGCGAGGCTTCAAGCGCTGGGACTACAATGAAGAGACCAAGTAGGTTTTTCTTCTAACCAAATTTTAAGAGAAAGTATTATAATTGTATTATCCTGCCAGGGGAACCATGTGCAATCGCATCTGGGGCAGCCACGATGCCACGCTCTTCCCGCTGGACATGAACGAGAACGATGAGTTCTTTTTGTACAGGCGCACCTTCTGCCGGCGCCTGCACGTCAAGTTCAACAGCACCTCCACCTGGAATGGAATCGATGGCTACCGTTTCGACATGCAGCCGGACACATTCGACAGCTATGCGAATGACGCCAACTCCTCCTGCTACTGCAAGAACAATCGGTGCCTCAAAAGGGGCGTTGGTAGCGTCTCGCCGTGCTATTACAGTGAGTACTCCTGAAGGGGAATTATAACAGGGATCAGTTACTTGATCCCTAACTCGTTCTAATAAACATATTACAAAATGTATCCTTTTTCAACAGACATGCCCCTGGCCATTACGTATCCACATTTCACACATGCTGATCCCACCCTTCTAGATCAGATCGAGGGTCTCACACCGAATTCCACGCGCTTCACCTCCTCACTCGTGGTTCAGCCGGTAAGTTCTGGCGAAGGTAACCTAATCCTGGCCAGGATACTGACCTATTATTTGTGCTTCAGCAACTGGGAGCTCCGATGCAGGGCACACACCTTCGGTTGCAGGCCAACCAGGTCGTGGGAAAGGTCAGTTTTAACCGGATAATGCAACCCTTCGAGAACATGGTGTTACCGCTGCTCTGGGTGGACCTGAACATCGGCGTCTATTGCCTGAGCCTGCGGCTGCTCGTTCACGGCATCAAGTGGGGCTTCCCGCTGCTGCAGTGGAGCGCTGCCCTGGGAATGCTGCTGGCCGGAGTCTACCATCTGTGCTCCGCCCTGATGCTCTGCTTCTGGCCGCCGGCCAAGCAGTTCCAAAAGATGGACCAGGCAGAGCGTGGGGCGGCTGTGCAGATAATCGGTGCCCCGGGCTATCGCAAGTCCTCGCTGCAGCTGGAGGGGCTGGAGGAGCAGCACCACCTGCTCTTCGGTGGCGGCAGCATCATCATCCCCAAGCTGGCCAAGACGTGATCGGATCGGGAATGGCTACCTCAACGCAAGAAGAGACAACACTGTGATATTTAGGCTTAAGATTCGGTTTAAATTATTGTGCTCATTGGAAACAACTTAGGGAACGTTTTGCCTACGTACTAGTTAACGATAACAGTAGAGATAATGGAAGGGCTACAGTAAGCAATGTACAGTGGAGCTTGCACTCGATAAATACAGGTCGATAGCTATGTATTCCTCTCGGTGTTGTCCACATTCCACGCAATCAGGGATTATCACTCCAATGGTCTCAAAGTGAAGCTTCTTCCGTGAACCATTGATTATGTAGGGGAGGTAGCCTGAAGTATGATTGCGGCTTATGTGGACTGACCCATTGCTGATTTATTGGCTCAGTGGGCGGCGATCGTCTCCTCGATCCACTTCATGTAGTACGAGGTGCGGGTATAGACGTCTGGGAAGCCCTCTAGGGCGCAGCCCGAGCCGAATGAAGTGACTCCCACCAGGATCCAGGGGCCGTCCCGATTCAGGCGGCACTGCAGCGGTCCGCCGGAGTCGCCCACACAAGTGCCACCCTCGCCGTTAAGCTTACCGGCGCACAGGTGACCGCCGTGTATATTCACAAAGCTACCGTAGGCATCCTTGCACCTGGAAACAGGTAAACATCATTCAAAAAGTCATTTTTAATCGCTAATATAAGTTGGCAAATGGACTCACCTGCCATTCTGGTGCAGGGGCACCTGGGTCTTTAGCAGCTGATTGGACAGATCACCGCTGATGTTGGCCTTGCCCCAACCCGTGGCCACACAGTCAACGAAAGCCAGCTCCCTTGGCTCCTCGCTGACCTTGAGGTGCTTCTGCTCCACGGAGTCTTCCGTATCCCTCCGAGGTTCCAGCTTCATGAGCTTGTCATTCCGTCTCCTGGAGCGTTTCAAGCTGCGCGGAGAGCGTTGCGTCATCGCCTGTCGCATCCTGCTAAGGATCTTCATGTTCATCAGCTCTCTCATGCTGGGCGCCGTAACATTCCGGTAGCGCCGCCGGCTCTGGACGCTGCGCAGAAAGTTGTCAATCTTCTCGGGAACATCATCCAGCTCCAACTGCTGGATGAGCACATCTTCATCAGCTGGAGAACCCGTGGAAACGGCTCCTGAAAGGGTAGAATCCTGCGATTCGGCCAGCATGAAGGGCAAGCAGATGCGCCGGATGTTGGATGCCCTGGCAAGATCTGCCGGCTTGGAGAGCTTCATCAGCACCACGTCGTGCCGGAAGTTGTGGTAGCGGTGATGCATCACGATCTTCTCTACGGGAATGCGCTGCTCGTTGCCCGATTCCACGTCGCGGTCGTGCTCGCCCAGCACCACCGTCCACAGGGGAGGAATGGGCAGGTTAAAGAGATCACTAGTTGGATGGATTATTCATTTAGTATTTAATGGGGACCTTAAGTTTGGGTCGACTTACTTGTGTACACAGTGGGCGGCGGAGAGTATCCAATACTGGTGGATCAGCACGGCTCCGCACCAGTGACCCAGGAAGCCCAGAGAGGGATGCAGCAACTCCAAGGAGGCCTGCCAGGGAAATTGGCCTTCGTTTGTGGTTGCTCCGGAAATGATACGGGGTCCACGACGCGCCGGCCGACAGCCGCAGTCTGTTAGGATATATATTGGTTTATTTATATTGAATGTATTACATTATAGATATCTTCTGGATATTACATTTCTTAGGCATATATTTAACCTCATATTGAATTTCTCCTTGAATAATTAAATGGCTTTTGTAATATCTGTTTTTCGCTATATTTACATATTTGTTTAGCTAATGCGAATGTATTTAAGTCGTAATTAATAGTTTCTCCACCTCTGAATATAATAAATTAGTTTCGAGGTGTTGAGATACCAATTGGCATCGATCAATCATGATAATTACCATTGTTTCGTAATTTTTTTTGCAAATTAATTTGTTGGCTTCGTACTCCTTGAATAAATAAAATAAAAGTATATCAACAACTAACAACAAACTTTGTGAGCAAACGTAAATATGATTTTTTTAAAATTATTAAATTAATCGACCTTACACATCGATGAAGGCTATGGTGTAACAGGAATTAAATATTAGGAACTATCTTCAAATAAATATATATGCTAAAATATTTATATATAAATAATTTATATTTAAAGATTTCTTATATTAACCAAACAACACGGAACAGGCCTTAAACATTATTATAAATAGTGTCTATCAGAAAAAAGTTATTTTCCATTAGGTTTTTGACCTTTGTTTTCGTTTTCATTTTATTTGCCGTAGGTTATGTATTTTTAAATTTCGATGAATATTCATAATAACTGTGATACGAGACGTTGGTAAAGGCAAAACAGATTTTTCTTTGAGGTTTTAGCTTACGATTTCCTGTTTTTATTAAACCTTTCATATAGTTCTCACTTTATTTAATTTTCAACCATTTAGATTGTAATTCTTCTAAACAAACTGTATAAAGAGGAGAGATATATACTTGAATGTTTATATCGGAGCTCAGAAATATGCTAATGGTGATGTGAATGTCAATTTGTAACTGGAAAATTAGCTAGTTGCTTCGGAAATTTGTATCAAATTCGAATACTCTTAATTTCTTACATTCTTAAGATTGCAATTTAGTTGTTCAACTTAAACAAAGCCGTATTCTAATGAACCTACCCGTCTCAAACTGCCTGGAGGAGTGGAGTAGCAGCAGCAGGCACAGCCATCTCAAGGTCGCCGCACTGGCCACCGGGGAATGCCAGTGCCAGAGTGACTGGAAGTGTGACTGGGAGTGTGACTGGGAGTGAGGCTGTGACAGTGATGGCTTCATCATCGGGCAGCTGGCGCAGCTCAGCTGCTCATCGCGCGCATGACTGACCCAGAGGGGCCGTTTACGGATTTGTATCTGTATCTGTATCTGAATCTCTATGCTTAGCTTCGGCTTTATCTTTGTCCTGCAGATGCTTTTCATTCACTTTCACTGAGGGTTTTTTTCCGGGGGGAATGGGAGCAGGCACTGGGAACGGGAACGGGAGCGGAGGTGGAATCGCGACTCCGGCCAGCTGGGCTGCCTAAGTATTATAATTTACGAGACTTGCTTTTCCTTCCACGACTGCGCATTAATTAGTCCGCTGGCTGGGCGGCGTCGACATCGCGAATTGTGCGCAGAAGCTGGCGTTTAAGCTGGTCCCCAAAGTCTTCGGCTTCCACTCTCGATTATATAACGATCTGGGCCTGCGGCTCTCTAGTAATAACGGTCACTTTTTGCGTGCGCATGCGCAGCCATCTGATTTTCGGGGCTCGGTTTTATATATTTTCGTTTTTCTTGTGCTTTTTGACGGCTTTCCGACTGCCGTTTTTGTGGACTTGGCCTAAACGCCAGGTGTGCGAGTGCGAATCGCTGGGGACGAGCGCCAAAATGCAACTGTGCTCTGCTCGGGTTTGCCAGCAAACATTTACCGTTTGACTATGGGAAGCTGCGCAGTTCACGTCGACGGCGACTGCGGCCGCGGTGTGGCATGCCCCCGCTCCAGCAACAAAACTAACGGAGAGCCAACGAAAGTGAAAAGACAGCGGTGAGAAAAGGGGGACAGTGGCAGCGGCAACACAACAACCACAGCGAACAGAGAGATGATGGCCAGCTGAGATGGCGACGGAAAGGGTAAGTTGGCCCGGCTCAACCCACGGAAATCATTCACCGACGTGCCCATAGCCGACGAAAGTGCCATTACAAAAGAATAAATTAGGCGAGCGCAAATAGTGATTATTTTGGTTTCTTTGCATCATCAAATAAGACATTAAAACTAATAATACCCCATGAGGGTGCTCTTGGATAAGCCACAAATAATAGCTTGAGTTTTAAAGACGACTTCATCAAAGGTAATTGAAAAGCGCTGATAAGACAGCGATGCTTAACTATTAATTATATAATCTAGCTTACGCCAAAGTCTTACTACAAGTTATAAAGTATGCAATGTAGTGTCATAACCTCATAAATGCCGATCTTAATGTCAAATAATTGAGTTGCCAATAAAGCCGTGTAACTACTATAATTTTGTTCTGCTTTTACTTAATGTATCTACAATATTATCACCCCAATTAATGTTATTGTTATAATTAAGAAATCATTTTTGTGAGCAGCATTGTTCTGTAATTTTTATAGGCCTCCGATAATTGCGATTCCTTGAATGAATATCAGTTTAAGTCCAGTTCGAAAACAAGTTTAGCGATCGAAGTGCTGATTGCATGTGCGAATTAAGTCACACATGTGGGTCATTACCATAATTATTTACTTAATTTTATTTTTGTTTTTCGTATGCATATAAAGCGAGATCGCTGCGAGAAAAGTATTAATGGCTGTGGATGCGATTTTGACATTAGAATGAACGAAAGTTGCATAAGATTGCCGATCCGTGACACCACCAGCCATTATCTAATCTGATTTAAATGTCCAGTAGTCCACGATCCGATCGGATTCGATTCGATTCGATTAGGTTTTGCTACCCATTCATTTCATTGGCGCTCTGAATGCATTTTTTCTGGTTATGAGTGCCACTTAAGTGAGTGATTAGCAGCGGGTAGCTATTCAACGCCTGTTTCAATGTATGTAAGATGTCAAGTGATTAGTTTAATTGCGATTAGGTTAAAATATGCGCATAATTCCGGTCTCCCTGCATGGCTCAGTGTGAATGATGTGACGTGCGGCTGGCCAAATCCATCGACCAAGTGAGCGAGTGAGTGAGTGAGTACATTTGTATGTGAGTACGAGTTACTTTCGTTTTCATTACGCGATGAAGGCAGCAGCGGCAGCAACTACAACGACTTGAATTCCGTGTTGATGCACAAACTCATAAGTCATGTTGCTTGTTGCTGCCGCAGCAGCAACATACACAAAGCCAATGGGGAAGTTGTTAATGCAACATCAGCAACACCACGCCAAAGACTACAACCGACATCCAACGGCCAAGAGCATCACACAGTGGGAGAAGAAGGTTTGGTTTAAGGTTTAAATTAGGAAGCCTTTGTGGGAGTTACCAAGACTTTTATGATATATTTAAAGTATTTGCAAAGTAGTAAATACTTTTGCCTATCTCTTAATTTTATTTTAACCGGTTTATAAGTTTGAATAAATGTATTTCCTTCTGCCAGAAGTGCATTTCCTACCCACGGTGCACCTGGAGGGGAAGTTTTGTTTGTGCAGCCGATTGATCATTTAAGCCAAGACGCCGGCTGTCAATTTGTTGTGGTGGGCGTTGGCATTTGTCCGGCATCGCAGTTGTTGTTCAATTAAGAGGCGCCGTGCCGTACACGTTCGCCTCACTTGACGATGACGGACGAAGCCGAAGCTGCAGTGGCGGGCGCAGTGCCAGTGGCAGCGGCAGGGCCCACCGGATAATCAAAATCAGAAACTCGAAATTCGAAAATCGCTTGCCCAATCGAGGAGCAACAATTTGAAGAAAACTTCGGTGGGAACTTTCCCGGCGGGTTGCGAAAAAAAAATAAAAACCCACACAAAATAAATGATAGAAATAATAATAACCATAATAGCTGTATGTTTCGGTATTTAATTGAAATCGTAAAAAAGCCAGTATAAAAATAAGTTTTTACGCATGCCCCTGGGCAGAGATGCGATGACAATCGACGGAAGCGTTGCGGGTCAACACGGCAACGTACACGGCTATAAATCTTTATGTGAGTAAGGAATTATTTAAATTAAGGGATTTAAGCGTAAATAATTCATACTTTAAACTAGATTCCTTCAAGTTTAAATAATAATTTAAATACATATATTATATTAATCTTAAAGGCTGTTCTTACTTTCTTTTAAATAAATAAATATATCTTAATATTTGAAAACATGAAATAGTAGTGAACAAATACATTGCACTCTTAGGAAGTATGTTAAATTCAGAAAGACAAACTCTCACTGATTCCTTTTTCCTTGAATCATGTTTCCTAGCTTCATAATACTAATAGTAATAACACAAAACTAAGCCAGAACTCCTTCTTATTATTTACAGTGCACCACAATAAAATTAAATTAATCAGCTTCATTTTTCTCTGTATACAAATTGGTCAAGCACGTAGATCTGCCAGAGTCGGAGTCGGGAGAAATCGAAGTTCGGGACCTTGAATGTGGCCGAGTGCTGGGGCACTGCAATTTCTCTGCTGCTGCAGTTGTGGTGGCCGCTGTTATTCAATGGCAATTGCATCATATTCGCAGCAGCAGCAGCAGTAGCGGCAGCAACATGTGCTCTTTTAGAGTTCGAGAAACTCGACAATTAGACAAATGGCGCTGGACGGGAAGGCCCAGACGGAGCGGTCAACTTCACCGCTGATGCTTCACAGCTGATCAATATCGGGCATGCAAATGCAGCAACTGCATCTGCATGGTGGCGTATCTGTATCTTAAAGATGCGCGCATTACATTACCACTTTCCACCCGACTGGCGATCAGATGAAAACGAAAGTGCTTCAAGTGGTTAGCCAGCTGTTGCCGTGGCTCCTACCGATGTGGCCGATGTTGCTGCTGTGTACAGCGAGTCGCACGTTTGCCTCTGCTCAAATTTATCTGCCGCGTGTTTCCTGTATCTCCAAGTTTATGTTTGCCGCTGCTCTTGGCCCGATGTTGTTGTTGCAACTGCCACTGTGGCTGTGTTGCCTTTGTGGCAATGGCATGCGAAATGTTTTGCTGTTGCTTGGCTTTTGTCAAACACAGAGACTCCGGGTATCTCGCCGACTTGCAGACAGGCAATTTGACTTTGTCGATGCTCCTATAATTAATTGTTTTATTGTTATTTCATCTAGAGTTGAGGCACTGCCACCACCACATGGATACGGATACAGTTGAAGATGTCTATATAGGTGGGGATTGCGCAATTTGCAAACTTTTCGCAGCACAGCAGCTCCCGGGGGTAATTAGTTTGACAAACTTTGAAAGCAAATGTTTTTGTCTAGGGTTAATGTACTTCTCATGCGGGTCTCACTTTGGCCAACCAACTGGAACCGAAAGTTCTCCCAAGATTCTAGGGTAGCAACACTTTGTTCTGTTTACTTTTCTACTTAATAGTTGTTTATGGCTGGCACTTTAATATTCCCAAACATGTATAATTACCACATTTAAGTAGTATATGTATGTCTAAGTAACTATTTTTTATTAACTACTTTTTGACCAGAAGTAAACAAACAAAATAGGCTCCAACTTTCTATTTTGAATACAATTTAGATTAAAGACATTACCTTTAGAAATAAGATACTTTATTTAAAAGACTGAAGACTAAGAACTATTCTTTAGGTATCTACTATATATAGTAATAGTTATTTTTATATTTTTTTTCGAATCGTATTTTCTTTTCCCAGATAGCTTATCTTAAAGACAGAGTATTTGTCTTTCGTCAATCTCCGTATATAATTTATGAGCCTTTGTGGCTCGAACTCGCGCGTGTTTAATTGCAAGCAGCTCAAACAATTAGTGGCTGTTAATGCAATAAATTTGAATTTACGTGCCTCCGTATATTGGTTTTGCCAAGTCGTGCGGAGCTTGCCCCGCGGAATGCAATGCCGCCTGTTGATCCACAGGTGTGGGAAGCCCCATAAAAGCATAATCACAGATGAGTACGAGCTCCCATTTGGCCAAACAGCCGAGCTTTCCTCTCGCCCGGCGAGACAATGGCACCGGCTGACTACTAGATGGGACTGGGACGACTTTCCACCGTTGGGCTAACAAGAGCAAGGGCCCCATTGTCTGAGTCGACTCTGGACCATTCCGATCTCGGAGCACCGGATGGCTTTCATCCAAGTTCCAATCCAGCCAGCCACGGCCACGGCCACCCAAGAGCCGCCTAATAGCGTCTCACCTGCTCAAGTCGCGTTGGAAGCTATTTCTTTTTATTAATAGCAATTAGTTGGCCTGCCGGCGAAAAAAGCCAACAAATACTATAAATATATCTGCGCCGCCTGGAAGTTGGAAGTGGCGGCCCCTTGTTTGTTTTCGGTTTTTTTTTTCTTTCAGTTTGTTTTTAACTTTTTAGTTTTTCGATACGGTTTATCTGTGTTTTTCTTTGCTTTTCTTTATGTGGCGCAAAATTTGTGGTTTCCATGTTGCAAATGAACCACAACTGCCTACACAGGCGCCGTGTGAGCGGAGATACATATATGCTTGTCAAGTTGCAAATTATTATTCGGTCGGACATTTAAATGTCTTGAACTCGATTGAACCCGGCGCGATTGAAATGAATGCAGTCGATCCAATCCCAGCCGAGCCGGCGACTCCTCGCCTCGGAGATTGTCTAATCAAGGTGAGCTGGAGAAATTAAATACGAAATACGAAAATTATGTCATGAAGCCCCGAGATTGTGGCGCAGTGCAGATGGCACAGTCAGATAAAGCCAATTACCTAACGAAAATAAACTGGACAGAGATGCAGGCCACGAAAGGAAAATAAAAACCGAAAGAATGAAAGTCGAGTGCAACGACTGTCGGATACCTTTAGCCTAACGTAGGAATTATTTTTTATCACAAAATGTAAGTAAATTGTTTGTAAAAATGCCTAGAAGGTCACTGAATCTTTATGGTTACTAACTTGACTATATGAATAATATTCATAACCTCGTAAAAGGCAAAGAATTAAAATCAAGTGCAACGACTATGGGCTACCTTTAGCTTAACTTTGAAATACCTTACCAATAATTATATTAAAATTGATATAAAAATATCTGAAAATACATAATCCCCCCCAAATGAAATACACCCTTGCACTCTTTCCGAATACCCAGTGAAATATTTGTGAGGCTGCACAATTACTAATTGCATTTTAGATTGAGGCCTGTCAAATGCCAAGGCAATTTGGATAAAATTTGATTTTTAAATGAGACAGCCGGCAATCAGCAGCCATGTCGCAGACACGCCCCTTTTCTGCGGGGGACGATAAGAAACCCCCCTTGGACTTATCAGCGACACTTTTCGGCAAGCATTTACTCTTATCTGGCAAACAGTTTGCGGGGAAAGTGACGCAGTCAAAGATACAAATGCGGCAATTGCTGAGGCAAAACAAAAACAAAGAAAAAGCGGCAAAAAAAGAAGAGCTAGTTGTTGTTTACCCAAATTTTCTGGCAATGTTTGGTACGGACATGTCATAACCTTAGCCTAGACCTCACACATCACATCACCCACAGGGATGCATGTATGTACATACATACGTTCGCCCACTGGCTGCCGAGGTCGTACAGGATATAAATTACCATAGTCAAGTGGCCCGAATTTCTGGCCGGAGTCGAGTCCTTCTGCTGACTGCTGGCTTTTTCATGGCTTCCGTCGCCACAGCCGCTGCCAAAATCAATGAAATTTTCAGCTTCCGCTGTCATTTCGCGCCCCTTCCTTATCCCCCGAAGATCCCCGAGCCAACTGGGGACTGGGGATTGTAAAATTGGGCCGGCGAGGCAATAATTGTTATTATACCATCCGCTTTGTCTGGTATTTATTTTGCATATGTGTTTGCCAATGTACATTGCCTAAATTCGTACTGCCATGGCTGGGTGGAAGTCGGGTCTTCGGAATACTTTACCCTTTTGGCTGACACTCAAGTGGCCTAATTAAGCTCTCAGGCTTGGAGTTAAGTATGTAGTTCACATTGATTGAAAGGGAGATGAACTTGCTGGAAATAATAAGTGTACGACTATGAACAATTATTATTTATATTATAGTTGTATTTAATTTAATATTTATTACCATATTTTCCAATTTAATTGAAGCTTTATTTGTTGAGTATTTGGTTTACAAGATATATTCTTTAAATAATTGCTCAAACATAGTCCCCCTGCTGATTTGGTCATAATATCTTATCCATCTTCCTAACAAAGCACCAAGAATATTATCAGCAATCAGCTGACTGCGACTGAGAGATAGTAATTCTAATTTAATATTTAACTAGAGATAAGATACCACTAAATTAAAGTAAATAACTTTATTCCAGCCAAATTAAAGAGTATTTCTATTGCACTGCTGCCGAAAATTCTAATTTCTTATTTAGTATTTTGTTTGCTCGGCTTCCTGGGTGTAAGCAAAAAAGAATTTGAAATTGTTGTTTTTTTTTCTGCCGGAAGGTCAGTTTTAGGCCTGGGTGGGGGCTGTCGACAGGCTGTTGGCGGTTGTCGGTTGGCGAGTCAAATTAAAATTCATTTTATGCGGCCGAAAGAGTGGAAAGCTCAGTTTCGAGCGAGGCGTTATGCAAGCCCTTTGTTTTGTGGGTGGGAAATGTAATAATTCCGAAATGACCCTCGAAGCACGTGGAAATAATTACGCAAGCGTTTCCACCGCCTTCCACCGGGGGGCCAGAGGTAAATTGAATTCGGCCTGGCTAAGGGGGAAAACTGCAACTGCTGCGAAAATCTCGGGCCATCAATTTGTTGTTCGGATGCGCATTCGAAGGATGCTATATCTGTGGGTTTGGAAGGGCGAACGGGGGGTTTATTCCAATGCTGCGAGACAAATTCTGTTTGGCAAAACATAAATCTGGCAGCCAGCAACACACACACACAGGCAACCGGCCAAAAAAGCCAAACAAACAAATAAAACGAAATGAGGGGACAAACAAATAGTCAGAGATACGACTGCCCACACAGATGCAGATACGGATCCAGATACAGATACTACAGATACAGATACAGCAGCACAGCTACTCCGGCTGCAATCGCATGCAGACATGCTGAGAACACTGGAGGACATGTGTAATTTCTCACGTGCAACTGCGGGGTCCCCACCTCGCCACTTCCACCTACAACCACTGAAAGCCCGCCTCCTGTTTCACACAGTGGCAGGGCGGAAGGACGCCAGCTGAAAACAAACAAAATGCCAAATGAAACAAACAATAAAAAGGTATCTGTGTGTGTTTGTGAGAGAGAGCAGCGAGAGCATAAAAGGAAAGTGCTTAAAAAATAATAGTAAATTACACAGACAAGCACCGTGCTGGGCCACGCCTCTGCCTCAGCCATGCATGACAAGCTTGCATTATTTTTAGGACCAAGCTGATTTAATCCCAGCCAGGAGTACCATCCCCACTGGTAGCAGGACCAGGAGAAGTAGCGGGAGCAGGAGCAGGAGCAGGAACACTAAAAGGAGGAGCGGTCCAGACGAGGGGTGTTCAAGGGTTAACGCTTTACTCACCTCTCCTGGCCTGGGCGCCGCAATTTGCAACGCCCCACCTGCATCTGGCTACAAATTCCGAGCTCTTGGTCCGAGATAGTTATACCAGATATTTGTGGGTATACAACTGGGAGGAGATACTTTCCTTTGCTAATTGCTTTCTATAACAGTTCCTTGTTATAATAAATGCTGTCAAATTAATTTAAATATAACTATTCTCTGGACATTTCCTTGTCTCCTCAAGAATGGCAAAAAATAACACTAAAATATATTTTATATACAAATAACTAAAATAGTTAGTGTGCTGGGTATTCCAAAGTCGGTATGACATTCTAAATTCCCGAGAGATGGAAATTACAAGGGGTCCACGGATGGTCCCACAGTTTTTCGGCTGCTCTCCTCCTCGCCTCAGCACATTTTAAATTCAAAGGGAATTCCACTTTTTGGCGGATTATGTGCAATTTGCCTCAAATTCAAATTGTTTTACTCGCCATTTGCGATATGAGAATGCATAGCCAAAGGATTCCGTTTCCGTTTCCGTTTCTGATTATGCTAAATGCAGTGACTAAACCGGGAGAAGGAGAGTGTCTGATGCCTGATGGAATTTTGCCGTGCGATAGAGGTAAATGCAATTTAGTTTAAGTTGCACATGACACATGAGTTTTGCCTGCCGCATACGGAATGAGGCCAAGAGCTCTCGACTATTATCATAACGTACCACAGAGCGTATACTTGATTTTTAGCCAGGTTTGTGTCCAGGTTTTTGGCCAGGAATGAAATGGAAATGGAAAATGGAATTTTATATGATTGCAAAGGTTTTCTCTCTTCAGAAAAAATTATTTATTTTCTTTAAGTTTTCGTTTACAGCTTTCATCCAGACTTATCCAACTCATCCTCGCTAGAGATACAAATGTTTTCATTAAATTCGGTTTGTTCGGCGGTTTCTTTTGTGACCCGCTTTGTTCTCAGCCGCCATTGTGGTGTCCGTTCCTCCGGCCTCCAGCTACATGCCTGCCACTGCACCACCAACCGCCCCGTGTGGAACACTAAACAATACAGCAAAATTACTTAATTTCATGTTGGTCTAATCAAGTTGCCATTGCCATTGCCGAGCAGGTAAGCAACGAGGTGTGTGTGTGTGTGTGGCAGGCACGGAACGTCCTCCGCACAAAGGCGGTCAGCAGCTGAGGGCGGTGGACAGGTGGGTGGCGGCCGGGCAGGCTATCCTGCCAAATAATTAGCTGTTGCCGTGCCAAGCTAAGGTTTCTACACTTTGCTATCTTTAATGGATATTTTAATATGCTTTTCATTATATTTTAAATGCTTTGATGTTTACAGTTTATAAAGATTTTTAAAAAGGAGAAGTTTAGAAACTGAAGCCGGAAAGATAGGCAACATTTTGTGCACTGCAAGGTTTGCTTACAGAGTGCCGGATAAGCACTCGACTGTAGCTTTCACACTTTTTTCTTCGAGTGTACTTCGTCGCCTCTCCGGCTCTTCACGTGTGTTTGCGTTTGAGCCGCAACGAAACGTTTAGTGGTCCCACTTATGCGGCAGAGCACGAGGGAGGAAAGAGCGGAAAAAAGAAGATGCCGACATAAAATGGAAAAGGCAAAAACAACACGAAATAGGTGGACAGCTAAACGCTGAGAAATGGGGTCAAACGCCAGAAGGCATTCAAGATTTTAGTTGGTCTTCAGCAGAACGGAGCCGCCGCCGGGCCGCTCATGTTAATTTCAAACTGTGTCAATGTCGGCTTCCGTTTCCGCACACCCACACGGACACGGGGTAGCCCCTGGCCACTTGAGATGCAAACAGGTAAAAAGGCCACAAATTTAAACATTTGCCTACTCCAACACGCACCGTCGCACACGCCCACAGAGGGGCACACACAGCTGCTGGGGGCACACTCACCAGGACACTCTCGGCAGCACTTGCAGGACATAAGAGACCGGAACGAAACATTGGTAAAACGGTCATCTGCAATAAGCGTCAGCTGGCGGAACAGCCTGGAAGTGGAACAGGCGCAGGACACCGGAGCACCAGTGCTGCTCGTGGCATCTCTTTAAAAAGTGCTAAAATATACATTGTCTTTAAAGGTCCTTGAAGCAGGACATTTAGACCAGTATTGATATTTTTAATTGGTACTCCTTTGAATATTAATAATTCAAATTCTGTCAAGTAGAATATAACAATATTGATATAAAAATTCTGTCTAGAAATCAAGATTCTTCTTGGTAAACGTCGATTTTTTTCATATTTTGTAATTGTATTTTTTTAGGAAATAAAAATTGGTTGTAAAAAATAAATGCCATAAAATGGCACATTTCCCTGTATGGCATGCTTGACATTTTTTCCAGCTGAGACCGTTTAAAAAGGACATTCCGACAGCACTGCGCAGGACACCCGCTGAGAAGCGGCAGAAGCAGCAGGAGCATCAGCAGGATTTGGGCCAGAGTGCAGGGGGTTGGGGCCTGGTCTCGAGGCGCCTGATAAATTGGCAGCGACATTTCAGCCAAAAACTTGACAATTAACAGCTGAACAGCTAAAATACATGGGCTTGCCGACGATTGTATGCGTCGTCGTCTGCTTTGTGTAATTAAAAGGCTGGAAATTGCTCGGCTTAAATGCTTTTTTCCTCGCGCTGCTGTCGGTTGGTGGTCCACTCTTGGACAAGATTGAATGGGCCACCAGAAATTATGCTGCCAAGTGCTGCCTGCTGCTTGGTGCTTGCTGCTTGCCGCTCCTGCTGCTGCTTGCTGCTTCTGCAGCAGCTGTTTCTGCCTCTGCCTTTTGGCCAAATTAACTTTTGGCCAAGCTCTGCTCAGCCTATAGGTCGGTGTGTGCACACTCGCTGGCCGCAGTGTGTGTGTGCTCCTCGGCTTATTGTGTGTGTGTCAAGGCTATGCTAAAAATTTGTCCAGAACATTTGCACATTTTGATTTGTTATGTTGTGGTGCACGGCGAGAAAGGCACTCCATCTTGGAAAGTTGCCACAAAGTGGGTAAGCAAATCTTATTCTTAAGAAAAATGATATTGCTGAAGAGAGAAAACTATATATCTTACTTGGTAAATTTGAGGCACCGGGTATCTTTGTATTATACAAATGCTTTAAAGATCTGAGGTACTTCACAGTACAAATTAAGCCACAAAAGCCCACCTAAAAGTACAACTTTTACTTTTACCATTTTATTTCAATTTAAAAGAGTTAAAATTTGAAAGGTAACTAAAATCTTTTACTTTATTAAAAGTAAAGGTATTTATGTTTTTAATTATAAAATTTTACGTTGTACAGAAGCAATACACGTTCTCCATTGCTGGATCAATATTTTGGCCTTGTATCCTGGCCAAATTATTTGGCAATTTGGCAGCTTGATGTCAAAATAAATGCAATAAATCGTTTATAACAATCAAAGCATACAATAAGAAGCCTTAATAAAAGTTTTAAAACTATCTAGAGTTTTTACGCAGCCTCCATTAAAATATTTCCATAGAGAGAACTGAAAACAGTCAAAAACTGTTAACTCAAGCTGAGTAAAATCTAGGGGAATAAGGACACAACTCAGTGAGCAGTGCTAATTCCTCATTTTCCCGTCTCTCTCTCTGTTAAAGCTTTTACCCATAAACCCGCTCGGCGTTACATTGTACGGGCTGGCAGCCGATAAGACGTGCCATTTAATTACCAAAATAAAGCGGAATTTACAGGGGCGCCCAGCATGGAGTTTTCTGCGAGTGTCAAATCCCAAAACAAACCCATGACCGAATATGCCGCATGCTGATGCCTCCTCGGCTCGTCGTAACAGTGCACGTGGTGGCCAAAAAATAAACTGCACACACACACACACACACATACACTCGCAACGCACACCCTGACAAGTGCAGGCGACGCCAGCTGCGGCAGTGACGGCGACTGCGGCAGCAACAGCGATAAGATAAAGCCAGCGATGACAAAAGGCACCCAGAACGACGTCGCCGTCTGCGCCGGCGTCGCTGCCATTGCTGCTGCCGGGGAATCCCATATAAAAGCCAGTGGCTCCGTGTAACGAACATCACAAGACGGCCATCCGCGTTGCCGAGCACACGAGTCCACAGAGTGCAAAGTGCAGTCAGATAACCCAGTCAAGGGCCAGGACCAACGGTAAAGTTAATGTCCAGAAGCAAGACTCGTAAAGTGAAACAAAGAGTGGTGTTTACAGTGTGCAAAATAAACAATTCAAGAGATACATAGAGGCTAAAACTAGAAAAATACATTAATCATAGATGATACGAATAGTATAAAAAACCATTGCCATGTGCTTGTGTTTAGAAAGCGATATTCGAATTACGCTTAACCCAAAATCAGCTAGAACTTTAAAAAAGTAAACTAACACGCTAAAATATACTTGATAATGTTTTTTTTTTATATATTATATTGTTGCATCGAATTGCATTTGAATCCTGAAATTAGCTAAATTATTTTCAAAATTCAAACGGAATATATAAATTCGAATGAATGGTTTCCATGGCTTAGAATTTAAATACAAATAGAGCTTACTGCACATAAGAATTACCCGTTTTCTATATACATGCTAAAACACACATCTTATTATTTATTTTTATTGTAATAACAAATACAATTTTCTTTATTACAATGATATAAGCCAGAGCGAATAAAGCCTTCAGGCTATAGTACAGAAATATGTTTTAAACCATTACTAATGTTTTTTTTAAACATCTCTTTCTTATTTACTTCCCATAAATGTAACCCATTTTACACAGTGTATGTTGTCTTAAGAACCTCAGTCCGAAGTGAGTGTGAGTGCACCTGTGTTTGTGTTCAGAGTTTCCGCTGCTAGCATAATAATGCCTCAGCAAATTTTTGAAATACACATTTCAAAAACCGACAAAAGAACAGGCGAACAAGAACAAGCCAAAAGTAACGAGCACAAGTGCCCCAAAGAACAAGAACTAAAAGCTGAAAGACTTTTGGCTCAACAGGAACCAGAGGCCCAGTTTCTTTCGAGTAGTTTGTGAAAGCCCTGAGCCTAGATAGGGTGGCGGTTGGCGGTTGGCTTGAGGAGCTGCCAGGCGATGGTGAAAACCATCCATCCTCTCGACAATTTAACAACTGGAAGCGAAATTCTTACTTCTCCACCTTGAACAGCTGCCATAATGAATTCATTGAAAGCGTGGGCAAAGTTTTCTGGCCAACCGAGAAAAAATAACAGCCGCAGACAGCCCGAAGGATCTTGGTCCTGGCTGTCCAGTTGTTCAGCTGTTCAGCTGTAGTTTCATGCCCATTACTCATAGAAATCGAGGGTGTCTTGTACTTGACTGAGAGGTATTGCAATATATTTAGGTTCCCTTTTGGAATAGTTAAAAATGTGTCTTAAAGAAACTTTAAGAAAGGATTGCAAACCATATAGGTATCTCAGGCTTCTTCGAGACATATTTTAAAGTGGTAAATCAATCAGTATTCCACGGTCGGGACCTTGCCTTGCTCCTCGGTTATTTTGTCCATCTTTTCGAGCGCTTGTTGTTTGGCCAGGCATGCGTCGGTGGCCTTAGGCCGCGCATTGTCTCCTCCTTCGCGGCGACTGCAAATTAAATGTAAATTAATGCAAATTACACAGAATTACTGCGAGCCGGACAGTGCAACAAAAGAAACCGAAGGCAGATAGCGGACGAGTCCCCGTGCGCCCATGGCTCCGGAGCTGCATCAGCAGATAAAGAGCAAACGACGACGCCACTTGCATTGTCTATTATTTTAAATTGGCTGCGCAAATTTACGGCAGCGCAAAAGTAATTAGCGACCGTTGAAAAGTGTGCCACCAGAGCGAGCGGGCAACTCGAATCGGGAATGAGAATGAAGAGAATAAAAATGGGAAATCCATTGGGTCATCTGGTCACTGGACAGCTGGCCATGGGCGGGATTGGGGATTGTGCTGCTGGATTAAGCTGCCTGGATTGGCAGGCTTCATAGAGTTTGCTCGAACCCAGGCCCAGGAAACGTCAGCAGCCTTGAATGTGCCACCCGATGCAATCAAAACAATTACAATTTGTCCACAAATCGGAATGCAAATCGATCAATCCCCAGTGTCGGCGTGTAGCATACTTTGCAGCCGAGCCGAGTGTGTTTCACAACTGTCAACTATCCCAAAGCCATGCCTGCATTTTCATGAATTTATTCCATCATAATTTATGAGTTCTCTCCCCGGGCCCAGCTTCGTTTGCGTAGTTCGTTTTTGCATAATAAACACATTGCAAGCCATACAAAAAGAATGAGTTTATGCAAATCAAATTGTGTTGATAAACGGCCAGTTGAACTGAACCTCTGGCCGGGGGTGGGCGAGGGCGTTCTCTAATTTGATTGCCCAATAAATTGCGGAATCAAATCAGCCCGTTCCACTGGAGACGCAATTAAAAGCGTTGATGTCTTCATATTGAAATTTATAACTTCGCAGATGGGTATTTATTGCTGGAGATGCCATATTAAGTGACGGAATTTCCGCCATTCTGCCTCATATTTACGTTATTAGAACCTCATCGGCAATCTCAAAGGGAACCCAATTAACGAGCTTTCGCTCGGTGACGTTGGCTAATGTGGTCGCCTCGTGCCACAAAAGCCGACGCAGTTTTGCGGCTGGCAGCGCGTGGCCTTTATGCCTTGGCGCATGAGTATTGGTAATTAATGGAGCATAGCAGCGAAATAAAAGCCCCGGCCGCAGCGCACACAACACGGCGTATGCGTAATGTGCTCGCCCGCCTGACAGCCTCGGTTCCTGACTGCCGCCTGCAAGCTGGCAAACTGAAAAACAAATGGCGGCGATGAATTCAATTTGTGCGAATATTTAATTATTAATTTCAGGGATAAATAGTGCTCGTGTAAGGCTATTAAAAGGCTTTAAATTCCCATGGCCATTTCCGATTGCCAGTGAAAGGCGATTCCGATTGCGATTCCGATGCATTGGCTTAAATTACACCTGTCAGGCGGAGCCCAAGCCTTTCGTAGTGAAAAGCGCGCCAAATTGAATTTCACACTTTTTGTGTGTCCTTCTCCTGCCGGGCTTTTAGCCAGTTGAGATGTGGATTATATTTCAGTGTACATTTTTCATTGCGTTCTCCCCACACACACACTTCACCTGATGTTAATTGACGCGCACGTTGCAAATTAATGAACTGTGACAGCCCGCTTTATATGTACATCGCGGTGTGCCCAGCAATACTAAATGAAGTTGACATTGCCCGCCACATGGGGTGAAAGAATCACAAAATCGAAATTATTAATATATTCATTTAACCAGCTATTTATTCTGTCCAAATAATTGTCAAGATTAATTTTTATGACAGTGGATTCTGTAAAAACAATTAACTTTGCCTGGGTAGCTTTAATCCAATTTTATTCCGGGTAAGATTAATCGTTATAAGGGAGGGCTAGTTTTATGTAGGGGAATTCAGAGGGTTTTTGTTGCCCTTGTGTTATAATTGAAGTGTCAGTTATATTAGTTAAATACATAATGGGGATTTTTTCAATTATAATTTTGATAATTATTTTATTATAAACAACGTAAAGTTTATAGTGGAAGAGTATGGTATGACTAAGCCACGAACAGTCTAGTTTAAAATAATCTTTGACTAATGTTATTTATCTTTGGAATAACCCATTCTCATGGTGCCAGGCTTCGCATATTTCGAAACGACTCTTAATTTAACGCTCATGAGAATAACTATTTCTTTTACAGCCACACTTAAGATTTGACCTCATTTTTGAGTACCAGCTAAGCTAATGCATCCCCATCTTCGATTCCCGTGGGCGAAATAACTACATTTATTTACCCAAACTGCAAGTGGAACTAAACTTTGGCGACACTTTTGCCTTGGCGGCTAAGAAAACCCCATCTTCCGCCCAACCTTTGCCGTTATAATAGAATAATATTGGCTCAAGTAAAAGGTAAATTTACCTGCACTTGACCAAAAGGCATTCTTTAGCCAGGGATCGGTTGGCTTTTTTCAATTTGCCGCTCAACAGCATATTCAATTGCGACTCGGAGATATTCCATTTAATTTCATTTCCGGGGAAAACTGCATTTACCCGAAAAGGGAAGCACGGCGAGTGGTCCTCTGTTAGCGCTACTGGCTCCATCAGCCATCAGCCATCGGCTTTGGCCATCGGCGCTCTCTTGGCCAGAATTTGCCAGCCATCCTTGCTGCCGTTGTCATGTCCATTGCATTCCACTTTCCACTTGACATCCTCGCTGCAATTTCCCTCTGTTGTGGAATTATGCTTTACCTTCGCTTTCAGCCGCTCCGAGCAGAGCTGAATAAACGGCGTCCCCGAAACTAAACTAAAGCAAATATTTACGCTGTTTATGCGAAGCACATTTCCCAGAGTAATGATGAGCTGAGAAAAGCATAAAGCACAAACAGCACCGCAGAAATGTTGCAATTTTCTAGGACTTTGTTAAAGAATTTTAAGTTAAAACTGGGAAATGGTTCATCCAATATAACCTAACCTAACCTTAGTATTTTCCTTGTTATTCCTAAACACCAATAAATATTAAACTAATCTTTATATTCCTATGAAAACTACTTTGAATTTGCTAAATGTTTTTTGGTAGTCCTAGATGGAACCTTTAAAGGCAATTACAAAATGAATAAAGAACAAGTTTTTTGAGATTTTAAACCAAGTGCTGCCTTGTTTTACCCACAGAATAATTTTAAATATGTAATCGTGAATCAGTAAGCGAATGCCCAAAGTCAGGCTAAACTGGGTCAATTTGTATGTTGGCAAAATAAGAAATTCATGAAATGCCTACCATAAACGCTGTGACTGTGACAGTTTTTGCCGAGCGGCAGTTAGGCAAACACGAGGCTTTCAGGCTTTCAGCGCTGGCAATGGCCTGGCCAGGTCCTTTGATGTTGGGGCCCCCGTTTAGTGCGTCTGCCGCTGCCAAGATACATTCCACAACAGAATGTGTGCACATATAGTTCTGTCTAATTTAGCACATGGCCCTGCCTGGCATCTCGCTTTCTGATTGAAGGTTAAATGAGCCATGAGCCGTGCTCACAGGGGGCGGTGCCTGGCCCGGGGCCGGGGGCAGTCTGAGCCAAAGCCATTCGCCAGCATTTGTGTCGCATTTAGCTCGGCACTCGACCCGCCCCCCTTTCCTGCAGGATGCATTTGCATTATTCGCAGCTCGCATCCTTAGACAGTCTTCTTTTATTTCCTCCGCCCGAATTAGCTGCCATAAACTAAGCCAGTCAACTAGAGCAAACCCAATCCGTTTTCCTGCTTCTGGTCTGGGCCTTGGTCTTGGTCTGGTTCTTGCTGTGGTTCTGGTTCTGCCTCTGTGCATGCACCCAAAGAAATAAATTAGGAGTAATTTAGGAGCTAAAGTTATTGCAAATAAGGCAACGAAGTTTTGCAGTTTCCGTTATTAGTATTTGATCTCATCTGTATGCTAATAAGTGGACCAAGTAGATTTAGATCTCCGTAAGTTTTCATATATTTTGAATTCAGAATAACTATTAAATTTTTCCAACAACTAAATTTAAGTAAATAATGCAGTAAAATTATGACATTTTTAGCTTAAGTTTATTCAATTACAATTTCCTGCTTTTTTCTTTGCTTGTGGCTCTCTCGGTTTAGGTTCTCTGCTCCGTGACTGTTATTTTTACGAGGCGACCTTCCCTGCGGGACCCGCCCCTAATTGAGACATAGGAGCCGGGGAGGGCTTTAAATTTGAACACAGTCTCGTTTCGGAATACACTTAATTTGCTATTTTTATGCGACTCTTTTACCACTCCCCCAGCTTGTGTGTAATTGTGTATTCCGCATTGTTGTCGTTGCAGCTACAGCTAACCATTTCTCAACTCGAAATTCGCAGTTCGCATTTTCCGTTTAGCGAGGCTGCAACACAGTGGAGAGCCAATAAAAGCGCAGTAAATAAAAGGACCGCGGACGAAACAGGAATAGCAACAACAGCACAATAATGTCGATCTCCGATTTCCGCAAAAAGAAGCTGCTCTTCCTGTTCAATGTGTTCTTCGGTGAGTATTTATCAGGATGATGAATGGCCCTACGAATGGGTACACGGAGTTGCCAAGACAGACCGCACGAGCTGTCGATTTTATGGGGTGTGTCGGAGTTATTGCCACTTCTGCAGCTCATTTTTCGAGGGGGGGCAAGCTGTGAAAACTTTAGATTAGATTGCACTTCAACTAGTTGGAAGCTCTTTAATAGGATTAAGACACAACACGCCGGCAGCTGGACTGGAGATAGCGCTGCCGAAGCAGCCTTCAAATTACTCGTAAAATCCGGAAGAGGTATTTGCATCACTGCAGCCAATAAAAAGTGTTCGAAGGAGAAAAGTTTAAGTCAAACTTCTTTTTAAATAGGAATGCTCAGAGGATATATTTTGAATACCAAATATGTGTTGTTATTCCTTATTTCCTTGTATTATCACATTTTCCCTCGAATTTAAGCGTTCTCAAAAGTTAAATCCTGATCCTAACCATTTTCCAACAAAATGTATTTCCAAGCAAATATGTTTATAATAGTATCTGCATAGATTAGCATGCATTTTCGTTCTCGACTTAATCTCCTTCTTTTGCGGTATGCACACATCGCGTATACGTTATTTACCTAGTGCGTATACGTAATAAGACAAGTGTCTGCTTCGAGAGTGTTCCGTTCCATGCTTAATGCACAGAAGTGTTTGCCTGTGAGCAAACTCAAACAAAACTTGCCAATTTAAATTGAATTAAAACGCAATGCAAATGCCGAAAGGAAGAACTTTCGAGCAGCGAGCGCTCGCAAGGAGGCAGCGCTTCGTTCCGTGTGCAAAGGTTAAGTGCTTTTCAATTATGACTAATTCACCGGAGCGGTTGGCTTATCCTTAACACACAGTACTTGTCCCTCCGCCAACCAACTTGGCTCATTGCCCGCCCTGCGACGGCAGCTGGTCAGGCAATAACCAAGGACAAGGGAGCGGAGGGGGCGAAAAAATCAAAAAATAGGGTCATAAAACGCAAGCGCCAAATACTTGACACTGGCACTGAAGTGCCCGTTTGCACACCGTTGCAAATGATAATGACACGCCCGCATGGCCAAAAGCCAAATCCTGCACTCAAAAAGAAAGTTTCACTTTTGGTTTTTTGGAAAATGCCCATATTTTAGGCTGAAATGTTACAGGGAAAATAGATGTTTGCTGTAGAAAATAAAATTAAATATTTGTATATATCAAAAAAATTGATCCCTTGCAAACTTGTACAATTAGAAATATCCTCTGACACCTCTAAACAAATAGTTTTATATTAATTTAACACTTACAATTGAATATGTAGCAGGCAAACAAATTATGCGGCTTACTCTTTAGAAATCCCCATTTAAAAGAGATTATTTCAAGCGTTAAAGGCTTCTTTTTATGCCGAGTGTGTGGTCTGTGCAAAAGTGGCTGGCTCTTCCGGTTGGGAAACGGCTTCCACCCACTAGGCCGTGCAGTTTTGTTGATGTTCACACCGGAACTTTGTCGCAGCTGGCCGCGAAATCCGTCCATTGTTCATCGTTCTATTCTTTTGCTTCTTTTCTGGCCTTTTTTCGTCTGCCCTTGTTTGGGTTTTGGCCTGGACCCGCACCCGAACTGACCAATGCAAACAATGCGGGACAACAACATGCAATTTACGCCGCGATTGGCTCGAAAATAACAACGATGCGCCGAAATGTCTGAATGCGTGCCGCAACAGATGTGAACCAAAGCGGCGAAATCGACGTTAAGGACTTCGAGCTGGCCATCGAGGTAAGTGGAGCGGAAGTGCTGCAGGCGAACAAATTTGAATATATTTTATGAAAAAGAAAACACATACGAGTGCGAGAACGACAACGAAAACGTCAATGCAGTGCATTGAATATGCGATACTTACATCAACAAAAAAACACTGCTCAAATGTTGGCAATGCTTTTTGGCCATTTGCATGCAGTTTTTTGCGCTGCCTGCCATTCAAACTTGGCCAACTGATAACTCAATTTGGGAGTACGTTGCTGACTGTTATTGTTTCTGCCATTTGCAGCGCGTTTGCAAGCTGCGCGGCTGGGCGAAGGACACGCCGAAGAACAAGGAGACGTACGACGTGATGATGGAAATCTGGACTGGCCTGCGATCGAAGGCCGACAAGGATAACGACGGACAGGTGAGTTGCGGATGGCAGAAAAGGGCAACTACAAGTGTCAAGTGATTCGGTTTTTGTCGAGCGAATCTGGCTCCATTGTCAGTAAAATCCATGGACTGCACTCGATGCCATTGTGAAGGTAACTGACAAGTGTGCAGGACACCCCCCACACAAACACACACGTGCTCACGTGCGGCGCAGCACATTACAGTGTCCTTCCCAAGGGGCGGAAGAAAAAATTCGTTCATAAATTTCCCATTTTATTGGTTGGGCATCCCGAGGAGGGGGGAGTAAACAAATTCCCTGCCAGAGGGCGGAAATTGAATTGTGAATTATTTGAGCAATGCAATCTGAATTCCGGCCGAGGACTTTCTTACTCTCTCTTTTAGTTTTCCCACAATGCCCGCCGCCTTCTGCTCATTTCCCAAAGACAAACTTTGTCATAGACTGCGGGGTTTCCTGCCTGCATTCCGGCGCAATGTCACAAATGCCATAAACGCAGCACCAGTGCAGCAAATTAAATTATAATCCGAAACCCGCTCCACACCACTGCACTCCTCGTTCAATATCAACAAACGGTGGCCAAAACCCGCAACAATGCGATACAAAGCGAGCAGAAATTGAAATGTCAGTCCGGCAAAACCTCGGCTTAATTCTATTGGCGCGCGCCCGAGCTACGGGCACGGGGTTACGGGTTACGGCTAGGGGCTTTGGGTTATGGGTTACTGGTTACGGGCCCGCTTTACGGATATTTTGTGCGCAAACGAACCCAATGAGGTAGCGGCGGAACTTCGCCTGCCACAAAGCCACAAAAGTTCTGGCCACCGGCCAAGGAACTTGACGGAGTTTGCTGCCAAAATATGCCAAAGCCTCTACTATTGTTGGCCCCTTCTTTGTCGGCAGCCGAAGCCCTAAACCGGCCAACTTGAGATTTATTGTTCGCCCTCCACAGCAATCCAAGGCGGAGGACGTGCCGTGTCACGCAGTCCGGTTGAATCAAGAACTAAAGTTCGACATGCTACACTGAAATAAAATATGTCTAATCGAGATCCTGATATGAGTTAGTTTATCGCAGAATTATTATTAGTTGTTAGTCAAGAATATCTAACACAAATCTGACCTGATTCGATTGACCTTTATTCACACATCTTTCTTATGGCTATGCGTATGCGCATCTCTATATTTTCACAGGGTCAAGGATCCAGGTCCTGGCTCGCTTCAATTTAGTCTCTGGAAGTGTCCGACACATAAACATAAAAATATGCAGTTAGCTCGAATTGCTGTTTAGAGTTCTCTGCGGGGCGGAGTGGCTGGGAGTGAGCTGCCAATTGGCATTACAAGTGGCTATGTTCCCGGTCAGTCGGACACAACCCTCGCACTTATTTATGGCCGTATTAAAACATGCCAAAACGTTGAAACTGGCCACAATTAATGGGTTGGGGATGCGCCACCGATGTACTGCAGTCCAAGGCGGCGGTCAGCCAAGTTGGTCAAGGCGGTGGCAACTGTCGATGTTGCGGTAATTGCCTCGTTCGGCATTGTATCGGCGGGGTAGCCAGAAAATGTTAATATCGCCTCGCTAGGCAGCGGATCGAGGATAAAGCTAAGCGGAGGGCATAAATTACACGCCCCCCAAAGCAGCCATAACCGAACCCGCTGAATAGGCAGGAGGGGGATGTTTTATGGGAAATCTCCGCCGGAGGCGACGCCTGCTAATGGTCTTTTCAGCACGGGGCGGAATGCATAAATCTGGGCAATCTCGATACCTCATCCTCATCCGGCTCATCCATGACTCTTTCAGGTCAGCGTCGACGAGTGGTGCAACATGTGGGACGCCTACGCCAAGGATCCGAGCAGCGTGATGGACTGGCAGAACGCCTACATGAACTTCATGTTCGACCTGGAGGACGCCTCCCACGACGGCGGCATTGACGTGACCGAGTTCACGCTGGTCTGCTCCAGCTACGGCCTGGAGAAGACCGAGTGCGAGGAGGCCTTCAGCAAGATGGCCCAGGGCCAGAGCGACGTCACCCGGGAGCAGTTCGCTGCCTTGTGGAAGGAGTACTTTGCCGCCGAGGACGTGGATGCGCCGGGCAACTTTATCTTCGGCAAGACCAGCTTCTAAGCCCGACTCTGCCAACAACTCAAGCACGACACTGGCCACACTGAACGAGTGCAGCGAGTGAAATGCGACCCTGGCCACACTGAACGCATGCAACAAGTGAAATTATTATTAAAATTAACATAAATATAAATGTATTAGCGATAGAGGAGGCCGGCGATCTCGACGCCCCCCATTTGATGCTCCGTCGTTGTTAGTTGAGTGTTGTTTTCTCTCCAAGAATCTCAAGTTTTGCCCAATTCAACGTTCTAATTTAGTAGCGTAATCTGTCAGTAACCTATTTATATTTTATATACCAAAGCTACGAGCAATATGCAAGCAAAGCAGCCGAGAAGAGCTATCTCTACACATACATATATGCAAAAGTGTACCTTTACGAACTATGACTATATCTTAGACACGATATCAATTACGAGGTAGGATCGCCCAGATCCGTATCAATGTGGTGCGTAAATTAAATCAATTAACTGTCAAGTTGTTTATGTGTGTGTAGTCGTCGTTTATCGTCTCGCATCTATGGCGTATAAATTTAAATGTAAATGTAAAGTGTTCCAAGAAATTACAACAATAAAATCAAAGTATCTACACGAATCTCTTCCCTTCTAATTTGGATTTATAATGGTTTTAGGTGTGGGGCTGGCAGGGCAATGCATTAAGTGCGATATAATCAATGTTTGACCAGCAATTTATTTCAAAATTACGGATTACTTCTCTCTGGGCGGACTTACTTGGCAGTGGCTGGCGGGTGAGTATTTTATGCTGGACTGGACTTGAGAGACAGCACTTCAATTGAGTTCTTAGCTTTACATTCGTAAATAGCAGTGTGTGAATCGGTTGTAGTTAGCTGAAAACATTAAATTTGGACACATATTGACCGTATTAGAATCAGGTGGGCAGGTATGGCTAGTAGATGTGGAGAAACGTTAATGGGAACATCGACATTCTATAGCGGCTATTGATCATTCGGCAAAGAAAAAATCAGATTACAAATATTTTCATTCTCGTTTTCAATTAGTTATAAAGCAATGTTATAAGGTTCTTGCAAGGTTTGGTGCCATTGGTTAGAAGTAAGATGCCAATTTGTAGACAATTGCATATTTACCCAAATGAGCAACGCTATTTCAGAAATTTTATAAGAAAACCCCGTCTGGGTCAACGGTTTTTTGAATATAACTTGGTTTTTGAATATAAACTCAAACAATTTCAGTTTGGTTTGATTTTTTATTCTTAGTTTTTATAAGAGACTTTTCTGCATTTAAAACTAGTTATTTAATTTTTTTGTCAATTTTCGACAATTTATAAAAAAATTAAAAAATCTAACAAAAATTTGGATTTTAAATTTGATCAATAATAACATTAAATGAAAGTCATATAAAAATTATATATAAAAATGTCCCTAAAAATAGTCCCTAATATTCTTTATTTGAGCCAAGGTATGACAATTGAATTGAGAGAATTATTAAATGAATAGTACGTATTTTATTTTGTATGCACTGCAAAAATGTTGTTCCAAAAAAACAACAAACAAAACAATTTTGTCACAACAATTTAAAGGTATCGCTTTAATGAATACAAATATTTGAAATGTCAAGACAATAACAAGTTTTTCCGGAGAGTTGTACGTATTCGAATAAGCCTTTAAAATAACTAAAAAATTACGCGGCAAAACATTTAAATTCAAAAGAATAGAAGGGCTGCCAGAGTAACGAAAAAATGCTTTTTCGTAGTATTCAGCTTCCTATCGGCAACAAATTGTAATTCGATATGGCAGCTTTTTAAAAAAATTTGTGGAAAGGAGTTGCCAGATCAAAGTAAAATAAATGTTTTTCCGAGCATTCAGCTTCTTATCGTCAGTAAATTGAAAGTCGATTTAGCAGCCCTGGGCTCTGTAAAAAGTGTGGCAACTTAAAAACAGCTGTTTACCTTTTGGTGTTTTGCCGGCATTTAATCGTGAATTTTTAATAAATAAATTTTAATAAATAAGACTTAACAAGTAATCAAAGCCTCGCTATGAGCAATATTGTGCAATATATTGTTGTGCGCAGCGATCTACGTTCCGCGCTGAATTGGCCCCTGGGCGCGGTCATCGCGCAATGTTGCCACGCCACCGCCGCCGTAATGCATTTAAATTCGGAGGATGCGGAGACGGTTTCGTATTTAAAGGATCTGGACAATATGCACAAAGTGGTCCTGGAGGTGAGCATTCAATAAATCTATTCAACCCTCAAATTATTTGAATAAATGCTATTTTCAGGCCAAGGACGAGGCGGCTCTGGTGAAGCTCAGCGAGAAGCTGAAGGAGCACGAAATCAAGCACAAGTTGTGGATTGAACAGCCCGAGAATATTCCAACCTGCATCGCCCTGAAACCCTACGTCAAGGATAATGTCCACAAATATGTCAAGCATTTCAAACTACTCAAAGAGTAACGAGAATAATAATCATTAAACAGTAAATCTCAGGGTTTAAGACAGGTTCTTAATTCTTTTAATTGAATTTTACTTCGCTCTTAAAATTGTATCTTTTAATTTGTATTCATTACCAGATCCTTAGCTTAGCCTTCCATTAAAACTCTGGTGGGTACTTTTTAGTCGACTTTTATATTTAAGTTTTCGCTTTTAAATAGTTTCTCTCTTGTAAAAAATAGTTGGGTTCCTTCTTTAGCTTATGGTACTCGAAACTGCTGTAGAAATAGCTGTTGTAGATACAATTTAGAAATTAATAGGTAAATTAAAACTAAAATTAGAGGTTGCGACGTCGGGGATCCTGGTGGCAACCCGCAGCAATTTGGCACAGATGCAGATACAGTAGTTGGTGGATTATACAGTGTTTATGATCGGGTGTCTATGCGATGTGCGGGGCTCTGAGGGGAGATGGTGGCTGTGTCGATGTCTAAGTTTAACAATAACAAGTTACTAAAATTAAGACCAAAGCGCTTAGGTTCGTCGGGATAGTGGGGGACCACGCCTTCTTTGCAGCCGCCGAGGGGGCGCTAATTAGTTTTTTGGCCGCGGATGCTGCAGCGCATTGAGCTCGTCCTTGAGCCAGGCCTGCCAGGTTTCCTGCGAGGGGCGAGACAGAAGTTCAGCCGGGAACGGCCGCATTCGTTGGATGAGAAAAGTCAATAGGGAGAGGCACTGAGGAGGACCCATCACCAAGAAGCTATGCCAGCGTGAGCATAGCCGTGTGTGTGCGCGAGTGTGTAAGGGATAATTCTGTGAGCTAGTGAGTGGGTGAGTGGAAAGCGTTAGGGACAGGGATAGAGATGGAAATGGAGTATGCTAATAGCATCTACTTTGGTGAACCGTTAGGAGCAGCAGCAGCAGCAGCGGCAGCCACTTGGCATTTGTTAACGCTAATTGCAAATGTCAACAGAGCGAAACAGATCCAGGACTCGCAGCGGAAATCGGAAATGCTTAACTAGTCGCCCGTGTCGGTGTGCCTTCGCCAGGGCCCTGGCCTGTGTGGGTGCGTGGGGTTAAAGTGTAAGAATGGGTGGGGTGGGTGTGAGTGTGAGTGTCCTGGAACCGGGTCTGTTTGCTTTTGGTGTATGTGTTTGTGCTTTGTTTGCCATTTGCCATTTGCCGTTTGCCGGCATTTGCTGGCTGCCTGCCTCCTTTTCACTCATTGTTATGCAAATGATCCGGATATTCATCATATTCGTTTTCATTATCCTCCGCCTGCTCGTCCTCCTCCTCCTCCTCCTGCTCGTAATCGCTGGCGTTGCTCTCCGGCTGCGTTACGTCGGGCAAATAGTCCTTATGCACGGGTGTCGAGATGATTGGCTCCTGCGTTAGGTGCTCGCGAAGCGAGAGTGTGTGCGTTTCGCCGGTTTTGTAGTGTGTTAGTGTTTGAGTTTGTGTGTGCGAAAGCAAAAGTTAGTTAGCCAAGTTGGACAACAACAGCAACAAGAAGAAGATGCTACCACTACCTTGCAGACTACGGGGATGCCAGGAGTGGCTCATGCAAAATACCAATGATCAACTTGCCGTCAGCCAATTGGGGGTTGGGCACAGAGAGAAATTAGGAGTTGAGGTGGGTCGAATGTAATTTATCAAATATGATATGATCCTTAAGATGTGCACTCGATGTAACCTTAAAGATACTGCTTAAAGATACTTCTTATTTTAAAGATATAATCTGATTCAGCCTCATTTCCTATATTTCTTTCTGTGCAGGAAGGGATAGGTTTTGCTGGGTAGCTTTTTTTTATGGTAGTACGACGTATAAGGCATGCTAACCTTTGGCGGCCGCCATCCACAGCCGGGCAGCGGCAGCCCGTCGGCGCCGAGGGGACAGGGGGCGTCCAGGCCGGGCACGCCCTGCTCGCCCTTGTCGCCGCGATCTCCTTTGCGTCCCCGCTTGCCGGGCGGACCGGCGTCCCCTCTGGAGCCCTGCTCCCCGCGCGGACCCTCCTGCCCGGGAATGCCATCGGTGCCCTGTGCAAGTGTATTTTTCGGGGGTTTTTTCAGGGGGTGTTTTGAGGGGATTTAAAGTGTGTTTAAGGACGTTTCAGACAGGTGCATTGGGTGAGCGCCAACATAAAGGAGATTCGCATGCAAACAGAGAGAAAGAGAAGAGAGGTAAAAACAATAGAGAGAATACACAGATTATTTAAAATTAGCAACCACATGGAGGAGCAGTAGAGGAGCTCTGTTCTACGGAAATGTCCCGAGGTGTCCTTGAAATGCTTACCGGCAGACCCGGGTCCCCGCGTTCTCCCTTGTGGCCCGTCTCGCCCTGGGCGCCCTGCGAATATAGAGAGAGATATCGGTTACAACCACAGTGTTTTTGCAGCCGATGGATTTTCGGGAAAGTACCTTCATGCCATCCAAGCCCGGCGGTCCCTGCGGCGAGTGGAGGAAGCGAGAAAAGAACGGAGAGAAGATGGGGAAAGCGTGTGGTTAGCAGAGCGGCGTGAAGGGGTACCCCTGCCTGGCAAATGAGTGCTTCTATTTATACGCGCTAATTTGTTGTTTAGTAAAAAACCATCACTTTATTGAAAATGCATAATTAATACGAAAATTATGTTAGTTTCGTTTAGCAATCATTTTACAATCGGTCATTCTGTGGCCTTGCCTGGCCTTGCTCGCCGCTTAACCGCGGATTCGCACATGCTTGGGAGGGGCCAAGGCAAACAATTATCGGGATTCGCATTACGTTATTCTTTCTTTATCAATCGAATCATTTGGAATTATACAAGTACATTTGGAATGCACGCAGCAGCACAGATAAAAATATGGTATTCGGGTTCGTGATGGCATAATGCACTCGCACATCGACATTTAGTATTTGCACGTATATAGACATAAATACACGTAAATATCAATCCTTGTATATATATATTTTTATATATAATATTATTTTTATTTCGTTCGCAAACTCTTCTTGTTTATGGGGTAATTAACAAATGTACACTTACAATTACGGTTAGCGGCTTATTAGGGGTTTTGCTCTTCAATTATAGTTAGGTAATTAGGGGTTAATATTTAAGTTTCAATCGCGAAAACACAATTCATTATTCTAGCCTATGGATCGAGAGAGAGAGTTGAGTTGGTAGTTAGTGAGTGAAGGAATCTAGAGCGTACAGAGTAGGTATATCTATATGTTAGAGAGCAAGATGGTAGGTAAACACGTCGAGATAGAGAGAAAAATTAATAGCTAATTATATGATTAAGTTCCATTCTTTGTCGCAGCGTATGTACACGTTGGGTTGCTTGACATTTAGTGGATTAAATGAAAATTGACATGCAAATTGTTTGTGTATTCTGTTTTCCGCTTGGGGATTATTACAACAACGAGACACATCTAATTGAAAACAAATTGACATATTCTTTGTGATTTTCGATGCCGTTTGCTGTTTGCTGTCGGCTGTTCATGCAAACATTAAAGCTGCAAACATTTTCCATTCCATTTTCATTTTCATTTTCGTTTCCCATTTGCATATTCAATAATTCCCATTGAATTTTTATGGGCTGTGGATTCGGAAATGCTCTGTCGACTGGCAGTACTATATACTTTTATTATCATATTTCCATGGCATTATTTTATTTGCATTGATTATGTTTGATTTTTCAGGCCGTTTACTTGTCCCTCGCTCAGTTCGAGCCCTCGCATTGAAAAATGTTAATTTATGCCTTCGATTCTTTATTATTTCGTGTATAAATAGAAGTATTTGCGTTACTTTGTTTGAGATGTCCATGAAACCAATAGGATACATACTCGGGGTAAGATTATGTATTTATTATTGATATTTCGCATTTCGGGAGAGTGTAAGCCGACTCTGTATAGTGTAACTTTAGCCTAACTAACTTCTGCTGTCTCTCTGGGTTTATGTTAGTTTTTAACGCTTTAAAATATGCACAATTGGATGGGAGAGCTCTTTGTTGTGGACATACGAGTGAGATGCATTTCATTTGCCATTGGTTGCTGTATAGTACGGCAGAAATAATTAAACAATATCTAAGCGAACATTGAGAGAGATCTGAATCAAAATATCTTACAATTTCGTTTCCAATTAATCCATTAATTAGGACAATTCCGGACTTAAGTACAACTTTACTGCGCTTGTTTAGAAATCTGTGTCTGCTACTGGCTCTTGTGTTTCACATTGAAGCTTTGGCAATTATGCTTTGCATGAACGAGTACTATTCGAATATTCAGACAAAGCCCGTGGACGGCACCTAAGACAATGCAAGCGGCGGCAGGAGCAGAAGCAGGAGCGGGACTAAGAGCTGGAGCGGAAGCGGAAAGTCAAGGATCATCTTATTATGTGGATAATTAAGCCAATTAAGGCAAATTGCCAATGATAGCAACTCGGTTTCAACATAATCTATCAATTAGTGCAGTTTCGCACTCGTGGAAACACTGAAAGACCCAGTGCTGCCACGTCCCACGGTGCGTATGATTTATGCATTTTCTCCTGCTCCAGCTGCTGCTGCTGCTGCTGCTCCTGCTGCTGCTTCGCACAGAGCAGCGGCGAATGAAATGCAATTAAATTATTTGCATTGCATATTTGTTAGCTGGCTGACTAGTCAGAGTGTGAGTGTGTGTGGGGTGGGGGTGTGTGGCTCAAAGTGTGTTAGTTGATTCGATTGATTGACGTTTGTAAATACGCTCTGTAGACATATGTTTGTTTGCGCTACTGGTTTGTATACATAAATACTTATTTGACTCTTGGGGCTTTTTAAATGATATGAATATTAATTTTTTCTTCACGCGGGTGGAGGGTGCTTCGGTTTCGGTTTTGGGTTTTAGATTTCTGTTTACTGGTTTCTGCTGTCTGATTTCTGATTTCCGTTCTCTGCCGTGTGCAATTAATTGATTTGCTTACTCGGCACTGACATGCTGCTATTTCGTATTTGATTTTCTGTACATGGGTGCGTGTTTGTACAAATTGATATACATATACATATACATATATATATATATATATATATTTAGACGATAACTGAGCACATTTGACAAGCGTTGCGCGGCTTCGTAACTTTGAACATTTGTTTTGCTTCGATTAAATTTGTTTTCCTTTCCTCAAATGTGAGTGTTTGTCTGTGTGTTTTTTGGGTGTTTTTCTTAAGACTTTGCATGTGTGAGTGTTTCGGTGTGAGTGTGTGCGTGAGCCTAGGAATGCTTTCTCTTAGCTTTCAAGTCGGTTATTATTTAATAGAGACTGCCATTTAACTAGTATTAGTAGTCGCCCCACACCTGTTGCAAGTAAAGAGAGAGAGAAGAGATGAGAACACACAATTGGGTTAGTCAGAGGTTTAGTAACGAGATCCACTAGAACGACGGGGGATTAATTCCGACTGGGGGTAAGGAGCGGGTAGCAAATTAAAAGCCAAACATGAAGGTATCCTGCGCTCAATTGAAATTTACCGGTATGCCAGCCTTGCCCGCGGGTCCCGAGGGTCCCGATTCGCCTCGCATGCCCATTGGACCCTGCAATTATACTCCATTATGATTACAGTCTAATCTTGGCGGCGATTCGGCCACTTACCGGCAGGCCCATGGGTCCCTGATCTCCCTTGTGGCCCTTCTCGCCCTGCAACATAGAGAGATAGAGGAGGGGAGAGTGGAATGCTTAGAGTTAGAGAAACTTATACGGGGGAATTAGTGCTCTGACTTGGACTCGGTCTCTTACCGGATCCCCCTTGCGTCCATCCAGACCGCGGTCGCCCTGGCTGCCGGTGTGTCCTGGCGGACCCATGGGTCCCGGAGGTCCTGGCGGTCCATACAGCTGCGGGGGAAATCACATCAGTAAGGATTAATCTGCGGTGCTGGGGTGGCTTCTGGTGGGTCAAAGGTGGTGGCTTGACTTACGTATTCGATGGTGGGCATGTGCGGGGCATCGGACATTCCGTCGTCCTGGCGACGGCGCATCTTGCGGTACTGAAAGGAGTAATCAGGGGGGTTATGGGTGCTCGAGATAGGATTAAATTAACAGTCGATGTATTACGTCAACTTATAAGACCTTGTTAGGCATATAAAACCAAATTTCTTTGTACTCACCGAATCACCGCGATCGCCCTTGTCGCCCTTGACTCCCGGATATCCCGGTGGTCCGGGCAGACCCGGCGGACCCATCAGTCCGGGCGGACCAATATCTCCGCGATCGCCCTTCTCGCCGGGCGGACCCTGGTAGCCTGGCAATCCTGGCGGTCCCTCGATGCCCGGCTCACCCGGCAGTCCGTCCAGTCCTCGCGGACCCAGAGATCCCGGCTCGCCCGGCTCTCCAGGCTCTCCCTTGCCGCCATCCCGTCCATCGCGTCCATCCTTGCCGGCAGTGCCAGGCGGTCCTGGTGGCCCGCGAAGCAGGGTGACCGGGGGATCGTCGTAGTCCTCGTCCAACTTGGTGCCACCGGGTCCGAATATCTGTGCGAGTTCCGCGCGGTTGCAAGGGTTGGAGGAGAGAGAAGATGCCAAATTTAGTGGGAAGATTAATTTATGCCACGTGGCGCCGCCCGAGGCGTTGCACGCGCTCGTTCCACACGCTTTGATGGGGCCAAAACAAAGGCGGCTGTGGAAAAAGTTCTTCACCCGCAGGAGTGGGGTTCCACGGGGGTGGCTGTACTTCGGGGGAAAGTGGACTGCGGCAGAGGAGAGGCTTGGGGGTGGTGGTGCGGTGAGTCCCGGTGGTTGTGCTGAGCCTGAGCCGTGTGCCGCAGCGAAAGTCTTTTGTGCGCCACGAAATTGTGTTAAGTGCAAGTTGGAGCAGCATCCGTGCCACCACCCATGCGGCATGCCCCTCCCCCCCGAAAAACCATCCAACCACACCTCCCCCCGTTGAGACAATGCCTGCATAGAAAATCTTAAAAACCGAATCCTTAGACCCGTGGAGCTCTGTTGCCAGTGCTGAACATACGGACATTTCTCTTTGGTTACCATTTGGGGATGTGTTCTTTAGGGATTCGTTTTATATATCTATATAGGAAATCTATACCTGATTTTAAAACTAATTAATGGTAAATCTATTTTCGTATCATAGTAATAAATTTGAACATTTCCAAAGATTTAATGTTCAATTTAAAGTTTAATTTGAAGCATTTTCTAGCAGAAGAATCATACTAAAATCAGCAAATAAGCCTTCTTAATATTCTAATTATTTTCTCAAGATCGTTATGAAATCCTTTCCTGCTTTTTTTTATTGTTTCCTTTATATTCCTAATATTTTCTTAAGTTGGTTATGAAATCCTTTCCCGCTTTTTTTGCTTTGATTTTGATCCAGGATCCTGCCAGCACTGAGAGTGCGGGAGCAAGAGAGCAAGTGAGTGCGAGAGTCGAAAATAAAGTCAAGTCAGCGGCGGCGACTCCTCTACGTGCTTCGAGTGCTGTGTGAGTGCTGCTCCTTTGTGCGAGAGTGTGTGGGTGCTCTTTCGTCCTGCCATTGTGTGCTTTGCTACGTGTGTGTGCGTAAGTGAGCGAGTGCATAGCGAAAGACAATTAATTGTTTTTTCCACATTTTTTTTTTCGGTTGGTTAATGTGTGGGTTGCGAGGCAAATTTGCAAGGCACTCACATCGAGGAATCCGAACCAAAAAATGAATAAAGTCTAAAGTTTCGAACGGGGATTAAATGGGCAAACACTGCTCAAGGATGTGGCTTTTAAAGTCGATTTTTATGTACCAAAGATTAGTGTAGGAATTACATGAAAGATATATTCACCCATTTATAAATTTCTCCTTTTTGTATACCTATTTTTTTGCTTTTAATGTGAACAAGAATGGCCAAGTCTTCACAGTTTTTTAAATTATAATGTTATACTTCGATAACCTCAGATTTCTTTCAGTGCTTTGTATACGCTGGCAAATTACCAAAAGTTTAGCGATCTCGGGGGCGTGGGCTTTTGCATTCAGACCGCAATGCAGCCAAACAAAACCTCTATTAGGCAAAATGCTGAGCGTCATAAAAGGCAACTTCAGCAAAAACAACGCACAAAAGTGCGACGAATATGCTTAGGAGCAGTGCCTCGGCAAAAACTCGAATAAAGGATATAATGTGGGGAAAACCATTTACACATGTGGCCCAGGCGAATAGAGACACTCGACTTGGAGTGGAATATTCAATAGCATTCCGGCAAATCGAGTTGGGAATAAGATGAGCCTCGGCTCGCCATTAAAGTCGAAGAGTCCTGCCTGCCTGGAATTAAATGAAAGAGCTCTCCGAGCAGCAGTTGGGCCACATGGTTCAATCTGATTGAACGTATTCGCTTATGCCTTTCAATGCGATTACACACCCGTACGGTATGCATGGGCATCCTTTCCCGGGCATTATGCAATTGATCCTGTCTGTAGCTCTCTGTGTAAGTGTAATTTCCTTGCGGCATGCCCAGGCATGTGCAACAATTACATATCCTTGTGTCACAGGAAGTGGCGTACTTACAGTTATTAAAACCCGGCCGGAGAACAGCAGCAACAATAAGCACAACGGCATCAGCGAGAAGGCATAACAATGTAAGCGCTTAACGCACACTCGCACTCGCACGGATACGGACAGGATGTGGCTTGGCATATGCATAAGTTGCTGTTGTTGTTGTTGTTGGTCCTTTGGACAGACAAGAGGACGAGCTCGAAGCCTAGGGGGCAAAGACAACGGAGGGGGGACAGTGTAAGGAGGAGCCTACATAAGTCCTTGCCTCACCGCAAATGCACTTCCCAATTCCAACTTTTTCCCTCTTGGCATTTTCTTTGCGCCCCAGAGAGAGCTCATCGGTGCAGTCTCGCAGTCGGAGTTGGCTATTTTTCCTAGCTATTTTAAACACTTCCTTTTATCAGTAAATTATATTAAGTAATACAAGTTCTTTTAGCTAGCTTTTATATTACAAGAATTTTAAAACTCATTTATTTCTAGCTTCTTTCAATGGACAACCAGACTTGGCAGCACTTGCAGCTCATCTGCATGCCGCTGCTGAGCAGGTGTGCTTGTGTCCTGTGTGCCAGGATGCCAGTTCCTGCGTCAGTTGGCGCTTTGTTAGCAACTTTTGCACATTGTTCGTAATGCGGAATGGGAATTCAGCTACGGCTTCAGCTCCAGCTCCAGCTTCCATTCTGGCCGGGCCATTTGTGGAGCAATTAAAGCGATTTGAATTAAAGCCAAGCGCTTAACGTTTGCCTTCTGCCGTAATTAAGGGACACTTTGAGGGCTTACGTGTCCACATTTCCTACCCATTGATAAGCACCAATCCCGCCCCAAGGAACTGGGCGGGCAGATTTAAAGGCTTTTAAAGGCCACTCTGCCGGCGGGATGCGATAAATAACATAAATAAAAGATACAAAGATACAGAGCTACAGATGCAGACGGCGAGCAAGTGAATTGGGCGAATGTTTGTTGGGCTCGCAAGGACGATTGTTGGCGCAGCTGCCTAACTACGATAAAAAACGAGAGAAAAACTCTGCCTTTTCGGCAGCCCAAATCCCAATCAGATTGCGGAGGCCCAAGTGTGTGTGTTTGAGTGTGTGCAAGGAAATCCATTAGAATGTATCAATATTTGTGCGAGCGAGCGCCTCGAGTTGAATTTAATTTTCAAAGTATCCAAACACAGTCCCACACGACACACCAGCCCCAGGGCGGTGTGTGTGTGTGTGTTTTTGTAGGGACTCTCTTTTAAATTATGCGTAAATATTGAAAATATTTGGTCAAACGCCTTTCAATTTAACGCACAAATGACGAGGCAAATGAGTTTTTGCATACTTTTCAGCGCACCTTTTTTGCGATTTTAGTTCGTCCTGGCAATGTAATTGTAAATTAATTGCGTTCGTCCCTCTGTTTTTCCGGGATTCCGCTCGGTATGCGTCCGGCGTAGTTGCCATTTAAAGCTGCCACGGAGGCAGGGTCGGGAAAACCGGGTGCGAAGAGGGAAAACAGACAAATGGCCGCACGTAAACGCGTTAAATTGAAAATCATTTTGATCTCGACGCGACCTTTGGCGAATGTCGCTGGTGCGAACAAGAAAGAGAAAGAGGAGCTGGTCCTTGTCCTGGAGAATGACCCTGGAGAGGAGGAGGAGCTCGTCCTGGAGTTTGAGGCCACCTCAAGTACAGCATCTGCCGGCACCAGCCGCACTCCCTGCGTGCGCGCATATTTTTCACAATTTTTCATTTTCCTCCGCACATTTTCCTCTTTCGAAATTCCATATTTTTCTCGGGTCATAACAACAGCTCCGCGGAAAGGCGGAAAAAAGCGCACCCACCCCGGCCCGCCTCCGAATCGGATTCCGCCTGAGGTGAAAGTTTTGCAGCCCGTTTCCGGCTCTCATACACACACAGACATACACTCAGCCGAAATCCCGGCACTTCATGGCGTGTAATGCGCGGCGCGTTCGCCGCAAAAGTTTACGAAACATTCTTTGCAAGTACGCGAGCGCATTAAATTCGTAATATGTTCCGCCTCGCATTGATACAGAGTACAATGGGCCATTCCGGCCATAAAATGGGCGGGACTATAAACAATGTGAGAATGTTTTCGTTATGCAACTTGCCGGTGCCACCAGAACAGAGAGGAAGTTGTATGGTAATAAACTGAGATGCAGTATAAATATGAAAAAAAAGTACTTGATTTTGAATTTTAAAAAGGGTTCTAAAATGGAATTGTTATTTAGCGGAATGCTCCAGAAATCACAGCGTTTTTATAACATTAAGAAAGTGTCAAAAAGATCTACATTTGTAATGAATTTAGTACCTCCAAAGTGTCTTTGCATTCTTTTATACATTTTTTTAAGGAATTAAAATCTGTAGAGATTTTTGAAGCGCCCTAGATATTTCGATTATTTGTAATTATGAAACCTACAAAACCGTAACCTCTCTTCTCACAATATTGAAAACTTCTATGTTTAAATAGAACTACTTAAAATTAACCCAGCCTTAGAATGTCTATAATTTATCGCTGCTCAACCACTGTGGCATGCTGAGGAGAAGGAAACAAGTCAAGTCGCGTTGTAAAAATTTCGCGTGATTTCGTTTCGCCCTCAACAATGTAGCTGCGGTTGCTGCCCCGGCTGCCGTGATATTGTAATATGTATGAAATTCGGAAGTATTTAGGGAAATCGTTGTTAAAGATTTCGTCGTTTTGGCGTCCGCAAGGAGCCAGGTTTCGCATCAATGCCAAGATGGCAGCAGTTGGCATTTGTGCGGTTGGTTGTTGGTTTTTAGGTTGGCAAAGCGCGTTCGTTTCGTATAATTTTGCTACTTTTGCATGCACAACCCCCTACCCCAGGATCCGGATTCCTCATTTCCCGTTTCCCATTTCAACGAGCTTCAAGCCCCCCCGGAAAACATCCTCCTTCCTCCATCCCCCATTCCCCATTCAGAGCTTCCATGGGTTGTTGGCAACCTCAGACCCACGTCAATGTAACACGCGTGCCTATAAATTTCTATGAGGCTGGCTAACTGGATGGGGGTTGGCTCTGAAGGGGTGGGAGCTTGCGGGTGGTTGGGGTCACGGCATTGTCGCCAAGTTGGCGTGGGTGTTTTGGAGCCTGGATTTCTTTATTCAATCGTTTTTGTGACTCCCACAGCGCTCTCATCATCGGCGGCCATAAAATAAAAGTTACGCACACCCTTGGGGCCAGGACATTACACACTCCCTCCGCCCAACTCCAACCCCCGGCACACACGCATGTGTGTGTCCTGCGGCGTGTTTTCAATGCTTGACCGATTTTTTGCCCGCACATTCAATATAAGATATATGGGCGATGACCGCAAATAATTGCCGCAGCCGAGGAAAATTGGAAAATTGCGCACAAAAAGAAAGGAAAAGCGTCCTTTTCGGAGGGGGAAATTTGCATGCTGCGCACTTTTCAATGAACAATGACGTAACATTGTTGGCCATTTCGTGGCGCTTATCAAACAAAGACGCCAAGAGTCGTCTCCACTCAAGCTGAAGCAATGAAAATCCAGGATCCCGGGGCCAGGACTCAGTGCTCCGTGCTCGATGGTGGTGGAAGTGCTAAGCTTATTGCGTCGTTTAGGCAACACCCGTCAGCCAGCCAGCGAATTGGCCAAAACGATGAACCCTTTGAGTGGCAGACATGAGATACATTCGAGCACACAACACACACAGATACACGAAAGAGAGGGGTCCTGCCGCATTTGGATTTCCGTGTAAGCAACCTTAAGTCTTTGATTTGCGTCAAGCTCTCGGTCGTCCCTTCGCAGTTGAGAAGTTCCTGGGATCGCATTTCCTTCGGGGGCGAGACCGTGTGTGACGTGTAGCGAATTGACAAGTTTTTTGCGACTTTCGCAATTTTTATGACTCCATTTACTTAGACGCAGGCGGTGCGGGAAAACTTTTCCGTGATAAGGCAAGCGCTGGGAAATTTATGCTGATGTGAAGGGCTCGAAAGACAACAAACTTGACATGGGCCCCGACTGAGCAACGATTGTAAAATACATTAGCATAAATTTGACATAAACGCTTCACAAACAGTTTCCTTGGGCCGAGATTGCAGCGTCCCTCGTACATCGTCCCTCACACTCTCTCTCGCCCCCCCAACGACTTTGCGTTTCAACTTTATTAAACCGAAATATAGATGCGGAAAGTGCAAATTTCCAACTCGTAGCGGTGGATAAATAGAAAATTCCACGCGTCACACCCAGTTGGAAATTAATTTAAATTTTTAATATGATGCCCGGTCGTAAATTTTATGTTTGCCGCGGCCGTCATGCGGGCAAAAATCATATTAATACCCTAGAGACAGGGAGTACTTTGGTTTAACTTAAGGAGGGCCTACGTAAAACAATAAATGTTTGGTGTATATTAGTAGAGAAGGTATGTATTGGTATTTCACTTGATCCAAGGAATATATTGCCTAACTATTTTAATTGCTCAAGATGGTTCGAAGATAAGAAATCTTATTAGGATTACTTAAGAGACGGATCAGAAGGCTCTAAAGTGAAGCCTCACCACTTAAACCTACTTAAGAGACAATAAATCTTGAATTGAAACTTATTTTATGGCTTAATCTCAAAAATGACTTGCATATTAAACAAGTATTTGTATTGTATCATAACCAAAATTGTGTTATACTTTAACAATCTGTCTTTGGAACGAACAAAGCTACCAAAAATCTCTATAATCCGACAAATTTTTAACCCCTTAGTTTGAAAAAGATCTTCTTAATAAGATTTTAGGCTTGATAAATATCCAGAAAAATGCAGCATGTTTAACATCGAATTTTTTGACAGCTGACTTAGTTAGCTTTTTGTCACTGGGCTTAGTGCTCCCAGAGATGTGGAATGTAGGGCACAGTACCATCGACTCCTTTCAACTCACTACGCCAAAATTCAAATTCATTTCATATGCCAGCCCGTCATCAACCTATTCCCCCCCCAGGCCAGCCCCTGGAGTGTGGCAATCCATACGAGTGTTTTATTCTGACGAGGCGACGAAAATAACATGTCAAATTTATAATGCCAGCAATTGCGTTATGCCTTTTTTATGACGCCGACGGCTAGGCAATAACCCAAAAAAAAAGGAGGAAAAACGGGGAATGGTTTTTGGCCAGAAACAGATGCTGTTGGCGAGAAACGAATAAATGTTTTCGAAAATAGCTCCAGCCGGCAGTTCGGCGCTTTTTACGATTTGCCGAATTAATTATGGCAACTTCCCCACTGAGCTAATTCCGAGCTGCAGCGTTCTTTCCTTTTTTTCCCACCGATCCCCGCCTCATTATGGTTATTATCCTACGACATCGCAGTGGGGGTTCCGAGCTGGAGAGCTCCCAGAGTTCGGCAAAAATCGAAGAGAAAATCAACTTGCTGCCTCGCAGGCGTCACGTTTCCACCAAAGATGACGGCAATTGTTGCAAATAATTTTTTATGCCTTGCATGGCCCGCGGTGTCGTGGATATGGGTGCGAATATAGATATTTCTGATGCCGCTGCTGAAGTCGCCGCTGTTTTGTTTGTTGGCCAAAGTTTTGTTTGTTTGCGAAGCAGAAGGCCCACGGGGGCCAAAGGCAAGGAGCAGCAGCCGCCGCCAGAGACGGCCGTTCCTTGTGACTTTCATTTGTTTTGACATCACGTTGCTGCAGTGGCTTTTTTTCTGCAGGGAAATTTCGGTTGGAATAATCGGCTGCCTAAAAAGAAAGGCCACTGTGCAGGGGGAAAGATCGAAAAGTTCTGTGGAAGTAGTTTCCTCCCCTTTTTCTGCTTGCAAAATATTTATTTTTCTTGAATCGCAGCATAAAACTGCATGCATTTCTTGCTAGGGAAGTTTTTAATGAACAAACTTGTGAGTTTATTTAATTGATTTGAATATACAATTGAATTTTCTGCAATTTATACAGAAATTCTACCATAATAGTTAGTAAGAACTTATATTTCCACAGCATTTGTGGGCATTTCCTCTGACAAATTTGAATTTTGTTACCTGCCAATTGAGGCTAAGAAGCTTAAGTAACTTCCCAATTTGGGGCTTTTGTTTAATATGTAAAAACTTCAAATGTTTCGGTTATAAGTAAACAAATCGCAATGGCTGCCCTCGCTGACTGGGAGAGGAAATCCACGGACAAACTCATAAAAGAAATGCTGCACGTTGCCAGTTGCCAGTGTTTCGGTTTTGTGTTTTTCTGTTTGTTGTTTCGCTGCTGGGCGTATTGAAGGAAGTCGGCTTGCCTGTTTCTTTTGGCATTACGCGTTATTACAACAACAGGCAGCAGCAGCAGCAGCAGCAGCAGCAACAGCAACAGCACGGCTGCCATGACTTTGACTTTGCAGCACAATAATCAGAATGTTTTTCCTATACTCTCCCCTTCCTAGGCTACGTGGAAATGGGAAAAATGCGCAAATGCTGGCGCGCTGGTTGAGCAGCATAATATATATGTAAACAAGCATATCAATATGGCCAGGAGAATCCTAAGAAACAGAGCCACGGAGCAACCGAGAGCTGCTCATCCAGGCAGCTTTGCTGGCGGCGCTTATGCATTTTTCATGGCGCACACAAACACGTGCTGGGGCCCCGCTACATATTCATATATGCGCAAAAAAACCAAGGAAGGAAAATCCAAATGAAAATTCCAACCCCCGGCAAACGGACTGCCACCCATATCGTGCATCCATCAACACGTCAGAGGGCGGCAACAGCTGCCGACACTCGGAGTGCCAATAAAAATGTTAAGTATCTTCGCACTGTTGACATTCCGCCGGAGCAGACCCATAACGCGTAGATATAGCAGATAGATGCCTCCGATACGTAGCGAGGCGCCCATAAATTAAGCCCGAGATTAGAGCGCGAAAATATTTTTGACAACTTCAATGGGCTTTGGCATAGTTTCGTTCTGGGGCGGGGCAAAGCATCTGCCAGATACTTGGCAGCTATTTTATCAGATGCAGTGCAGCACGATGTATAAACTGTAGTCAGGAGGAGACAGTCAAGGAGACTCTTCAAAGACGTAATCCCTACGGGAATAGGGTACTATTTTCTTTTGCTTATTTCATGTTTAGTTTTCCCGTTCCTCAAGCATTCTGTCGACAACACTGATCACTCTTGGCGCACATCTCCTTGGCTGCGTGTCGCAGCCGCGCTCTACGGCCCAGTGTACCTGCTGTAATGAGTTAAGTAGCACGTTCCCGGAGTCGTGTAAACATGCTCGTTACACAGACTGCCGACATGCAGGTGAGCCCATGCGGAAGGATAAGTTTGGGTCCCTTACACTGAATATATATATATGCATGTGCTATGTGTTGTATGTACACCGGGGGCCCTCGGGGCGCAGTACTATATTTACAGATTAGCATTAAATTAACGCACACGCCCACGCATTTGTACAAAAGTAATTTACATGATAATACACTCTTGTTTCCGAACTCAATTTACAGCCAGCGCTGTCGAGTTTCTAATTAAAAATCGAGTGGAATCAGGTTTTTTTAATTTTTATTTGTGTTCTCTTTTCAACTCACCCGCTTGCCGCGTTTGCCGCGCGGTCCTTTCTCGCCAGGCGGTCCGGCGGGTCCGATGGGTCCCTCCTCGCCCCGCACTCCAGGCTCTCCGGGCGGACCTGTGGAAAATGTTAATTTCAGCGAGCCGCTTCTAGTGACAGATTTCAAAATGCGAGCAAACAATGCCACGGATATACAGATACTCCAATCGACAGAGAGAAACAGAATTGGTAAACGGAATTTCGGGGTTAAATGTTTACAATTTAGAGAATGCTTTACAAATAAAGCAAATTTAAATATAGATATATTCAATATGTTTTCTCAACTGTTGGATTTTACTAAATTATATTTAACTTAGCTTTCACCTTGTAATATTTTATTTACTCTCAGAGACCCAGCAACTTGGTCTTAAGAAAATTCTTTAAAATTATTTGAATTTATAACCATGGAGTTTTTTTTACCAGGTTTTCGTCAATTGTTTCTCAGCTGTTCAGATATTCAGATATTCCGATGCACAGATACAGATACGCCCGCAAGTGTTGTCCAAACAGTGGGCGTGGACCCCTGTAATTATAGAGCAACGAGCGCTCAATAAAGCCCCCGAGACCGCCTCCACCGCTGTGTTTGTTGGTTTTGGTCAGCAATTTGTTCAACTGGTTGATGATAAGGGACAGACAGCCTCTTGATGGGTTAACGATGGCCGGGGCTTAGTTGGGAATGCAAATTGTTTATTTGCCAGAGAGTAAAGCACAATGGGTTCACCGTGGTTGGCAATCGATGGTAAATAGTTCAAGGCCCTGCGGTTGCCAGTCCCTCCCAGCTATCCAGCTTCTCCTATGCTAATGACAGCAGCGACTTGACCCACTTACGGAATTTATACTATATATCTATGTACCTTGCAGAGTCCCCTTGCACGACTCAAGGGAATGGAATTGGAATGCAAACAGATGCGGAATAACAATTTAATATGCATAAGCTGCACTTTCGCTGGCAGCTGCAAGCGCAGACTTTATGTGTGCCTTCAAGGATGCCCGATGAACTGGGGCGGAAGTGGAATCGGAATCTGAATCTGAGTGTGTGTACTTAGGAAATAATACTCTGGCCTCGGCTCTGGCTGGGGCTCCCTCTCAAATCCAATTTGTGCTCATCACCATCCGCCTCGAAATTGGCTGCTCCGTGACGGCTTTCAATCCCGCTAAACGCTCGCTCTCTTCACCCAATTTGCGTGCTTTGTCCCCAAGCCGGGACGTCGAAGTGGCTCATAAATCCATCAGCGTTAAATTGACTTTTGGCCCACTGTGCGGCCGACGACCAACCTGTTTAGTTAGAATAATGAGAAATTGCGTTTTTTTTCTCGTTCGCTTTTGTTTTGGCTTGTTTGCCGTGGCCATTAAATGAGCCAACAAGGACTCCAAAGGCCAGGAGGTAAGTGGAGGTGGATGGGTTTTAGGCCCTGGCTGGGGGGGCTGGTATCATAGATAAATCCAATTGTGCGGCTTGTCAAAACGAGCCAGGGCTTGTGTGTGTGGTGTGCGTTTTGCGAAAAGATATAGAAAATTTATTAAGTTCGTAAAATTGCGTTTCACGTAGACGACCTCGTCCTGCGGAGGGCATAAATTTGCCGACCTGCCAGGACAGATCCTGTGATGTCGGCTCCCATTTGTTTATAAAGCATTTGTCCGGAATATACAGTGAGCTTCCGCTAGAGGTGAGCGAATTACCAACATGTTAAACAGGTGTCATAATTTTTCTAAAAAAGTCTTTTAGAACCTTATTCTTAGACACTAAATGTTTAAGGTTTGAACTGAAAAGGGACTGATATACAGTTATGATCCCAAACTATCGTTACATTAAGCTCAGATACTGCATCTCCGTGACACGCTCTCCTCTCTAGCTCCCACTCGTTCACTGTCTGGCCTGAAGTTTTCTATTTATGGCTGCATAATTTACCGTTAAGCATTTTAGGGCGACAATTGCAATACAGAATAAAAACTATATACAGCAGACACAGGCGACGTAAAGTGGATGGAGGATTTATAGTGTCCAGCAGCCAGGATATTGGATTGCCGGCCAGCTTACTGTTTATTTTGTTGGGCTTGCTGGCCTTTGGCCGCTCGCCCTGATGGCAGATGAAATGCAAAAGATACGTTTTAATTTCATAGAACGGAAGCTACCCGAAGACGCAATGCAATCAACCAAAAACCAAATGAAAATGAAATTCAAATAAATCATGAAATAAATTGAATTTTTTGATATTACAGCTGGTGCTTTTGTTTTTGCTGTCCTCCAGCCGGGGATTGTGCTGAGATTTTCGAATCTCCCTCTCCGGCGGACCGGCATTTTCTGTTGGACAGCCAATTGCTCATGGCTGTCCAAGCCCACACAACACAACAGAGCACATAAAGAAAGCCCTGGGCAGCTTAACTAATTACGTGCCCGATAAGATAAGCCGTCGAGACCAGACGCAGGGAATCCCGTATACAAATGGCTTTCCATTTATTCAAATCAAGCCCGAAAACGATGTCCCCAGAGCTGCTTCTTGTCGCTGAATTTTGGGTAAAAATAAATTGCAATTTCATGTCCATCAACGCATCAGAGCATTGGCGGGGGAAAGAGGTCCAGCATTCTCATCTCTCTGCGGAAGTAATCGAATGCAGCGGCATCAGCAACTCCAGTTGCTACTGCTACTGGCAACAGATATCGCAGCTGTAGATCTAGTACACTCAGAGAATAAGGGAAACCTAAAATCAGCCAAGAATTTGGAGACTTAGAACCTCAAGTTCACTTTTAAAAGAATTTCCAAGTGTATCCTCAGCGCCGAAAGAAGTGCAGATACAATGGGCAGCCACACGAGCAGCGTCATCGCAATCGCACAATCACATCGGATGCAACTGCAGCATCGAAGCACCGTGATGCCAGGCACTGATAAGTCAAGAGGCGCAGGATGGTGTGGGCATGGGGCGGAAGGTCACGAGGGAACCAAAGGAGGGGGCCGAGGGGCGGGCCCTCGTAATGATGCGGGTAGCACAAACCGCAGAAAAGCGCTTAATTGATGGCGCTGCCAGGCAACCAGCCTAACGAACGGTCAAATGCACCAGGGGTATTCAATCAGGGAGCACTTCATTTAAGGGAATGAAAATAAATCGTACATTTATCAGGTTTAGTTGGTTACTGGCAGGGCAAGGAATGTACTTGGTAGTACCCATTAAATTAACATTATTTTCCGCCATAAAATCGTCACAAAATAAATTAAATTAAAATTCAATTCCCGAAGATCATTAACACCATTAATCTGGCAATCTTGTGAATGGGCAATTCCGAGTGGGCGTAATGCCGAACTATAAAAAGGAAATTATTTAAAGCAAAATTGAATTAAGATTCTATTCCCCCCATTAAATCTCAACCATGGATCATCAACGCCATTAATCCGCAATCCATCAATTGGTCAAAGGAGTTTCAACTGTCGCCCTCGACGTTTATTGGGGCCATCAATCCGTCCACCAACCGGAGTCCCGTCCTATTGCCTGTTTATGGCGACCACTGAGTGCCCCTAGTAAAATAGTAAAACAATAGTACAAGCTGTCCCACTGGGGTCGGGCTCTATCCATCCTAACCCATCTCATCTCATTCCATACCAAACAATACCCCGCCTTGGTGTTGTACTCCACTCGATGGTAGTCATGCTAATGAGCCGCTAAAAGCAACATAAATGACATAAAGTTGCATTTTTACGACTGCGGCCAGTGTTGGGGGTTCTCGGGGTCTACAAATTTTTACGAGAATCGCTGGATTTGTATTTAATTCTCGGGCGCGTTTCAACTATTTTGGAACGGCATGTTTTTTCGGCTATTTTCGTGTATTAAATTCGAATAAAGTGCAGAAATGTGTTGGGGCCCGGCTCATAAAACTCGGGGGCGAACTCCAATAAATGGAAATTCTATTGTTGTTTGTGGGCGTCCCACTCGAGGGGGCGTGGCCCGAATGGGCGGATGCCGAACACCCTAAATTTTTGTGCGCATTTAATTGACGCTGAAGTCCGAACGCGGCAGACGAACAATAAAGGTCGTGAATGTTATCGCAAAATGCAGCCAAATGAAATTTTGAAAATTTCCAAATATGGCCCGGGCAATGCAATAAAATATTTGAAAAATGTGTGATGCCATGGAAATAAAAAATCGGGGAAATGCACACTGACACAGCCGACCAAAAATAAAAGGCCTGTAGCAAATCAAAGACCAAACTAATGGCACCCAGCGCTAGTCAATGACTCAATTAGATGAGGAAGAGGATGGGGGCCGATGCGATGGTGTTTCTGTTGGTGAGAGCATTCCCAGATGCGGATGACAATAAATTAGGCGACCCGCAGCCGCGTGGCAACACTTGAAAAACTCATCGATCGGCCGATGCCCAGAACTGTGGCTGTATCTGTAGCTGCATCAATGTATCTGCACAGGGAAAAACTGGGTATTTCATTGAAATTAAATGAAATTTGTGGAGATGTATTAATGCATTCCTAAATATCTACTATTTTGTTAGAATATCTTTAACTTAAATAATATAAAATTTAACTCATAACGCTCTCTTTTCTCTCTGTGCATCAGAGTATCTGTATCCGTATCCGTATCTGTGTCTCCTTGGGCGTTAAGTGGCTGTTGGATGATGCTCGCACAAACAAACACACAGAAAATCAGCTGGCACTTACCAGGTGGTCCCGGCGGCCCCGGAGGACCCTCGATGATGCCCGTGGGGAACTCGTCGCCCTTGATGGTTGTGGTGAGCCCGCGATCGCCCCGATCGCCCTTGTCGCCCTGCGGAGAGTGTGAGATTGCGAGAGTGCGAGAGTGAGTCATTGAGGGATTAAGGGGAAATCCAGAGTCATAGGAGAACGAGCCTTAATGCATAAATAAACGATAAACGAAAATGCTGTGGAAAACCGAAGAGCAGCACTGAAAAGGGCGAGCCATAAAGAAAATGGGAAAATCGGGGGAACAAAGGACAGGATGACAGCGAATCACTGGCAGTCACTTAAGCCGTCGCCGTGTTTATCCAACAGATACAAATAATGCATTAATCCTGGTGACATCTTCCTCCCCCGGCTCGTTCATTGTAGTGGCTGTGTGTGTGTGCGGCCTTTGTCTCGGTTTTCTGTGTGGGATTTTCGGTGAATCATGCTGCGGAACTCACCTTCGTGCCAGGTGCGCCCGCCGCTCCAGGCGGTCCGGCGGGTCCCGGCTGACCGGCCTCGCCCTGGACGCCCTGCGCTCCGGTTTCGCCCGGTGGTCCACGTTCGCCAGCCGCACCAGGCTGTCCCGCCTCGCCCGGCGGTCCCGGTGGACCCGGCTCTCCAGGCTCACCCTGTGTGTGTGTTTGGGAAGGGGAACGGGGAAACATGTTTATTAGGTTAAAATCTCCCGTGGAGTTGGCCAGGTCGGAGGCACGTGCAGGACATAAACTATAGGCAGGACATGCTGGCAACAAAGGAGGCTTCAACGAACTCACCTTCAGCTGTATGACTGTCGAAGCGGATACATTGACGCCTGCTTCTTGCAAGTCCTTACAGCATCAACAATAACCAAAACAACAATGTACCGTCAAAAAAGTATTAAAAAATCAAATGGGTTAATCAACATAATGTTTAAAAATAAATTGGTTAATAAATGAACAGAATGTGTTAGTTAAAGACTGCTGCAAAAGCGAATTTAGGCAAATTAAAGCAAATAAACCAGGTTTAAGGTAACAGAAACCAAACTACGAAACAGCTCTTAATGAGTCTTACTCTGTAAATATTATGTCAGCTAAGATAAAGCAAATAATTGCAACTTACTAATCAGGGAGATACAACAAAAAGTTAAACAAAGCAAAGTTCAGGCGAATCGGTTAATAAATCATGAAGAAAGCTTCTACTTTAAGCTTCTGTAAACTAGAAAGCAACGAAACCAGCTCCAGTTGAGCCAAATTAAATGCTCTTAAAGTGAAACTCAAGACTACGGGACAAATAGGATAGAAATTCCATTAAAAACTACCAAAAAGATGCCACTGCTCAGGGAAGAGGGAAGGAATGGGGGGAAAATCGACCAAAACTACGATGTTGCAACAAATTTATGGCGCAGTTTAAACAAAAGAGCCAAGACAGGAGACAACTTAAAAGCATTACAAACGAGAATGAAGCGAGACAATAAACACAACTACACGAAAGGACGACTACAAGGACCGGACAGCATCAGAAGGACAAATCCAGACCAGGCACCGAGGAGACCCAGCCAAGGACAACAAGTTGCAAATAATTTGTTGTGTGCCAGCTGCCATCTCTCGGCCATCTGCATTTGGCCCCTGAAAAATGGTCTTGACCATGTCTACGTCTAGTGGGAAATAGTGGGCAGTGGGCAGGGGGGAGGGGGAGCAGTGGCCAGTGGGTGGAAGGTGGTGGCAATACCTTAACAGCAACTATTTCCGCATAGCCCAGCGTGCCGCCATGCAGCGTTGTCACCGATCTCTTCAGACCCTAGGAATGCAAAGCAATTTAGATCCGGTTAGACTCTATTTAATTTGCGGCCAAGAATTGCAGCAGCCCTTGCAGGATGTCGGGATGATATCGGGGCACCGGAGTGACGCGGACTTACCTTCACCGTCTGGAACACATCCATGCCCGGATGCCCGGTGTCGCCCTTCTGGCCCTTGTCACCGGGCTTACCCGCCGCACCCTTTTCGCCGACGATGCCATTGAGACCCTGCAGAGGAGGAACGAGCATTACATTTGCATTTCTGCTCTTTTAAGATTTTTCGTTGAACTTGTAGCAAAATGTTTTCAGAAACGAGTCTTTAATAATAACTTTTCAAGCATTTAAAATTATATTTAATTGTTTTTAATATTAATTATCACCTAATTCTTGGAATATTTCATAATTTATAAGAACTCAATAGTGCTAACATATTTCGCTATATTCTTAAAGCTATTGCAGCCACTTACCGGATCGCCCTTGTCGCCGGCATCGCCCTTCTTGCCGCGCTTCCCTCGCTTGCCCTGGGGACCCGGCGGACCTGGAGGACCTGCAAGGATAACAGAAAGTTTGGAGCGTTAGTCATGGCGGAGACATCTGGGGTCGCCTCATTAGATGCGCATTGAACTTGCCGCTGACCCACAGCAGGATGCTGGACCAGTGGCGAGGTCATTTCCTTGAGCAACATGTCCCCCTATACCCCCGCGAGATCCCATTTTTTTTTTTTGGGCGTCGTTTTTTGCGCAGTTGGCGCAAATTCATTTAGCTGAAAAATGACTTTTCGCAGCATTTTGTCACGCTGCGGGCAGAGAAGGAGCTGCTGGAAAATATTTACAACCACTTTGGCTGCTATTATTTTCAAGGGAGCGGCGAGAAAACTTTATCTGCTCCAAGGATACGGCAGGACAAAGCTGGAGTCGATGCTTTTCAATTATTTCGCATGCAATTTTCCGTGGCATAAAACCCGGAGCTCCGTAGTCCTGCTTGGTGTCTTGTAATTTTCCACTGCAGCGCTCCTGCTCATGCTCCTGCCCCGGCTTCTGTTCCTGCCGCCTGTCTGGCCGTGGCAATTATTTTTATTAGAGCCGACTCGCTGCACTCGTTGTTTTTTGCATCCAAGGGACAGGAAATTAACACCTAAAATTCCAAGACAAGCTCTTCTGTATGGTTCGGCGGAAGGTGTGAAGATATTTAATTAAATTAACAGACAAAAGCAGCAACAACTGCAGCAGCAGGAAGTCCCTCCTCCTCGTCCCCCGCCCACTGAGAACTTTCGGGGGCCGTTCCATCTAATAATTGTTGTAATTAAGTAATTTCGTTTTTCTACAGCTCCGCCGGCGAAGAAGGTCTTCAAAAGGAAGCTGCCCTTAATGCAGGAAACGACGGCAAACAATTTAAATTCATTTCGCGCTCAAAATGGTGCCGCAAACTACCAAAGGCACGCGCCTGCCCCCTGCCGGTGGGTGTTTGGTTGGTGTGGCCCAAGTGGGCGGCAACGCAGTGGGCGTGACCCTGTACCAGACGGTGTAGGTGCAAAGTGATGTGATACTGGAGCGGCCCTGCCTCCTAATCTACGGATGCTTATTTAATTAAAAAAAGATTTCTACTTTCGCACACAGCCAAGAACAAAAAGCTAAGGAGGCGAATAAGAAGAAAAACCAAGAGCTACGACTAGCAGTGTGTATTTTATAGAATTCTGAAGATTGTTCGGTTGCTTGGGTTTTGTAAAAAGTGCGAGATAACTAGAGATAACTTGGAAATTTAAAGATTATTTTAGGCTAAACTCAAATTTATTTTAAAAATATTTCTTCTGGCTGAAATATATTATTCAAAGTTTAAACAGATTATAAAAAATATTCGTAAGACTTAAAGCTTATATTAAATCCTAATCTTTTTATGGACTTTCTATGGGCTTTCGGCTAATCAATTGATCTTTTAGAAAAGTTTTCGAAGTGCTTCGTTAATCCATCCATGAAATTTGTATAATCTCGGAGATGGCCCACTGTTCGCCGACATCGTCGTCGTCGCAAATTATGCGCTTGCAGCACTTGCCAAGTAATAAAAGCCAACCAATTAAGCGTGGCTAAGACCCGGGCTAGAACAATGGCGGAGTAACTCTGCCCTTCGGGGTGCACGGAAAGTTGGGATAAGAGAGGGTGGGGAGACTTGGAGGCGGAGATCTGGGGCGTCAAGTGTCGTAAGCCAAAGCCAAACGGAAAGCGTTGACGCACGAAAAAAGAAAGTAACGCAAGTAAGGCACGGAAAATCGGAAAAGGGGAGCCTTTTCGCCTTTCGCCCTACGTCTTTCGCCTTTGTGAGCGAGCGGAAAAAGTTAAAATTGCTCTTAATCTAATAGCAACATAATAATCATAATCATAACATCGTTTGCCCCCACATGCGCCCCGTCTGTAACTGAGTTGCGCCCTCTTCGCCCAACGTTGCCATTAACGCCGCATTTTCCGTATTATTTTCGCGTTGATGGCGCCATTTTGGCTTACAGTTTGCTGGCTGCTAATGGCATTTATTCGCTGTTGTTCCAGCTCCTGTTGATACTGCTGCTTAATGCGCTAAGAAATCTCATTGCGAACATATACACATCCATGTCCACATCCATATAGGCTGTCAGCCAAACTAAGTGAGCTGCCAGCTGATGAAGTTGTTAAGTCGCAACTTGTTTTCATGTTAGGTACGAGTACGTAAGAAGGGTATATTGGATTAGGGTATAACTTTTGAGTAGAAAAGTATCTTTTGTACTGAGATGATAGAGTATAAGGCAGAAACCAACTATTAAATCTTTTCAAAATGCACTTATTATCAAAGTATTTTCTATACATTATTAAAATCTGCAAAGTTGAACCAGACTTAAAGCTTCAAGTTTCCCCAATAAGTAGGCTAGTATTTTCACGCTCTACATCCCGGGTATGGCATGGTCGAGACACTCCCCTCTAGCTCTACTTCTGTATTTTTTCCGTTCCACCCAACTTGATGACATCGCTGTCGTCTTGAATGTATGGTCCTGATATACTGATGATGATGGCGCAGGCAATTGAACGTACTCACACAGACGTGCAGGCGGAGTTATAAATCTATATCGACGGCATTAGTTCAACTGCTGCATCAGCTTAGAGCCAGCCATCCCCACGCAGGAGTCGCTTTCCTCCCCCAGAAAATGGGAATTATGTCAAGTTGTGAGCGTAATAAATACTCGACTTGGCATCGTTTACGTGCGTTTACAACACGTACAACAAACAACGGTCGAGTAAGTCGACAAACACCGGGAAGGGCAGGCGGCTGACTGGGAAATGTTGGAAAAACGTAGTGGAAAAGCAAATGGCAACTTCAAACTCGAACCCTATCCGCACCTGATCGGGGAATTGAAGTTTCGCTAGCAACTTTGCCGCCACTCTTGGGGCTTGTTCGTTTTCCCAGAGAATCATCTAATTTGCCAAGTTGTTGCAGACTCCGGTCTCCGTACTCCGGACTCCGGAGAGCAAACCCACAGACGGCAGGGTTCAGAGATTTAACTGAGTTCAGTCGGTGTGGTCAAAGCTCAATTGATTTTTTGCCAAAAGGATAACTCTTTTGGGCTCAATTTGAATGGAGGGCTGATTGGATGTCCAGGAGCTTGGAATTTGCCCAAAACGTTTTTATTGAGCTGGCAGGCAGTTCAGGTGGCAGGTTGAAAAACCAAAAAGGACCCAATGTGAACTGGAATATGTTCTTAATTGATATGAGAATATGAATAATAAATTTAAGAGCATTTTAATTATTATTCTCAGCTCGTAATAAATGTATTTCAATTCCAAAGCCAGACTAAATGTGCTTGCGTTCAGAAATGTGTTAAAAATTAAGTCAATCTCAAGCCTTAAAATCTTTGAGTGCACATGCCTCTTACCTCTGAGTTGTGAGAAAACTTTTAGAGCTTTTGAGGCTCAAATCGAATTCCTCTCCAGCTTTAAGGCCAAAAGCCACTTGACGTTTTTATTAGCTCTGCTTAAAACGAAAGTTAGAGAAGAAAAAATTAAATTTCGCTTAAAGTGGCGACCGAGTGACTCGCTGCGGAAAGTGCACGAAAAGCGACTGCAGCTGCTCCACACTCCTGGATCCAGCAGCCAGCTGCCAGGATCCCTGTCATCCTGTCAAGGACGTCTGTGCACAGCGCCTTGCAAAAGCAAAATGAACTGCCAGCCAGGAGTGAAACTTGAAATGCAAACATTGATGGCAAACTTTTAACTTTTGCCGTGACGTGTGTCGTCCTTGCGCTCCCCGGAGACCTCGTTGCGATGTCCTCCCCAGGATCCTTATTCGTACGTGCGTCAGTGGCAGGCAAATGCGAAATGCACCCAAATACGAAATGGTGAGCATACTTAAAGCATTTGCTCCAGCTCCATCCTGTTGCGGACATAACTGCAAAAGTTTTCCCAGCCTGCTGGGCCCAAAGGAGTCACGCATTCGCATTTTCCCAACGATTTTCCGGACACGGCAAGAAATGTCAAGTATTTTTTGTAATATTAGCAGAGATTTTCGAAGCGAAACTTTTGGTAAAATCAGAAACCTAACTGACATACTATAATTTTGATAATAATTTTTATTAATCAGTTTTATGGCTTTAGGTTTGGTTCTGATTAAGTTCCTGGTCTGTAAACTCAGTTTTTAATTAAATATACGATCTACAATTGGAACAATGGGAACAAAGGCCTTCATAATCAAATCTCAAATCAAATCAATTTTCCTTTCAGTGCACACCCTTTGCTCCGCACCTTTACCACACTCCTGTCTCACGTCCCTTTTGCCAATGCAAATTAAATTATGTAGCCGGCGGGGTTGGGGAAAACAAAGGACGAGGAAAACGAGGGAAATATGTAAGTTGCTCAAATGCCAAAAGGCGCACCAAACGCTGCTCGCTTTTCCAGCCGTCCTCGTTTGTTGCTGGTTGTTTGTCTGCAAGTTGCCGCTGTAAATCTTCAATAAATGCGTTTTGCAGCAGCACTAAAAGTACACAGAAGCAGCACGAAAATGCGGCGCTACATTACATTCAAACAATGGCCGAGACTGCGACGGGGACGGGACCCTTGTCCTGGCTCTCAGCGCTGTCCTTGTCCTTGTCGTCTGCTGATATGCGATACTTTCCATACAAAATAACTCTTGTCGTCTCGTTGCCTGCTTTCCTTTTCCCCTTTTCTTCTTATGCAGACTTTTTTTTTTGCAACTCGCCTTGCTTGCTAACGGTGTTTTGTTCGCAAAAGTATCTCATGTTGTCCCAGGATTCGGGAGCATCCTCCAACGGGTGCTGCTCCTGTCGCAGACTGTAATTGTAGAGCGATTCGGTTACTTCCAGGAACTCCACTCTGTGTCCCCTGCCCAAACTGACACACTGACTGAGCAGCCAGAAGCCAGCCAGCAAGTTGAAAGAGAGAACCAGCTGAATATGATTTTGTGATTATCAGTTGGGCGAACCCGTTTGGGCCACTGTGATTTATGTCTGCTCATTAGGAGCAGGAAACCGGTTCTGCCCCGCCATATTAATATATATTTATGCAGTAAATTAGTGAGCTGGGACAGGTTGTCCTTCGGAGTGTCTTTTGTCAACAGGTAGGAAGAGATGGGATACTAAATCACAAATTAAATTTAGTCACGCAATCAGTCAGTGGCTGTAAACTATATAGTAAACTATACACAACTGATAGTACAGTTGAGTCTAGGCTCCTAAACTAATTATTGCACTTCAGTGAGCACAAATGCCTCTTAATTGACTTATGTACGTCTTAGGTGCCATATATACACACACTCACAGTCGCAAATAACCATCTCATAGACAGATCATTATGGCTGGCATGTAATCAACAATACTCCGCTCCAAATTAGTGGCCCTCGGGCGACTCGGCATCTGATGTTCGACAAATGCATTATGACAAACTTTTATTAGCTGTAGGGATACGGAAGCCCACTCTCACACTAGACGCAGACAGGAAGTCTCACATACATACGTACTATATATGTACAAATATGTGTAGCCAGGATATATTTTCGTCCTCCTTGGCTCTGGCTCTGGCTTCGCCTCTGCTCCTGGTTTTATTTACAGGCGAAAATTTGCACGAGGTAAATGCCAAAGAGACCCTGGCACAGCCAAGCACACGGATGACAACTGCAAATGTTTGCCAGCTGGTTGTGTGTAATGTGTGCGTGTGTGCGTGCGGTGTGTGCGATGTGTGAGGAGTGTGTGTGTGCCTTGCCACGGCCAGAAGGCAAATGTCTGACAAATCTGTTGCATTATGGGAGCCATATGCTGCCGATGTTGATCCTGGGGCCGCCTATCGATTTGTCGACATGTCACCGTTTGCCTTTGCAGCCTTGCCATTATTTCCCTAATTAAATGACGGCCATAAATTTGGAATTCTATCGTAGTTTCTGAGGGAAACCGATAGGGCTAGTGCTGCTTAATTGTCGGATTTGGGGCAGGGAAGCCAGATTTTGACAGGCGAATTTCAAGCAGTTTAAATGGTGGAAGAAAGCTAACAAGTGAAGAGCTATTTATACATTGGCCTACCTTAACTTTACTTTTATGATTTCAACCTGAATTTAAGTTTTAGCTGTAATTATATTCTTCACCTTTAAATTCAGCATCAACAAAGTAAGTAAGACTTATTCAGAACCTCACAATTAACTCAAATATTTTCTATTAGCATCAGCAAATTACTATTTGCTATTTTCCCAATAGACCACACTGCCTGTAGGCCCAATAGAGAGGGGTCTACTCCAACAGGTTGCTCTTTATGGGCCAATTAATTAAAGCCGACTGGGACACGCCCCAACTTTTTGGCCGCCTCGTTTGCCAATTACACATGTAAATGCGGCGCTTGACAAATGTTTTGCGGTTTGGCGATAAATATTATAGGTAATTGCCTTGGCCGGAAAAATTCATTCTTCGGTTAATTGTAAATTGCATTCCGGCATCCGCAGACGGATTTCAATTCGCTTTCGCTGATTCTGATCTGATTGACTGACGGCCCCATGGCATTGTGGTCGGGACTCCCTCCGCGCCGATCGCCGCTCCCAGCTGAGCCCATTCTGTCGGGCTGACAAATTAGCTTCACATTGGTTTGTCATTTCACTTGTGTTTGTTTTCATCTCCGGAAAATCGCTGATTGCGGTTGTTTTTCCTTCTTTTATAGGGAATTGTTTGTTATTTATATTTTGGTTTTAAATGCAAATTGCATAATTTATTGCAGTTCCAAGCTTTGATTTATGCGTCGAGCGAATTATTTTTTATTTGCTGATGTTTTATGCTTTGTTGTTATATGAATTTATGGGAAATTTTTTATGATTTAAATGGCATTTTACGAGGGGTAATGTGATTTTAATAGAGCAGCGGGGAATTGAATTTACTTTGATATTTATGAGCGAAATGTATTTCTTTTTTTCTGGTTTTCTGCCGGTTCTGCCTTTGTTAAGCGTTAATAAAATAATTCATTCGTTCCGGCGCTCTTGTTTTCATTTCCCAGCAGCTAGCAGCAGGGATTTGCATTTTCCGACTTTCCTGGCCGCTCTTTGCCTTTGCTCGCTCTGCATTTCAAATGCAATTTGATTAAACCGCAATTTGAGTGGGTGACGGGCAATAATTTGCATTGTGACAACTGGGACAGCCGGCAGTCGGTGTGTTTTGATTCACGGAAAATGTCTATTCAGCCGAGTGAATGCCTGAGTAGTCACATTGGGTTGCGAGGGACTTAAGCAGTGATCCGGGGAATTAACGTGCAGGTTTCTCAGCTCGAAGGAAACTTTCTCCTCGGGCCATTTGATTTAATGGTTATGTTGTCACTTATTTCGGGAGGTCCTTAAAGACCAGGGAAAACAGTTTATTAAAACGCCTGTCTCCTGATGCGAACGGCAAACAAAAGGAGCGGGCGAGAAAAAAAAGAGGAAAAACAAGAGGAAAAAAGGAGGAAAAACACTTGTAAATCCCTTGGGGCTTTACCTTATGTTTAAGTAATTGGTAAACGGCTTTGGCCGGTGCCAGGCGGAGCTCAAGCTAGAATATGCAAACCCTTTTTCCCGCCATCAGTGGCCTCGAGATGTTGATGCTTTTGTTTCCTCCTGTTTATTTTTCGCTTTCGCTCTCTTCGAAATAAATAGAAAACAAATACGGGACTAATATAAAGTCCCAGGGATAATCCTGCGAAATTGTTGCTTTGTGTTTTGTTTTCCAAAATAACCAATAGGGTATCTGCAGAGCGCGTTGCAATGAACAAAGGGAAAATCTAAAACAATTTGAACGGTCCCGCCGACCCCCCAGAAATAGGAGAATGATAATCCCCTAGAAAAATACGTGGGTGGAATGGGCGATGACGAGTCGAGGGTAAAGCCCTCTCAACAATGGAAAGTGTTTGGCGCTTAGATGTGAGGATGAAAAAAAGAAAATAAGAATTTCATTTCACTTTTCTCGCATCTGACGTGCTGTTGACTGATGGCTGCTCCCCCTCCAGATCGAATGGCATTAGCATATTTTCCGCTGGAAAATATATATACGCTTCCACGCAATTGCTCGGCGCAGAAATAAAGCGCTAAGACCACAGCGAAATTGAAGCCATTTCGGTGGCAACTGCTGCCCGGGACAACGGCAAGCGGCACAGGAACAAAGCAATGCTCCCTCCGCAATATATACATCTATATATCCATGTAAATATATTCCACGGGTAAATCAAGAAATTAATCCCTTCAGCAGCTGCGACAGCGGCAAACAAATAATGAAAGATACTCGCTCTCGTACTTTTTTGTGCGCCTTATAAACACAACAATGAATGGCGAATCAAGCTGATGAAGAATGATATAATAACAATAATAATAACGGCGGATTCCCGGCATTCCCTCGCCCGGACCTGGGACACAGATGAGCCATAAAAAATCACAGCACCCACAGCGGCGGCCAGTGACAATAAAAAAATGTGACAAGTGATACAAAGTAAATACATGCGAATATGAAGCAGGCGGTGGCGCGGCGGGGCAATGAATGGGATATGTATCTGTATCTATATGCATGGGTTGCCGGATCCGTATCTGTATCTGCAGCCGTTCCCGCACCAGCTGCTCTTTTTTTATGTCCCTCCACATGGAGAAAAAGCGATCCAGTAATAATTAACATGTAAAATTTTAATGCATTTAAGAAATTAAATTAGTTTTTACAGAGGCAACCCATTTATGAAAGGAGAAAAAGAGGCGAAGTAATAAGGCAGCCTAAACATCAAAATTTGGGGCACATTTCAGCTGTAAAAATACCGCAAGCTTAAATTACATTTATATTTACATCAGCTTTGAATTAAACGGCATCTAATTATTCAGAAAAGCTAGGTAATTTCTTGCTGTGCACCGCCTGGAAATGGTTTATTTGGTCTGCTGATGCCGCCTTTTGCTGTTGCAGTTCGTGTGCGGCATTTGTACAGATTTTTTCGTCCCTCTTTTTGGGCATCGTCGGTGGTAAGCCTCTTTTTATGGCTGTAATGGAATGTAACCGAGCCACTGACACAATACAAAATGCAGCTCACATATTGCCATTGCCCGATGAGTTATGGCTTAATTGTGATGTCAGCGTCGGCGGTGCTGGCAATGGCAATGGCGGTGGCGGTGGCGGTGGCTTCCATCCTTACTCCTGCCGTATAAATTGTTTGACAGTGCTCATCGAATGGCGCTGAGTCGGGCAAATTGGTGTTCCTTCTCAGTGGCATCCTCCATTCGTGGATACTCTTCGCTCCAGTGAGCTCCTGTGATTCCGCAAAAGAATTGCGGTCTGAATAATTTCTCACATAGTACATTTCCGTATGCATTGCATTGCATAATTTATACTGGCGGTAAGCAGCCAGCGGTATCATATCCTATAAGCAGTTGTAGTATATCTTCTGGTTGGCTCACGCTTCAGTAATTCCATATTTTGACGCGTAACACCCGGCGTATGTGCAATATTCCCAATAAATAACGAAGGGGAAAACGAAACATTGGGGCCTCATCCTTTCGTCTCCCCCGACACCTCAGCAGCTCCCCACTTGGGATGGGATGAAGTGACATTTACACAATGGTTATGATGTCGATATGCTGGAGCCATCACTCATCCGGCGATGTCTCCTCCGCAGGAGGAGTCGAGCGGAGCGCTGATGATATGAATGAATTATGTGGGTAGTGTTCGGTTGCAGGAGATGGTGTTGGCGGGAGGTGAAGGAAAGTGTTGGTGTTGTACACAAAAAAAAAACTACAGACAAGGGGGAACTTGTTCTTATGAAAACGGGTTGATTTTTAATATAGAAAATAATAATGATTTTGGAGTATATATTTAAAAGCAAACTATCCAAGGGACTTATGAAGATATCCCGATATTTTTCTTGGAAGATACTCTGGATTTTGTTTATTTAAGTTTATAAATAAGTTAAAATATTCCTTTTTTATTACATACTCCATTCAATTCATCATAAATGAATTTCTCCGTGTACTTTTCAAGGGAACAACGGAGTGTTCCGCGTCGACATGCGTTTAACTTGCGGCAATTTTGTAACACGGAATCTGCAGACGGCCAGATGACTAGGGGCGACAATGTTGGAAACAACGTTGCAGCAGGAGCGACATCAGCAACATGGGCAACATCGGGCGCAGCAACGGCAACAGCGTCGAAAACCTGCAGCTGACGCTTCTGGTGGCATATGTGTGTGCCGGCTTGAAGCTTTTGTGGCATTGTTCATGTGGCATAATTTAAATAATTGAAAGTTTTACGCTTACGCGCATAATGCGAGGCAACAGCTGATGCCCGGATGCCGATGCCTGATGCATCCTTTGCCCAGCATTCGAGCATCCCAGCATCCCGGCATCCTGCAGCGCCCGTTGCTTTAATGAGCAAATTACAGGCGAGCCACCGCCAACGTGGCCAGCTACATGGGAATGAAATTAACCAATTTTACAGGCAAATGCAAATGAGCGGCGGCGGCTAAAATATATACGTATTACGAAGAGGGGTATATAGAAAAAGCCTGGCTCCACGGCCCTTTTGCCATCTGTATGCGCATCCTGTGCGTTGTTTAATTTTCTGCCGGCGGCCACGTCAGACGCGAATTCAAATTAAATGATCACATTGCGCCCGGCACAAGTTCAAATAGACAAATGCGCCGCTGCCCGGGGCAGAGACATAGTCGCAGATACAGATACAGACGCATAGATACAGATGCGGATGCCGGCAACGGCAACGGCAACCCTTTGTGCCCTCGCTTCCTGCCCTCCATTCGGATGGATCCGTGCCCCCTCGGTACGTGAGTGCAAACTGCTTACGTTCATATCATACAAATCATGCAGCTGCCATAAATTCTAAATTGCCAGCCATTTTAGCAGACACACACATACACCCAGAGCCGCGGACGGAGACGGACGGACCTGGACAATGCCGGAGGGCCGAAGGGACGGGCGCAGGTTGACTGATAAAAGCGATGCTGTGGCCACTCCGACAGTCCACCGATGAAGCGCGACCAGGCCAAGTTACAGTGGTCCGACAACGGGTGATTAAGCGCCGATTTAAAATAATGCTCTTTCATTTGCCTATAAGCAGCAAAATAATTAAGGCCATAAGACTTTGCTTTCTGCCCTCGATATTTAAATTTTTGAGAGGTTGGGAAGTACGTGGATATTAAATTGAATCGGTTTCCATCAGCATATTTCAACTTTCCAAGCAGTAAGAGTTTGGATTATCGTATTTTAGCACCACTGTACCCACCGATGGATGTGGTTACCCGATTTGTGAGCAAATCATAATGAGACTTGACATGTTATTTGCCCATTGAGCGGTCAGCGAGTGTGTGATTGAGTGTGAATGGGCAAGCGAGGGTGTTGTCTCTGTTCCCATACCTCCGTTCACTTTGTTTTGAGGCTTTTTGGGTTTGAGGAAGCATCAACAATGAGTGTTTAACTACGGCACTCGGCTGGCCAAAATGTATATGCAGAAAGAGTACAAGTACGAGTGCGAGTATGTGCCACGCCCTTCTCTCGACATATATTTATATATGTTTCGCTGCAACTGCCACAGAGCTTGTGACTGAGAGTCCTGCTTTGTAAATAAATTGAGTATGTGCTACGCCACCGACATCCACACACAGACACACACAGGGAGACACACTTCGTGTATGCAAAAGTCTATTTATTCTGGAGTCAAAATATGCAGCAGCTTTCTATTATTTTAACTTTTTATATTTTTCATACGCTGCTCAGCGTCCTTTTTTATGGCCCCCTCTGCAGCTTGCTCGTCGCCATTGTTGCTGGATGGTCTGTCGCCGTCTCTAGCTTCATTATTTTTATTGGATTTTCCTCTGGCTAAGCATGAGCGAGACTTGGGGCGGGAAGGGAATATGATAATGTGGGCACTCCAAACGGGTTCAATAGAACCGTTCTGGGGCCCAGAGAATTGCATGTTGGCGAGGAGAAGCTCGTGGCTAATCCGGGCATTCCCTGCACCCACAATGGCTCTCCAAGATTGCAGTAACTGCACACTCGAGCACACACAGACACACACTCACACAGAGGCTGTCATGTTAGATTGGAATGCATCTAATGGCAGGGCATGGCATAGCTTGGCATATTACACATACGCCCCGTGGCGCATTGTCTAATAAATACAAATTTGGACAGCATGATTGGGGGCCGGGATCGAGTGCAATATGCATGTATTATTTATGGGCGCCCCAGGAGCGTGGGCTGCTGACTGACCCATCTCCTTGAATCCCAGATGCCTGACCCTAATGTGATGCGGCCGTGTCTAACAGGGTCATTAGGCGCAAGTGGCTTTGCGCTAATTATGCAGCTCGAGGAGGAGCCCAGTATCGGAATCAGAGCCCGAAACAGGAGCAGCTGAGGCAGCCGAAGCATCCGGGGCACCAGCTGCATAATTCTCTCTCTCTCTGGGCCAACATTGCCAATTATGCACTTTAAGCCCCGGACATGACTGCACCGAGCACTTGGCCCCACAAAAGGGGTCACATAAATCCTCGCCATGACCTCAAGCCACTGCAAGTCGCATTATGACTGGGCCACGCCGGGTCTCATAAAAAGTGCGCCAAACTTGCCCACCGGCCACAATCGCAGGTCAAGATGGAGGAGATCGCTTTAAGGCCGGACCACAGACCACGAATTCGCAAGGGAATAGGAATAAAACGACTGCCAAAGCAAATCTCGGTTTGACTCAACTCACAATCCTTCTGCCTGGCCTCAGACTCAATTCACATAAATAAGAAAACCAAATACTGGGCTATTATAAAATTCGTAGCAATAATTTGCAATTTTAAAGTGTCAAATAGCCTTACTGAAAATAAATTAAAAATTTATAATATTATTCTAAATTTATAAAGTAAATTTATATGAAATGAATTAAATCTGTGATTCAAACTTATTCATAGACATTCAGTTAAACTTTATTTAAAAATATTTAATACTTTTTTTATAAAGTGAATTATTATAAATTGAATTTATTAAACGTCTTTAATCGAACCTTTTATTATATTTTATTTGGCTTTAAATTGGGTAGAAAATAAATGCATTTAAATTCTGACAAGAAATTGCTGTCTTATCTTAGGCATTAAGCTAAGCTGTATTTATGTAAAAATATTGAATTCTTCCTCTTGTAATTGAATTACCGCACATAAAAATATGTTTTTATCAATAGAAACTTTGTGTTGAGAACTCTCTAAGGTAGTTTGTAAAATTTAAAATAATATTTTCTAAGCCAAAATTATTCTAATGCCGTCTTGGGCTCTAGGCAATCATTGGTCTTCCTGCAGGGTCCAAGCTGCTGAGCAGTTTATGTACCGCATCAACACGTTGTAAGATAAATGTGGTCCTGCTCTTCTGACGCCGCGCCACCGTTGGGTGGCCAAATTTCAAATTAAAATTAACATTATGCAAATTTCGTCTATTGCCATTATACTCGACAATGTCGCGGGTCGCTGCCGCAGTCAAACAATCGCGACGCCCACAAGGAACGCAGGACGGACCTAAGACTCCGGCGGAGCGACGCCCAACTCCGGAGGCGAGTCCCATGGCTCTCGGGAGGCGAATCCCCGGGTTTCTCGGAGGCGGGTGGCAAACTTTTTATGCAAATTAAATGTCTGCCAGTGACGCGCGTGCGTTTTGTTTGCTCCAAGGCTTCTCCGGCTAGGAGAAAAACAGCGGCCACCAAGGCAATTCGAAGCGCTTTCCCGCTCTAGAACCGAACTTTGTTTTAATGAATTTTTTAGCCGCAACGCTGAGCATTCTCAATGTTTGCTTAATTAAAGTGAATTCGAGTGTGTTGCATGTGTGTGGGGGAACAGCTGCCGCTGTTTATTTGCCTTTCAACATGCTGCGCTTCATCATCATTAACAAAATACTAGCGCCGCCAACAAAAGGAGCCAGCTAAATCAAAATAAATACAACTCGGGCCAGCGACGACAACGGGAACTACTCGGGGCTGTTGGCTGATGTGGCGGCAGAAACCCAGGAGTTCAAGATGTTTGCCTGTGGCAAGCTAAACAGCAAATAGTACATTATTCTTCTTTGGGCTCTTTAAGGTTTATTTCCATGGATTTCAAAATAAGTTCTGGAGAAGTTCGAGGTAATTTAAGGGGTTTGGGATTGCAAACATGCTCAAACTTCAACCTATTGCTATAACATTTAATGCCTAAGATTGCGCTGATTTAATCACATTAATCCCTTAGAAGGATAGTACGTAATGAAATTACTAAATAACAAGATTTATACTTTTTTTTGTTGCATAAAATATGAGAAAATTGGTCTTTCTCATCTTTAGAAAGTTTGGACTACCTGAAACACTTTAAGCAGAGGCAGCGGGGAGAGATTATAATTTGTTTAGCCAACTTCTTTTTTCGTTGTTTTTCTTCCGCTCCTTCTTGGCAGTTTTTGTTTGTTGTTGTAAGTGCTGTGGCTGAAATTTATGCGCTTTGTTGTTATTATTTTTCCTGCTTCCGCTGCGCCTACCAAACAAATAAAAAAAAACGAGAGCGGCAGGCCAAAGTCTAGAGCAACTACAACAATGTTGCACCACGCTGTGACCAAAGTCGAGCAACAGGCTGATGGCTCCAGTTTACTATAGCTCTATGGTGGGATATAGTAGAATAAGAGGAGGGGTGTGGGATTGGGAGTGAAGTGTTGGGGGAGTTGGGCTAAGAGAAGTGTTCTTTACTTGGACTCAACTAGCGCCAGAGCTCGCCAATCCCCAAAGTTCTTGCTCTGTTCTCGAGTGCACTTGCATTTGTTGCTGCTGCTGCTGCTGGTGAAGTTGCTGCCACTTCAGTTGTTGCTCTTAATGCACTAAGAGAAAATGCTAGTCGTTTAAGCAGAGGTTAAATTTCAGAGTTTGATATGCCCTAAACAGATTTATAACATGAAACATCAGAGTGAACAGCTCTGTTTTGTAATACTTTTCTTTCGATTTAAATAATTTATTTTTCGCTTTTCTGGGATTAAAATTTTCTTAGAGTGTCCTGCTGTGTTTGTGCTGCATTTAATTTGATTGCATTTTATTTACTTTTTCCATATCTATATAAAAGATGCTGAAAGAGGCGCCTCGCCTCGGCTGCGGCTGTGGTCCGTGAGTTAAATTAATTCCACTTGATACACAATTTTCATCCCGACTGCAGTTTGCAGTCGCAACATTCTGTGCGGCAGCTGGTGTTCCTTTCTGTTTTTGTTTTGGTTTTTGTTTCCCATTTTTTTTTAGTTGTTTCTTTCCCTCTTGGCCCCAAGAGTTGATTAAGCGCCAATTTATTAGTTATTCCATAGCTGGACTAGGCCAGGCCTTTGCTTTCATCGCTGCCATGAAATATTTTTCATTTTCATCCCGAAAAAAAGCGGAAAAACGAAAACAAACAGCATTTGGCACACTCATGAATCGCTCCGCTCGAATTGTGAGTTATTCACCAGCCCGCAATAAAGGAGTGGGGGAATCGAGGGAAATCTGGGGAAATCGGGAAAAACTGAGGGGCTCCGACCGTTTGCAATGGCGCGATAAGTTATGAGACCGCTTTGTGGGCATATATATGGCTCATATAATTTCTAGTTTCGGCATCAATTGATTTACTGCAGCTATTTGTTATTGCCAATTTGCCTGCTCTTCGTTCTCGCTGGGTAAAAATGCCAGAAACTAATTAGTGTTCTCTCTCGAGCTGTGGGTGAATGTGCAACTTGAGCTGATATTTAAGAGGCAAGATGTTCAATATCTGGCAAATGGCAATCAATATCCATCTCATCGACTTGATATTGACATATATTTTGCATGTGATTCAGGGCAGGGCGAAAGTCATTTGCATTTCCATACATTTTTCCATGCTATCCTGGATATTCCTGCACCTGCACGAGATGAATGCTGCTATGCAAATGCAATGACACAAGAAATCTATTTGAGGTTGCAACTTCATCTGTTTGAGTCAGAATATCTTGCATGCATCCTTCTATTTTTCCCCCATTTATCCTCATTTGATTTCCAGAGACAAACAAATCTTACGGGAACGAGCCAAAACTGTATCCAAACAGAGGCTAAAGGTTGGGTAAATAATTACAGAGATGGAAGAGTGGAAGAGCCACTCTTTGGGGAAAATCAAAGCTGCGAGGCGAAAAGGAAATGCCGAAGGAAAAAGGGTGAGCGTTCGCAGTTAGCAGTAGTTAATCACCGGGCAAACAAAGTAACCAGGAAGGAAGTACGAAAAGTAAACAAAATCGAAGAAGCCAAAGAAAAATGAGAGTTTCTCCGGGATTCAACACAACCAACTGACCCTAAGCCAAAAGCAGGGGAAGGAGTCGCAAAGAGAGTACTTATCGCATATTGAAAATGCAACAGCTCGCTGCACTAATTGCATCCGTAAAGGAGAAGGGTTAGGAGACGGAGAGCCATCAGTGCTATTCGACAACCGGCGTCAAAATCAATTAAATGGGCAACAGGCGAACGGTAAGTGCAGCTTAAAATTCACAATCAGTGCTGCGTCTTTGGATATTTTCTACCGAAATCGAAGTGATTATATGTTCTATATTCAAATTTATTTATTTTAGAGTGATTTAAGTAGAAAACCTATTTAATTAGAAACGATTCAAATGTGAAAATCATTTGCAACTAAATTAAGTTTTATTATGTACTATGTAATTAAATATATAATTAGAAAAGTAATTCTTTTTAAGGCGATATTATAACCACAGTTCTCAAAAATATACGGCTCTCTTCTAATAAATATATGTATCTAATTTAGTTGAATTTCAAATCATCCTACATTTCATAATACCTGAAAAAGAGGCACCCAAGCCAAGTTGTCACCTCAAAAGTTGGCATCACTGAAGTGCCACTCCTCCGCACCATGGCTGTACACTGTTCAGTACTTTTGCGTTAATTGCACGCAGGGCAGACCTCTTCATCCACATTCGAGGCCTCGTATTGAGTGGCCAGGCGAATGGCAAATAAAAACAGAAATTAAACAAAGTAAATAGAAATTCATCAACGTCATCGGCGACGGTTGGCCTTCGTCTCAGCTCTCAGCCGCAGAGTCTCAGAATCTCCGTCTGCGTCTCAGTCTGCATCTCTGGATGGGAATCAGCCTCCGTCACTCCGTCCCAATAAAATGCACAAGCATTTGCCAAAGAGTATGTGGTACATGGTGCTTTAACAGCGCCGACGTCGTCGCTGGTTTGTGTTATTCTTGCGCTACAATTCTTCAGCCAAGATGGGTGTGCGGCGGTGTTGTGTGTATTTTCTGTGCTGTGTGGGTTTTGCGGGGCAGACAGGAAAGCAAACAAAACAATTGCAGTCCGGTCGGCAGACGAGATGGATGGCTGGATGGGCAAATTGACGCATTGAAGGCCGGACTGCCTGACTGACTCACTGGCTGGATGGATGGATGCACTGCATTCAATCCAATGCCGATGTGGATCATTTTTAGTATGTAATAAAAAGCAACCGCAGCTAGTCGTTTCATAGGCACAGACAAGGAAACAGCAGCAAGTGTTTATTGCTTAATAATTTCCTATTAACTTATATTCATGGAATTTTCAAGTATACTTTTTAGGTATTCATAGCTTTAGGAAAGAAAAAGTCTACTAAGCTTGGCAGGGTCTGGCTGACATTCAAACTTATAGCTTCTGAAGTTAAATAAAAGTTATGCCTATCAACAATCAAAAACATTTTGAAATTTACATAAACTTAAAAAAATGTATATCATGAAAAATAAACAGAAACGTTTCAAATATCTCCTAGTCTTGCCACTGCGACTGTCTGAATGTGACTGTGAGGTCCATCCAATTGATTGGAAACCAAATTGATGTTCCTTTTTGGCTTGCTTTTGCTTTTTGGGGTCAGCACCTCCTCCACATGGGCCACATGGCGCGTGGCATGCACCTCCGCGTTGAATCTTTGATGTTTCCCCTCAACGGATCAACCTCACCTCGCCACATTCCAACTGCCACCGATCACTGCCCCCTGGAAGACAAAATCCCCCTCCTTGTGAACTGGCTTTTATTCCGGTCTGTTGTTTTTTGTTTGTCGTTTTTCAATCATTTGCATCCATTAATCAATTTTTGTTTTTCATTTTCGATGGACTCTCCTCGTGTTGCCTGCCAGCGTCTTGAGCAGCTTGTGGCCCTCTTCTCCATTATCTGCTGCCCACTTTTGTATCTTTTTCAGCTTTGTGTATCTTAAGTGGACACCAAGTAGCCCCAATCTATACGAATCCATCTGGCAAGTGGTCAGTGCAGCAGAGAGCTTATCTAGTGCCGAACAGTTGCCACTTTGTCCGAAAATCCCCCTTCTGGGGCCACATTCTCTTGGCCGCTTCTATTAGCCGAATGTATCTCATCGTTCGCTTCCTTTTTGGCTTGGCCCAGTTCCCCTGGGGGCGATGTGGACCCTTTGTCTATGGGTGGCTCGTGCCCTCTTCACCGCTCTCTCTGCTTCTGACTTTTCCCCTCATCCACTGAGCGAAATATTTGCCGCCCACTTTAGCGTAGCCGTTTTACTGCGGCTGGAAGTTTAGCATAGTTCATTGTCTTGCCGTTCATCAACTTTTCCTGTTGTCTGTTATTTTTATCCAATAAAACCCGCTGGGATCGGGAAGCCAACACCGCCGACCCTCACGGAAGTTAGCTGGCCAGAAAGGATTTGATTTGAACGCAACAGACTTGGCACAGAGAAGGAATCCCCTACTCGGTTAATGTTTATGATATGAGCTCCTTGGAGACCTTGGAGCTTGTTCGTGGAAATGTAACCCAAGGAAATGTTTGCTTCTGACTTACTTGTTTTAATTGGATTGCGAAATAATGATTTGTAGTTGTACTTTTACATACCTGGAATTAAGAAGAGAAACATTTTATTAGACTGGATTCTGGGGTAGAGAGTGTGAAGGAATTGAACTATATCTTAACTAGTTTCATATTAAGCCTTAATTATATTTCAATTAATTCAATTTATAATTGCACTAAAAGTTCTGTTGTTCTGTGTGTTTTGATGGGTATTCTGGTAGCCCATTCAACAGCCTTCGCTGCCGAAACTTTTGCTCATGCCTGAGCTATTGTATATATACCTACTTATTTCTCCAAACACACTGATTACTGCGAATGGTAATTAAACTTTTGAACTCTCCACGGGGCTGTCATTGACGTGTCATCCGAGTTCCCGGCGGAGACGGAGATACTGGCACTGTTTGAGTCGTTTGGGATCCGGAGTCTGAGCCCGGAGTCCGCGGCGTCCGCAGTCATCCGCATAATCAGATAAGCAATAACAAAAACGGCAGCGGAGAGGCCACGCCCCGCAATGGGATTCATGACAGGCATAGACAAAGTTGAAGAAGGGCAGACAGCGCCGTGCTGCGTAGATTGGGCCCCCCTTGGCCGTAAGCAGTGGCCACTTAATTGTATAAGAAATGAGCCAAATGGACCCACAAAAACAAAAAAGGAAAACACCACCACGACGGCCACGGCGACCGCGATGGCCATGCCCCACTTACCCTGTGTCTATGGCCTGGGCGTTAATTACATTTTTATTATTTTCATTTGGTTTTTGGCGCAAACGGCACGCCCCCAGCCCTCAACGCCCACCGCCCTTCGATTCCCTCTAACCCCAAGTCAATTTCAATTCGAATTTCGGAAATTTCGGTTGAAGTGAATTAATGATGCACAGCAGCCCAAAAGTCAATTCGGGTCGTGATTGAGCGCACACTGGGGGCGTGGCAGGGCAAGGTCGGAGGTGAGGACTCAGAGGGGGCAGGGGAGATGGACGAAAGAACGCCTGCAGCGTCTGCTGCTGCGACTTCATTTTTCATGCCACTGAGTGCTCCTCGCAGCGCCTTGGGTTGCAGGTCACGTGATGCAGTTAATTGCACGCCCAAAGCCGCAGAAACCCGATGCTGTCTCTGCAGTTCCCGGTAATTCCCTGACCCTCTTGTGTCTAAGTAACTTGGCCTTCCTGGGCTATCTTGGCTAATTGAAAAATATCTTGCATTCGGCAACTAATTGAAGCCACTTCAGGTAGTGCGAGTTTGAGAGATTGCTTACAGCATGCATGCTGAAAAATGTTAGCAGATTAGTTTGAGTCTTTATATTTATTTGATTATTTAATCCATTATTAGCATATTTAATGTATAATCTACCGTTTTGTTAACAGTTTAATACCAAATCTCCCTTCCTAATTAAATACCAACCCGTCGATCACCATTTACCTTAATTTGTTCCTCTGTGAATACAGTTTTAAAGAGCCGAAAAAAGGTGCTCGAGTGAAATAGTACACCGCATGGAAATTGAAAACTTTCACGCCCTGCACTTCACACACAGGGGCCACTCATATTCCATCTTCATCAGCATTCATTCACTCTTCATCATCATTATTCCACTGCGGCTGGCAAGTAGCCTATCCATATATCTTGACTGCCTCTTCTGTGGGCACGCCGCTGACACTCGAAACTCTGTAAACTGGGCTATGTACTCGTAGAAACTCTGTCGACCCATGATTATAATTATTGTTATTGCTCACACTGCTCAGGTTCATGTTGCCTGTGGCTGTACAAAAAAGAGGGGAACATAAAACCATTAGCAATTCATCTTCCAGACTGCCTGCAATTAGAGAGGCACAGAAGCGCGCACACACATACCCACGTGGACTCACATTCGGGCCGAGTTCATTGCGGTCCCTTTGGCCCCGAAAAGGCCGAGGCCGAGACCGAGGCGAGCCAACTTCCTTAACACTTTGACAGCAATTTGCGAAATATGTTGCCGGCAATCAGCAGGGAAGTGAGAAAATAACAACAAAACACAAACAGAAGACCAAGTTTACAAGTCGCATAAACAGAGGCGCGCACAAAAGTGTGCTACAAAATGGCAACAGCCGTTCTCGGATGTCTCGGCTGAGTGTGTGTGTGTGCACAATCTTACTGACTTCCTTCCGGTCGAGCGAACTGGGCCCGGGCCACAAGTGTTGGGCTCTCGTTTTTTGTCTGACTCGCTTTTTGGCAATTAATTAAAGAGGCCAACACGAAAAGAAACAACTCACAACTCGCAGCCCGCACCCGGGGCGGTTTCCCCCGAAATGTAAAGTAAAGCATGCCACTTTTGCAGCATTTTCAACAATTTGTGTTATATCGTCCTCGTTGTTTATCCTTCGTTTGTCTAGCTGGGCGATGGGTGCACAGTCAAAAATATAGCTATATCCCTAAACCTACTATGTATAGTACTTACTTTTATATCTAAATAATATTTTAACTAGGGTTACGGATTTTGAAAAAAAAATATTTGTTTAAGGACAAATCAATGCATCAAATATTTAGCGCTTTTCAGGATTTTAAATTAATTTTATAGGCAGAAATTATTTTTGAAAAAGCAATACATTTTTCGAACTTTATCAGCTATTATGGTTAAAGTTGTTTATTTCAGCATTTTAAACTTTAGAAACTTAAAATCGAACAGGTAAAATAATGTTCCAGTTCGAGTTAAAATTTCTTAATAAATCCCATAAAAGTTCCAATAATTTTCTCCTCAATCCCCAAGCTTTCCTAATTTTACGAGTGTACAATTTCTCAACTGCTTTTTTCGGCCTGCTAAAAGTTATTTTTGCTCTTTCGCTTTCTTGCCCAAATAAAACCTGCAGGCGCAGCAGTTCGTTGTCGTTGTTTAACTACGGCAGCAACAATAGACCTGGCCGAAAAAGAGCAGCAGCAGCAGCAGCAGCAGTGGCAACAACAATGACAACATCAACAGCAATAGCAACAATAAAATCAACAGCAACAATAAGAACGGCAACAAGAACAACAAGCAGCCGCCACAACAATGGGCTGGCAAGTTGATATTCGTGGGGTTTTCCGGCGAATGTTTCCCTTTTTCAATTCATTTTTTTTTTCTGCTCGGTTTGTTTTTTTTCGGGCCGGTTGCGACTTACGATTTCGTTATTTATGACCGTGTCTCGGTATTGTTGCTGTTTTTGCTAGCTGTCTTCATTTCTAGGTTACACGTACAATAACAACACAAACTATGTGCAAACAAATTGCAGAAAGCAAATCAATAAAAGGACAAAAGTATTATTTTCCCTTTTTTTCCTGCAGTTGCCCCGCAGTTAGCTCTGGTTTACCATCGGGGGATATTTAACTAGTTTTCCGAATTTTCTATACCACGTGGCTCCCACTAACCCCGGTGACTCAGGAAAAAAAGGAGGGGAAATACACAAAGTACGTTAAATATTTATCTGCTTGTTGTTCCGCCCGAAAAACAGTCAACAAATTTTTGCCTCCCAGCTGGGCAACTTTTTCGTCAGCTTTTTGTGTGTGTTTTCTGGTGGTTTTCTGGCTTTTATCGCCGAAGAGCGCCCTTATCCGCAAGGTAATTGCTCTATTATTGTTATTAACTTAATTTGCCAGCTAACCGGGGAAAAAGTTGTGAGTACCATAGGGGTTATGGCCTGCTTTAAAGCCGTTCCTTTAGCCCTTTCCTAATTGAATCGAACCGAGCTCCAATCGTTGCCACTCGTTCATGCTTTTCCACTTCAATTATTCAGACATTTTCCAATCAATGGTGGCGGCACCATCAACCCCGAAGCGGCAAACAAACAATATTGAAATATAGTTTCACCTTGATGTTGGTAAAATTTATTTTCGTTAATTGGTAGCAAAAAGTTTTTCGGTGGAAAAGTTGCCAAAGCAAACAGGGCAGAGAGGGAGGGAGACGAAGAGGGATAGGGAGAGGGAGACGCACACCCACAAATCACACACTCGAATAAACAGAGAAAAAAATGAATCCCCCGAACTGTGACAGGAATTTTTCATCTGTAATTAAATATACCACAAAAATTATTTAAATCACAGAATATGAAAAATGTATGGCAATTGAACCAATACAAAATCTATCACCTTTAGACCCTGAATAAGTTCCTAATTTTTGGACCAGTGCACCCACATGAGCAAGTTGCAAGTTCAAAGGCGCCACAAGGGCGTGTCAGGAGCGGGGTCAGAAAGAAGTTGGCTTTGCCGTGAACTCTGCTCTAATTAGGGATCGCTAATCAGTGGTGAGAGGGCTCAAAGTTTCGGCACTTGCTCGTCGCAGGAGCAGCCATTAATTAGCCGGCAGCCAGCTCCCAAGCCCCGCTCGAAGAGGCATTAGCATTTAGCGGTGCTGGGAACCGCGGGCATTTGCATACAGCATGCATCGGATGGCGGCGAATATGGCATATGGGCATGTCTAATGGGCCGTCAGTGCGTGCGGATTGATGAATTGGCTCTCGCTTGAGCGCATGACTCATTGAAGGAGCCGCCGCACAACAGCACGTCTAATTACGCTCAACGAGTTTTTATGACAGCCGCCGGCAGTTCTCCCCAGCCTGCCTGCCTCCGTCACCCAGGCAACCCGACACCTTTGGCTACGGATGCCGATGCAGATGCAGATGCATTTTCCACTCGCCCGAGATACTGCCTTCACGCTAATGGACGGTCCAGTGGCTGTCTAATACCAAATGCCAAGCGCTCCTTGAAATGACAACAAAACGCCCGAGGCCGTTAGTCAAACAAAAAGGCTGATAACAAAGAGGCCGGTCTAGGCTGTGCTCACGGTGGCGAGTGTGTGTACCATGGATGCAAGTAGGTATACCTAAAAATGTGTGTTTATGGGAAATGGGTTTCGAACAATCAACGCACCAATTATTAAATTTCACGCAATTAGCTATGGTCACGCGTGGATGGTATTTGAATTTTAAATGAACATCGCTCTGAATGTATTTAAACCCTTTTGAGTAATCAATTCAAACACTAAACAGATGTGGATTCATTAAAGCATATCCGACAACCCATGTTAACTTAATAAATGCATCCACTTTAATTCGGCTGTGAAGGCAACAACTATTAAATTTCACGCAATTTAGATAAGGTAACGAAGGGATAATATTTTAGAGCACATTGTGTGTCAATTAGAAAATAGATTTTAAATTGCTTAGATAATTAATTCCACTTTAAAGAAGTCACGAACGAATTGATGATTTTATTACATGTAAAATCAGGGATAGAATATTAAACAATGCAACAACATTAGGTTTAAACAAAAATTCTCTATAAAAGGGTGAATAATTAATAATGGTAGACATTTTTGAGCTCCCCTTTTATAATGCCTTTCAAATGTACAAATTGGATGGCTTTGATATTAAATCATAGCAAATTCAAAGCTTTTATTGTGGCGAAACAGCAAATATTGTGATATTGAATCTTGCCAGAATGGTAATCCGCATTTTCCACATTTCCAGCAAACCCGGTTGCCTCGGTGCCCCCCAGATTGATACCCAATATGATTGACGAAAATATTCACTGAGAAGGTACCGACTCCGACTGCTACTATGTATGTTAGCTATCGATTTTTGCTTCGTTTCTGGATTACAACCCCCAACCCATCCTGTCCAAAAATGCGGAATCGTAGCAGAGAGAGAGTGCCAGGGAGGGGAAGAGGTCACATAAATGGCAAATGTTTGCTGCTAGGCAGCCCGGCTTAGAGCTCATAACAATGCAGCTTAATAATACAATAAATGCAATCAAAATAACAATAAAACATGCAGCATTGCCCACAAATGGCAACAAAATAAAAGAGAATGACTGAACCCGGAGCCGGGTTGAGCCGCCTAAACGGATGAAATGAGTGTGTCGGCTGGCAGAGTGTGTGGTGTGTGCAGTGTGTGGCTGAGTGTGTGCAGAAATTATGACAATATGCAAACGAGTTTCACAAAGGCACCAGAACAGGCAGAAGGCGATGGAGGAACACAAATCGCAGACAAAAGGCGAAAGGCGAAGCCACGATAAATGCGGTGGGCTGGCAGGAAAAGGAACTGTGAGACGCCAGCAGGAAGAGGGAGATACTAGTAGTACACCGAAAAAACTATAATCTATAATCAAGATCTCTGTACAAAGGAGTAAACTATTATTATAATATGAATTTTAAGCCTCTCTCTGGACAAAATCATTGCATATTCCAGCATTAAATCTTACATTTTATAAAAGAAACTTCACTGGACCTAAGACCCTATTTATAGTGTTTTATTTTCAGTGATTTTTTTTTTTTTTTGTATGAGTGTAAACACTGTGGGCTTGGACTGTGATGCAGGGAGGTCGGTCGGTCGTCTGCTCACAGCTTAGACCCGCTGACATGTAAAGAGCATCGACAAAGGCTGGCGGAGAAGTGGAAATCGGGACAGGTAAGCCTGAGGGTCTGGGCTTGGGCTCCGGCTTGGGCGACTGCGGGAAAGATGTACAGCCGGCTTAGCAGGAAAGGCAAACAGAGTTAATGCCGCTCCAAACCGATTCCGATAGAGATCGAACAAGGTTCTAATAACCAACTCTCGAGATACGATGGGGAGTTTAGCAGGAGGACATGGACGAGGACGAGGAGCTTGTTACTCGGAACAAGAGGCAATTAGCAGCCGGTCGATGCAGTTTCCAGTGCGAAAACGTGTTTGCACGTGGGATTAGTCATGTGATGAGGGTCGCCGGCGAGGGAAAATATTTTCCGGTCAGTTGCTTAACTGTCAGCGGACTGATTTCGAAACGGGATTAATGTAAACATGAAATTAAAGTGAGTGGCTCACGTGGCCAGACTACCAACTGGAGGTGCTGTACTCTATATTTAAAGTCAGCAAAAGAATACATAATAATTGTAATAAAAATAATCTTGGAATTGGGATAACAAAGTAAATTTTGTTTTAACGGATAAACTCATTGATTATATCTTTTCCCAAAGCAAGTTTCTCAAGCTAATTATGAATATTCTCAAGACCAAATTTCATGATAAAACCACCTCCAGCTCCCTTATAACTGTATGCAGCAGGGTCAACAGACTGGAAGATTCAATCAACTGATATCGGTTCTACCCGGACAGTCCTGATTTATCCGCTAATCACGATCGGCCCACGCATAAACCCAGTGCTTAGTGTTTACTCAATCCCCGAGCTTAGCAGCGACTTGACGGCTTGCGCAACCCGTTTGCCCCCGGCCACGTTCAAATTATCGGGGTTTTGAGTGGGTTTGATGGAAATGCCTGCAAAGCGGCAATAGAGATGCATATGCAGATGCAGATGCAGATGCTGTTCAGATGCCGCTGCAGTTGCAGCCGAGAGTCTTAAGTCTGAAAAAGGTGCGAGGTTTATGTTGAAAACGTTTTGTTAACAACCGACTGCCACAAAAGCCAACTCAAGCGGTGGGGCGAGAAAAATTACAATAAATTATATAAAGTGTTAAATGTGTCTAGCAGCTGGCGGGAGATCAGTGAACCCCGCCAACAAAACGTTTTCCGAAAGATCGACCGTTTTCGGGGCAAACCCTTAAGATTTATGGCGCTTAATCAAGCTGAGACGCTGAATGGCTGAATAGAACCTCGAATGGAGTGTATCCGTGGTTCCTAGCAGCTACGACCAATTTGTAGTGACAAGTTTAAGCTGCATTTCGTAGCGCCATAAAAAGCGTATCTTTGTATCTGTATCTGTTTCTGTTTCAGTTTCTGTATCTGCACTAAGAGAAATATGTCTAAGAAGTCATTAAACAAAAAAAAATATATAACAAGATTAAATATTCTTAAAAAAATAGAAATTAAGTATTTGAAATATATTTTTGAATAATTTTAAAATTTTTGGAAATTATAAAAATGTTAAATAGTTTAAACGTTTTATCAAGACACTATATAAAGAAAGATTTGTAAAACTTAATTTGTTTAAAACATTTCAAATAGCTTTATTATAATAAATACCTTTGCTAACAAATATTTACAATTCGTTACATATTTAGAATTTACGAATTGTAAAGGTTAGATAGCTATAACTTAAACTTGACCTCTTTTTTGAGTGTAAAAGACAACACTCTCGGGTTGAAGGTGTTGGCGCATTGACGCCATCGGGGGTTTGTTAAACATAATAAATGTGATTCTCAATATTTGTCTTCAGGTTCTTGCTTCTCTCTGTTGCGTTCCCCTGATTCTCCCGTGATTCTCCCTGGTTTTTTCTCCGTTTTCCCCCCTGCTTTTACCCTCAAAGATGCGCTTAGCTCTATTTTCCCGATAAGGCCCCGAGTTGTTATGGCTCCATAATCATCGTTGTTGCAGCTCTCCGTTCTGGTGTTGACTTTAATTGACAACTCTGGCACAGTGTTGGCACAGTGGGCACAATGTTGGCACAGTGGGTTTAGTGCGCACCGTGATCCTCGATGGGAGATCGGGAAAGTGTGCGACCCGCGTGCTGGCTTTCCCGCTCTTTGTTGTTCTCGCTGTTTACATAAACATTTCACTTACACGAAATGCATTTGGTGATGCTTAATGTGTTTAACTATGCAAATGCAGGCCTGTTTATGCGATGCAACGCCCGGTCCCGGTCCCGCATCCGAGTAAGTGTGCTCAGCTCTTGAGAGATGCTAAAACGCTTCTTCACACAACCCGCGAGGTGAAAAGGCCAAAAATAAATAAATATGAGAGCGCCACGCATGAGAGCCCTCGGCGGAGGTGTTAAGTGACCGGGCACAGGCGCATCCCCATTGTCCCACTGTGCACACACGCCCTCGCCCCACTGTGCGGAATGGGAGCTGCTGCTGCTCCAGAATGCAGCGGTCGTCTTGCATACGAAATGAGTGAATAACTGGAATCCGAAAGCGATGCGTAGTTATGAATGGTCCCCAGCAACAACGTCACAAAGACTCCGTCAAGTGGAGCGTACAGACTGTCACACACTTGGGGAAAATATACCTTGGATATGTATATTTTGTATCATCTTGAAAAGCATTAAGAAAATATTTGTTCTTGTGCACATTTAAATGAATTATAGAGCTACATATGTTAAATGAGAAATAAACTCCCGTATCAAGTTACTAAGAGTAGAAACATCATTTAAAATGTATTCTTTAATACATACATGTTTATAGATTTGACAGATTATTAAACATAATATTGCTAAAGAAACAGCTTATAAAATTCGTAAGATTAAATCAAAATTGTGAAAATATAAGGCATAGATATACTCATTCCATGAACTTGACTTTTTTCTTTGTATATCTTGTATCTATAAAAGATAAGGAACATTAAAATTTCCACTTATTTTATTTTAAATTTCCACTTTAACACATGCATTTTTATGAAGTTGCCTTGCTAAACGATTATGAGAATAATGGGATCGATATTTTTATGGATTTTCTTTCTGTGCAAGATTCATTCGCTTAAAGCTGATTAAATTTGTAAGCTGCTTCGGCGACTGGTTGACAAACTGGTCGTTGCATCGATGCGACAGGAGCGGACAAGGGATTCCAGGCCCCAGACACTGGCCGCAGACCCAGACCCAGACCCAGACCCCAAGCCGCAATCCCCGGACCGCATCACCCTCAGTTTTCACCATCTCCCCAAACGGCGTTGCGCATGCGTTCAGCGTCTACGTTTGCGTCGCCCAAAATGCAATTCCAATGAAGTTGACGTGACAACGGCCAACGAAGATGAGTGTGACAAAAGGCCCAGACGGCCAACCGCAAAGCTCCGGCAAAGGCAACGACTCTCCGCCAAGCTAGCCGGCAAAAAAAAAGAAAAGAAAAAACCACCAGAGGCCAGGCCAAAACCCAGTCGCAGTTTCAGCGGCAGTCGCTGTCGCAGTCACTTCATAGGCAAATGCAATGAAAACAAGAATGGTTGGTTGAACTTCGATCCAAGTCGAGGCTAAATACACACTATAATGTACACAATAAAAAAAAGATAAACAGAAGCTGAAATGAAATCTAATAAAGATGTAAAGGCATAAGGTAGACGCCTTTCTTGTTGAAATGTTATCATTTATAATAATCCAATAGACTTTTTACTTTATCTTTAAGAAAGTCTTGTTGATCTGAATCCCCTCCATGTTCCCGTTAGGGTATTACCGTACGGTGGACACCGCGGTTCGAAACTAGCGGCAGCAACGAGCATGTCAAAAGGTGTTGTCTGCCATGCACTTGAAAAACGTGTTGTTGCAGTTGTCGCTGATGTTGCTGCTGTTGCTGCTTTGCCGCTTGTTGCTGCTGTTGTTGCTGGTAATTTGAATGGCGGAATGGCGTCCGATCAGCCTACGTACACACTAAACTAGCAACTGAGGTGTGAGTCAATGCACAGGAGGAAAAACATGTATCCCAAGCGAGGATCAAAAGGTAGTTAAGATTGAGTAAAACCCTCATTTTGATACCTAATCTCAACTAACAAATGGAAAGTATTACGACCTTCTCCAAGTTTCAGTATTAAATATTTATTTTTAATATTTAAATCTCAAATTCGGGCTTCCATTTTCTCTGCATGCATCGAGAGGAGTCGAAACGAGTAGGCAATGCAGGCCGAGTGCGAAAGAAAGGCGTCAGTGATTGGTAAACAGGCGACAAACGACAACGACGACAACACAGTCGCATTTTGATTAGATTTAGGAACGCTTTGGAAGCGCTCCAATTGTGCGGCGATGGCAGAGGCCGCGGATGCGGTGGTCTAACCACATTGCCTGCCTGGCAGAAACGCGTTTTGGGCCAAAATGCAAATGCAAAAGGCCAGACAAGGCGCGCCAGACAGGCAAAAAGGAAAAACCCACAGTGCAGAGCTCAACTTAATTGCACAGCCCGCGAAAAGGGAGACACAGCGGGTACTTTGACAAACGTCGACACTTTTGATTGAGTTTTAGCACGAATCTTTCGTTCCGATGACAAAAGAACCCCTCCGCCACCATGCCCCATCCAGCCGGAAAGGTAATTGTTGCCACTCCATTTGAAAAAGGGTTGAAGTGCTATGGGAAAATACTCGCTTTGATGCGGCTCACACAGGCGGAAGACGCTCCGACTCCTGTCTCCCGGCTCCAGATAATTGAGTTTCCCATCGAATTCGAACGTTTCCATGAGAATAGTTTTATTTCTCCGCTTTCACCTGGAGAAATTAGATCCCACCGGGGTCTTATCTGCCCGAGATTGGCCGGATCGAATTTCAATTGAATCCGGGCAGCCAGGGCAACCATGAAATTTAAAGATAAAGAGCGGAAAACCTCGGGAGTTATGTTATGTTCCCAGCGTATATGCAAAAACCTTGTAGCCCCCGAAGGCTCACTATTTATAGACCATAATTTATCACCATCAACTGCAGCAGAACCCGTTTTCCATGTCCAGTGCAACTCCTTTCAACTGTCACCCTATTCCTGCGCACGGACTGAGCGAGAGTCCCCGGCAAAGATCCCTGTTCTTCCCTTCTGGGCCAATTACTCATGCCCCAGCCATCACGCACAGTAGCATTGAAATGGCTATTGACTTGGGCTCCCCCACTCTCAGTCAGCCCGAATCCGCCGGGGAATCGATGCTTTTAACACAGAAATTTTATTGAATTTTCTGGGAAAAGATGTAAAAAATCAAGAACAGAGGAAAATTTAATTATAACCAACGAGCAATCGAGCATGAACAAGAAGGCGAACCCAAGCCGGCCAGGGAGTTTCTTTTCTTGAGCGATTAATATATATAGGTTTTCTCCGTTTCGCTTATTCGACAATGATCGATTGTGATTTGTAAGAATGTCGACGCCGTCAAATCGGTCTAAGCAATTAATTTCTAAGCAGGCGAATCACGAGAGGATTGGGGGAAAGGCAGCGGCCAAGAGAAAATCTTCGAAATGGATATGGGTGACTGGTAAGCGGTCAAGATTGATTTTTTTTCTGGTTGAGGAGTGAGGAGGGAGGAGGGAGGAGGGAGGAAGCTGACTCCAGACTCGGCATCATTACAAGCAGATTGTGTTACCAGATTGTAAAACACTCGAAACGACTGCGGCGACGACCGACCCTGTGACATTGATGGGGGTTTTGATTTTCATTTTCATTTTTCATCTGATTGAAACATTAAAAGATGCCAAATAGAAATAAAAAGCCAAAGTCGGTGCCAGAGCAGATAAGCCAGACGGGACGGAGGAGTCAATGCGGCGTAGAAAGAAATCTCTGGCGGCCTAATGAGCCGTACTTGGCCCTCGCCACGGGGCGTATGAGTGATATTTTGCGCTTCAACAAGCATAAAAAATGGTAAAATGATGACATTTTCAGCTTTTATGCATACAGGCCCCGGTTCATTTGCATAAATAGTCGAAAATTGAAAATGAATAACTCGGTGGCTGTCTGAATGCCTGTGTCTGTCTGGGAAAATGTTAATGAATGCCGCATAAAAGGCAACTAAATTATTTAGCCATAAAATCCACAGGGACACACACTCGCACACACTCATTCTTGTGACGGGGTGCGGCTGATTGTCTATCATTATCATTTTGGGTGGCATATTCAAATTTTCAAATGATGCAATAAACTCGACGTTCAAAATTATGGCCTGCAGGACCGGCAAAAACCAAACCGAACGGAACAGAACGCATCCGAATCGAGGCAAGGCGAAAAAATGCTTGATAAATTGAGGGAAATTCTATTTATAAGCGTAATTGCTAATCCCAAACTGAAAACATAATCCACCCACTTGGCCACGCGAACTTGAAGAGTGTCAGCCAGCCGGAACCGTCATATATCATCTTTATCGGGCGCCCCGCCTTCGACTCCAGACTTTCCCTTCGCTCAGCTTTTTGCTCCGGGCGGAAGCTGGGGCTTCATCAGGAGCAGGAAAAACGTAAACAAAGACAAAGCTAGCGGCGGAGACAGCGACAGACACAATGGGAAAAACAAATGAAGGCAGACTATTTGTCAACGCGAATGAAGCCATTTATTATCCATCATAAAACTTGTATTTATCGCTAAATGTGAGCACGGAGGACGGTGGACGGCGGAGGACATGTCGTGCCGTCCTCCTGGCAAATCCTGGGCGACGAATAGTGCCAGAGTCCGTCTCTGTCCCTGTTTGTATTGCGGATAGTCAGTCAGACAAACAAAGAGATGGCTTAAATAAACGAGGGCTAGCGGGGATTGGGACCAGAGCAACCGGGAACAGAGGCGGCATCACGCAGGCAGTGTCAAGGCAATAAATCATAAAGCAGCCGCAGTTCCAGTCGCAATCCCAGTCCCAGTCCACGCCGAATAGAGTGGAGCAGAGCAGAGCAGAGTGGAGCAGAGCAGAGCAGAGTGGAGTGGAGCAGAGTTTTCGCCATCGGACGCTGCGTACGTGAGTTTGGGCTGAAATTGGAGCATGTGCGTCGTCATCGCTGTTGTCGTTGTCGCCGTACTCGCTGAATTGTCGTTGAAAATCACGTAAATGTATAAAAATGAAATCTGTCCACCATTACTCGCCGTCCCATACCAGGAACTCCCTGAAACTGTATCGCCGGCAAGCCAAAAAATCGAATAAATTTCAGTTTGCCGCTGAAATATTTACGCAGCAGCTACCAATTCGGTGCCTGGAATAGCTTTTCAGCCGGAGCAAAGGAAAATCCAAGCAAATGCGGCTAATAAACCAAACTGAAACGAACCCAGAGCCAAAAGCCAAGCAGACACTTGCAGATCCGGTCGCAGCTGCACAGGCATACGGACCCATATTTTCGAGGCAGTGCACGGACAGAAAAATAAACTAGAGAGGACTCTGATTTCATAGAGATTGAGCCTTTTCAAAAGGAGTTTTTTAAAGTATTTCCTGAAATTTACTGGTACTGAAAGTAGACTAAGCTAGTCTAAGATACAATCCAACCTAAAGCGTAATAGTTATTTGCAATATATCACTTGTAAGTGAGCCTCAGCATCAAACTTATCTTTAAGATCTACAAAGAAAAATTAAAACCCCCAACTTAATCTTTCGATTTCTTTCGGTGTATCAGTAACTGTATCTCTAACTCTGTACCTGTATCCCCAGTATTTTGGATGGTTGATTGAACCCCGGACACACCCTCGCACGCAGATATCGAGGAGACAGACAGACAGGACAGGGACACGGACTGTCAGATTGGACGTCGCTGGGATTCCACTTGATTGATGATACATCAGAGGCTGCAGGATGCCTCCCTCTTCACTTCCCTGAATTTCTCCCCCTCTCGGCCTCTGTTACTGTCTTTTTGCCAAGTTTTGTTACCTAATTAGCAAGTTATTTTTTGGCCGACAGCTAACGGTGTTTTAGCTAACGAAGCAAACGCTAAATGAATGTCAGTGCCAGCTTAACTTGAAGACTAATTTGCGCTCCTAAAAGTGGCCGGGTAATGGGAAATTGGAGTGTGGATATTGACAATTAGTGGGGAAATTCCAGCTAAGTGGCTGTATAATGAAAAGCACAGCCAGCGGTGGTTCGAGCTCCCTCATTTCAGCTCTTACCGAATTACATGGTAAATTATCTTAATTCTCCAGCCCACACATTCCAATTTTATATTAATTAATTTATCATCTCGCTAATTAAGTTATCACCAGTTTGAAACAAATGCCAGAAAAAGACTCTAATAAATTAATTCGTTTTTGAATTTGTAATTTCCCCTGACAGATGTGGGGCGAATGCTGACAGTGAGTTTTATGGCCACGAAATGTATTTTGGGGATAAGCCGAAAGCCGAAGCGAATGTTTATTAATCTGCGGTGATATGTCAGAGCTGGAAGCTATGTGGAATATTTATATGAGAGATTAAACTTAAATGGATAAAATCTTAATAATAATTATTGTAATTAATTCATTAATTCGGTTTAATGTTTCATAACAGATTCAAGAATATCAAATAAAATGCAATAATCCCTGCTTAACCAGATCGATTGCCCCCCTCAGATAATTTAACAGCAATTTCCACACTCTTTTATGGCCCACTGAACATTACCTCCAATTGCAATCTTTCCAGCCGGGCTGGCCATAAAAAATAACTTTCGAGCGCTCTTGAATTTAAATGAACTCACCCAGCTAACAGGCTTAAAAGATTTCAGTCAGACAAATTACATTTTTGGCTCATTAAAATGATCCCAGTGCAGGCCGACGACTATGGCTATGTGGATGGGAAAAAAAGTGGCATTACGTGCCAAAAATAAAAGTCAGCCTCCGCTGAGAGACACACACATTGACGTCCTATACGGAGTACTGCGAACCCATAAATCCGCAACGCAATCAGATGAAATTTATGAAATTCCTTGCCTCCTCTTCTGGGTAATTCATTTCTGTTCCCTTTGTTTCTTTTTGTGTTTGGTTTTGCCAATGAATGTATTTTGCCTTATTTTATTTCTCTCTTTTAGTTCGCTCGCCTGGGCTCTTGTGATATTTTTAATAGCATTTTTTCTCCAACCAAAAGAATGCCGAACCTCGAGCCACGCACATCGATGGGATGGCTCTTGGCCGAACGATGGAACCACAAATAAAATAAAATAAAATAAAACAAAGTGGGGCTGGGGAGGGGCGTGTCGGCATGGCACACGACAAATAAATTTGTCAACAAATGTGGCCAGCGATGGCCAACGAGGGTGTTCTGTGTGCGGATATGTGTGGGGGAAACATCAGACCCAGGCCATATCCGCCAGTGCCAGATCCCGATCCCAGCCAGAGCAGACAGGCGTCCGTGGGGCAGGAGTAATGATGACAGTTGCGCATTAATTTTTTCTCACTAATTAATAAATGTTGCTGTTGTTGCTGCTGTTGCTGGCGCTGGGTCTGTTTCGGTGTCGGTTTCAGTTTCAGTTTGGCTCACTGCCGATATCCTTTGTGCAGCGAAATGGTTTATTGGCCTATTAGCGCGCCATTTAAATGGCAATCAAGGCGCGGTGGCCACGCAGGTGAGCCAAAAGTCACGCAAAGTCACAAATTGCCAAACACGAGCAACAAAAAACCAAGCAAACACCACGAACTAACGACCGACCGATGGCCGGCGAAGGAGCATAAACAAAAATGTCCCTGGCAAATTGAAAAGGAAAAGGAAATCAATTGATGCACAGCGACAATCGATACTGGGAACCCAATCCCAATTCCCCTCCGGTTCGAGGTGTGGTGCGGCGGTGTGCCCTGTGGTCCGAAAACCACACACAAGCCTCATGTGGGCACGCTCAAAGGACCAGGATATGGAGGGTTGCCTTTTACCATTCCTGCCGCTTGGACACGCCCTAAACAACCGCATAGCCAGGTACAGGGAGAAAAAGAGCAGGGCCTCCTGATTTAATGAAAAATATATGACATTAAAGAAATCTAAATAGTATTAAAGAAATTTTAAATATATTTTGTGTAAGATTATTTCGAACCTTTATTGTAGAATTGTGAACAGCTTGGCTCTCTCGTAGAATAAATATTTAAAAGGAAGGCTCTCCCTTAAGTTAAAAATCATCCCAAAGCACATTTTTGGCTCTGTTCAGTCGATGAGGAGGGGCTGCAGGTGCTACCAGACAGAACAGCTTATGCAGGGAAACGGCGAGAATCAGGCGAGCATAGCTGATATATGGAGTATATCCACTCGGTGTTATCCCCGACAAGGCAACGTGATTGAAATTTATGACTGGCAAATAAACGCAACAGACACAAACACCGGGGGATGAATGTTTGCGGGCTGTGCCAGAGTTCTACCCCGGACCCGGATCGTGAGCTGAATTCCTAGAGCAGCAGCCACACCAGAAGCCACTCATCCTGGCAGTCTGTGGCCCTGTGAGAAATTGCAGTGAATAAAAAGCACTTGTACGCATTAAAACCTAATTGGGAATTTCCATAGTTCATATGCCATTTTCTCTAACTGCCGCTCTGAGTGAGTGAGTGAGTGCTACGTGGTGAGCGTCTGTTGTGGAGTCGTCATCCTCGTACTCATCCCCATCCCCAGGCTCATCCTCGTCCGCGTCCCTGTCCATCTGGATGTGTCTCTGTGGCATGTTCTACATATTTTGGCTTTGCAAAATGTCACACGCAGGCAACGAAGCTCGCTGCTCTGGCTGCTAAAGTGGATTTTGCGCTCGGCAATGATAAATTGAGGGTTTTCAGCTGGACAGACGTCCGTGCTGGACCCCAGGACCCGTGTATCCGTAACGTTACCTAAACTCCGATGCTTCAACCCTCGGAAACTCAGAGCCACGGAGCCGTTAGGATGCATCAGGATACGAGCAGATGAGAAGTGGCCAAATGTCATTTGCAGTTTGACAAGCCATGTCCCGAGTGTGTGTTGTGGCTGCACCATGGGAAACGTCATAAATTCGGAATGCTAAAAATTAGGATGTTCATAAAAAATGAAGAACGAAAAGCTGTCAACATTAAGCTGCAGCTCGTTGTAGTTTCCAAAGGAAAAGTGTCTTTCTCCCCCTAAGAGTAGCAGAGTTTTCATTTAAATTCTTTTTCCCTGATTAATGTTTTTAATTTCTCTTAAAGCTAATTAAGTTATTAGTTTATCACAGCTGGTCTTTCTATCATTCATGCACATCTATCCCTGTTACTTTTAGAGTAAATGTGATGTGATTTAATTTTCTGCTTGTTATTTTATTTTATTTTAATTAGCTCCAAAATAAAGTTATTAAATCCAGAGATAATTATATTCAAATTCAACATATGCCAAACAAAATCAAAACATTAAATGCAGGCTTTTTTGACCAGAACATTTTAGATTGTTTCTGCTAGACTTCACATATTAAATTTAAAAGCTTTAAAATCCACAAAAATTGCATACACATGAGTGGCTTCGATTGAGTGGCTGGATTTTTATGGCACTTAATATTTATTCATTATTTTAAGTGGACATCCCCTGACTCACTCCACCTCCACTCCACTGTTCCCACTGTTCAGCCACTTCCATTTGGCCTCTGAAAATGTGGGCTTGCTTTTAATGCTTCCTTTCGGTGCCATTGCACTGCACTCCACTCTCAACTGCTGGCGCACTAATTTTATCAATTTTCCGAACTGCAAAACTGGGGGAAAATGTCGATAAAACCGGAAACTAATCGACTTAATCGGAATGCGGCAGTCGCCGGCATATCCTTTGGCTTTGCAGCCACAGCTGCAATGTCCTTGACATGAACTCTGCAGCCAATCGAGATGCCTGGGAGGACAACAATTTGGTAGCTTGCATATCTGGGCTTTGGAATGTTTTTGGGCAAAGCAGCCAGACTTTGCCGATGATGACTTTGCCGCATCGTCTACGCTCCAGATAAGCAGGATAAGTGACAAGACCTGCCACCGTCCCGCAGCTGCTTTGATTTATTGTACAGGGCTTAGAGTTGTGAAAAGGCTGTATCCTGGCGCCTGGCACGCGCTTATCAAGTCCTTCGGCTTCGAGGGATGAGGCGGCCTCTTTGAGTGCCAGAAATTTATTTATATGCAGTGACTTTGAAAAGAAACTTCGACCGAGGGAAAACTTTCGACCTGCGAGCGCATCGATTATAAAACTTTTTGTCCTATCTCGTCTGGAGGCTCCCCTGCTGGAATTGCCAAAGTTGTTAAATAATTGCGCCCGGCGTTTACTGTCCCGTGGTCCGTATGCGTATGCGTCATATGCTTTTGGTCCTGCTGCTGCTCCTGCTCCTGGTCCTGTTCCTGTTCCTGCTCCTTGGGGGCAGCGTGAGTTCAATGCATGCAAAGGACTCCGGATTAGCCGCAAAGTTTGTCCGGCAGCTTAGCGGGTGAGTTAATTGTGCGAATGTCAAGACAAATTGCGTTAATACGACCAGACTGGCAAATGGTGGCTGGCAGCAAAGCATTTCCAAGAGCGTAGCTACCACCACCCACCCACATCTGCCATCCACATCTCCCAAAGGTCAGGGGCGAGTACAAGGAGAGAGCTTGTGCAGCAGGAGCAGGAGCAGGAGCAGCGTGCGTTGTGAGTGTCGCAAAAGTTTTCAAAAAGTATTTTAAGCGAAATTTATGCAAACCACAAGGCGAACTGGCAGCCATGAGCGCCAGCTAAGCACTGAGAGAGAAGGATCAGTGTAATAAAAAAAATTTGCAAAGCCTTTATGAAACATAAAAACATAAATAAAGATTTTTATTAAAGTTACCTTGAATATTAAATAGTTAAATCAAGGATTCGTTTATAATTTTAAGGCAATATCAAGTTATTTGTCGCGTAAGTCTTGGGTTTCCTTTATATTTTCATCAAACATTCCATTCCTAATCAAACTATATACGTTATAAGCACTATTTCCTCTCAGTGCCTGCCTTTATTTATGCAAGTGTGTGTGCTGGGGAGTGCTCTGCTAATCCCCGAGTAATCAAAGTTTCGGTAATGTCACCAGAGACGGGCTGCCAAAGGAAACGCCGGATGAAAGCAGGAAAAAAGCTCGCCAGAAAAAAATTGGCAAGAACCGAGGCTCTGGGCCAACATGCTCACAAAAGAGGGCGAGGCAGCGCCACCTTCTTCCCAATAAACCCAGACTGTCCCACAACAACTCCCCTCGGCTTCTGCTTTCCCTCGTTTATGTGTGGGGCGGTTGGGAAAACACTTTTCCAATTAATGAAATCTCTAAACTGCCATAAATTTGGCCCGGACGCAAATAATTAAATTTCGTGGCCCACACGCCACGCACACACACACACAAAACACACCGACAAGGACACAATAAGCTTCCATAGACGGTCACAACGACGACTTGTTGACTTGCCCGCGTATGTGGGCAGGCGGTGGGTGTACAGTGTACACACACACCACCACCAGGGTGTGTGGCTGCGTCTGACATTTTCTGACCAATTGCGCGCTGACCGCAAATGTAGGCGGTTCATGGCCAACAATGTGGCTGTCAAATTGACAGGAGATCCAAATGAGTTGGCAGGGGAAACGCTTGTCAGCGGCGGCGACAGGCTGCCTTATTAAAGCCAACTTCCGGGTTTGATCCGCTCGAATGAAACTCAAAGGAGGGTTAACCAAGTGTGTGTGTGTGGATATTTAAAAAATTTTATAATAGATTTACTTTTACTAGATTTAAATAAATTGAGAGAGACTCACCTGCTTGACACTGGCACTGGCCATTACCGGATCCACCTTCGATGCTGGCCGCTGCCGCCGCCTCCGCCGCCTGTCGTCGCTGCTGCCGGCGCGTGAGCTGCAGGTGCGAGACGTCCCGGCGCAGGCGGTGAAGCTCCCGTCGTACGTGCAGCGCCAGGTGCTGCTGGCTGCCATTGCTGCTGGCGGCACTCTCGCCGGAACTGCTGGCCAGGATCTGCGTCTGGTCAGCGGGCCAGTGGAGCAGCTGCTGCTGCTCGAGGCGCAGCTCCAGCTCGACGATGCGGGCGTCCAGCTGCTGGAGGCGCTGCATCCGCTGCTCTAGCCGCGTCTGCCGCACGTTGCCGTACAAGGCGAAGCTGAAGGCGCACAGGCAGAGCACGTAGCTGGCCACGTGCAGCAGGGAGGCGAACCGGACGGAGGGACGCGGTCGCTCCTTGCCGGCGGAACTGCAGCCACTGATGTTGGGTGGCTGACAGAGGGGCGGGGCCAGGCGACTAGCTGCTGCTGCTGCTGCGGTGGCATCTGCTGGGGCTTGGTGGCCCAGCAGCAGAGGTGCCTCCCCGTTGGTGGGGGACTCGCCGACTCCTGCCTCCTCCGACGATTGTGAAGCCGTGTCCTGGGGCATTGTCCTTGGACTGCCGCTGGGCGGCGCTTTGTGCTTGCGCATGCTGCTGTTCCTGCTCCTGCTGCGTCCTAGATGGAAGACTCTTGGCGAACGAAAAACTCGCGAATGTTGCTGTCACTTGAAGTGTCCTTGTGTCCTTGTGGCATCACAGAAAGCGCACTGAAAAACACATATGCTGCACCGCAGTCCTTGCTCTTTTTTTGCTTTTATTTCTATTTCCTTTTTTGGCGCTATGTTTTTTTTCGGCGAGTGATTTTCTATTCTTCGACTTCGGTATTTGGCCAGCACATTGCGCCCCGTTGCTGCCGTTTTCCGGAGGAGGGGGGCCGTAAAGGAGAGGAAAATCCGAGAAAACTTGTGCCACTCGAGCGGGAAGTCCTCGCGCCCTTTGTTTTTGTCCTGTCAATCGTTGCAGTGGCAGCTGCTTCTACAGCTCGTTGACAAGTCCTGTTCGTCCTTTCGGAGGGCTCTTTACATTGCAACTTATTTAGCTGGGCCTTCACTTTCCAACTGCAACGAGAAGAAAAGTGAAAAATAAAGTTGGGGCAAAAACTTTTCTCTCCCAGCAACCGAATACCATATATATATCTCTATATATATATTTCCGCCCTGAATTATGTGCGAACTGGACCGTCGGCGGTGTCGCCACATTTTCAATAATCAGCCAGGCTCGACTCGGTCCTAACTTGGCTTGGAAGTTCAAGCAGCCGTGCTGAACCCGCAGCCAAGGCAACCGAGATCCTCGCAAGTCTCGGGCCACCGTAACTTTTTCGCACAAAACTTTTTTCTAGCTCAAGTAGCTGGGGGGGCAGCCGCCAGTGACAAAAAATAAAATAAAATAAAAAAATCATGCAAAAAACAAGAACAAAAAAAATCATCCACCGAGGAGGGTTCACCCATTTGACCCATAGACTTGTCGTGTCAAAAACATTTGTTGCCTTCAACTCTGCCCCACATGCCACCAACCGAAGAAGAAGGGGACAAGATCTCGGGGCAGGGACAGCGGCGTTTGGCAATACAAAAGTCATAAAGTGGAAATTATAGCACTGGGCTGCGATGGACGAGGAGGGGAAAGACTGCGGGGCTGAAATGCTCTTTAGAGAAATGAAATGAGCTTGGGAACTTTTTTACAACTTGGACGGAAAAAAACAACAGTTTTTGAAGTATCAAAAAGTTGACCAATACGAGCAGGGCAGGCAGAACTTTTCGAAAAAGTTGAAAACTATTATTAAAGAATAATTAAAGAGATTACTTAATTATTTTAAAGTGATTTTAGGAGGAGAAATGTACAATAAATTTTAGAATGTTTTTGCTAAGAGATTTAAGACAGCCCAGAACGGTTGCACTAAAAATCAGACTAGTTTAAAGTCCGTTTTGAGAAAGATATCTATAAGCTTGCATTATAGTTTTCCTTCTTTTTGCATCTAATCTATATAATTCGATTAATTAGCTTTTGTATTTGTAGTCTTTTTAGGTTCAAAAGATTTCCCTTTAGCTGACTCATCATGTGGCCCATAATTGCTGCTTGAACATGAATGAAACGTGAATGCTTCCGCCCATTCAGGCCTGGCATTATAAATAATATTTCACTTATTTTCGGTGCGTCGGCATTGCGCAACCATGCGCCTAACAACCAAAACAACAATAAGCTGAGCTCCAATAAAACTCAAAAACAATCGCACAACCAAAAAGGCCCCCCACTCACCCCCAGCATCATCACTTCCTTCTCCAAAAGCAGGAGCCGCCGCAGCCACAAAACAAAAATTGCGCCAAAACCGAAACAAAAAAGCATAAAAGTCAAAAGGCCAATATCAAACAGAAGCATCGGGCCGAAAACAACAATGAACCCACAGCAGAACCCCCATGCCCCACACTCCAGACCAGTCCCCAAACCCCGCCAGCTCACCCCTTGATTTCGAGTCAATGGAATGTTTGGAACACCCTAATAAAACTAATTGAAAGTCTTGTGCGCTCCGGAGCCAATAATGGCCAATGAAGACGACGATGAGGATGACGATGATGATGAGCAGCCGGATGATGATTCCGCCGTCCGGACAGCAATAACAACTGCATGGCAGTGCACACTGGTTCAAATTAAGTTTTAATAACAATTAACACTTAAATTTAAGGTGAACATTGTGTATATTTAAAACAATATATACACTTATCTGTTGAGCATTTATTTTGTATTTTATAATATCCAGCTTCCGAACAATATAAACAATTAAGTATTTATATAATTTATATGACACAATATATATTTAAACACATCTAAAAATTCTACGATTCTGTTTACTTCATCGACAGTAATATCTATATAAAATCTTCTCTAAAATATTTTTTAAAAATATAAAGCTCAAGTAAAATTATACTGTAAGTATTTCTCCTTTCACCTGAAGTTTTATAACATAGTCTTTGCTTTTACTAAACAATTAAAGATCAATCTTTGTATATTACAAGAAGAGAATCCTTTTTTAGAACAAACCTAGAACCAGTGTACATTTGAGAAGCTTTTAATTTAACAAATAAGAGCATGCGAGTTTTGTGGCGCGAGGGGAGCCGGCACTCAGTGGCTGACTTTTGCGCTGACACTGCAATTGGCTGGCTGCCGAAAGGCCCCATCGACCGCCCCTCCAACGCTCAGCATCACTGTCGTATCGATTTCGATTTTACACAATGTAGCTGCTGGCAAAGGTTAATGCTATTTCGTGGATGGGGACCAGCTAACTCAATATAAAATAAATTGATTTCAAATTTTGAAGAACATGGAGCGCAGCTTTTGTCAATTATAGGGGGAGTGCGAGTGCGAGTGTGAGTGCCATGAGTGCGAGTCTTATGAGTGCGATGACTCGATTCGGTCAAGCAGAGCTATAAAGTATGCTATGAATTTTTTCAACACTTGCCATCGCAAATTGAATTAAGCTGTGTGTGTATCTGTGTGCATGTATGGACAGCCACTTATCACACATATTGATGCAGAGTGTGCGAGCTAGTGTGTGCGGGCAATTGAAAAATTTGATTTGGAATTGAAATGCAAATCAATCCAGAAATTGAATGGCATCTGCCGGCTGTACGCTGGACCTTGGTCTTTTCACCCTCAAAAACGGAATGGAATCCTGGCCAAGAGGCAAAGGCTTTCTAAGCCAGGCCAACAATGTTGAGTTAAGTGCCACACGTACGAATGTATGTACATCTGTGAACCGGGGGCGTGCGGGGCCCATAGTCAATGGCTGTAAAAAGCTCAATTGCAATGCATTCAAAGGGATTATTGTCCTTATTTATTTTGCTAAATTTATTCGTTACGCACAAATGCGCAAACCAAACCCGAGACCCAGAAGCAAAAAACCCAAAAGCCCGATACCCAAAACCCGAATAACCCGTATAAGAACATGGCCACGGGTCCGGTCGTGGCAAATAAAAACATGAACATGATGGCAAACAGCACACAAAGAGCAAAAGAGCCAAATCAAAGTAAATAAACAATAAAAATAATCGGGCCGTTAGTAACACATGTGCATTTTTCATCATCACCATCGCCCGACACCATCATTGGCCAACCCCCAAACGTCATCATCATTGTAGTCCACATCCGAAATGGTTGTAGGAAATGCACTTAGGAAAATATAATATTTTCAGGCCTAATTTGCATATTAAATATATATAAATATAGAATGGGATTTTCGTATATTAAAACAATATTTTGCACAGAAGTACGGGGTAACTTAAAACTCTTTCTTTCATACAGCAAATATGTACTTGAGAATTGTAAGCAGAGGCAGGGAGAAAGCGTTTGGGCAGAGATCGAAATTAAACTAGAAAATTCCCACAGCAATTTCCTTATTTATAGAGTCAATAGAGCCAACCCCAATAGAATTCGCCTAACTTTTGCTAATCCTTAACTAATACTAATTTCCCATTACCCCACTCTTTGCCTAAGAATTATCTCTAGCCATTTTCTTGGGTGTAGGATGCTCCTGCCGTCGGCTACATCAAACAACTTTGTTGTTGCCACTACAAAAGTAAACATCAGCGGCAACAACAGCAACAACATGGCATCCTCGACAGCTTCGTCTGGGGCTTGGGCGAGGCAATAAATAGTTGTCGTGCCATAAGAAAAATGCAAGAAGTGTTTAAGTTTTCCCCTTTGCCTTTTTCCTTTTTTGCCTCAATTCATTTTTTTTTTTATTTTGGCAGTCAGGACCCGAAACCCCCGCCCACGAGTGTGAAGCGTCATTTCCTTCTTTCGTCTTGGCTGCTTTTCCTTTTTTTTCGTGGCGCTCCATCATTTAAATTGAAAAATATAGAGGAAGCTGAAGTAGCAGCTCCTTGAAGTTAACTGAAACAGGACGACGAAAGGCGACAATGTTCGGAATAAAAGTGGGTAGAATGGCGAGGCGGAATGAATTGGCAAACTTTCGATTTTGGAAGACAGAGCAGACGTAGAAAGTGTTGCAGTGCCATTTCGATTTTGATTAAGGATCCACTGGCTTAACCCAAATAGGGACTTGCATTCGGAGGAGTGTTGAGCTAGTTCCTTGAATTGCAATGTAAGCAAAAGGGGATTTGAAAACGAATGAGTTGAGGTTGAATATAACTCCTTATATATGACAAATACTATAAAAGTAATTAAATTCCTACCCTAGCTGCCACCTCTGTTTAAAAGCTTTGCTCTTCTTATTAAATTCTTTATGCCGGTTACAAACTTTACTCTATTCCTCGTGTCTCTCAGCTGCCAGGCACTTTTATGTCGGCCGTCAGGTTTAGGATTAAATGATGCGAGTCACTAGCTACATCCAATCTGGGCGTTAGCTTTAATGTCCGTAACAGAATACTTATGTGTGTGTCGTTTGTTATTTCCCTATAATTTTTACAGCTTGTTCTCATGTTGATGCGGTTGCTGTCGGTTCTCTCACAGTTTTCGGATTTTCTTTTATGTGCCCTCCGAAGGCAGCTTCTTCCACACACACAAACTATTAGTGCAACTCATTGGCCTGCCTTGTTGTTGCTGTTTTTATTGTTTATTCTCCAAAAGTTGGTGTAGTCGTTGCTGTTTTTATGGGGGCGTTGCCGGCCACGCCCTCTCTGTGAGTATTTGGTAAAGATTTCCAGCAGAAGTTGCCCTTGGGAGAAATTACTTAATTTTGGAATTTCAATTTAGCACTTAGACAGGAAACATGGCGCAGAGGGTTGCGAGTTTTGGGTAGGGACCTAAAAAGGGGGTGCAGGGATTGTGTGCTTGTAAAAATTCAGCTTACACATGCTGTGACTCTTAAAAATTTCCGGAATTTTGGCACGCAATGTTTGCTTTTGTTTACTTGGCTACCCAACTTCCTCGTACCCCTTTTTTTTTGTCTGCGGAATTAACTTGAGTGTTTTTTATTCTCCAGCATCACCTGGAGCACCGGCTTCAACACATTCCGTTGCCGAGGTATTTTTCCCTTTCATGGCCACCATTAAGTTTATTTGATTTCAGTCGAGGCATCCAGGTGTTTAACAAAGTAAAGAGGAATCGTAATTAACTCTTGGCCCACCCAGGCTCACACACACAGCTGCTGGCTTAACTAACTTTAATAAATGTCCTGTTAGGCACTGATAAAAAATGTGACGAAAATTGCAACATTTTTCTTGAAGAAAATTTAAAAAAGTAGAGAGAATATTTCAAGAACAACAGATAGGAAGATCCCTAAAACATTCACTTCAGGTGCTGATGATATCATGAAAAAACATACATTTACACAAAATTAAATCCCCATTGCTAATTTTATACTAGTGTACTTTCTCCATATTTGCATCAAGCATATACGAAAAAGTCACACTTACTTTAGAGGGGAAAGTTGCCTAGTGTAAACTAGAGCTCCCTGTGCACTTTCAACACCCTAACTCCGACGCTTCCTAACCCTTGTACACCCTTTCAGCATTCGTTTTTTCATAAACTCCTTTGACTCACTGTGTGGTGAGCGAGTGAGTTTGTTAAACAGTGTAAAGTTACACGCAACTAAGCACTTAACTGCACAAAAGCCCGGGCACAGGGCGAGCCAGTGCAGGCCGGGTGGGAGTTGGGGAAAAATGCGGAGGTGGTGAGGGGTGGAAAAACCACAGGCAGAGGGCCAACCTTGGGACTTGCAGCGCTTGACTTTGCGTGCGTTTTTATGAATGAGTTGGCGCCGGGGCCAGCAACAAATGTAAATCCGCGACCCCGTCGAAAGGTCGTCCAACGGTCTGGCCGGCTGGCCGAGCCCGCAGGGAAACCTCAGCAGCAGCAGCAGCACCACCACCACCACCACCGCTATCCCCCTGCAAGACCCATTCCTCCGGAACACCCGTCTGAGGCGCAAATTGAAGCGCAGTCGAGACCAAAGGCCAGAAGAACATAAAACGACCAGTGCCCAGACGGGTTGCTAAAGAGCTCTTGCCATGTAAACAGACACAGCTGGACACATTCGACAGGGTCCGGCAGGGTCCTATTCTCTGTCTGGCCATGGCTCCTCCTCCCTTTACTTATACTCTCCGCCTCGTCTCCTCTTTCTCAATTGTCATGTTGCGGCTAAGGCGGGTTAAAGGCTCTGAGCAGTTGGCCATCAATTGCGCTCTGATCTGGCTCTGGCACTGGCACTGGCTCTGAAGGCATAGGAAAGCGCTTAGCCTCTGCACCAAAAGCGCACAAGTTGCCATCCGGCAACTGGCCAATGGCAGTGCAACCTGAGCTTGAAATGGCCCAGCATCGTGGGAAATGACAAAGACACTGGCTAACTGGGGGTAAGCGAGTAGTGATAAGCTAGATGTAGAGTCAATGAATCTAGTTGGCTTCACATGTGCACTGTGGAAAAGTAACAAAGAAACTGAATATTACTATATTTATGCAATTTATATGGAAATATATTAACATACTGAGGTAGTCAGCAAAGCCTTGCTGAATATTCCAGTTGTATCAAGCAAAGCCTTTAAATCCTAAGCCAGCCATAACTCATCAAAGCATAGATAATCTCACCGCAAATACAACACCCTCTTGGGCTCAGAAATGATAATTAATCCCGGAATTAGCTGACCGCTATATGGGCAAACGGATGAGCAGGCAAAAAGGATTATTTCCATAGCACTCGGGGTGAGTAATGCTATCCTGCAGTTCCTGTGTTCAGACGATGTCAGATGGCAACGAATTAAGAAGGTGAATGAAAAGTTCTTAATTTAATCCCAAAACTTCCCAGACTGCATATCGAACTTAAATCAATTATTTCAAGATCCATTTCATAAACATTTGTCAAGTGTATGGGCAACATAAATTAATTAAGAAATCTGCAACAGTGTCTGACTCGAAATAAAAAGATATGGAAGTCCATACAATGTTTACTTATTTCTCTGCCCACCCTCGTGTGTGTCACTGTGTTGCAGCTCGACCGCAGTTTGGGTTCCACGACCCCGTCGCCCTCGTCAGCCCCTCGCCAATTTAAATTTTCACATAAGCTTCTGCTTTTGCCAGACTTTTCGGCTTGGCATTTAAGTAATTTGCTGCCAGCAACCTGTGGGCTTCCACTGGCCCTTTCCCAACCCTCTCCCTTTGCGCCTGCATCTGCGTTCCCCGTCATCGGTTGGTAATTTTTCACTGGCTGACAAGATGTCGCCGTCGTCGTCGCTGTCGCTGCCGTTTTGTGGCCCGCGTCGCTCGTCTGTGTCTCCTTTGCCGCTGTGCTGCATAATTGCTTTGTGGTTAAAGGATTATTTACTTTTTTTCCAGCCACGCCCGTTGCTGGTGGCATGGTCGTCCTGCAGGATCCCGGATGCCTGCTGAGTCACTTAAGACACGGTTTGTCCTCGTCACTAAGCCGACGGCTTGCGCTGATTTGGGCTTAAATGCATTCAGCTCATTTAATTTGCAGTGCACCGCAGAAAGCAACCAAGCCTGCTTCTTTCAATATGCTCTATAATGAGGGAGTCCCTTGAATTTTAGAATGTGCCTTCTCATATTCTGTACATTGGTTTTCTTGTTTGAAACAGAAGTAAGGAATTGGTCAATATAATTGCAAATGTTGGAAACCTAAGCCACAATTTTAAATTTTCTACTTGAATTCATGTTGAGATGTAACCCCGAACTACTTTTGAAACCGGTTTGTATATAATAAATACATAATCCAAGACAACTGCAAAGAAAATGTGCAATGCATACAGAGAAGTAAATTATGCCTGATAAATAATAGGAATATATAGGAACCTCTTGAATTTTTGAATAGCTTGAAATATTTATGACTTTCAAAGTGAATTGAATTAATTTTACAGAGAGTATCATAATTTCCAGAATAATTATATCGAATACACTTGTAAATTATCCACTCTAAAAATTAAATGGTTATTTTGCTTATAACAAGTCTGTATTTTTCCTTACTCTTACTTATAAATACAATTTCTCATTATATTTACAATGCTTTTCAAAGAGTATTTTTCCAAAAGTCTTTCGATTACAACATTTTTTTGTGATGTTTCCTTCCTTTTCGTTGGGGGTTTGTCTCCCTTTCCAGCACTGCTGTCTCACAAATTATATAATTAAGTTAAAGTGAGCGGCGGCACCGGCGGCTGGCAATTTACGAGCAGCTCCAGCGGCTCCCATCTGGCAGCTCCAACTCGCGGCTTGATGGGCACGGGTATGGGCACTGGTAATGGTGCTGGCAATGGTACTGGCACCGGGTAATGGGTGCTGGGTGTACGCTAATTTCTTAATTCTCACCTTCCGCTCGCAGGGCGGACGTGGACCATTCCCGTGTGAAGGCAGCCCCAAAAATAGCGCTTCCGTATGGCCATGTCTATGGTGACTTTTATTGGACCCTCTCCAGCCTCGGTGCAGAGCAACCAGTTGTAGTCCCGCGATTCCCAGTACCAGTTCCAATCCCGATCCCAGTCCGAGTCCAGAGCCATGCCCACAGTCCCTTTTTCGAGATTTCCCCCCCAGTCGGCTGATTGCTGTTCATTCGCGCGTTAAATGTGACGGTTCGCGGGGGCAGGGGATGCTGGTGGTGGTGGTGGTGATGCTTTTGAAAGCGAAACCCCCATGCCCATTCCCATTCCCAGTTCCAATCCCAACCCGTTGCGCCCTCAACTATATTTTCCTGGACTATTCTTTGACTCTCTGGACGTTTTGTGTTCAATTTAGCGTCATAATTTCGTTTATTGCATGGCCGTCGCGCTGCTCCACCACTGGACCCCAGCCGCCCAATCTCTAGCCCCAATCTCCAAACCCTCGCAATCTCCACCGCTGTCAAGTGTTTTTGTTGAGTTCATCAAAATTGTCGCCGGCCAGAGATGACATCCACTTAACGCAATTTTCAGTGCTGCTGCCACTGGCAGCTCCACTCGAGTGTCATCCATTCAGTCATTCAGGCGCTCAAGCCGCTGCTAAGCATCCATTCATTCCGCCATTCATTCAGTCAGTCATTCACTCGCTCATTTCACACCATTTACAGTTACAATTAATGTTTGTTTGCCTGTCTCCCGCATTTTTTGCACTTCACCTCACCGCCCCAAAATAAAAAAAAAAAAAAAAAAAAACATCAAAGAGGCTCCCCGAAATGGAGGCAAACGCACTTTTCAGCCACCCAACTGGCGCTGGGCTTATCTTAAAGCTGGCAAAAGCTTGCATATTTAATAATTGCTCAGCTGAAGTTCATAAAACTGAATCAAGAAGCCCCCGGAGGAATCTGAAAGGCCCCAGGGGGAATCCCCCAATGAAAAGGGTCGAGGGATGGCTGACGGCGAAAAGCGCAACCTTATATCCCGTCCCATAAATGAATGTTTTCTGCTACAGAATTTACACCTAGATGGTCGGAAGGGACCAGGACGAGGGGGAGGGAATGGCCTGCGGCATGTCTGGCATGCTTCTGGCCCAGCTGCGGCATGGCCATAAAGTATCTTGAATATTTCAGGTGTGTCGGTAACTCAAGGGGGTCTCACTCGCTCTCCTTTCATTCAGCTTCATCCGAGACGCGGGTTCATTAGATGTCCACTGCAACTTCATTTGCAGGAGCAGGCTCGTAAAGTGGAACACAAATCTTAGCGGCTGGTTAAGGCTGCCAGCTGGTTGGTTGCCAACTTCTTGTCGATTTACCTGGCTTTCTGGGGTATAGCAACCGCTGATAATATTTTAAGTGCAGGGTTTTAGTTATTATAAAACGTTAAATATTAAATTAACTAAAATATTTGATAATTTTGAGTTCTTTGTTAGGACAAAATGTGTCAGCAAAGATTTAATTACTGGAAGAATTTGGTAATCTTAACTGAATCTCGTTTAAGACAGGATCGAAAGTAAACAAAACTGAGAATTACTATACGGAAAATTAATTATTGTAAGAGCAAAATATTATTTCTTTTTAAAATGAAATGATAAGGTAGTAATTAAAAAATTAATTCCTGTGATAAAATCTATCTACAGTTGCACATTTCCTTCAACGTTTAGCAATGTACATAACATGTTCCTCATCGTTTTTAATTGAATAAGAACACTCTTGGGGTACTTAATGTGATTCGCATAAAGCGAAATGAAATCAAAGCACCTAGGATACCGGGTATCGCCGAATCGTGAGATTCCGACCTCAGCATCCCTACATGTTTTGGTTTTTTATGCGGCTGTTATTCCTTTTTTCTGTTTCGGTGCAGAGGCTTAGGCGGCGACGAGGTTAGAATTTGAATGTTTTTTTTTGTTTTTGTTTTGTTTTTTTTTTTTTTTTGTTGCTTTGCCTCCCGTTAATCTATTTTTTTATGCGCTTTGCGAGGGCATTCGCCTAAAAGCTAGCAGAGGTTTTTTTGCTGCTGGTTTTGTTCCTTTCTGCTGGTTTCTGCCTTTGATTTGATTTCGTTTTCGTTTCGCATTGTGGGTTCTGCTTTCCTACTTTTTATATGGGTTGTTTTTGGGAACGGCCCAAAAACCGTATTTTGCCGTTTGCTCTCTGTTTTCTTTTTGTTTTCTTTTGTCATCTGGTCCAGCCACCCTAATTTGTTGTTGATTTTGTTTAGTTGTTGTTGTTGTTGTTTATGTCAACCTTTTGCATACAAAGCCAAGCACTCTCGCACACACGGTCCAGCTTAAATGAGCATGTATGCACCCCGCTTATTATAATCAAACAGTTTGTTTGGTTCACCTCTTACGTACTTCTCTTTGCGCCGTATTTTTTGCTGGCACCTCCTTTGGGTTCACTTTCTTCCTGCCGTTGAGTTTTGTTTGTGTTTCGATGCTCCAGGCGCTTTCCGCGTTCGCTTTTCACCGCACCTTCGTAGTGATTTGAGCACTTAACATAATTTAATTTCCACAAAATACGGTAAAATATATATAAATTACAGCTCCTTGCACTTGGCAAGCAACACACTCACACACTCACAAGCTCGGCAGTTGTTAAAACATTCTCTTCTGCTTTCTCTTCTCCTCCCCACTTTGCGGAGGAACAACAACAAGAGCAGGCCCGGAGGATAGGATACCGCTGTATCTGAATCTATAACTCCGACACACACTGGCACAACACAAACAAAGCTTTCGGCGTCACAATGTTTTGGTTTTGGTTTTTTTTTTGGTTCGAAGTTCAAAACGTTTTCGAATGACCTTTCGTTGGGAATTAGAGAATCTTTAAATTTATGTCTCAGCTAAGAGCCACCGTCAAAACTTTGCGAAATTCACACCGCGCACGTTTTAGTTTTCTTTCGAAATTTAAACTTGGCCGCGCTGAGTAGAACCGGTTGGTAAGCGGGTACAACCGCACGCCACGAGTTTTATTTTCAAACTGAATCTGAACAACTCAAACTGAACAATCTGCCAGTTTCATCGGACGCCGCATAATGGGGCAAAAGATACAGATACTATACAATAATCAACTTTTTGATGACAACAGATCGTAAAATTTGTTATTGCATACGACAGATAATAGTTCAAAAGGGTTGAATCAAAAAAATTATTCAAATCAATTTATTATTTTAGAAGTTACACGTTTTCAAAGTTGAACCTTTCTTGGGTTGCAAAAAAAGCATGTAGTTTTTTTTTTAAATTCAGAATTTGCGGTAGATATTTAGCCAAAATATGTAACCGACCGGCATGGTTATGGTCTCTATCGAAAGGGTCATCAAATCTTGGTAAAACCAAGGTAGAATAAAATTCTAATATTTTTCGCACGTTCGGGCATACCTGTTTTACCGAAGTACGAATTTTCACCTATTTTTCAACTTTGATGGAAAATAAAAAAATGAACTTACACCTACTTATGGGTTTGGCGTATGAGGTGTTGTTCCTGAACATGTTCTTTATCATATTCAAAAAAAATCGAATGTCCCGAACTGCCACCCCCAATTTCCAAAGCAAAAGATACTTTCAACTCAGCGTAAAAAACGCGCGGCTTCATACAAATTCTGCTACAAGCACAGTCGCTGCGCAGTACGAAATTGTATGGCGGGCATGATTTTTTTCCTGTATTGGCGGCTTGTTTTTCAATTCCTGACTTTGTAAGGACACTTAATGATTTGAAATAAATGTATAATGATTAATTATTCCTCAAAAATATTAAATTATGTAAAATTGAATGATTATTTTGAACAAAAAGTGCATAAATAATTTAAAATTTGTCAAAAAGAAAGATTTGAATTATAATTATTATTATCATTTTCAGAGAAAACGAACGAAAAGTATTTTTCAAAATTGGATAAAAATTGAAAAAACTGCCTTAAAGAACATTAATTTTCGAATAAAAAATTTACTATTCATCACACCATACAGTCTCTTAAAAAATATCTAAAAATATCTCAAGTGGTTCAAGAGTAATGATTTTTTCAATTTTGTATCTAAATTTGTATCTAAATTTTGTATCTAAACTGCCACTGTGCGCCGATGCCCAAAAACCATCCAACCCCTGCAGCAGTGTTGGCAGTTCAACTTATTTAGGAAAGACCTGGCATCCTTGAAATTTTATAGGAAAAATATATATTTAATATTATTTATTTTGCGATTGTTTTTATAATTATAAATATGTATCAAATCAAAATCTTATCTTTAGGGGTCATCCTGTGTTTAAGCTGCTCTTGAAATTTTTTTTTCTTCGGGCGCAAATTATTATAAGAGTGGGCTGCATTCCTTCTGGTTTAGGAGCGAATCTGGTGTCATTTTAGCTTCAATTAAATTAGAAAATAATTGTGGGTACATTCTCGTTTGCGGATTGGTTTTCAGCATTTCCTTTTTCATATTTAGCCTATTTTTGCTCAGAATCTCCCTTGACGGGTGCCAACACAATCGAACATGTTGGGTTCGTTCAGTGTTGCCAGTTTAGCTTATTTCATGTTCGACACTGATTGGCTCGAACTTATACCTGCAACTGCGGCGTGTTCAACTTGGTTGCGGTTCGAAGAGAGCGCCCACTAGGAGGTGTCGCAAGGTAAATAACGGAGAAAGCAGCAACAAAAACATGATCAACCGGTGGGAGTACCTTTATGCACTTGAAGTAATACCTATTGAATTATGTAATGAGAGTTTTAACTACTCTACAGAGAGCGAAAATGCTAGCAAGGACTTACTGGAAACTTGTTTTTATTTCTGCTAAAAATATTATATTCTGATTTTTAATAATTCGTTCGATGCTGTTATGAATAAATAAATATTTCCTTGTACCCTTTTTACAGATTTACGATTTGTATCAGACGCTCGACCTGCAGGTGAAATTATGCATTGTTATTCCACAAAAAGCCTCCCGTAAATCATTTTATTTTACGCATTCAGCAAGTGCATTTTTTTTTTTTTTTTGAATCGCAGTTCAGCTCAATAAATCTCTCCTTTCGCTGGCCATTTCAGATACGAATTTGAGGTCAGCTGAAAGCGGCAACAGCCTAAGAACTTCATTGAATTGTTCTGAAAAGCCGGCTAAGCCACTTTAAGGCTCCCCCTTGCACTTCACTTTGCAGCCTGGAGTGTGATTGATGTTGGTAATTATAATTACATATCAATTTGTAATTGGCATCCAATCGGAGGTCGAGTGGGAGCAACTTTATTAATTAGCAGCAATTGTTGTTATGCTTTCGGGCTCGTTCCACGCACGCCACGCGTTCCTGCCTTGCCGCCTGCTCTTTTTTTTTGGGTCTCTCTTAAGCGCCCACGCAAATCACTCTCTTTTGTTAGGTACGTTTCAAATAGTGCTGGCGGGAAATTTAAAAACCTAACAGTACCTAAGTTTTGGGGGGTAGTTTTGTTTAAAAAAATTATATGCAAAAAACAAGGAAGAAAGCTAACTTCGACACACCGATTTGCAAAAAATTAAAACCGAAATTCTCAAATAATATATGTATAATGGATACAAATATGTTGAAAAACGGGGAAATTAAAATTTTGCTCAATAAATTTCTTACGCTTTCCTATGTGAAAAAGTAGTCCGATTTTGATAAAATTAAAACCGAAATTGTAGAATAATACAAAATGGCCATGTCCCAAAATTATAATAAAATTAATTTGTCTTATTAAAAATGTTGCAGAAAAGATTATTAAATAAATATTCAACGAATTAATGTATGGAAATAAACATTTATTCATGTATACATGTATATATACATACACCACGATTTTCCCCTTCAAATATATATCTTGAGGTATTTTTCAGCTTTCACGCATCACTGCTGTGGTACTTCCTGCCACGGTACTCCTTTTGCGTTGGGGCGCCATTTTCATTTCCGGTTTCCGTTACTTTGTGTGCGTGGAAAATTTGAATTGCGTGGCAAAGTTTGGCGTTTGACTTCTTTTTTGCGCTTATGTGCGTTTTGGCGCATCTGAAATTTATTGAAAACACATTAAGTGCCAGGCAACAGCGACACTTTCGCCGGAAGTTGGCAATTTCCCCTCGACGACGACTGGAGGCCTTATTTTTGTGGGCGTGCCGCTCGTCAGACAAATCAAATTGTCTGGTGCAATGTCAGAGCCGAGTTTTATTCACAAAGCGGAAAGAACTTTCCCGGCAGCTGGCTAATCAGGGAAACCCAAAAATTTGGGAGAAAGCAAGCGTTACAAGGTAAAGACAGGCTAATTGTCTGTTGGGCGAGAAAGTGAATTGAATTTGGGAAAATCCTGGGGAACGCCAGTAGGTCCCCTTTTTGTGTGAAAACTGCTTTAGGATGCAAAAAGCAGCAAAAAATCTTTCACAGACAGCCGTTAATATTTAATATGATCATTTTTAATTTAATATTTTTATATGATAAGTTTTTTTGGCAAATCGAAGTTTGAAAATGCATAATTAAGTCAACAAAATATTCATTTTAATTGAACATTTTTTTGTGTGTTACTTTTAATACTCAAGTAAAAAATTACTGAATCTGTTAAATTTAATTTTTTTAATTAGATTTCTGACACTTGTAATAATGTATTCCATTTTAAGACATTTAAAGATTGGGTACAATTTTTTCATTTTTCTTTTTCAATATTTCATTATGACTTAATTGGGATATTTAATTCGAATTGGGATATTAAATCCAATGAAAATCAAAACCTTATTAAATTACCTCTAAAATATTTTTAAATACTTTTTAATATTACATACTATAAAAATAATTCAAGACAGACCATTATAAACTTCTCGAATACATTATTTTAGGAAATGTTTATTTTTTCTTCTTAAGGTTTAATTACAGACGAGACGTGTTTTGTGTCACAGAGATCCTCATGCTAAACAACGGATACATACATATGTACATACAAAGCGAAGGTGTACAAGTTCTTCATTTATTTTTATTTTTGATTTTTTGTTATCTTATCAATATAATTTTATTCATATATTTTTCTTTCTTATTTACAAATAATTGAAAAAGAAAACCCTCGAATATGTTAGTCTACAGTGGCGCCATAACGCCTTCACGCATAGCTTGGCGGCGCCACCTGGTGTCGCTGAAAGAAGGCAGAGCTTCTGAAAACTAACGCTTGGGTATTTTTGGCGCCAGTGAAACAACAAACTTTTCAAATTCTCTCACTTTAAGAAATCCCTTAATTAACAATAATAATATGAATAAAAATAGTCTTCTTTCAATAACAAATATTTAATAGAAATATTTAAATTTTAAGTCTGTGTTTAATTAGATTTTATTACTTCCACACGAGTAGTTATGTATATTAGAAACGGTATGTAGATATTCGATGGGTGTTTGAGTTTGAAATAAACCAATATCAATGGGCCCAGTTAGACCTGGCACTTTTCATATGCTCCAGGGTGAACTGCAGGATAATCACAATGAAGTTCATGGCGTAGGAGACCAGGAAAAGCCAAAAGGAGTTGTCCAACGAGAACAGACCCAGAACCCGGAACTTATGGCTGCCAGTGGGCGAGACCAGAGGGTAAGGCGTTGCCACTGCAGCCTGAAAGACATAAAACTAAGAACCAAGTAGATTTCAGACCTAGATAGGTTCCACCCACCTGCTCCGGCAATAGTCCTGGAGGAGTATAGCCGAGTTCCAGGCACTGCCTACGCAAGCGACCCGCCTTCACCTGGCAAAGGTGAGCGGCCAGGATCACGGCGTACAGCTGCAGGGTTACAATCAAACAGTTGTTAGATATCGTGAGGGGAACGCCGTGTTGCGACACAAAGTAGGACATGAAGGCGTACATGTTGGCCAGGATGTTGACGAAGCCTCCGATGAGCAGCAGAAAGATGCCCAGCTGAAAGAGCTTCACGAATCTCAGAAACAAGGCCGCCCACCTACGTTCCCTTCGCAAGAGTCGCCCCAAACTGGGTTCCAGCTCACGTTCCTGCTGCCCAAAGCACTCCAGGATGAGGAGCATGCCCCCAAACACTCCGTTCGCGTAGACACTGCTCACATGCTGCACGTAGAGCTGGAGGCCATAGGCCAGTAGCTGCGACCAGGGCAGGCGTCCCCCAGCTCCCTGAAGAAAGGGCACGTTGCACAGAAGTTCGTAGAGGGAGAGGAGCAGCTTCAACCACAGGAACAGGGTGCTCCGCCAGCTTAGCCTCCGTCGGCGATGTATCTTCGTCAGGGCGCTCACCAAACGTGCCAAGTCCTGGCGGCAATAGAGATGGGTGCCCAGGAGAGCCAGGGATATGCACACATCGCCCGTCATCGTGGCCAAAGCAATGCCCTTGAAGATCGCCGAGTGTCGGACATTTGTGGCCTCGTACATGCCGGCAGTTTGCCACAGAAGCACGGGTGCCAAAGATGTGAGCAGGAGCCACCTCAAGATCCCACTGAGGGTCATCAGATGATGGCACCTGGCCCCCCTCGAAGCCTGAATCCGGAACGGAGCCAAGGCCAAGAGCTGCCAAAGTCGCATCAGCAGACAGAGACCACAGACATGCGGCAATCGCGACATTTTACGGGCAACTGACCTTTCGACAACATGAACTATATCTTATATCAAATTTTATTCTAGTCTTTTCGATCTGCACTTGCAGAAAGTCTTCCCAATTACCTTGTAGGGTATTATAATTTTAGTTATTTAAATATTTAAAATATATTAAGGGATCATAGTTTAAAATCCACAGAATCTACTTGAAATCAAAATGAATATAAACTTCAATTCTCAGATTTTCTTAAAAAAAAAAGCATGCATTTTAAGCACTTTTCAAATACATTTTCAGTTTAAAATTATATACCGTTTGATATCTCTGAAATACTACAATACACACTTATTCTTTCCACTTTTGATTACAATAATTCCAATCGAATTTCTTTAAAATAATTTCCATAAAAACACCTTTTACAAATAAGCTTTTTAATTCAAGAATAAAGTTTGATGGCGAAATTCGAAGGTGTAGAAAAATGCACTTTTATCGCGAGGTGTACCTAAAGTGTAGTTGTCAGCAATCGCTATCGCGGCCCAGCGGCACTAAGCCAATTCCAGATAAGTGCCGTCGATAGACGCACACACGCGGCTTTTTATTTCTATAAACAAATGGCAAACATTACGATTTAACGATTAGGTGAAAGAGTTCTGCCGGCGGACTGACTCACAGTCCCTGGGGCTTTGTCATTGATTTCCTCCCCCCGGTGCTCAGGACAAGGGCTTCACGCGAAGGTGGAAGGTCTTGGTCAGCGTGGACATGAAGTTGGGCATCTCCTTCATCTGGTTGAGGGCCTCGTTCTTGGTATTCGACTGGTACTCGTAGGCCACTTTCCTATTCACGGCGGTCAGCAGGCGGAGCAGCTCGGCACCTTCCGTGCGAGAGGCATCGTTCACGGCGGCGATGTCCAGCTCCCGGCACAGGCTCTGGATGAACCAGGAGCCATCGTCCACGTTGCGGAACGAGAAGAATTCTGGGGAAAATATAGTTAGATTTCATTTTGGAATAAATATATTAAAAACTCACTGTCGAAGGTGGAGTAGAAGACGAGCATGTCCGCCGTGCTGGGAATGGCATAGGTAATGGGCTGAACGGCGGCAGGGGCGGCGGGAGCCAGTTCCCTGGTCATCACCGCGAAGCTGGAGTACTCCACTGCCTTCTCCAGATTCTCGCCGCGACAGGCCTGGATGAAGAAGATCTTTGGCTTGTTTTTCAGCGTTTTGCAGTTGTCCCCGAGGAAGGGGTTCCACAGGCGCTCCACCGGATAGGACATGTCCTTGGCATAGACCTTGCCCTCCGTGCCATGGGACATCACTGCCAGGACAAAGCAATCGTTCAGACTGTGATCTTCGCGGGCAACTAAAGAAATAAATTAGCATAACATTAATATTGATTTTAAATTTGAATAAAAGCTACAAACCCTATTCCAGATCGATCAGAATAGGTCAACAAAATACGATTACTACCTTTATCTCGTTATTATTGCAGTCATAATTGTAGTGACTTTGTTTTTGAGCAGATAAGATATCTCTTTCTGAAAACTGGAGCAGTTTTCCAATGAACTTGATTTAGGAATCTGTCTACATTTTCATACATTTAATATAGTTTGTGTTTGAATGTTTAACTTCTACTAAATTGAACAAATTTATTAAAACTCTGGCCAGCGGCTAGCCTTATTACCTAATAATAGAAAAGACAAAAATAAACTTGATTCAGCAGGCAGATAAAGCGGTTACCATGATTTATTAGTGGAAAACTAGTGTTTTGTGTATCAGTATCTCTTCTGATGATAGCACTCAACGCCAGAGCTAATTTGTAGTGCTTGGAATTATTAACGTTAGCACGAATATTATTTGTTATTTAAAATCAAAAGAAACCTTAGAAAAATCGAACTTTGAAACAACCCATTAACAACTTACCCTCCTTGAGCTTGTCGTTGATTTCGGCAAAGGTTAGGTCGTCGTAGACCCTCACATCGAAGCCGTATCCCTTGAGCGAGGTCCTCATATCATCCCGGTCCCGCTCCGTGCCCACCCGCTGCTTTTGACCCTTGACATCTTTGTGGTTGAGGACCAGAGCAATGCCCGCCCGCTGGCAGTTCTCGTAGGTGTCGTCGCTGGTGGGTATAGAGGTGATGATCCGCTTGAGATCCGCCTCCGAGGTGGGCGTCTTGGCGTTCAGCGTGGCATCGGCCTTGTCCTTCTTGTGCTTCTTCTTGTCTCCGAAGAGCGAGAAGTCTGTGTCGTCCATCTTCGAGCGGTAGAAGTCTGTGACTAACTGCGTTCAGGTTTCCCCCACAAGGAATGGTGGGGAAAATAGAAAAAGCTCGCTCTTTTGGGGGCTCTTATCTTATCAATGCAGGCCCCGCTTATCTATCACCTGGCAACGCTTGCTCTCCCGAATTCCGGTGGCGATGATTAGGCCGCCTCGAAGCACTCGCTCTCACCAGAAATTCGGGGTTTCCCTGGGGTTTCTTTAATTAAGCCTGCAATTTGCGCCTTAAAGAGAGTGGATCTGCCTTTCTTTGTCTAAGGTGAACTTTGTAACCACCAAGAAGACTACATATTCATTTGGGGGTCACTTAGAACACCTTTTAGGAGTCATACAAAGTTCTACTGCAATGCCTACCCTCTCTTGTTTTCTACGGCCAAAGTCGATAGGGCACTTGGATTAGTTTAAAAATCAAATTTTCCATAGTGTCAAGATGTACAAAAGTAATACAAAACAAATTATCTCATTATCTTATACAGTTTTCTCACAATTAATTTCTGAAAACGGCAAAAATTTCGGCCTTGTAAGTAGAAGACCCCCTTCCATATTACACATTCACTTTTTAATGAAATTACTTCTTAAACTCTTAAGATTTTGATCTCGTAGATGTTTTGTAGTTGCACCAAAACTTTGAAGCACTCCTCTATTAATTCTCTCTCATCGTATTCGTTCAGAAGTTTATATGCATGTGTTTTGCTTGTCATTTGTCATTCTAATCTTAGTCTTACAAAGTCTATTTTGCGTTTGTAATTTAAATATCTCGGGTTTGAGCTTTGTGATGGTGAGTCCATAATTAACTATTTGCCAAACCTTGGCGAAAATGTCTGCAATACGACCTTTTTTTCCTATTGTTTGAAAATAAAGAAATACATTTAAGAGGAGCATTTAAACTTAAATAAGGCATCTGTGCAATCTTTATCTTTATCTTACAGATACACAAAACTCCACTCAATAAATTCAGTTTTGAGGCGGCGCATTCATTCGTGAATTTTGATTTGATTTTGGTAAAATGAGTTTGTCACTTGACTGGCCATTGCGTAAACTGGAAAGGAAAGCGAAGCCAGCAAATCCCAAAAACAAGTTGGAATGGGTTTGCAGTCGAAAAACTCGAAAATAATCAAAACCGTCACAAAACTGCGCACAAAACCGATTGCCATGCATAATTGAGAATTAATTGCAGGCCAAAAAACGAAATAGTTGCCTCAAGATGATATTTGCAATATGAGGAAAGTGGCATACGATAGGCAAATTTTCAATTAATTGAATACTTTTGAAATCCCTCCGGCAGCCCAGCGATGCATACATCGATTGCCTCACTCCAAAAGCCAATGACTGAAGTGTAACTTGATAGGTGAGCTCAGGCAGGTGAGGCGATGGATTAGCATATCGACTTGCCTCCATTGTCTTCCTGCTTTCACTGCCCGACTTCTCGAGCGGCCCTCGCTGATTAGCATTGATTCTTCCAGCGAAGAGCAGTGGCTAACCACAAGTGACCACCAGAGGCACCAGAAGCACCAGCATTCGCACGCGCCAATTTTCCAAGCCACTGACTCGATCGGTCTCCGTTCGGCTGCCTTCGGTTCGGCTCTTGACGGGGCAAGCACGGAAAACAAATGGGAATCAATTTGCTTAACAAATAAAGAAATCAATTTAAAAAAATTTGAGTCATTGTTTGTGGAGGGAAATTACTTTTAGTCACAAGAAGAGCTACAGACTTATGAATTTTAATTTAAGTATTTAGATACAAATATTTAACATTACATCTTGCTTTACTGATTCTATATCCAAAATATATAACTATGGTTTGCTTTGATGGTAAATTATTTTTTGTTCAGTGCACCTTTTGCGTAGGTTGTGCTGGGCTCTCGGTCAGTGGTAGTCAGCCGTCTCTGCTCCGTCCTCGTCTCCACTCTGGTGTTATGTAAAGCTATTAAGCCGCATAATGCAAACGTTGCTCTGGCTCTGCCTTTCTTCGCTCTTTCTTCGGCAATCTTGTTAGCATTTTTTCCACTACCTTTGGGCTTTTATACCTTTTCAGCTGGGTTCTGTGGCGCATCTCCGCGAACCGTTAAGACGCCTTTATTGCAACTGCAGCGCGGAGCGGTTGCCATTCGATTCATTGGCTCCCCCGGATTATCGCTTCATTGTCATCGTCCGGCCCTGTCTGCCTTGCCTGCCTGAGTTATATGTTTCGTTTTGTGTCTTTTGATTTCTGACTTGGTGTCTGAGTCTCGGCTTTCCATTGCGGCATCAGCAGCCATCAACAACGCCATCAGCGGGGCATCAACGCTGTGGAAAGAGCCTAGGGCTCTGGGGGCCCCCAGCGAACTGCATGTTTATGCTTATGTTAATAAGTTTTGTTGTTTATACTTTTACGAGTTGCTTTTGCTCAGCCAGCGCTATTGGACCTTCCTTCCTTGTTACTCGCTTTCTGGCTGCCTTTCATTCATCCATTGGGCTGGCTTTTGTCTTTTCGCCAGCACGCAACGCACTATAGAAATGGGTACACTTGAAGCAAAAATATGGCCAAAAGGGGATTAAATGGAGTGCTGAATAGTTTATTAAATAAGTCTAATATAGCAAGATACCCATTTGTGTAAAAGATTGAACTTTACACTCCGGTCTCATATTCCAGCGAAAGTCCTTAAACTTCACTTTTGAAGCTAATATTATTTTCTTTCTGTGCAGCTGTGTAGCAGTGGTGCATTGGTTTCTGCCGATCCGGGCAGAGCAGCGGGTCTTTAAAGCCAAGGATTCGTCCGTGCAGCCCACTCCACCTGCCGCTTTTCTTTCTAAGCCACTTGTCGTGGCTTTTCTCGTTTTCTTGTGTGTGAAAAACTAGTCCCATCGCAGCACAGCTAAGCTCAGCTCAGCCTGGCCTGGCCCGGCCCGACTCGGCCTGCAGTGGTGAAGATAGCTTCAGTTGCTTGCGAGGTGTTTGCGTTGTCGGTTGTTCCGGTGGAGCGCGATGTGAGCGTGCGATATAGAGAAAGAAACCTCCACGGGATTTACCACCACGGCACGGATACGGAAAATCTTAATCCGCCTTGGGCCCTAGTGAAATTTTGCTGAAAATAGAAATGGCAGTTACAGGCCTTTTCTGGGTTCTGACCGTTGCCGCAGTAGGCCAAGCTGCGAAAACGGGACAAGTGCAAGGCAAGTTACACCCGATCGGCCGAGAGCCGTTATAGCCTTTTTGGCTGGCGGTATCGGGCGGGATTTGATCATAAATCAGGCAGCAAATGCGTGTGTTTGTGTGCCTGTCGCCGAGACACTCAATCTCTCCGTCTCAGTGGTAATGTGTGTTTGTTCGCGTAAATCAAGTGCTGGACGACGCAGTCTGCAGCACGTTTGTCGCCTAAGTCTTTCGTTTTGTCCCCGCCACCAGCAGGCAAGGCAAGGCAACTTGTTTGGCTCGTTTGCTCGCTGGTCCGTTAAATAACCCAAATTTCAGATTTAAATGCTGCTGCGACAGCTTTTCCTCAGGGGTTGAACAAAAAACAAAAAATGTGCAAGGAAATCGATTTGTATTGAGTATCGCAATGAGGCAACCTGTTAATTTGTTTATGCAATGACGGACAGCTGACCCACATCCGGCGCCCACCTCTTCCCAGGCTAACCCATTTCGGTAACCTGCTCCTGACCCTCTCTCCATGGCTCTCCGCAGAACCAGACCTCTCCCCCTGGCCCGCCTGGGAACCCAACAAGTGTCGCAATGTTCTAATTAAAATTTAATTTGTTTGTGTTACTTGGAATGACCGACGACCGCCTGAGCTTAATGTTCTTGTTTGATGATGGTGGCTAGGCCCGGACCAAAGCGAAATATGAATGAGTTAAAGTTAATTGCCACTAGACATCGGGTGCTAAAGTGTTCCTCGGGCCGCATGTGAGTGGTGCATATGAATTACATATCTGTTTTATGAGAACAATGAGGAGAATGACATTTATGTTGTGGGAAATGAGTTGAAGAACCGTTACGAAAGCCGCCCGATCTCGAAAGTGTTAAGTGCAACCGGAATGGAGCTGCATAATTATTAGAATGTGGCCCCAGTAAGTGATTGAGAAACATTTGCATTGAAATCACTGATGGAAAAGAATCAAATCAAATCAAAGGCACATTCAAAGGGTTCAAAAATAGGTCAAATTTTATAAAGACTTAAAGGTTCTTTGATTATTTGGATACTATAAAAGAGAGGTTTATAAAACCTTATAAATCTGTGAGTAAGTAAATACCATTTAAGCGAAGAATTTATTTTAATAAAACTAGGTATATTGTTTTGAATAAATGCATTGAAATTTTAAAAACAATTGTATACTAATTGTAGTTAAAATAAGTTAAATGAAGAATTATAAGCTCAAGACAATATCCTTATAATAAATTCTTAAAAACAAAGGTGTTTATAATAAAATTTAATCTTATTTTGCTTGAAATTATGCATTATTTGCTACATTTCTGATCTTAGCACACCAAAATGTTTAAGAAGTCTTGCCAATTTGTAAAACCTTTCAAAATAAGTATTTAAAATTTGTTAGAAATCAAAGTAAATGTTTTTTAACTCGCTGGCTTTCAATCTTCAATTTCGAATCTAAACAAAACAAAATGTCTAACGACTCTTAAACTCTTTTAGAAACTTTCCAAAAATGTATAGAAAAATTGATTTTTTTTAATCCGCTAGCTTTCAATCTTGTACAGCTCCCTCAGTATATAAACCAATTGTGGGTGGTATTCTAGTTTTTGTTGTTTTGCCAACTTCACTTAGGGGAAACCCTCCAACGCAAACAGTTCACACCGAAGTGAGCCAGACTCTGCTAGTAAATAATAGAAATTGCGAGCTCAAATTACAACTGCGGCAATAACAAGAAGCGAGAAGGCAACTGCAACGAAATTGGAATAAAACTAAGCCACAAATAAAACAATAAACCAGCCAGTGCCTACAAGGGGCACCGCAGACAAAAGTCTCCAACTGCAGCAGAAGATGCTTGGCGATGGCCAAGATTTCACTCCATCTGCATCTGAATCTGCAGCAACAATGATAATTTCTCGCTGCAGGAGATCTTCCGAAAAAAAGAAAGAAAAATGAAGCTCGGAGAAATGTCAGCGAGTCACAGATGGCAATCAAAGTGCACAGAAAACAAAATTTGTGGACTGCATTTAATAAGATCTGTGTTTTTTGTTGTAGTTCTTGTGATGTTATCATTGTTTAATTACAATAAACTTAATCATTCTTAAAGTCAAAGAGTTACGCAAATTTGTTAATTATTCAGGCAGAAAGAAATATTAAACTATCTTAATATGTAATTTAAAGATTTTATTTTATTCCTATGAATAATAGGAACGCTATAGTTCAAATGTTTTACAATTTAGTTAGAAATTACAGGTAAATTTTACATATTCAGGGAAATTTGCATATTTTAAAGGGGCTTCTAAATTTCTTTAAGAGAACAACAAAATAAGTTACTTTCCATTCTAAAATTACATTTATAAACTTAAGAATTTATATTCTTTAGTCATAACCTAGAAAACCTTTCCATTGGGATACTGAGACTGCGTTACTTTATGGAATATATTAACCAATAACTCGATAGATAGATAATTTCTCTATGCAAATATTTATCCCTTTATTGCAATGATTTTTCTCTTGGTGTGCGTCTTCTTGTCACTTGGAACGCACTTCATGGGGTTGTCTTTTGGGGCACAAGCGACTCGAGCCGTGGGCAAACAAAAAATGCTTAATTATGTCATGAGGGTGGGAACCAAGGCGGCAGCAATAGAAAATAATTTGCAAGAGCTGATTGCAGCCAGGCCGAGCTAGAGCTGGAGCTGGAACTGGAGATTGAGATGGAGAGAATCCACGACAGGCAGACAGTTGAATGCATGTGGAAAAGTGTTGCAACTGCACATGAAAATCGCAGTCGAATGGGCCACGCGACAAACGTAGAAAGTTTTTTTGGTTCGCTATGGAATGGCGCCAGTTCTGCCACGCCCCCTCATCACTAGACCCCGTCCTCGCCCCCTTTTGGGATTCGCTTGGCGGTTTTCGCGGCGGATTTTCCAATTGTTGTTTTTGCGGCAACAGCGTCGACGCTTTTCCGTTTCCAGCGGTTCTCAGCGTGCTCGAAAATTTGCATGCCCAAATAAACAACAAGACGCGACAATTTGTCAAAGTTTTACTTTCCTGCACGGTACATGCCATGCCATATATAGTAATCTGTAATCTCTGGCGACCCACTTTTCAGGCCACTCCGGCAGCTGTGCGTTTCACACGCTGGATGGCGTCGCCGCTGAAAGCGAAGGTGTGCGCTTCATCCGGCTGCGCGAAGACGCCCAGGTGGGCAAGGAGATTCTCCGTCTGCAGGCCTTTCCCCGTTCCACGGCCTCCCTGAAGGGGGCGGACGCCAGTGGGGACCACAAGTACTTTAACCTGACGGAGTACAACTCCACCATGCTGGTGGTCACGCTGGCCAGATCCCTGGAAAGGCTGGTTGATCGGGATGTGCCCAGGAACCTGCTCAAGTTCCGTATTCTCTGCGCCGGCAAGCAGGAGAAGATCGAGGAGGTAAGCTAAACTCTTAGGCATTTGCTTAAACCATCTTAAGACTCTTTCCCTTGACTCACAGGGTAGCTACCTGTCCATCACCGTGTACATCGAGGACGTGAACGACAATGCACCCGAGTTTCTCAACGTGCCGTACGTGGTCGATGTGGATGAGAATACCTCCATTGAGAGCATCGTATTCGAGGGGGTGCAGGCCTTCGACCGCGACAAGCCAAACACCCCCAACTCCGAGGTACATTTTAGCATGTCCACAGTGCCGGAGCAACTGTCGGCGGACGGCAGTCCGTATTTCGCCCTCAAGAGTCCCCACCGACCGCTGCTTATCCTGAAGCGGGAACTGGACTTCGACAACGGCATCCGGCAGTTCAAGCTGCCCATCTTCGCCTGGGATCGGGGCACTCCCGCCAACCAGGCCAATACCACGATCACGATCAATGTGCGGGATGTGGACGATCTGCCGCCCAAGTTCACCGAGGGCGTGTATCGCACACGGCTCAATGAGTTTTACCCGATGACCGGTGTTCCCATCAGAATACCCCTGTACTTTGCCCCACCCATCATGGCCTTCGATCAGGACTCACTGAACGCCTCGCTCGTGTATGACATTATCTCAGGCAACGAGAGGCAGCTATTCCGGGTTAATCCCCACAACGGCGTCATGTATCTGCAGAAGGAAATCGATCTGGAGGAGGAGAGTCTGCCGGGCAATACCTTCGTTCTGCAGTTGGAGGCTCGCCAGAAGGATAATCCCCTAAAGAAGGCCCTAGCTCGGTGAGTGTTGAATATATATAATTATATATAAATAAAGTAAAGCATAACTCTTCCTCAGCATCGAAGTGGAGGTTCTGGATCTGAATGACAATGTTCCCGAGTTCGAGGCGGATTTCTATAACATTTCCATTGTGGAGAATCTGCCCACGGGCTTCAGTGTGCTGCAGGTGAATGCCGTGGATCGCGATCAGGGCGAGAACTCGGAGTTTCTGTACAATTTGGTGGAGACGAAGGATGCAGCGGGTGCTTTTCGCATCGACTCCCGTACGGGATGGATTACTGTGCGAGACGATCGCTTACTGGATCGTGAGCAGCGCAGATCCATCCAGTTGAATGTGGAGGCGCTGGAAAGGAATCCCTTCTTATTTGGATGACAAGCACCTGAAGGTGCCGGGTCCGAGTAAGGTTCAAGTCGAGATCACCCTGCTGGACACCAACGATAATACCCCCAAGTTCGAGCATGGCAATCTGTACGAGTTCAAGGTGCCCATCACCGCTCCCACGGGCTATGTGATTGGTCAGGTGGCAGCCAACGATCCGGATGAGGGTCCCAATGGCAAGCTCCTATACGAGTTGCAGCGCCCCAAGGGCAGTGGCTATATCCCATTCCGGCTGGACAACAAAAATGGAACCATTTACGTGGGCGGACCCCTGAGAAGAGGACGCATCGCAGTCTTCGTGGAGGCCAGCGATCAGCCCACCAATCCCTCGGAGAGGCGATTCTCGCTGGCGGTGATCACCATTGAAGTGTATGCCACCATCGATGACCAGGCCATTGACTTTGTGGGAGCTCCCTACGAATTCTGGGTGGGGGCCAATACCCCGCTGGGCACTTCGGTGGGTCAGGTTCGCACCACGCTGATCTATGATGGCGAGGACGAGATCATGTACGATCTCCTGCACACTTACTCGGAGGGAGTGCCCTTCGCCATCGAGGAGCGATCGGGCATTATCACCGTGATCCGCGAGCTGTCAGAGTTCAAGAGGAAGGTCTACCAGTTCGAGGCTGTGGCCAATTACGTGAGTTATGTCAATCATTTGGTGGGCTTTATGTAACTGCTGAACCTCTTGCCAGCTCTTTGCCAACTCATCGCAGTCGCTGATCATGTCGCGGAGCTCATCTCCGCTGACCACCATTGCCGCCCCGGCTGAACTCAGCGACGAAGGTGTGCTCATCACCAATCTGACCATACGGATTGTTAACAAACCGGAGCAGAAGGTGCCACTCAGACCTGTCATAGAGTAAGTATCATTTTCACCTGCCCGAAACCTATTGGCCAAACTGGAATAATTGCTTTAGAAAGCTTAATGGGTGTCGGGGAAAAGTGGCAAAGTATAATTAAGAAAGCCAAAAATAGTAACTGTTGTGGTATTTATTAATAAAATATTTTAATGGCTCTACGCAGATACATGACAATTTTCAAAGATTAAGCGAATTAAATTAATTTTCCTACTTAGTTTACATGAAAACTGCACTTCAAGGCAATTAATTCCCAAAGAAAGCTGATTGGGATTGAAGAAAGCTATAAAAATATTGTTAAATGACAAATTTCCAACGTTAATCAATCAATAAAACCACTGCTAAATAAAACCCAATCATTAATCATCTCTTTTCCAGGGAGATAAACATGAACGTGATCAATTTCCATGTGGAGGAAAACTTGGTCGGCGGCATCATTGGCCAGTTGCTGTACAAGAACGGCCTCAATCTGGTGAACAACGAACTGGGCAGCTTCCGGGAAATGCCTGCCTCTGAGGGAACAACCTCCAGAAATCTCACCATGGGCAGCAGGTTCCGCAGTCGGAACCGGAGTCGCAGCTCCAAGTCGAAGCGGCGCCTTCCCAGACGCCTGGCTGGGGACACAAACCTGAAGCTCCGCTACATCATTGCCAACCAGCAGGAGGTGGTGAACAAGATATCCATCACCGAGGATGGAACTCTGCTCACCCTGATCGGCCTGGACAGGGAGCAGCAGGCCAACTATGAGCTCACAGTGATTGTGGAGTACAGCACGGGTCTGGTGAGTGGCGCCGGCATCTACCAGGTGAACATCAAGGTGGACGACGTCAACGACAATGCTCCCAAGTTCAATGCCCTCACCTATGTGGGCCTGATCAACGAGAACTGCGCCGTGGGCACGGAGCTGTCGATGAACCATGCGATCCTCATCCAGGATGCGGACGAGGGCGTCAATGCGGAGTTCAGGGTGCAGCTGCAGGGCGATTACAGCGAGGAGTTCAGCATCGAGTATGTGAATGCGAGCTCGGGCAATGCCAGCCATCACAAAATGGCATCCGCCACGGGGGCCTTCAATATCTTCAACCTCACGGATCAGTGGAACGACGAGTTCAAGTACCAGGAGCTGCACACCACCTTCATGCAGACGAACTTCAAGCTGAGCTCGGGACCCTATTTCCGGATTTCCTACACCGGCAAGCGGGGCCTGGATCGGGAGAAGCAGCAGTTGTACAATCTGAAGATCATAGCCGCCGACAGCGGTGGCCTCTCCGGCTATGCCCACCTCACAATCCTAGTGGCGGATGTCAACGACAATTCACCGATGTTTGAGCGCATCTCGGTCTTCAAGGACTCGCGTCTGGAGATCCGGGAGTACACCACCGATATGGAGATCTACTTTGTGGAGAGCTCCAGCGGCCTGGCAGCTCCGCAGGCCACGGCTGCCATGATGCTGGCACCGCCTCCCTACCACATTCCCGGATCGCCAAGACTGCATCCTGAGCATCGAGAGCGCTCCGTGGGAGGCACTGTGCCACTGGGCGTGGTGGCCAGAGCCAAGTCACGACGCCGAATGGTTCGTGCGGCGGCTGTCAAGTGTCCTTTGTTTGCCATCTACGAGGACACTCCTGTGGGGACTAAGCTGCTCCAGCTGAGTGCCAGCGATGAGGACTTTGGCAAGAATGCCCAGCTGCACTACGAGGTGCGGGCCGAGCAGGTGGAAAGGACTCCGGGAATGCCTCTATTGCGGGTTCAGGGAGTGCGGTACTTCGGCATCGATAAGCTCACCGGCGAGGTCTCCGTCAACTATCCGCTGGCGGCGAATATTGAGATATGGCTGAACCTGACAGTGACCGATATTGATGGCCTGAAGGACTCCACCTGCCTGCGATTCACCGTCATGGATGTCAATAATCATGCGCCAACGTTCAAAAAGTCCTGGTACAGCTTCGACACCCCGGAAGGGGAGTACAAGGACAGCGTTCTGGGTCAACTGATGGCCATCGACATGGACTTTGGTGAGAATGCCAATATCACGTATACGCTCAGTGACCTGCACCTGCCGTTCAGCATAAAGCCCGCTTCCGGAGTCCTGAAAATCAGCGGACAGCTTGACAGGGAGTTGAAGGACAAATTCAGCTTCCAGGTAATAGCCACAGACAATGCCCCGGTGATGCAGCGTATGTCCAGCAGTGTGGACGTTGAGGTGAATGTCCTGGATATCAACGACAATCGTCCGGAGTTCATTGGATACGACGATCAGACCAAGGCCGTGAAATATATACCCAATGTGGCGGACCGGACGATGATGCTGCCGGTGTATAAGGCCTATCTGGACAGGGGCACCCAGCCGGGCACCTTTGTGAGACAACTCACCGCCATAGACAAGGACAATGTGGGCAATGGCAATGGCTTGGTCCTGTACTCCATCCGGCACCAGGAAATGCAGGCTCCCCTCTTCCAGATAGACTCGAGAGATGGCACCATCTCCACTGTGTCCCGAATTAATGGGTACAATGACTACGAGCATCTAAATGTCTCCGTAATAGCCTCGGATGTGGGCAGTCCGGCTCTATCGGCCACAGCCGTGGTGATCGTGAACCTGCAGGGTCAGGCAGTCACGGATCCGCCCAAGAGCACTCCGAAGCCCGAGCCTCCGGCAAACGTGACCATCTTCCAGCACGCCTACTATGAGGTCAAGCTAGTGGAGAACAACGAAGCTCCCATTGAGGTAATGCGACTGAACCTGAGTGCCGGTCTCAATCCCGAAAACTATCGCTGGTCCCTGTGGTTGGAGGAGGGTCTGGACGAAACGGACGCACATCCGCCCTTCGAGTACGATGCAAAGAATATGCTCTTGTATGCCCTCAAGCCCTTCGATAGGGAACACATAGCCCGCTACCAACTTCGGATTCGAGCAGATCGATTAAGTCGAGAGGCAAGGAACTTCGCTAGAGTCTCCTATCCAGTGGTGGACGAGCGTATCGAGGGTCTCTCACCCAACGAGTGTCGCATTCTGGTCCACATTGGGGATGAGAATGATAATGCGCCCAAGTTCCGAGGAAACGGTCAGCCAATTGTGGCCGTTCTGCCACAGAGTGCCAGCTTTGGATACCCCGTGACCCGGGTGGTGGCCACTGACTTGGATGAGGGACTCAATGCCGAGATCCGGTATCGCTTGCTGAACGAACCCACTCGCCTCTTTGGCATCGACGAGCTGTCGGGTAATATCCGTCTCCTAGGCGATCTGCCCCGCGACGAACGCATCTACGGCTTCGATGTGAAGGCCACGGATCGCAGTGGCGCCGACGATGGACGCAGTGGCATTGTCAACGTTTTCGTGTACATCATCGACGAGGCCAAGCAGGTGCGCCTGGTGGTGGCCGGAGTGCCCGTGGATGTGGAACGTCGCATTGATGGCCTGATGGAAGCGCTCAGCGATGCCATTGGGAAGGATGTGCGAGTGAGACTTCTGGAGCCGTATTCCGGAGGACTAGAGGCTGCGTAAGTTCTAAGCGAGATTATAATATCATGATGGCAACAGACTTCTTTTAAAAGAATCCAAGGTGTCACAAAAAACTTAATCAATATTAAAGACTAACCACAATTCCTCCCCTAATTGGCCATTAGTTCCAGTTCCACAACAGTTCAGTTGAGATTCCTCTAAACAGGTTCCATCTTTCTCTCCTCTTTTTGCAGCACCAATGCCTATATCTATGCCGTCGATCCGCACACGAATTCCATTATGGAAATGGAGCAACTCCAGGAGTAAGTCTTCGCCTTCCCTGTTCCCCCAAACGAAAATCGATTGACCCAGAACTGTCATGGAAATTAATGCTCTCTGAATTGACTGCTCTCTCTCTCTCTCTCTGCAGCTCCCTGGCCGGCCTCCAACTGGACGCACTGCAGCTGCAGCAGCAAAAACTGGACGGCTCCAAGTCGATGCCACGAATTATTGAGCTGGCCGAGTTCGGGCAGCCACCGAGGCCCACGCACGCCTCCGCAGCGAGCTTCATGGGAGGACTGGAGTTCGTGACGGTGGTTCTCCTGGCCCTGGTCACCCTGGGGGCACTGATAGCCGCCTGCTGTTACCTGTGTCTGCGCCAGAAACGGTATGATTGAGTGGAGTGGGCCAACTGCAACCGAAAGACTGTAGCTCTAGATGCCTTTTTATGTTAGCCATAGATGTAGTGTTAGCCTAAGCTGAAGGCCACATAATAAATCTTAAGTCAATCGCACTCGTTGTTGTTGCTGATGTTGCTGATTTCGCTGACGGTGCTGACGTTCTTGGTATTGTTGCTGCCGCTAATGGCCAAGCTGGTGCTTTGCTGGTCTGTGTGGAAACCGGCTGGCTTTGGGCCTCTCCTGTCCGATTTAATTATAACGGTAAAAGCAACAAACACAAACATCAGCAGCAACAATCGAAGCGACAAACGTGAAGGCAATTAGACGCAGATCAGGTGACATCAACTGCAACATCATCCCAAATGGGAATGCCACTCAAATCGCCACTCCAGCAGCTCATCAGGTCCAGCTTGATCCTACACTGTGATGAAATAAGATGACTTTCCATGTTTCAAGTGAACAGTAACAGTGATAAAAATTGTTCAAAATACAATTTACAAAACTGAAATGTCTCCTTAAACTATCTAAAAGAAATTCAGCTTATTTCAACTTAATTTTTAACTCTTTTTTTTTTTTGTTCTCTGCAGACGCCTTTGGTCGCAGCGTGATTTCTCTGCCTCGGACGCCGGTCTCACCTATACCATTGCCGACATTGGATCCAGTCGCGGCCAGAAACCACGCCGCCAGAGGCAGCAGCGGCACACACAGCGCTGCAGCAAGGGCAGCAGCACTGGAAGCCAGCGGCCCACCAGCGCCTTCATGCCGGAGTCCGTGTGCTCTTCCGCGCAGACGCAGTCGACGGCCACGGCCACCGAGAAGCTGGAGCAGCAGTTGCATCATCATCACCAGCAGCAGGCATTGGCCACGCAACAGCAGCATCACCTGTACCTGAACGAGTGAGTGGCATTCAAGTCAAACGTGTTCCTAATGACCGACCATCCTCGCAAACACCGATCATCCGCAGGCAACAGCGCCAGCAGCAGCAGCAACAGCGGGAATACATCGATGTGCCACTGCCCAAGTCCATTGCCAAGGCTGCGGCGGCAGCAGCCGGGGGAGCAGGCGGAGCCGGTGATGGCTCAGTGGGCGTTGGAGGCACTCCTTTTGTGCTCAAGTACAACGCCTGTCAGCCGGTGACCAATCTGTGAGTACTTCTAAATAAATTACTTTTTAAAATGTGCTTAAACTGGTTTGAACTCCACTTTAACTAACAGTTTTTTATGGAGTTGAGTAACTACTTTTTAATAGCTTTGAAAAAAGCTTGTAAATATTTAAATACTTTTGAAGTTATGTAAGCTTATTGAGTTACTTAATAATATTTTGCTCCTGACACAGCAATAATTACGAGACCTCCTTGTTTTCGCTGCACTCGACGGGCCAGGACTCTGGCGTGGAGTTCCTGAGCAGTCGCGAGCTGTACGAGACCTCGCCGGACTCCTTCCAGCATAGTGGCTCCAAGCGCAGCAAAAATCCAGAGGTACTCTGTCCCAGGCATGCCAAGGCTCACTTGGAGCTGCGTCAGCATCCGCCCAACACAGACAGCAGGTAAGGTCATTACACTAAAAATTAAACTCTGTAAGTAATATGTAATATGTATATGCTCTTCCCCACAGTGACACCTACGAGGACTCACTGAAGACCGATGAGCCCTTGGTGGCTCACAATTGTCGCGACCACCGCCAGCATCCGCAGAGCAACCATCCGCATTACCAGAACACGCGCTTCGAGAAGCGCTCCTGCGTGCGGCACTCGTTCTCCGGGGTCAAGGACGACCTCATGCAGCACTCGCCACAGATATCGCTGCGCCCGCGGGGTCATGCCCTCCGGAACTCCATGAACGACCTGGAGCAGCGGCTGCACAACCTGGAGCAGTCCTTTCGCCGGCCGCTCGAATTTAGCAAATCGAACTCGTTGTTTTAGTATTTAGCACGTACAACTACATAGCTGGACAGAAACGCAGTGCAATCTTTAGTTTAGTCAGCCTAGCTTAGATGTTTATTAATAAGAGACAAGAACGCAGTGCAATAAATCGAAGAATTTTACAAGATTCAGTTGTCAAAGTATTTGCGGAACTCGAGGCAGCCGGCCCAGTTGGTCTCCCATCCGGGCGTTAGCTTCTTGGCATTCTCGTACCACTTGGCCACGTTGGAGTACCGCTTGAAATCGAAGCCGGCCACATCGAAGGTGGAAACGGTGGCCAGGAAGGCGATGTCAGCCAGGCTGTAGTCCTCGCCAGCCGAGTAGGTCTGGCCCTCGAGGAAGGTGTTCAGGAACTCAAAGGCCACCTCGATCTTCTTGTAGCTCTCCGGATCGGCTGGCTTCTTGAAGAAGATCTGCGGGTAGTAGTACTCCGCGAAACTCTTGTACAGCGTGCCCATGTCGAAGTACAGCCGCTGGTTGATCAGCGCCTGCTTCTGGACATCCTTGGGATAGAGCTTATCGTCCTTGCCATACTTCTGCACCAGGTAAACCATGATGGCCCGCGACTCCCACAGGGCGAAGCCATTGTCGTGCAGCGTGGGGATCGTGTGCTGGGGATTGATCTTCAGGTACTCCGGCTTTAGCTGATCCCCGGCACGGGTGTTGATCACCACCTTCTTGTCGAACTCCACGCCCAAGGCCTGGGCTGTCATCAGAACCGAGCGGCAGGGCGCAGATCCGGGTCTGTAGTATAAGTCCATTTCGCAGCTGAGAGTCTGGAATCTCTGCATAACAAAAACAGCAATTCATCAAGTTCAAAAGGCAGTTGAATAAAAACCGAATAGCTAATCACTTTCTTTGTTGGCACTCAATTTATTTTTAGTAAAATAATCTCGAACGGCCCTCTGTCTCGGAAACCAAAGCTAAGCAATTAAATTGTTACTAAGATGAAGGTTTTTGTTTCACTCAAATATACTCGAAAAAGCTCTGATAATATTCCAGAAATAAAAAAATATAAAAAAGTATAATACAAATTTGTTTTTAAGTTAATTTCGAGAGGGTTCCTTTCAAGCAATTTATCAAAAGCTGTCACAGTATGTGAATAAAACTACGAATAGCTAATCACTTTCCTGGAAGGCACCCAGCAGATTTGACGTGACATAATCGCCATAATGAGAAGACAAAAAAAAATAATAAAAATAAAGTCTTTTGGTGGCTGAACTTACGAGATATTTATGTACAAACACAAGGGGGCTCCTCTATTGCCGAAGCACGACAAACAACTGAATAATGCTCAGAGTTTTAGCCGATTTTTATACACACAAGCACACAGCGGGAAGGTAACAACAAATAAATATTATTTCGTGGGCTGATGGATCAATTAAGTACAGGTGATAATTGACAAATATTTTGGTTGTCCGACTAAAATCAGTGACCGTAAGAGAGAGCCCCAGTATAAGAGTAGGAAACTAATCAAAATGGATGGAAAAATGTGGCTGGCTTTACGGGGGTACTATTTACGTAAGGTCGAGGGTAGTTCAGGTGTTGCTTGAAATTACCTTTGTCGTTGATTGCTTCTTATCAGAGAGAAATCTCAGCAGCTTACTTTATTCCTAACGGAACGTAGCCTTATCTAATCGCGCTAAAAAATGTTTGCGGTGCCGGTGCCAGTGTGGTACCTCAACGTATTTCACAAGAGCATAGCAACGGGCTCTTATCTCCTTCCAGAAGTCAACGACTCTTCGACTATATTACTCTTAATACAATGCCAGATCGAGTATTCTCTTTATTCAATAGTTTTATGAAATTCGTATTAGTGCAATATTTTTTCGGTTTTTGCTGAGTAATTATCAGTGGCAAGTCATTGTTTGTTCAAAATTCCACCCAGATACAGATTCTTGTAGTACACACAGCCCTCCCAGTTCTCCTCCCAGCCGGGCACCACCTTCTTGGCATTATCGTACCACCTGACCACATTCGGATACTTCCCAAAGTCATACTCGGATATCTCGAAGGTGGACACGGTGGCCAGCAAAGCAAAGTCGGCCAGGGTCAGTTTGCCTAGGGCGGCGTACTGCTGACCCTCCAGGAGGGTGTTGAACATGGCGAAGGCTGCATCAATCCTCTTCAGGTTATCGGGATCGGCCGGCTTCTTGACGTCCTCGAACAACTGGGGATAGTAGTAATAGACATAGCTCTGGTACAGGGTCCCCAGATCGAAGAACAGGCGCTGGTTGACCACAGCCCTCTGCTGGGGATCCTTGGGATAGACCAAGCCATCCTTGTCGTACTTCTCGGCCAGATAGAGCAAAATGGCCCTTGACTCCCAAATGGCAAAGTCCCCATCCACCAGAGTGGGAATGGTATGCTGGGGATTGAGCTTCACAAAGTCCGGCTTCAGGTGATCCCCGGCATCCAGATCCACCTTCTTCTTGTTCAACTCCAAGCCCAAGGCCTGGGCAGTCATCAGGATCGAACGGCAGGGAGCGGAGTAGAGCATGTAGTAAAAGTCCAACATGATTCTGTAAATCAAAACTGAATTAATATTTTTTTACTGCTTAGAGCTGGTAATGTGTTCAAATTACTTTTCAGGATATTATGTTTCTTGACTTGAATTGGAATTCAAAATGCTTCCAGAGATTCCCAGTTTCCTTAACGAACTGTAAAAGTAAAGTGAGGTGATATGTGAATTGAAATGGGTTTATACATATTTGACACTTTAAACAAAGGGAATTGGAGACTGTAGGACTTCAGGCACTTTACATATGTGCTGAATAAACCATACGTTGTAGATTTCTTATTAAAGTTTGATTGGAGTTACATTCTGTTGATATAGATATCAAGTTGTAAAATATACGGAGAAACAGTAATAAATATACAGTAACTAAAGTTGCTTGTTGCCAACCAACTTTTGGCTGATATCAGTCCTGGTAGTTGATAATAAAAATAATTTTATCATTGTTTACACGTTTACTTCGCTCCTATTACGTGTCAAAAGATTACAGACATTGTATTTTTTATATTTACTTTTATAGAAGTTAGTTACAGGGCAGTTCTTTATTCCCCCAACTAGATTTTATTAAAACTATTAAGTAGAATTAAAAAGACTTTATGATATGATAAATACTACTTCTTAACTTCTCTTTATTAAAAAAATAATGGCAGTGTACTTCAAGAGAATTGATCAGAAAGAGCCGAGAATAAAGGGTTTATCAGCAAAACTGTCACTCTTTCATTATTTTTTCATAAGAAAATTTAAAAGATGTGAATTTTAAAAGTATTTTTTCACAAACCAATGCAAATTCCAGATGTTCAGGCGCCCAAACTATCTCACTATTTTGTATAATAACTCTGGGTAATTTTCCGCCTTTTTCTGGTTCTATGTGCTACTCTGCTTTATTGACGGCTTCCGGTTATCTCCCTGCAATAGTTCACACTGACAAACAAACCCCAAACCGCCTAGCTTTTATTGCTGTTCGCGAAAAAGAGAAGAGATTCAAGAGACTCGTCGAAATACTCTTTCCATCGCACCCTTCTGCACATGAAGAGAGAAAAACAAGCCGGCAGAGCAACACTTATCCAATAAATATATATATGTACATTTTCATACATGGCATACACATCTAAATTAAAACAGTTTGCATTTTTATTTCATTTTAATTTTTTTTTGCATTCAAAAAAGCGAACACTCATTTATTGTGCACCGAGACACGCGAATTTGGAATTGTTTTGTATAGTTTGTGTTTGTGAACGTGAATAAATATTACATCAAATGTTTGGGGGTGTATAAACTTGAATATCAGGCTTATTCGAAGTACTTCTTGAACTCCAGGCAGCCGGCCCAGTTCTCCTCCCAGCCGGGGGTCACCTTCTTGGCGTTCTCGTACCACTTGTTCACGTTGGCGTACTTGCTAATCTCGAAGCCGGCCACCTCGAAGGTGGACACGGAGGCCACCAGGGCAATGTCCGCCACGGTCAGCGAGTCGCCGGCGGCGTACTCCTGTCCCTCCAGGAAGGTGTTCAGGAACTCGAAGGCGGACTCAATCTTCTTGAACGCCTCGGGATCGGCGGGCGCCTTGGCGAACACCTGGGGATAGTAGTAGTTGGCGAAGCTCTGGTACAGAGTGCCCATGTCGAAGTACAGGCGCTGGTTGATCACGGCACGCTTCTTGGGGCACTTGGGGTACAGAGAGTCGGTCTTGCCGTACTTCTCCACCAGATACACCTGGATGGCGCGCGACTCCCACAGCGCAAAGCCATTGTCCACCAGGGTGGGGATGGTGTGCTGCGGGTTGATCTTCAGGAACTCGGGCTTCAGGTGCTCGCCTGCCTGCAGGTTGAGCAGCTTCTTGTTCAGCTCGACGCCGACAGCCTTGGCGGTCATGATGACGGAGCGGCAGGGGGAGGAGCCGGGCAGGTAGTAGAAGTCAGCCATTTTACTACAAATTTAAAGAGTAATAAAATTAGTTAAAAACTTTGATACAAGAAAAGTCTCTAAACTGGAATAAATTACTTAGTAATTCCAAAATGAAAAAGTATTTACAAAGCCTAACCCTTTCCACTAAAAATTAACTATAGTTCTTGTAAATTTAAAAATAGCATAATGGCTGCTTAAACACATTTAACAAATGCTGCAATTATTTTTAAAGCCCTCATCAAATGTCTTTAGTATGAGAGTTAAAGTTTTTTTTTCCACCATTTTGCTTTAACTTCATGCAAATATCACACAGAGATCAGAATAGATATCCCGTAATTAGACGCGCTCTATAATTTCGAGCTCAGACAAAGGCCGGCTTTAATTGCCAGGTCATTACAGAAATTCACTTGGCAAGACACTCAGGCTCCCAGGGAGTGATGTCATATTCACAGAGCAGCTCACAATGTCTGGTGGTGTTCTTTCCACTATTTGTTGCGCATTTTGGTAATTTTCCAAGCTTATTCCTTTTGCACATCGTTTCTGGCATTATTTTTTGCTTTGCCAAGACACACACACACACAGTTAGAGTGAAATAAGGCAAACTTACATTTTTTGTTTGTTGGGAATCTCGCGATGCACACTGTACCGAATGAAAAGTAGCTCTGAACAAAATCCGGAGAGCGGGTCGGCTTTTATAGGGAATCGCTGGCGTCGCCATAATGCCGCGGCCGGCAAACAAGAGTTGTTTGCTGCCCCAACGGCAAGGGAGGTGGGTCTTTAGGGAGGGGAATCACCATAAAGAGAGGCAGCCGCCGCCAGTTGTTGTTTTCGTGTCTACATAGTGGCTTTTTGTTTTTCGCTTTATTCCCCACACACACACAAACTCGCAGAATCAAATAGCACACAAAAATGTGACGTTAGCAGTGTGATTAATACATAGAGCCGTGAGCAAGTATAGGTAATTTAGTGGCACTTGCACACGTACCCCTGCCCCATCCCCCACCCCTTGGTATCGCCCCGAAAGAAAGCTGCAACTTTCTAATGATCCTCCACTGGAACGGCACTTGATTGCTCTCTTTGGAGTGCTCCTGTGCTCTAGTTTTCATTTATTTGATCCCTGTTATAATGCTCAATTTGCACCGAAGAAATTTGGTTCATTTTAATGTTAATACATACTAGACTCCATATAGTATATTAGAGCATATTTTGTATACCCTGGGGATTGTTTTTATTATAAAACTGCCATTTTTCTGCTTTAGAATTTAATTTTTTATTTATTTTTGTTTTCACATATTTATTTATTATTTTCAAGTGGTTGGTTTCTTATCTAGATTACTTAAATAGTGAGTACCCCTGGCTTTGTGATAAGTTTCTAGAGTATAATTATGATTAGACAGTTTTTTACATTCATTACAATTTAAACTTGAAGTAAACATTCAATTTCATGGTATTTCCTTATAAATTTAACATTTGCTTTTAAGTAAATATATATTATATTTTGTTTCTATTAGAAATTTATTAAATTTTTTAAAATTTAAAACAACTTTATATTTTGCTGTGTACACATTCCTGCATACTTAATGAACATCTGTGCTCACAGCAATTGCACTGAAAAATAAACACTTTTATCAAAGCTTATAAGCAATAAAAAAACGTATAAAACATGAAAAATAAAGCAAACGAGATAGGAGCAGGCGTTGCCGGCCGGCAAACATTCATATCACACAAACAGCAAAACGGCAACAGTTGGGTGCGATTCCCAAAGAAAATATATGTATAAAACTCACACTGTACTCGCCACCAACTAACATGGCCACATAAATAATACCACGGGCTTGCCAAAAAGTCGCTTAAAATGTGACTCAGACTGTGATAAAATATGGGCAAAACCCAAACTGAGCAACGAACTACTCCCGTTGATTTAATATGTCAAACCCTGGGTGATTTCTACGTCGAAGGGACATGCAAATAGCAAATTACAGGTGTACATTTTTAATGTAATTATCTTAATGGGCACCAACAATCGATGGATCGATTCGACACAGAAAAATGTTTGTAATTCGACGACCTTGGTCAGCGGGCAACGATTGTTGTGGCCACATTACATGAGGGGGTAAATAGAGCCAAGTTAGCCATTCCTTCCGACGAAAATGTATAACTCGATATAACTTGTGGCAAGCACCTCTCGAACATTCGCTGGGGGTGGCTATATCGCCCAAAAAACAGCTCTATTTATCAGTTTCACAATTGAGAATACCAACTATCAGCATGACCTGGCATAAATTTCAATAACAAGTTGAAAAGAGCATGTTCGCAAGGGACACGTCAAACAAATTGCTCTCTTAACATCCAGAACAATCCGCCTCGCTTGTGAAATCGCAGTGGTGTTCACGAAAAACCCCAGATACCCCGGCGCCCCCTGGAAATTACTCATTTGAACATAATGCCAAAATCCACTGATTCATGGGAAACACGATGATCGTGGTAAGGGAAAGAAGTTCGCCAAAACTGGTTGGCTTAATTCACCAAAAAGCCGGCCCAAGATCTGCCGTAAAATGTAGAGAAAGGTCACTCGGAGTGTTTATTGTTTGCCAACAGTGGGCTCAAGAGAACCAGTTAGACGGCATTGGCCAAGTATGATTCACAACAATCAAAAAGACAGACCTCCGGAACGAAATGAAAAACCCCAAACTATTTAAAGAGTCCCGGCTAAGAGAGGCAGCCAGGTGAAGAGAATCTAAGAGATCTCTGGTTATTCGTATCAAAGATCCAGAGAGTCTGCCGGTTTGCCATATGCCATACATATGTATGTACACATATCGTATATATACCTATATATTTGGTCGATTCCGCTTGCCGGCAATTTATATATTTTGTGTACAGCCGCGCTTGAGTCTGCTAGAGTCTTTCACTGATCTCGACTTGAGAAAAGGCAGAGATAACTGTTTGTCTAAGCGAATAGAAAAGTAAAAGCGTTTTTATTTTGTTCTCCGCTTTATTAAGAGCTCCTCTCTATATGGAAAACGGTATTATTTCTGATAAATAAAATCAGTAACTTAAATGCTTTGAAATAAAACTGTTGCCTATTGGCATGAACATCAATGTAGGCACACCTCCAGCAATCGCATTATCATTTCAATTAAAATTGCAGATAAGCCAAAGCGACGTGGCCTTTAAATTCATTCATCGCTCCTAACTATTTGAATAGTATTACCAGGGTTTTGGGAAATAAACTTAGACTCCTCACCCTTCTGTACACTGGATGATAGTAGATATCTAGGTGAAAACTCTAAAGATTTGTCTTTACCAAAGATAACCTACATATGTATATCAAACCTATTTTACCAAACCTTTTGCCCCACATCCCTCGCATATTTTATGACTCATTATAACTCATCATGGATCAAAAATCTTGGTTAGTTACTATCATAAAATAATCTAACACTAGTACTAGTGCTTCAAAGATAATCTAAGACCCCACCACTCCTGCCATAATAATTAGAGCTACGTGAGTCACGGTACATGGCCACAAGCCCAATAATAAATGTACACCCAAAATATGAAAAAATTATTCTAACCATGACCGGCAACTTTCGGAACACAAGAAACAAACATGGAGCTAAACACAAATAAACAAATGGGGAGAGATAATTTCACAGGCAACTGGCTATAAAAGTAACCTCCATTCCCGGCATTAGTCAGTCTTCGTTCTCGTCGCCAGCGAATAACACATTCAGACATGGATTTCTACTATATGCCAGGTAGCAGCGGTTGCCGCACTGTCCAGATGGTGGCCAAGGCCGTGGGCGTGGAGCTGAACAAGAAGCTCCTGAACACCATGGAGGGCGAGCAGCTGAAACCCGAGTTCGTGAAGCTCAATCCCCAGCACACCATTCCCACCCTGGTGGACAATGGCTTCTCCATCTGGGAGTCCCGCGCCATCGCCGTCTACCTGGTGGAGAAGTACGGCAAGGACGACTCCCTGTTCCCCAAGGATCCCAAGAAGCAGGCCGTGGTCAACCAGCGTCTGTACTTCGACATGGGCACCCTCAACGATGCCTTCGCCAAGTACTACTATCCCCTGTTCCGCACCGGCAAGCCCGGTAGCGAGGAGGACTTCAAGAAGATCGAGACTGCATTTGGGTTCCTGAACACCTTCCTGGAGGGACAGGACTACGTGGCCGGCGACAACCTTACTGTGGCCGATATCGCCATCCTGGCCCTGGTCTCCACCTTCGACATCATTGAGTTCGACTTCAGCAAGTACACGAACGTGGTCAGGTGGTACGCCAATGCCAAGAAGGTGACTCCCGGATGGGACGAGAACTGGGAGGGTCTGCAGCAGATGAAGGCCTTCTTCGACTCCCGCAAGGCGGCAGCCAAGTGAACGATACTCTGATTAGTACATACATATACGCATGTGTAATTATATTTATTAATTGTTGAACTTAATAAAAGAAACCTAAGCATTTGTTTATAATTATAAATGAGATGTTTTTTTTAATTTTTAAAATACTTTCTTGGGCCATATTTTCAGAAAATCTGTTGCTGCACTTGCGAGTGGTACAAAAAGCTAATACTTCTATATGTATTTTCCCATTTACACCTGCACCCAACGCAACTAATACGAAACCTCAAACAGATGTGTTTTCTTTCTAAGGGAATGCTCGTTTCTCCCCTCAAATAGCAAACTTCAGCGAAAATGAATTTAATACGCTTATTTTACGACGCAGACACAAACAAACAATTGTTTTCAAACAAGCTGCTTTTACAGAGAACACCAGCCCGTGGAAATTAATATAATTTCATGCCAGTGTGGGATGGCATTTGTAATTGTGAAAAATAATCATATTTGTGTGGACGTTCATCTGTATTTTCCACAAATACAGCCAATCAACATGTCACAGCATAGCAAAAATACACAAACGAGAGCACGTTGCGGCATTATAAATAGCTGAGAACCCGTGGGGGTCCCAATTAGTTCTCTTTCTCCTCTCGAGCGGCTGGCACCACTCTATCGCAGTTCCCGAAATGGATTTATACTACTACCCAGTGGTCAGCGCTTGTCGCAATGTCCTGATGGTGGCCAAGGCCCTGGGCCTCGAGCTGAACAAGACGCTGGTGAACACCCTAAAGGGAGAGCAGCTGAGCCCGGAGTTCATCAAAATCAACCCCCAGCACACCATTCCCACTCTGGTGGACAATGGCTTCACCCTCTGGGAGTCGCGTGCCATCGCCATTTACCTGGTGGAGAAGTACGGAAAGGACGACTCTCTCTACCCCAAGGATCCCCAGATACAGGCCGTAATCAATCAGCGTCTGTACTTCGATCACTCCAACATGTACGGTTCCCTGGCCGCATACTACTTCAAGCCATTCCTCACCGGAAAGCAGGGATCCGAAGAGGACCTCAAGAAGTCCACCGACACCTTCGAGTTCCTCAACAGCTTCCTCGAGGGACAGGACTACCTGGCCGGCGACCATCTCACGTTGGCCGACATCGCCATCCTCTCCAATGTGGCCAACTTCGATGTCCTGGGATTCGACATCAGCAAGTATCCGAATGTGGCCAAATGGTACGCCAACGCCAAGAAGGTGACTCCCGGATGGGAGGAGAACTGGGCAGGAGCTCTCGAGTTGAAGCAGAAATTAGACGAAATGCTAAACGCATCTCAGTAATTGATTTGCTTACTTTTATTTCCCTTTTATACAAATAAACATTTATAAGACTTTAAATGTGGATTATTTATTTCTTATATTTATATATTTATGTTATGTTCTATAATCTAAAGTGTAGAGGTGATTTAGATTAAGCAATAGCCACAGCAAAATATTCTCTGCAAGTGCTGGGAATAAAAATACTCTTAACTGGCACATCCACAGCATGGCAACCGAAAGCAAAATAAGAGAACGCCTTCCGTTATTATTCAGCTCGTTAGGGGGGCAACCCATTGGGGGTCCCAATCAGTTTCATTTACGCTCTCGACCGACTAGGACGGCGCGATTTCGGTTCCCAAAATGGATTTATATTACGCGCCCTATGTCAGTGCCTGCCGCAATGTCCTCATGGTGGCGAAAGCCCTGGAGCTCGAGCTTAACAAGACGGTGATTAGCACTCGGAAGGGAGAGCAGATGAGCCCCGAGTTCATCAAGATCAACCCCCAGCACACCATTCCCACGCTGGTGGATAATGGCTTCACCCTCTGGGAGTCGCGAGCCATCGCCATTTACCTGGTGGAGAAGTATGGAAAGGACGACTCTCTCTACCCCAAGGATCCCCAGATACAGGCCGTAATCAATCAGCGACTGTACTTCGATCACACCAACATGTACGGATCCTTGGCGGCCTATTACTTCAAAATCTATGTCACCGGTCAGTTGGGCTCCGAGGAGGACTTCAAGAAGGTGCAGGACACCTTTCGGTTTCCTCAACGCCTTCCTGGAGGGCCAGGAATACTTTGCCGGGGACCACCTCACGTTGGCCGACATCGCCATCCTCTCCAATGTGACCAACTTTGATGTCCTGGGCTTCGACATCAGCCAGTATCCGAACGTGGCCAAGTGGTATGCCAATGCCAAGAAGGTGACTCCCGGCTGGGAGGAGAATTGGGAGGGTGCTCTGGACTTAAAAAAGTCGTTCGATGAGAAAATGAAGTCTGTGCAGTAATTAAGCGGAAAATATGTAATTCTAGTGATATTATTAAACGTTTATAATATAATAAATTATTATATAATAAATTATGAACATAATTTATTCGCTTTGAAGAAACCCAAGATAAGCACACACACCTAAGAGCTAAATAAATCGATGTTTGTGTGTTTACGTTTTGTTGATTACTCTATCGAAAAATAAACCCAACAAAAACCAACACAGCGAGGAAACATCGGGCAATCAACTATAATCATTTCGTGCGAGATATGAAATTTCACAGCCAACGCGCTATATAAGTGGGATCCATGCTTAGGCACATTCAGTTCTGGTTCTCTTCTCCAGCGAACAACACCCGCTAAATCCAATTCGCAGCATGGATTTCTATTATTCTCCTCGTGGCAGTGGATGCCGCACAGTTATCATGGTGGCCAAAGCCCTTGGGCTTGAGCTGAACAATAAAATTGTGAAGATCACCGAAGGGGATAACCTAAAGCCGGAGTTTTTGAAGCTAAATCCCCAGCACACCATTCCTACGCTGGTGGACAATGGCTTCTCCCTCTGGGAGTCCCGCGCCATCGCCGTCTACCTGGTGGAGAAGTACGGCAAGGACGACTCCCTGTTTCCCAAGGATCCCCAGAAGCGGGCTGTGATTAATCAACGCCTGTACTTCGATATGGGCACCCTTCACGATTCCTTCATGAAGTACTATTATCCCTTCATCCGAACTGGCAAGCTCGGCGCCGCCGAGGACTTCAAGAAGATTGAAACCGCCTTCGATTTCCTGAACACATTCTTGGAGGGACAGGACTTCGTGGCAGGAAACCAATTCACCATCGCCGACATCGCCATTCTGTCCAGTGTCTCCACCTTCGAAATTGTCGAGTTCGACATCAGCAAATACCCGAATGTGGCCAGGTGGTACGCCAATGCCAAGAAGACAACTCCGGGATGGGACGAGAACTGGAAAGGTCTCCTGCAGATGAAGGCTATGATCGAGGCCCGAAAGGCCGAGGCAAAGTAAAATAGATTTAAATGATGTACTTAAATTTATTTATTAATTGTTTAAATTTATTTAACCAAGAGAATGTTTACTTGTTGCGATCTATGTATGTAGAGAGCGTAATATATTCTAATAACTATTTACTCAAAAATTAATAACCCGAAGTAAAAACCCCTCCAAGTACGAAGTACGATGATAAACAATTTTGTATGGCTTTCAAAGAGAGATATAGCATTTTACTATATAAGAGAGAGCCCCTGTTAGGTGTGTTCAGTTCTGTTTTTTCTCTTCAACGACAAGCACGTAGTAATCACGTTCCCAAATGGATTTCTACTACACGCCAGGTAGCAGTGGGTGTCGTACCGTCATAATGGTGGCAAAATCATTGGGACTTGAGCTGAACAAGAAGCTAATCAACTTCTCGACGCAAGATCACCTAAAGCCGGAGTTCCTGAAGATCAATCCGCAACACACCATTCCCACTTTGGTGGACAATGGATTCGTCATCTGGGAATCGCGTGCCATCGCCATCTACCTGGTGGAGAAATACGGCAAGGACGATTCCCTCTATCCGAAGGATCCCAATCAGCAGGCTGTGATCAATCAGCGACTCTACTTCGATCTAGGCACCCTGTACGATACCTTCGCCAAGTACTACTATCCCATATTGCGCTCCGATCAACCAGCCAATGCCGATAACTTCAGGAAGATCGAAGCGGCATTCGAGCTCCTGAACACCTTCCTTGAGGGTCAGGAGTATGTGGCGGGTGATCATCTCACTGTGGCTGACATTGCCATCCTGTCCAGCGTCTCAACCTTTGACATTATTGACTTTGATATCAGCAAGTACCCTAATGTGGCCAGATGGTATACTAATGCCAAGAAGATAACTCCCGGCTGGGACGAGAATTGGGATGGTCTTCGGCAATTGATCGAGAGAATCGAAGCCCTGAAGGACGAGACAAAGTGAATAGAATGTAAATTAGGTATTTTAATAAAATGAAGGTATTTTTAATAAATAGAATGTTTTTTGTTCCTGTAACATACGCATTTAATTTAGAGGGAAATTCATTCATTCACTTTCAGTATAGACATATTTGCATTTATTTTAGATATTTTGAAACCTAAACAGAGTCCAGTTGTACAATTCAAATGACCTAGTAAACAGCTTTGATAACAGATCTCAACTTTGTTGTTAAACCTTCTTAAATGTTATCTACTGACTTGACAAAATTGATAAGAACGAAGAAATTTGTATATTCCCAAGTAGAATTCATTATCGCAAACATAATAACAACAAATGTAAGATAAGAGTCACAGATACACTCAGCTCATTTCACAACAATACACAACTTATATACTTTGATAATGACGATAATGATTATCATTATAATGATTGTTTGTCAAACCATTCTGAAGCTCAGTAAAGAAACATCGAGCAAAGCGACGGGTACACATGTAATTTCACCACCATTTTCCTATATAAAAGGGGAAGCATTTCCTGACAGGTCATTAGATCTGGTTCTCTTCTCCAGCAAGCAGCACCCGGTAAAGCCTACTCCCAGCATGGATTTCTATTATTCCCCTCGTGGCAGTGGATGCCGTACGGTTATCATGGTGGCCAAGGCCCTTGGTGTGGAACTGAACAAGAAGCTCCTCAACACCTTGGAAGGGGAGCAGCTGAAGCCCGAGTTCTTGAAGCTCAATCCCCAGCACACCATTCCCACTCTGGTGGACAATGGTTTCTCCATCTGGGAATCCCGAGCAATTGCCGTCTACCTAGTAGAGAAGTACGGCAAGGACGATTCTCTCTACCCCAAGGACCCCAAGAAGCAGGCCGTTGTCAATCAGCGTTTGTACTTTGATCTGGGAACTCTGTACGACTCCTTCGTCCAGTACTACTATCCTCTCATCCGCACTGGCCAGCCCGGAACGGAGGAGGACTTCAAAAAGATCGAGAGTGCCTTTGACTTCCTGAACACCTTCCTGGAAGGTCAGGAATATGTGGCGGGTGATCATCTCACTGTTGCCGACATTGCCATCCTGTCTAGTGTCTCCACCTTTGAAATAATCGAGTTTGACTTCAGCAAGTACGCGAATGTAACCAGGTGGTACGCCAATGCCAAGAAGGTGACTCCCGGATGGGACGAGAACTGGAATGGACTTCTACAGTTGAAGGAAGTCATCGAGTCTCTAAGGGCAAAGCGTAGTAATTGAAGAAAAATGTTTCAATTAATTATGTATATGTATCTATGATTAAAATAATATAAAAAATAATACAAAAACGAAGCATTGGCAAAGTATATAAAATATTTCCTTAAGTTTATGTGTTTAGAAATACCATTGAGAATTCAAACAGCGTTTCTTTTATCAGGTAATTCAGCACATCAACAATTCAGATTTTACAGTCTCAATCAATTAAAACTATTACCTAGTCATGTTACATTTTAAGTATTTTAATTTGTTAATGGCAAAATGAATGTAACCCAGTGCTACATTTAGATATATGGTTGTATGTGTGTAAACAAAATAATTAACCCTAAATATATAGATATTCTAACTCATATTATTTATTTCCCCAACAAATGAAATACGAAAAAAAAATTTTCTCAGAGAGACGATAGCGTAAATTGGAGTGGACCACTGCCAGCCAGAAATTTTAGAAATGGTATTAACATTATATTCTTTATGCCATAAATAATTTAATGAATGCCTTCTTCTCTTCTAACATTTAAAATTTTACATTTTTAAATCAAATTTAAATCAAATTCTGTAAAAGATTTTAATGGGAGGTGTGGACATAATATCTTTTAATATTATGCGGACATGTGCATATCAATGGAAAGCTAGAGACCTTAGCTAACTAGTTTTTGAATAATTACAGTGATATCTATCACTGAAAGAAAAATAATAATAATAATATTACCTTAAAAAGGTCCATTCTAATGTACCTAGAAATATAATCAAACAGGTAGATAATTCGCAACAGGTTTGCTTTAAAAATGAACATTTCGGCAGGGGTTTTGTTAGTTGTTTCTCTTCACTCCCAGAGGCTAGACAGAATCATCGCGATGCCCAACCTGGATCTCTATAATATGTCCGGTTCGCCGAGTACTCGGGCCATTATTATGACCGCCAAGGCAGTGGGAGTGGAACTGAACTCCATCAACGTGAATACCTTTGTGGGGGAGCAGCTGAAGCCGGAGTTTGTGAAGATCAACCCGCAGCACACCATTCCCACCCTGGTGGACAATGGATTCGCCATCTGGGAGTCGCGTGCCATCGTGGTCTACCTGGTGGAGCAATACGGCAAGCCGGATTCACATCTCTACCCCAAGGATCCCCAAAAGCGGGCTCTAATCAACCAGAGGCTGTACTTCGACATGGGCACCCTTTACGATGCCTTTGGCAAGTACTTTTTCCCGGTGTTGCGCACTGGGAAGCCGGGAACCCAGGAGAACTTGGACAAACTCAACGCAGCCTTTGGACTACTCAACACTTTCCTGGAGGGTCAGGATTACGTGGCCGGTAGTCAGCTGTCCGTGGCTGATATCGTTATTTTGGCCACAGTTTCTACCATCGAAATGGTCGAATTCGATTTGAAGACTTTTCCCAATGTGAACCGATGGTACAAAAATGCCCAGAAGGTGACTCCGGGTTGGGACGAAAATCTGCTGAGAATTCAAGAGGCGAAAAAGTTCCTGGCCGCCAACTTAATAGAGAAACTTCCTTAAGGTGCACATATTTTTGTATCAAAATCATTTGTTTATAAATTTGAAATTTAAATATATTATAAAAGTATATATATCATATCGTGTTGAAAGATACCTAAGCCAGATACCTCACCAATGGGCCACTAATATAGTTTTTTTATTGTTTTATTGGCTGATAAGGATCAATATAATATAATCTAGCAGATAAATAACTACCTTGATAAGTGGCTTTTTCGGCAATTGCCAGATTAGTTTGTTTCATCCACTTCCACGGGTTAGACGAAGTCATCGCAATGCCCACTTTGGATTTCTACAACATGGCCGGTTCGCCGGGCACTCTGGCCGTTGTCATGACAGCCAAGGCGGTGGGCGTAGAACTGAACTCCATCAACGTGAATACCACTAAGGGGGAGCAGCTGAAGCCGGAGTTCGTGAAGATCAACCCGCAGCACACAGTTCCCACCCTGGTGGACAATGGATTCGCCATCTGGGAGTCGAGTGCCATTGTGGTCTACCTGGTGGAGAAGTACGGCAAACCGGACTCCCCTCTCTACCCCAAGGATCCCCAGAAGCGAGCAGTGATCAACCAGAGGCTGTACTTCGACATGGGCACCCTTTACGATGCCTTTGCCAAGTACTACTTTCCAATTATGCGCAATGAAAAAGAGGAAACCCAGAAGAACTTGGAGAATCTCAATGCAGCCTTTGGACTGCTCAACACTTTCCTGGAGGGTCAGGATTACCTGGCCGGCAGTCAGATGTCTGTGGCTGACTTCGTTATCTTTGCTACCGTCCTCATAATCAGAGTGGTTGACTTCAAGTTGAATGAATTCCCCAACGTGGACAGATGGTTTCAAAATGTACAGAACGTTCCTTTGGCTTGGGCCCAAGACCTGAGAGTATTATGTGATGTAAAAAACTTTCTGGTCGCCAACTTAATAAAATAAATGCCCTATTTGAAATCTTAAAAGTAATCTTACATTTTCCATGTATGCTGTGTATTTAAAAAAAATTAATAACTATAACAAATCAGAACACAAAAAGATGCAAAGAAAAATTGTCATTGAAGAGTTCTGTTTAGAAACTATCTCCAGAATTTAAAATTAAACAAGTTTTTTAATCTCTTGAAAAATGTGTCACCTTATAGGTAGTTATCTACTCACAATCAATTCCCACTTAATTCAGTCAGATCACGAAATAAACACAAAAGTGTGTTCTAACAATGACAAACACTTTCAGCTCATTATCATAGTGGGCCTGATAATGGCTTGCCAATTTTGCTATATAAAGGGAACCCAGGTAGTACCCAATCAGTTTATTTGTTCTGTTCTAGCGACACAATCGTTCAATCGCCATGCCCGCTATAGATCTCTACAACATGCCAGGTGGTCCGACCACTCGCGCCATACAGATGACGGCCAAGGCAGTGGGAGTGGAACTGAACTCCAAGTTTATCAACACCATGGAGGGCGACCAGCTGAAGCCGGAGTTCTTGAAGATCAACCCGCAGCACACCATTCCCACCCTGGTGGACAATGGATTCGTCGTCTGGGAGTCGCGTGCCATTGTGGTCTACCTGGTGGAGAAGTACGGCAAGCCGGACTCCCCTCTCTACCCCAAGGATCCCCAGAAGCGGGCTCTAATCAACCAGAGGCTGTATTTCGACATGGGCACCCTGTACGACAGCATGGCGAAGTACTTGTTCCCCCTATTCCGCAACGGCAGTCTGGGAAGCCAGGAGACCCTGGACAAGTTCAACGCTGCCCTCGAGCTGCTCAATACCTTCCTGGAGGGCCAGGACTACGTGGCTGGAAGCAATTTCACAGTAGCTGACATTGTCATTTTGGCCACTGTCTCCACCCTCCAGTCGAAGCGAATCCAGTTCGACCTAAAGAAGTTCCCCAACGTGGACAGGTGGTACAAGAATGCCCCGAAGGTTGCTCCAGGCTGGGACAAGAATCTGGAGGCAATTGAGCAAATGGAAAAGTTCTTGGAGGATAGACTTGCGGCGGCTGCGAAGCAGTAATATGTATACATATGATATTATTTGATCAAAATAAAGTTCCTAACTTATAATTTAAATTATAAATGCTATTTTTTATTTATTTTTAATGGGGTACTATTGGCTAGATATTATTTTTTAAGAACCATTACAATAGCAACAAAAAAAAACATAAACAAAAATTCAATAAAAAAAATAAAATGCAAAATTAAAAATATATTTAAGTATATTTTGTTATTTTGAAATTTAAAAATGTTACAAGGAAATATAAAAAAACCGTTTTTAAAGTAAGAATGCAAGTCGCTGAATTAGGGGTGTGTTCTTTCCTCATAAAAAAATATAACCCAAGAACTAATTCAAATAATAATTAAGTCCCAGGTAATGACAACACATGGAGCATTCGAAACTCTATAATTAAAATAACTAAAATAATAAAATTAACAGTTGATACGTATAAGGCTTTATATGTAAGGGTAAAAATGATGATGTTCTTTCTTTATTTTTTAGCACAGTTTTGCTGTTAATTAATAAAAATTGCTTATTCTATAAAAAAAAGAGTTTAATAAACTGTTTTTCTTAATATTTTGTATACCCTTGTAGGGTACTATAAGTTTAGTCAGAAGTTTTCAGCGAAAAAATTAGTAATTTCTGACCATATTATATTTTTATTAATATTAATTAATTAATTTTAATTAATTAATTTGTATTTCTGACTTTCAATGTTTCGGTGATTTGGTGAAAAACATCGAAAACATCGATGTTTTCATACATAGATGTTTTCGCACCTCTAATTGACAGCCAGTCGACACAATCGATAGTGAGTTTAGTTTTCGACTATTGATACTATCGATAGTCCTATCGATTGGTTTTGCAACACGATCTGGTAACTATTGTTTTATTGTGAAATACATAATAACAGAGTTCGTAGAATGACTAACTGAATTTTAGTTGGTGACAAAGATAATAAATAATAATAAAGATAATTCGTGTGCAGTTTCACTAAAAAAAAGGCAACCCAACCTAGAGCCAAATTAGTTAACTTTTATCGCTCCAGCGACACGATTGTTCCACAACCATGCCCACCATGGATTTCTACAACAAGCCCGGAACGGGGGGCACCCGGTCCATATTGATGATTGCGAAGGCTTTGGGGGTGGAACTAAATTCTAAGGTCATTAACACCACGCAGGGCGATCAGCTGAAGCCGGAGTTCGTGAAGATCAACCCACAGCACACCGTTCCCACCCTGGTGGACAATGGATTCGTCGTCTGGGAGTCGCGTGCCATAGCCATCTACCTGGTGGAGAAGTACGGCAAGCCGGACTCCCCTCTCTACCCCAAGGATCCCCAGAAGCGGGCGCTGATCAACCAGAGGCTGTATTTCGATATGGGCACCCTGCACGAAAGCCTGTCCAAATACATCAGCCCCCTGACCCGTACCGGCAAGCTGGGAGGTCAGGAAACTCTGGACAAGCTAAACTCTGCCTTTGGGTTCCTCAACGCCTTCCTGGAGGGTCAGGACTACGTAGCCGGCGGCCAACTGTCCGTGGCTGATCTGGTTATTTTGGCGACCGTTTCATCCATCGAAATGATTTCTTTTGACCTGAAGCCATTCCCGAATGTGGAGAAGTGGTACAAAAATGCCCAGAAGGTTGCTCCTGGCTGGGAGGAGAACTTGTTATCCATTGAGCAGACCAAGAAATTCTGGGAGGACAAACTGAAGGAAAATAAGTGAATTTTCCCTATATTTTGTATTTGTAATAAAGATTAATTTAAATGTATTAATTTTTTTGAATTGTAATTTCGACTTGAAAGTCTATTGGGGATAGTGTTTTTTATCGCCATGAATTTATTATGATTTGTTGATATTCACGTCTTTTAAGATAAAGTCGCTTTCAGACACATTATTTAGTAAAGTTTAGAAAAGCATAAGTTCAAAGAAATTTTGAATTCTTTAGTACAAATATTTCTATAATCAAATCGATTATTGAATTTTAATTGAGTGTATTTATTCATTATAAACTTGAATCAGATGCCAAGGGAGAGAATTTAAGCATGGAACTATAAAGGGATTAACTCAGTTATTAGTATAAACTTTAGAAAAACACTCTTTAAAATGAGCTTTTCAGGCCTACGTAACACCTTTTTCCAATTATCCAAATGGCAAAGAGAGGCTCAGAGAGCACCACGCCACTTGACACGAGTCGTAAAAATAGTACGTTTCCTTGAATATTACAAAGCACCTTACGACCTTATGTATCTGTGTGAAACAAAACGCGCATCTCGAAAAGATAAGTAATATCTCGAACAGCTAATGGTAACAAAAATAAATTTTGAAAAACATTTTTTAGGTGAAATGAAGGGAAACTTTTTACAATAAAAACTGAAACATTATAATAAACAGTATTAAAAGTTATTTATTCGCTTCAAGGCAGAACAAAATTAACAAGGTATGCTAAACTGCTTCCAGGAAAAACATCAACAGAATTAAAAACTTTTTAAAGGGGTCAAGACAACGTTCGCCGGGACAGCTAGTTTAAAATAAAAATTTAATTGCTTTCTAATAATTGGTTTCTTAGCTACTAAAACTTAAAAAAAACAAGATAGGGAGCTAACTTCGGCAAGCCGAAGTTTACATACCCTTACAGAAAGTTCTTTTCGCTTTCGCGTGTTCTTAGATAATATAAATGTTGTGCGAAACATGTTGACAGTGAAAAATGTTGCGCAACAACTAAATGTTGCTAGCAACAAAGCATTCAAAATAAATTAATTGATATACATACATATTCCTATGGCAGCTATATGATATAGTAGTTCGATCTTGATCAAATTAAAACCGAAATTATAGAATAATACAAAATGGCCATATCTCAAATTATATGCAAATATGTTGAAAATTTTTTTTTATTATTATATTAATTTTTTTCCTCAAAAATTTCCGATCGTTCCTATGGCAGCTATATGATATAGTCTTCCGATCCTGCCCGTTCCGACATATGTATGTATATAGTAGTGAGAGCATATAGAAGACTATCTGCAAAGTTTCACAGACGGACATGGCTAAATCGACTCGGCTTTTGATGCTGATCAAGAATATATATACTTTATAGGGTCGGAAATGTCTCCTTCACTGCATTGCAAACTTCAGACTAAAATAATAATACCCTGCAAGGGTATAAAAATGATAATAATATCTTGATTTTTCCTGGAATATTACAAAGCACCTTACGACCTTATGTATCTGTGTGAAACAGCCATCTACATTGATTTTTTGCGATTTGTGCTCTAGTATAAATAACGGCTAAGATCACTAAACAACTCTCATTCAAACTTCGGTCGCGACTGCGCCGTTCTCCGGAGTACGCGGGCCATCGGATTACGGATATTAGATTTTTCCTTTGTATATGTGCGCGATTAGGACCCGCGAATAAGCCCACCGATAATGGCGACGGATGTGCAGACATTTTATAAGGACAAGGTCGTCTTCCTCACAGGTGGCAGTGGATTTCTGGGAAGAGGTATTCCGAAATTCGTCATCTTTTCGAATCAGTCGATCAGTCCGATAATTACCATTTAAAGTGTGTACACAATTCATTAAAGAATTTGTATAAAGGTCAAAGACCGGGGATTTCAATTTGAATGAGATGATGCCTTGCCATCTATCGAGACCAGTTCAAGTTCAAGATCAAGTTTCATGCTCTTTCCAGTGCTCATTGAGAAGCTGCTGCGAACGACGAAAGTGAAACGCATCTACGTGCTGATTCGCACCAAGAATGGCCAGGACGTGGAGGATCGGGTTGCCACCTGGGAGAACGATCCGGTGAGTAAGTCCTCAGAATCGCTAGGCCAAATTATCAATTCACCTGAATAATTTTACGGATTTAATTAAAATTTAATTTGTTAAAAAAGTGTCCAAGGTATTAATCTTGGTTACTAAAAACTGAAAGCTTAACTTCTATGTGAAGTGACCTCTCCCAATGAAAATTCCTTTAGAATTCCCTGGTAATTGCTCAATAAATAAAAGTTGGTTGCCTCTATCAGATTGACTACAATAAAAAATGGATAATAGTAGTGAAAAGCTGGGGATGTGGAAGTGGTTATCGTGTGACTGATATCTGAAAGTGTCATATATGTGTAAATTAAAAATATTGAGGTGTTGTTGTATACTAATATACATCGGCCACTAAAAAGGGTACACAGCACAAATATGCATAGTTTTCTAAGCAAATTATGCAGGACTGATCAGAATTACAATTTTGCTGATTTGGATACATTTATATCACATTATTAACACGAATTAACATAGAAATAATGGCGACCGTGACTGCCAGTAGTTGTCAACGAAGCTCTATTGCATTGTCTGCGTACTAAAATAATAAAACTTGTATATATAGTGTTTCTTCACTAGGAATTAAGTGATATTATTTTGTTAATCGATTGATTATTTTTATTTTATTCTATAGGTATTCTCTCTGCTTTTGCAATCGGATCCCGACGTGCTGAAGCGAGTGGCTCCCCTTGCAGGCGACTGCCAGGCGCCGGATCTTGGCCTCAGTCAATCCGACCGACAGCTCCTTGTGGACGAGGTGCAGGTGGTGTTCCACGGTGCCGCTACCGTGCGGTTTATGGAGCCGCTGCACATCGCCTTGGCCATCAATACGCGGGCTGCACTGCTCATGATGGAGCTGGCCAAGGAGATGCAGCACCTGGTGGCCTTCGTGCACGTGTCGACCGCCTTCTCTAACTGCGTGGAGCAGCACATCCAGGAACGTTACTACCCTGAGAACCTCAACTGTCCCGTCCGAAAGGTCCTGCAGCTGTACGAGACTTTGGACGACGAGCTGGTAGACAATATGACCCCGGTCCTGCTGGGCAAGTTCCCGAATACCTACACCTACACCAAGGCTCTGGCAGAGCAGCTGCTCCAGAACGAGGCAGACGATCTTCCGCTCTGCATCTTTCGTCCTGGCTCCAGTAGGTGACGTAGTCAGTGGATGTGGCAGTGCCCCACTAACCCAAAGTATTCCCCTCCAGTAATTGCCGCTTACAAGGAGCCGATGCCGGGCTGGATTGATAACTTATACGGACCGATAGCTGTACTCTACGGCGTTGCCCGCGGATTCATTCGCATCACGCTTCTCAATGTGAAGGCCCAGGCTGGCATTGTGCCGGTGGATTACTGTGTCAACACGATGATAGCACTCGCCTGGTACACGGCCAGAGATTGTTCCAAAGCGCTCCACCAGGACCCGCCAATATACAACTTCACGCCCAGCGAGAAGCGTCCAATCACGTGGGGCGGATTCCGAGACAGCAGGGCAAAGCTGCAGAAGGCTTACCCGCTAACCAAGATGATGTGGATGCCGTTCCTGCACTGCACACGATCCATGTGGCTGTTCAAGTTCCTGGCCTACTTCTACCACCTTTTGCCGGGTTTAGCTTTTGATATGGTGCTGCGTCTGCGAGGTCACAAGCCACGTCTAATCAAGCTCTACGGGAAAATACACAAGAATATCGAAGTGCTGTCCCCCTTCGTGGACACCTCGTGGAAATTCGACACCAACAATACTCAGCACCTGTGGATGCAATTGTCACCCGAGGACCAGTTGCTTTACGACTTTGACATGAGCAGTGTCGACTGGGATGAGTATTTCAAGGGAGCTCTCGCGGGACTTCGCATTTATCTGGGGAAGGAGCAGCCAGGCGAGGAGGAATTGAAGAGGGGCAGAGTAATACTCAGTAGGTGAGTGAATACTAAATGAAAAACATTATATTTGAGGTAAATTATTTCTAAAGAGAAAAGTAGGTACATTTTTCTATTTTGAGCTTTAATTCTCTTTTTTAAATTATAAAATGCCTAACCAAACTCTGTTTCTCTCACAGGTTTATAATCCTCCATTCAATCTTGCAGTTTGTTCTGTTCAGCGGAGCTTTCACCCTCCTGTGGTCCATATTAAAACCTTTATTCGGCCTTCGATCACAATTTTAGTAGCGCTGATTTTAATTGCTTTCGATAAACTAAGTTGTATTTGAAAAAGGGATAGGGTAATATAGTCTGAACAAATCTAACAAATGGTAAGGCGGTTAAAGATACGTTTATAAATATTATAAATTACATGTTTTCCTATGATCCACTTCGGGTGCTTCTCTAGCCAAAGAAAACTTAAAATGGCTTTATATTTTCCTTATGCACAAAAGTTCTTTTTGCGATACTTCAAAATACAACAAAAAATGTATATAAAATCAAAAAGGTTTAACCAATTGGGCATAGCAAAATCTAAACTGCTTGAGTTTAGATTTAATATTATAAATATTTTATTTTTCAAAATCATATTCTTGCTTTCGATTAAGAATGTTTTATTGTTTAGTATGACTAATTTTTATTTTCAATACAAGATATGAATATGGTTTTTGGAATGTCCTTTACATATATGTACTTGCATACTTTTAGACACTGTAAAATAGGGGAACGTATGTACATCCCTATCTCGATGGCGTCCGTATATATTTATACTTGATAACACTACAATTGAAAATTACCAATAATTTCCATTAATGCCAGAATAAGGAATGATATGGTTTTCGCCGTCGTCATTGTAGCGTATCTCGAAATGTTAAAAAAAAGAGTCACTTAGAAAAATAAATAACAATACATATTTCGAATGGCGAAAGAGTGGAAAAGATTTAAGGGTTAACTTTAGTTAAATTAATTTGTTTTTATCGAAACGTTTTTGTGTATGTTTGTAAAAAGTACATTCTTATATATTTTATTTCAAATATAATATATACCTCTCTTACCTCTTATACCTCTTGTATTACAAATTTAAAATGGTAAACATGTGTATCCATTCCCTTTTATACTTAGATATTATGTTGTTATCGCTTTAAATATTAAAGCTTTCTAGCATCAATATAAATAAACTAACACAAATATTTATCAATATGTGCCTTCTAGAACAGTATTTATGTTTGCTTATGTGATAACAGTTCATTAGGTGACAGGTGTTTGCAGCTCCAGTAAGTTCTGACAATGACCAACATTATGAGTTGGCAATCATGGTAATGACTGATAATTTCTCTGCACTTTTCCCATATAAAAAGGGACCCCAGCTGGTTCCCAAATCAGTTTACTTTTCCACTCCAGTGCATCAGAAGCTAAAGTCGCCATAACCATGCCCAACATGGATATCTACATCAATCCCGGAACTCCGGGTACCCGTGCCATCTTCATGACCGCCAAGGCTCTGGGCCTCGAACTGAACTCCAAGATTGTCAATCCGATGGCAGGAGACAACTTGAAGCCGGAGTTCGTGAAGCTCAACCCACAGCACACCGTTCCCACTCTGGTGGACAATGGATTCGTCATCTGGGAGTCACGCGCCATTGTGGTTTACCTGGCGGAGAAGTACGGCAAGCCGGACACACCCTTGTATCCCAGAGATCCCAAGAAGCGGGCCGTCATCCACCAGCGCCTCTTCTTCGATCTGGACACCCTCTATAACGCGATTTCCGCCTACTTTTTCCCCATTTACCGCACTGGCCAGGTGGGAGACCAGGCTGCCCTGGACAAGATCAAGGCTGCCTTCGCATTTCTTGACTCTTTCCTGGACGGCCAAGACTACTTCGCCGGCAGCCAGTTGTCCGTGGCTGACATCGTCCTCTTGTCCTCTGTCTCCTTGGTGGAAACGGTGCAGTTCGATTTGAAGGAATTCCCCAACCTGGACAAGTGGTACAAGAACGCCCAGAAGGTTACACCCGGATGGAACGAGAATTTGGCGAGCATTAAGAAGTTGCAGAAGTTCACCGAAGGCCTGAGGGCAGGAAAGAACTAATGCAGCCACAAGCTCGGCCAGCGCCGCCACAGGAACGGAAAATCCGGCACAGGACAGCAGAAGAGCAGCAGCAGTTCCGCCCACCGGACGGCGGACTGGGCTAGACTTCCGGAGCCTCCCAATCGTGTCAGCTACACAATAATGTGGATCCTTGAACGATGTAAAAATGTTTTATACCAAAAAATATTTACAATAAAAATTTAATTGCTTTCTAATAATTGGTTTCTTATCTACTCAAAATTATCAGCAAAAAATTATTATAATATCTTGATTTTTTAAAAGTAGCATTTGATAAGAGCAAAACCAAAAAATCGTTCCCCTATACTTATTTCCACACTCACTTTATAATTTTTCATATTTATTTAAAGGTCACATAAGTTCCGCATTCAGTTAATATTAGAAATTACCAACAGGAACATCCTTCACCATTACAAACACTTACCAAATACCATAGGTTGTTTCATTAATTATAAATTATAGGAGGTAACCAAACTTTAACCTTTAAATTTCAGGTCATTCAACTCCTTTCACAACCCCATACTATAAAGAATTAATTTGTAATTACTGCACTGAAAACGAACGACATTTTTAAGTAAATTCAAATCGATGATGCCCCCTCATATATACTATATATACCTAAACTATGTATATATGTTCATTATCTGGCCATTAGCTAAGCACTTCTAATTACGCCGAGACCTTATCATCGATAAAGCTGACAGCACTATAGTTCCATTCGGGAAAGCCGCACGACATGGGATGACTATATATGGAAATCGATATGATTTCGGGGGCTCGTGGCTCTGGCTATAAAAGCCGTTGTACTTACTGCCTTTGGGTCAGTTCTGGTTAACTCCCGGTACTCGCAGGACTACTCATCATGGACTTTTACTACCATCCAGGCTCGGCCCCTTGTCGCTCCGTCATGATGACGGCCAAGGCTTTGGGAGTGGAGCTGAATCTAAAACTTTTGAAGGTCATGGACGGAGAGCAGCTGAAGCCCGAGTTCGTGAAGCTGAACCCGCAGCACACCATTCCGACTCTGGTGGACAACGGCTTCTCCATCTGGGAATCGCGTGCGATCTTAGTATACCTGGTGCAGAAGTACGGCCAAGATGACTCCCTCTATCCCCAGGATCCCGAGAAGCAGGCGGTGGTCAATCAACGACTCTACTTCGACATGGGTACATTGTTCCATAGCTTCGTTCAGGCTATCTATCCCCAGATAAGAAGTAACGCACCTGCTGATCCGGAGGCCATGAAGAAGGTGGACAGTGCCTTCGATCTCCTGAACACCTTCCTCGAGGGTCAGGACTATGTGGCCGGCGATTGCCTCACCGTGGCGGACATTGCCCTCCTGGCCTCTGTCTCCACCTTCGAGGTGGTAGACTTCGACATTAGCCAGTATGAGAATGTGGCCAGGTGGTATGAGAACGCCAAGGAGGTTACTCCCGGCTGGGATGAGAACTGGGAGGGCGTTCAGCTGATCAAAAAGTTCGTCGAGGAGATGCGCCAGAAGGAGTAATTGAAAAATAAATTATCGAAATAACCACAGTCCTCAGCACATTGTTACCTTATATAGTTATATTGTATTCCACTAAATAAAGTAAATCAATAAATGTTATCTACACAAAAGTTCCTCCAGCTCTTGAGTTCTTAACTTAAAAAAATATTAATATTATATATATAAAAACGACTTTTATTCCCAAGTCACATCATTTATGAATGGATTGTCGGTATTTTATTACAAATTCCTATCTCCAACTTGGAGTGTAAAAGTGAGATTGTGTATATATATTAGCTCTGTTAATCACTCACGACAATTGCCAACTGCAGTTTAATGCACGCGATGATTTCCCTTGCCTTATAAGCCCCCGGAACCCTCTCCCTCTCCCTCTCTTAACCGCTCTTAACCCCTCGATGCCAATTGCAGGTGAAGCCCAGAGACCGGTGACTGGGCTGGGCCGTTGACCGCTCCACTATTAGAACAATTGTTTAGCTTAGTATTGTTCAGCTTAGTAGCAAACAAACGTGCTGCCTTTGGCATTGAACATACATATACAAATTACGAATGCACATATTTTACATTGCTCAGTGTGTTATAAAACTCAACAGAGGGTTGGCACAAAAGTTATGGATTTTAACAAGAAACAGAAACGATTCGATTTATAAGAAATTAAACAAAAGGTATAAAGCTAAATCGACCAATTGGATTGTTTGATTAAAGGCAATTTTCATCCTAAAAATTTTGACTAATAAATAGGAATTTAGTGATGTCTTTTGTTTTGATTTTTATTGGACTTCCTAACACTACAAGTTTAAAAATTATAAATTAGAGCGCTAGTCTCAATGATTCGATAAAGAGAACAAAATATATTATACGTATTTGTATATATGTATATAATACATTTTATTGTAGAAAGATATTTTGTCGTATCCCTAGCACAGACAGCTACACATGCCACTGAGTGCTCCGCCGTTTTCCAACAGAGAGGGATATTCTCATCCTTAGAGTTTTAAAAACTTGTAAATCTTCTACAATGCTTATTTTGACCAAATAATTTATGTATATACTCTGATAATGAGTAGTTAATTGCGTTATAAAAATAAATTAAAGCCCAATGACCTAACTCTAGAACCCTTTTACGATTTCAGTAAAATTCTATATTGACAACTCTTAAACCCCCCTGTGACTATCAAATTAAAATCGTTTTATAGCGTCGTTAAAAATATATTTTTAGCAATTCTCTTATTTAACAAGGCGGCACTTAAACTAAATCCCATCACTTCGTTCCTATTTGGTCACCTCGGCCGCCACCGACGACTCCTCCATCATGGTCTGCAGTTGTTGATACTTCTTGATGGCGTTTTGCACAAACTGCGTGGCTCGTCGCACCCGTTCCGGCGTCATCTCCTCGGCCAGCATGCGGCCCACATCCTGGGCTCCTCCTGTCCTTAGGATATTCACAGCCCGTGCGGGTATTTCGCAGATCGGGGTGATCCTGCACAGGGCACTGGTTATAGCGCCGCCAAAAAGGATAATGCCCACAGCGGACAGGACCACGGCGGCAATACGCAGGACCGTGGACAGCAGGACTGTGGGCAACAAATTGGAAGCAAAGGCCAGCAAAGGATTCGAGGAAGAGCTCGACTCTGTATTCGACGCCACCACAGTGGTGCTGTCCGTTTGTCCAGCTCCATTGGCCGGCACCAGGAATCCCTCGTAGCCGGTCTGCATCACAATGGCCCCCGGATACGGATAGATGCCAGGTGCAGCGGCGCCCACGGGAGCAGGATAAGCCCCTGCATAAGGACCAAAGCCTGAATACGAATTCAAATATTGCTGGAAGAGCTCGGGCGGGAGGATTCCTCCAGCGTAGACGGTTGTGGGATCTATATTGCTGCCACTGGCCACATTATCGGGCTGCTGAAGGGAAAAATAGCAAATAAATAATCCGTTTAGAATATTGAAAATAATTCAAATATTTCACTGAAACTTACCACCGTTTTATCCGCGGTATCTGTCACCTGTGTGCTCGTATCATTATCACTGCCCGTGGCAAGGATTGCATCCTGCGAGGAGGCAATGCTTGGCTCCCCGCTCTCCGGCAGCTTGTCCGACTCATCGATGGTATTGGGTGTGGCAGCTGGCGGGGGATTATCCAGGGCCGGGACACTGAGAGATCCGCGGATCATCAGCAGCAGGAGCAACAGCAAATGGGATCGGCACTGTGTGAGGGACATCTTGTTCGCTGGGACTTGCACAAGTAACTGATCCTGTCCCAGAGCGGATCAGTTCCTTTATAGGCTCGCTTTGATCGGCCATTTTGCGAAATATACATTTCCAATTTGTGACACATTTTCCTAGAATTTTCCACCCTCTTAATAAGGGTATATAAGGGATAAGGGTCCCTTATCCAGAATCCTTCACACACAAAGCCTCCTACCTGCTAGACCCATGTCAGGTAGATGACCGTGGGACCTTCTCAGCTGAAGCATTTAGCCCTTGGCTAATTACCACTGTACCGGCCATGTCCTTGAGTGGCTCTAAGAAATTTCCAGCACGCGATGAAGTCATGACTGCCAAAAAATGTTTGCTGTAAACACGTCGAGTTTCAAGTGGTGCCAATCAAAAACCCCCCGCTCCTTTTATCAGGTGCTCTGAATTGGAAAATCTGTTGGCAATCAATAAAAAGGTAACAGAGAGCATACATAGCCTGGGAAATTATGTAGACGTATAATTTTAGACACGAACGGGACCGTTTTGACCGAGTTTTGGCACCACCCACGACCCCAGAAACATGGCCTTCCCCCACCTGAGCGAACAGGTGAACACTTGGCCCAGTGCTGGAATGTTGTCCTTTTTTGGGAGATGTTTCACTTTTTAATGAAAAGAGAATTTGTTTTATTTTGAATATTTGTATCCTTCAAAGAAAACAAGCTAAATTTTTTATTGTATTATTATTATTATTCAGGAATGTGTCTAAAATCTTTGATATCAATTATTCATATATTTGTTATTTAAATATATAAAAAAAATTATTTAAAAGCAATAATATGGCTGTAAAAGTTTGTAAATCTGAAAGATAATTAAATTGAATTCGTTATTCAATCAACAATTCTTTTAGAATTGTAAGTTAAATATTAGCTTAGCTCATAAATATACCTAATTCTTTGTCTTTTATTTGTCAAAATATTACCGTATTTATTTAACTTTAATTTCTATTTCCGCGACCTTTGAAAAAGGCCTCTTGCCAGCACTGACTTTGGTGGGTCGGCCTGTCGTCCCTGGCAACGTTCGTTATGAAAACTAAACGAAAACAAATGTGCCCAAAGACGAGACAACATGCTCTGAAAATTGGAAAAGGCAGACAGCGGATACGGCCGTGGACAGCGACGTCGGCAAGTTGGGACAGCCGGGAGAGAGATTCCATCGCCGGATAGGATTCAACGCATCCAGAGCAGAGCAGCATCAGAATCAACATCAGCGCCGCCGAGGAGCCGCCATTCGCATTAGCAGGACCCACCAGGACGGAGCTCCGGCGGCAGCGAACGCGGCCAGGACGACACTCGACGGCAGACTGGGGAACTGCATAGACATCGACTCGGTGGCCGTGGTGCAGCACAAGCTGGTGCACAGGATTGTGTGAGTAGCTGGCCAGAGCGCGACACCTTCGGTGCACGTTCCGTAATGAATAAATAAGGTGTTGCAATTAAGTGCGGGGCGCAGTGAGACGATTGCTCTATTCCTTTATAATATTTTCGAGCGCCATTCAAACGAAGAGTGTCATACCCTTTAAATTTGTTTTAAGAAATAATCTTTTAATCGGTTTTACATAATTTTAACATTTACTATTAATACATAGTTAAATTAAAATTAATTTAATTAAAGTTTGTGTGGATCGGAAATGCATAAATTCAAAGTTTTTATTTTACATCTGAAAATTTATTTTACATTGACTACACAAAAAACAAAGCATACACTTAGGCTCTCAGCTTAAAATTATTTTCATTAATTTATTAAATATATAATTTAATTTATTAAATATATAATTTAATTTATTAAATATATAATTTAATTTATAAAATATATAATTTAATTTATTAAATATATAATTTTAAACAAACTATATTTTATTTGTTTTTAATAATATTTCTTTCTGTATTTTTGACCGTTTGTTAAGTTTTGTAAAATGGAATATAAGGAACATTTCTTAGGCTACATTTCACCAAAATTAAAATTAAAAATTGATTAAGAGTGTATTATGCATTTATTGTATTCTCAGTTTTTGTAAAATATTCATTATATTCCAAGTACTAAAATAAAATTAGCCATTTAAACATTTTATTCCATTTAAAGCAATAATTCTATATGCTTATCTTTATAAATTTCAACAAAAACAATTTATTCTAAGAGTGTTCAAAGAATACTATACAACAAATGAACCTTTATCCAATTGGAGAACCCCATTATCCCTATTATTATTTATTTTTGTTGTGTTTTTGCCTCAAGGACGCTTTCCCCCAAGAACAATTGTCATTAATTAAGTATTTGTACACATACAAAATCGATGCATTGATTATTTGCGCTGACCGCAGACTTTTTCGGGGGCTGCTTGGGGTGCTGAACTGGCCAACTGTTCGTGTTGATGTTGGCCCAGTTGGCATTCCAGTTTTGGCCAATGGGCGACACGAAGCACATTGTGACCGAATTTGTCTATTGTCTGCTTCTCAGAGGCGGGAAGATGTCGCCGCCGGTGCTGTACTACCTGCCGCCCAGTCCGCCCTGCCGCAGCATCTTGCTGCTGGCCAAGATGCTGGACCTGGACTTTGAGCTGAAGATCGTGAATATCCTAGAGGGTGAGCAATTGAAGCCGGACTTTGTGGCCATGAATCCGCAACACTGTGTGCCGACAATGAACGACGAGGGCCTGGTGCTCTGGGAGAGGTGAGTTTACCCAATCATCAACTTCATTCTCTTTCTAAGTACATACCAAATCCTCTTGCCTTTCAGTCGGGCGATCCTGGCCTATCTGGTGGCCGCGTATGGTAAGAGCGACGCACTCTATCCTACTGACATCCGGGTGCGGGCCTTGGTGGACCAGCGGCTACACTTCGACCTGGGAACCCTCTACATGCGACTCACGGACTACTATGTGGGTATACAAAATAAGTTGCATAGTTAACTTACTAACAATTTAATTATTAATTCTTTAATATTTAATTCTTTTCTTTTATTTCAGTTCCCCACGATGTTTATAGGAGCCCCACTGGATGAGGGAAAACGAGCCAAGCTGACGGAGGCTGTCGGCTGGCTGAACTCAATACTAGAGGGAAGACAATACGCTGCTGCCGACCACTTCACCATTGCGGATCTCACGCTCCTGGTCACCGTTTCCCAGCTGGAGGCCTTCGAGTTTGAGCTGCGACCCTATAAGCACATCCGGCAGTGGCTAGATCGCTGCAAGGATCACATGGCACCGTTTGACTACGAGGAACTGAATGTCACCAAGGCTAATCTTCTGGCGGATATGTTCAAGGCCAAGATGAACCAGTCCGGTGGCTCCTAATATTCTTTGGAGCGGTGTTAGGCCAGTAGACAAATATACATATAAATAATCAGTTTCGTAAGTGTTGTATTAAATAAACGTGTTGTTTTGTGACTCACAACCTTTTGTTTAAACGTGAAAATTAATCCATCAAAAGACCAAGGCGTGGAAGATTTCCAAAACGGGAATTGATTGCTAATTTAATTTGCTGATTTTATTTCTAAAGAAATCTAAATATGTATATGTTTTAGATCCCTTATATGGCGTGGATTTATAAGTATTTTATTATTTGCCAAACGTGATTAAATTGGCATTTGCCCATGCATATAATTTATTTTTCTGCAATTCAAATATTTCTTGTTGAATACACATATATTTTTTTTTCAACGAATTAGTATTTAACTACATTTAAATTAACAAGTATAATGCGATTAAAGTCTCTATTAAACATATTTTTTTCGGTCTTAAAGCAAATCAAAATTTTTAAGTAAAAAAGTACTCTTAGTTTCTAAAAAAAAATAAGTTTACAGTTCCTGAACAAGTTTTCTTTGTACATTTTTAAACCTGTTCGATTTTCCCCCTACATGATAAGTTGCAAAATCAAATTAGTGTGTGCCTTAGCCGAGTTGAAACAGTTGATAGAATGTCATTTTCAGCTGGATTGGCAGTTAACTTAATTGAGTTTTGGTCCCCGAAGTGTGACAATCTAGATGAATTGACTGACTGCCTCCATGGGGGCCAAAATGAGCTGTTAACCGGCGGCCCAGAGAGGTCACAAAAAACAACAAAAGACAAAGCGACACACATTTTAAAAATACCGCCACCCAAAACATGGTCCACAGGACTATGATGCTCCAAATGGCTGCAGGCCAGTGTACAGTATTAACGTGTGTTTGAAAGTGGCCAAAAGGGCGACTGCGGAAAACTAGCGGATGCCGACGATGATGAAGGCGGCACAGGCAGCGGCACCGGCACCTGTAAAACCTCAACGGAAATTTTATTATACGGGGAGGGGGCAAGCAACAAAAAAGCGGAGGAGCCCTGTTTGATGAGAGGAGCGGGCTATTTTTATACCGACAGTGGCCCAAAGGTCTGTGGCAGGATAACGGAATCCAACTTCACAGTCTCGCTCTGGCCGCTGACTATGGCGGCCGCTCGGTTGTCTCTGGCAGTATTAGCCGTGGTTCTTATGGCCACCGGAAATGGACAGCAGCAGGAGCAGCCAGTAGTTTCCAGTGGCAAGCAGGAGCAGCCATTAGTTTTCAGTGGCAAGCAGGAGCAGCTGTGGCTTGGTAAGGAGTCTGGTATAAGTGTGGTGAAGGTTATTAGAAAATATGGTTTATTTTACGATGTGAATAAAGTTTAATTTAAGTTTTATACAAGTTTATTTGGTTTATTATTGCTGAGGAGTGACCAGAATTTATTTCGCTTTTGAAATCCATTTACAGCATACTAAAAAATATTTCAGTTTAACATTACATTAATTTTAATAATTAATTTTGACTCCGCCACAATGTCAAAAGCCAAAAACAAGGGAAATATGTGTTGTCAATATTATAGAGACACAATTATGTTCATCACTTAGACTTCGAAATCAACGAATAATAAAATATTATCCATTGACTCTCCTTCCTTGACAGATTGTTCCTGCCTGCATGCCACCGATCGGAATGCCACCCAGTGGGGCAGATTAGCAATTAACGCTAGCCAGGCGCTGGGCGTCAAAAACAACTGCCTGATGATCTTCATCGGTGGCCACGATGACGAACTGGTGGCCTTTCAGCTCGAGCAACTGCAGCTGCGTCCCGGGTGAGTGGCAATGCTTCCGGCCGAATTCCGGGCTCGCAATCGAAATGGGAATGGTCGTGGTAATGGGGATGGGATTTGGATCAGGCAGCCAGCCGATCATATCTCAAATTGGCAGACAGCTGCCGGCGACAGCCATCAAAATCGAATCCGTCGATGGATAAGGCTGGTCGTCCGTCGCGGAAATGCAATTGGCCAAAAGCGGAATGGCCAAGAGCTAAGTCAGAAGCGTTGCAGCGGCAGCGGCTATGTAATTAAAATACCTTGCGAAGGCCATGTGGGCGGTCCGTCAGGCCCGCCTGGCCGCCTGCTGCTTATTTATATTTATAAATCCCGCAAATTTGTGTCAATTTATGCAAAACTCTATGCATCCAACATTTGCGCCATAAAAATAACGCACACAACATTTCGGAATCGATTTGTCAATAAAATTGGAGAGCACTGGCCAGGCACAATTCAGTGGAGCTTGGGCCGAGTGCGCCGTCGAATGTGGTTCGAATAAATCCTCGAGAGCAACAGTCGCTGGGAAAGCGCGTCCGAGTCGCTGGGAAAGTGCGGGTGAATCGACCACCGGATTGGTTGAAAGTGTCAGTGTCATCGGAAAAAAGTGTTAGGTGTACGGAAAATACTGCCTAAAAGCCAGGTTGAATAACAGCCAGAGCGCTTTAAAAATTCCTAAAGATTAATACCACAGAAAGCTGTTTTGTTTTTATTAAAAAAGGGTTTTTTAATCCGAGAAATATTTTTCTAAAAACCTTTATTAAAATCTACTAAAAGTTGTTATCAAAATATATTTTTGAATGCAGACTAAGGATCTCTAAAATTTGGATAACAACATTTTTTTTAATCTTATAATAAGGACTCTATCTCAAAGAAATTTTTATAAAGTAAAGACTTTTTGTTCAAAAGGTCAAGATAAAAATGGACTGTCAATTAAAAATAATATTTTTTATTTCCTATAATTAAAAGTTAATACAAAGTTTAAATAATATTTAATTTAATAATTAATTTCTTCTGATTTGTGTCATCGGCTGTTGTAAAAAGTATTTGAAATTCTATAAAATATGGTTACTATAAAACTACTTAAAAATGGTTATATCTACCTTTAAAGACCAAAGGCAAACTTTACCAAGAATTTAAGTAAAGGAGCTCTCTGTGAATTAATTTCTAGTTATTTAAATTAAAAACATAGTTTTTGGAAAACCACTTAACGCAAATTAAAGCCAAAGCAAAGCCTTTAAAGAAAAAAACCCTTTGTGTCATATCTGAGAAGAAAGCGCTTTCAAAATGTCCATGGATCCATCAGTTTCCTTCGAGGATCTGGAGCGTGTGAGTGCGAATGATAATGTGATTATTCTGCCCCGGAATGGCAGTAATCCAATCCACAATTTGTCATCCAGCGTCGACGTCGCACCAGTTCCGCCCGGAAGCAGTCACAAACTCCGCAGCCGCCTTCGCACCTGGCCGACTCGGAGGCCATGGCCGTGATCAACGAGATTTTCAATCCCACGCTGAAGCTCCCGGAGTCCAGTGGCCACTACACGCTGCCCGAGGAGATGACGGCCGACGATCAGGTGGCGGCCCATGATTTGGACATCGCCAAGCTGGCGGAGCTGAAGGAAGTAAGTCGTCTGCATTAAGTGGGGGATGTCTGGCCGGCGTTGATTATGTGGCTCGTACCAAGGTTTTCTCGCTCTTTGACACGGACTGCGACGGATTGATCTCGAAGGATGATCTGCGGTTTACCTACACCGCGCTGGGCAATGAGCCCAACGAGCAGCTCCTGGAACAGATGATGGAAGAGGCCAAGGAACCCCTGGATTATGAGGCCTTTGTTCGGCTGATGAGTCGACGCACCCAAGAACTGGATCCGGAGGATGTGCTGCTCGAAGCCTGGAGCAAATGGGACGATCACGGCACGGGCAAGATTGAGGAACGCAAGTGGGTTCCAGGAGAATATATGGTGCATGCTGTATAACCCTTCGAATTACCATTTCCCAGGATCTACGAGGAGCTGACCAACTACGGTGACAAAATGACCCTCAACGAGGCCAAGGAGGCCCTTAGCCATGCACCCATGGCCAAGCCCAAGTCCCTGGAGGAGCCTCCCATGATCGATTATCCGGCCTTTTGTCGCATGCTGGGCGGCATGCGCAAGCGAAAGGGGGAATAACATTATAGATTTATTTTAACTTCCAATTTGCTTATTATTTAAAAATCCGTTAAAGTGGAATTAAAATGTTAAATTTCTTAGATTGCTGGATAGTTACAGGGACATATGGTCAGACAAAAGTTTGCCTAAGCAAGGAATTTATTGATTTTCACGGGAAAATTTACTACCATCACACTTATAAAGACTTTGAGTTGATGATTCCTATATATAATTTAAATTTATTTTCATCAAGAAAGAAATTAAACAAACTGGTTTGGTTCCTTCAAAGTTAGTAAAGAGACATATTTAATTTTCTATGTATTTTCGCTGTATCCTCCTTTTCAGTAAATCCCAGCAATCTACTTAATTATTTTCCAATTACTTATGGCTCTAGGAACATGGTCAATCGCAGCTGTTTCGATGTGACAATCGAATTAGCCTTAACGCCAACTTTTGTTCGACTTTTTATCAAAATAAATCGTGAAGAACCAACCGAGCGAGCGCTTTGGGGATTATTTCTTAATGGCCATTTGCTGGTTGCAAACGATATTTATAGGTCCGGCGGCGGCTGGCTGACCAACGAGCCGGCCCCAAAAGTATCGGCCAATAAATTTTAGACATCATTACGCATCTGTGCTGGCCAATGCAAACGGCAGGCAGGCAGGCATGAGGTGGAATTCCTCTCTATATACCATATTTCATATAAATTTTTCTTTTTTTTCACCCATCAAATGCAATTTTGGGACAGCTGCTCGGACAGCATGGACGTCTTTCCGTATCTGAGGGAGCCCGTCATCGAGAACGCGACACTGGCGGCGGACACCTTTTGCCAGCACAGCAGGAACCGCAGTGCCACGCCTATTTATAGCTCCGGTCGATTGCTGGGCCTTCGGCTCCGCTTCCAGCATCCGCCCACCAGTGCGGAGAGGTGGAACTTGACCCTAACCGCCAGCTATCGATTTCTGAAGCGAGGTAAGTTGGCCTCAATATCTGATAGTTGCGGATGAAGGGTACACCTTTGGCTTAAAAATTCTCGATTGCTCCCACAGACAACTTCCGGACGGACGGTCGCCTGGTGCCGCACAGCTACTGTGACTTTTACTTCTTCGCCAGCCTGGCCACCGAGGAGGGCAACCTAGGCCAGGGTTACTTTCACTCTCCACGCTTTCCTGCCCACTATCCAGCGCACATCAAATGCGCCTACAAGTTCATCGGCAGACCAGACACCCATGTGGAGATCCTGTTCGAGGAGCTGCAGCTGCCGCCAGTGGTCAGCGGTGGCTGCCAGCTGGACGCCATAACCCTATTCGATGCCGAGTCCGCCCACATGAGCTCCGTGATCGATGTGCTCTGCTCAAGTCGCCCCAGCCGCCGGCTGGTGAGCAGCGGTCCCGATCTCCTGCTGGAGTTCAATGCCAGCTCCAATCGCACGGCCAAGGGATTCCGCGGCAAGTACAGGTTCGTGCCAAATGAGCCAGAAGTCCTGCTAGCACTGCCGCCGCCGCCCGCCGTCTTGGAGACGGCCAGTGTGGCAGCGAAGGAGGAAAAGCAAGTCAAGATCCAGCAACTCCAGCTGCAACACTCCTTCGCCGCCAAGGCCAACAGTCTGCCAATGGATGTGGAGCTGTCGAAGCCGGGACGGTCGTTTGGTGAGTTGGCGCCCCATAAATTAGCCTTATATTTAGCAATGACCTCCTTCCACATCAAGAAAAAACTATGTGGGGGACTCCTTTAAATTAATTACTTTGTTGTATGTCTTAGTAAATACTTTTTTCATAATATTTTTAGAAACAGAAAATTTCTGAAAAAAGAAAATAGTAATTTTTTTAAACTATAAAATATGAATATTATTAGTAAAATTGTGTTCAGTGCTCCCGCCCTGCCTATTCCTCGATACAACCCCTTTTGTAGGACCCAGACCCAATCGAATTATGTTAATCGATGAAAATGGCGGCAAAACTAGCCTCCTCACGCCCCTGCTCTTACAGCCGACGATTTCCGTCTGCCTCGCTGCGGATTCTGAGGCGGAAACGGATGTGGCCAATCCCAAGGGCCTGAGTGGAGGGCCGTGGGGCGTGTTAATGGAACAGGGTCTTCATCTCAATTCAGTCTTTGGCAAACTGCTGTCGCGTTCAAATGGCGCTCTATCGCTTCACATGGCTTTCACTCGACACTGTCCTTTGGGTCTTCGTCTTCGTTCACCAATCCAAGGCACTGTGTACCTCTTTGCCTGCCAGTGAGTTCCTCAATTAACACTTTGGCCACAACATTTATTCAACTAAGAAACAATAAACCTACTTCCGGTGTGTGTGCGTATGTCAGAGTGTGCATAAACTTATAAGCCAAATAATGGCTTTAATATGAACCATAAAAGGACGAATGCTCCGCTGAACAGAACAAACTGCAAGATTGAATGGAGGATTGTAAACCTGTGAGAGAAGGAGAATTGGAATAGACTTTTAGCAATTAAATAAAATTAGGGGTCACTCACCTCCTGAGTATTACTCTGCCCCTCTGCAATCCCTCCTCGCCTGGCTCCTCATTGGCCAGATAAACGCGAAGTCCCGGAAGGGCCCGCATGAAATAGTCATCCCAGTCGACACTGCTCATGTCAAAGTCGTAGAGCAACTGGTCGTCGGGTGACAATTGCATCCACAGCTGCTGCGTATTGTTGGTGTCGAACTTCCACGAGGTGTCCATGAAGGGGGCCAGAACCTCGATATTCTTGTGAATTTTCCGATAGAGCTTGATCAGGCGCGGCCTGCTACCTCGCAGACGCAGCATTAAATCGAAAGCATAACCCGGCAGAAGGTGGTAGAAGAAGGCCACGAATTTGAACAGCCAAATGGATCTTGTGCAGTGCAGGAACGGCATCCACAGCATCTTAGTTAGCGGGAAGACCTTCTTTAGCTTCGCAGTTTTGTCCCGGAATCCGCCCCACGTAATTGGACGCTTCTCGCTGGGCGTAAAGTTGTAGATGGGCGGGTCCGGGCGCAGCGCTTTGAGGCCATCCCTGGCGGTATACCAGGCGAGGGCTATCATGGTGTTAACACAGTAATCCACCGGCACAATACCAGCCTGTGCCTTCACATTCAGAGGGGTGATGCGAATAAAACCGCGGGCAGCGCCATAAAGCATAGCTATGGGTCCGTACAAGTTGTCAATCCAGCCCGGCATCGGCTCCTTGTAAGTGGAAATTACTGGAAGGGAGTACATTGCGTTAGTGGGTCCCAACCACAGCCCCTGACTGCATCACCTACTGGCGCCAGGACGAAAGATGCAGAGCGGAAGATCGCCGGCCTCGTTCTGGAGCAGCTGCTCTGCCAGAGCCTTGGTGTAGGTGTAGGTATTCGGGAACTTGCCCAGCAGGACCGGGGCCATATTGTCTACCAGCTCGTCGTCCAAAGTCTCGTACAGCTGCAGGACCTTTCGGACGGGACAGTTGAGGTTCTCCGGGTAGTAACGTTCCTGGATGTGCTGTTCCACGCAGTTAGAGAAGGCGGTCGACACGTGCACGAAGGCCACCAGGTGCTGCATCTCCTTGGCCAGCTCCATTATGAGCAGTGCAGCCCGCGTATTGATGGCCAAGGCGATGTGCAGCGGCTCCATAAACCGCACGGTAGCGGCACCGTGGAACACCACCTGCACCTCGTCCACAAGGAGCTGTCGGTCGGATTGACTGAGGCCAAGATCCGGCGCCTGGCAGTCGCCTGCAAGGGGAGCCACTCGCTTCAGCACGTCGGGATCCGATTGCAAAAGCAGAGAGAATACCTATAGAATAAAATAAAAATAATCAATTGATTAACCAAAATAATATCACTCTATAACTTAATTCCTAGTGAAGATCACACTATCCAGATATATACAAGTTTTATTATTTTAGTACGCAGACAATGCAATAGAGCTTCGTTGACAACTACTGGCAGTCACGGTCGCCATTATTTCTATGTTAATTCGTGTTAATAATGTGATATAAATGTATCCAAATCAGCAAAATTGTAATTCTGATCAGTTCTGCATAATTAGCTGAGAAAACTATGCATATTTGTGCTGTGTACCCTTTTTAGTGGCCGATGTATATTAGTATACAACAACATCTCATTTTTAATTTACACATATATGACACTTTCAGATATCAGTCACACGATAACCACTTCCACATCCCCAGCTTTTCACTACTATTATCCATTTTTTATTGTAGTCAATCTGATTAGAGGCAACCAACTTTTATTTATTGAGCAATTACCAGGGAATTTTAAAGGAATTTTCATTGGGAGAGGTCATTTCACATAGAAGTTAAGCTTTCAGTTTTTAGTAAGCAAGATTAATACCTTGGCCACTTTTTTAACAAATTAAATTTTAATTAAATCCGTCAAGTGAATTGATAATTTGGCCTAGCGATTCTGAGGACTTACTCACCGGATCGTTCTCCCAGGTGGCAACCCGATCCTCCACGTCCTGGCCATTCTTGGTGCGAATCAGCACGTAGATGCGTTTCACTTTCGTCGTTCGCAGCAGCTTCTCAATGAGCACTGGAAAGAGCATGAAACTTGATCTTGAACTTGAACTGGTCTCGATAGATGACCGTGCCAGCCGGTTCTGCGCATCACTTGTTGATTTGGGCATCAGTTTTTTGTGGTAACCGGCTGGGGCGTAGCATGCATGTCATGAGTACTATAATTGGCAAGGCATCATCTCAATCAAATTAAAATCACCGGTCTTTGACCTTTAGACAAATTCTTTAATAAATTGTGTACACACTTTAACTGGTAATTATCGGACTGATCGACTGATTCGAAGAGCTGACCAATTTCGGAATACCTTTTCCCAGAAATCCACTGCCACCTGTGAGGAAGACGACCTTGTCCTTATAAAATGTCTGCACATCCGTAGCCATTATCGGTGGGCTTATTCGCGGGTCCTAATCGCGTACATATACAACAAAAAAACTAATATCCGTAATCCGATGGCCCGCGTACTCCGGAGAACGGCGCAGTCGCGACTGATGCTTGAATGAGAGGTGTTCAGTGATTTTAGCCGTTATTTATACCCGAGCACTGATCGCAAAAAATCCATTGTTATGGCTGCACACAAACATCCGTAGGCAGACGAGATCGTAAGGTGTCGCGTCGTAAGCATTTACTCACCCGGTGACACTGGAGAGGCTGCCCATCCGGCACGCTGCATATTACGTATACGCAGCGATAGCCCCCTTTTAACAACGAATGCCGCGCACTAACAGCTGACCTGCTATAGTAAACCATTGGATTTGCCTTTCTTACAATGAAATAATTTTATTGAATTTAGAAATTAACATAAACAATTTCCACAGTCTTCATTTTGTAATATTCTGCCCGGAATACAAAATATTTTTGCGACTCGTGTCAAGTGACTTGGTGCTCTCTGAACCTCTCGTTGCCATTTGGCTAATTGGAAAACGGTGTTACTTAGGCCCACGTAAAGTGCAACTTTAGGGGAAGGAGAGCGAATCCCGGTAGTTAAATATACCACTTAATTAAGTTCCAGTGCCAGCGCCCAGTCATGCCAATGCAAAGTGTTCATCGGTGCTAAATGATAATTAGCGCTTTCCCGTCTGCCAGAATAACGATATTTAAAAGAAATGCAGTCATGCTAATTTCAAAAGGGCTTTAAAAGAGGGGTTTATAGTCTATGTATGCATATTTCTAGCCTTAGAATCCCCCTTTTGGCGTCTGATTCGAAAATAAATAGTGGCGTCTCTATCCGTTTGCTTCTATGCTAACCATCTTTATTGTTTTACTGATATCTAATAAAACGCATCTTAATGCCACAATAGATAAGTACTTCTAAATTGTAAATCTTAATAGAAACCAAGTCAGGGCTCCGAAGACAAAAACTACTAAAAATTTAACAATTATGTAAATGCAATACGGCTGTGTAAATGGGCGGCACTTTCTTCTGTGCTTGGTCAGTGTTTTCCTTCTTTGCCAGCTGCCATCAATAAATCCACTTGATCAAATGCGCGGGTTCTTAGAATTCTTTCTATTTTTACTAGCTTTTAAAATTCAATTCGATCGTTAAGATGTCTTAATCACGAAAGTGAATTTAATTTTGAGAATTTAATAGAATGCACTTTTGAAGTGCACATATAAGTTGACTTTCTCTTTCTTTTTGAGCAGACCACTTCTCTTTGATTTCATTCCCATCTGAACTTTCCTTCTGAAATAAATAAATAACAACATTGACCGACCGAGTAAAATGCAAAACGCTGATAGTTCGATGAAAGTTAAAAGTGTTTAATAGTAATCCTTCAATTCATGGTGAACTTTTTAAACAAGAATGTTAAAGTATTTAATACACATCAGTTAACAAGACATTTAATTCATAAATTTTCATAAGGTTAATTGCGCGGGACGAGTTTGACCCAAAATCCTGTTTTTGGCGCCAACTGAAAGCCGTTGCTAGCCAGTTCTAGTGGTATGCAGGATTTTTTGGCGGGTACAAAGCTATACTCCTTGAGGAGATAGTAGATGACGGCCTTTGCCTCGAGGAGAGCAAATCGAGAACCTGAAAATAGAGATTCCAGTAATCAACAATGATTCGGTCGAACTTCTCCTCGGTTCAAGCATCTTACCAATGCAGTTTCTTTGACCCAAGCCAAAGGGATAATATGTGAATGGCTGTATATCTGCTTTGTTCTCATCGCTGAAACGTTCCGGATCGAACTTTAAGGGATTCTCAAAGTATTTGGGGTCCCGATGGAAGCCACAGGTGGGCAGCCAGATGACATCTCCCTTTTTAATTTCCACGCTCTGGCCGTCAACTTCATAGGTGATATCCTTGTTGCACTCCCGATCAACGGCAATAGCTGCCGGCCATTTGCGGAGCACCTCCGACACCACCTGATCCAAGTACTTCATGCCCATGATGGCCTCGTAGGTGAGTTCCTTGCCTTCCAGCTCCTGGTCTACCTGCTGCACCTCCTCGTACAGCTTCTGCTGCACATCCTCATTCTCCATCAGCTCCTGGGCGGTGAAGCACATAAGCACTGCCGAGGTCTCAAAGCCGGCAAAGAAGAATACAAAGCACTGGGCCACTATGTCGCGATCGCTCCACTCCCGAGTTGGTGCCGTCTTGGTCTTGTCCGACTGGAGCAGACCACGCGCCTCCAGCAACATGTTGATCATATCCGGACGGATGATATTGTGTTCCTGTCGGTACTTCATGGCATCGAGCACCAGGCGCACAAAGTACTGTGTACTCTTTTTGTCGAAAAGCTCAATTTTAAGGATCTGTGAGACGATTTCAGGGTAGTTAAAGGAATAAACATACACATGCTGCAGAAGTTCCTTGGCGATATAATTTACAATATTAAATTAGTACCCATACCTTATTTAGCTTCTTTAGACTGAAGAAGAGTAAGAACTTTATGTTCTGCAGGAACGTAAATTTGGTCAACTTCTTGCCCATCAGGTAAAAGGTGTTGTCTCGCTCCTTGAACGAATTAACCTGCAGGCCGAAGGCCGTTGATGCGATTATATCGTTCGTGAACCGTGTGCAGTAGTCTTTCATGTCCAGATCCATATCCTGTAGAGATGTCTGGTCATTCTTCAGACAGTCAACGGCCTCCTTGGCCACCTGGTTCATCAGCTGAAACATTTGGCGCATCTTACTGCCGGTAAAAGCAGGACTCAGGGTGCTCCGCATGTCCTTCCAGCGAGCATCTCGCATAGCAAACAGCGAGCTCCCAAAGAGGTTACTCATGTCATGCGGATCATCGTCGCTGCTTGTGGCGAATACGTTGCGGTGATTAATAAAATGGTCGAAGTCCTTGATAGTAATCTGCTTTAATAGTTCTGGATCGCGTACCATTATTAGCGGTTGTCGCTGCTCAAAGATACCGAAAAATCTAAAAAAGAATTGAATGAAATCAATGACCGATAAGCATTTTATGACTCACTTAATGATACACCACAAAGGCATTTGCGTAGCTATGTACATACATTAATGTGTATTAATAATTAATGTAAATATATGTAAATCAGCTTAGAATAAAAGTTGATCTTCTTCTATTGTAGGAAGTTTATATAGGATATATAAGTATCGAAAACTGGACATACCTATAGAGTGTATAGAATTCCGATTATATATACAAATGTTATCAAAATGTAATTAGTCGACAAGCTTTCCAAATTGTTTTTCCTATCTAAGTATAAGCTACGTGAGTGCATTTTGTAAAAAAACACCACTTAAAGCCCTCGTATAATTGATAAGATTAAAATTAATTTAACTGATAAACTAAACAAAGCATTTTGCGACACATTTATGGTAACAAAGTTATCTTAACTATTGTCTATCTATATTCTCGACACGCCTAACTCAGTTGTGTGTAAGCTTTTCAAAATTTGATATTCAATAATTACTCAAACGCAGACCGCACCCACCATATACATACATCCATATGTACATATTTGTGTATCTAGATACATTGATCGTGACCTTGGCAGCTTACAATTGTCATGTCAATGGCAAACCTAGATACACACATGATGCGGAACGGGTTGAAAGTTCGTGTGACTCATAATTTAACTAAAAACTAGTTATTAAACCCAGTTTAAAGAAGTAAACTCACTTGGAACTGCCGCCCTGGTTATAAAGATCACAGACGATGTCGAACATAGCCTTCTTCCGGAGGAACATGTTGGCCATGTTACCGAAATAAAGCGTGGGCTTCGCAAAGGGTAGGCCCCGATCCTTGAAGAAATCATTGTTGGCGGTCGCCCAGCGATAGAACAACGCAAAGGCGATCGCGGAGAGGGCCAAAAATTCCCACAGCATGTTTAAGGAGCTCGGGCGAGAACAGTGCGCGTTCCGTGTTCCAAGCGTCCAGATGATAACTAACGACGCCACCAATTACTGGGAGCGTTTTGTTTTCGCTGGACAAAGCTTTCGCTTAGAGCTTTTCCGCCTTTGATAAAATACTTGTTGTCTGTATAATATATATGTATTAGGTTTAATCAAGTGTGTATTTTTAAGTAAAAACAATTTCATCAAAGCACCCGGCTTTTGAGCATCACAGCGTGAAGCGGGAACGGCTGTTGACTTTGGTTCTCTAACGATGTTTGAAGCCAGCTCACGTTCAGATGCCGACAGCTGCGTCGGTATAGAGGCCTGCAAATAATAAACAAATCAAATTATAGATTATTTTTAGAATACGCGAATCTGACGAAATTACCTTAGCTTCCCAAGGTCCATTATTTCGTTTTTGTTATAGAAGACAAGGTCAGCTTTTCGGGCATTGGAGGTACAGGAACCGCCGTGCCTCTCAAATTGTTCCCGCAGCTTCCTCGAATCCTGCTCCATTGCAAAGTGCGCCACTAGGCCTGAGAATAAAGTGCTTCTCGCACTTTTTGACTTTACAGATTTTTGCTCCAGCTTGAATTGCTTTTTAACTTCGGGTTTGGACTCCTCGGTTTTGACTTCGGTTTTTGGCTCCATTTTCACTTCTTCTAGTTTCGGCTCCATTTTAATTTTGGTTTTGACTTCAGTTGTTGGCTCCATCTTGACGACTTCTAGTTTCGTTTTCATTTTAATTTTGGTTTTGACTTCAGTTGTTGGCACTATTTTGACTTCTTCTAGTTTTGGCTCCATTTTAATTTCTGCTTCGACTTTGGCTTTACCTTCGATTTTTGCCTCTTTGATGGGCTTGAAAAAATCTTTCATTTCTCTTTGCGATGAAGGTAAACTCTGCTCCACTTTCGGTGCCTTGCGCTTAATTGGTATTGGCGCTGCCCCTTTGGCGCTACTCGACCTACTGCTGCCTGGTTGCTCCTCCTTTGTGGCGTCTGCTAGAAGCAGATCCACGTTCACATTTTTCTTTGAGGCATCGAACAGATCTTCCAAGTGGGCGAGATCATTCGCCTCTTTGGCGGATTTATCACTGCGCCGGCGGGTAATTCGAGGAAATCTTATTGAGATGCCGGAAGCCGTGTGCGCCTCGGCCTTGGTGAACTCCGCTCCCGTTATTTCCCATACGGGCATTTGGCGCGGATCCTTGGCCAGCACATCCGGCACCAAGGACTTCTTGCACAGCAGCCAACTGGGCGTCCGACTAGCATCGGCTCGCTCGGTTAACTTTATCAGTGAATCGTGGACTTCTTCGTTGGTGGCATCGTCCAGACCAGAGTGCACCTTGGTAACCGTCTTCCACAGGCGATCCCTTGCATCGTAGCAGCCCATGAGAAAAATACTGAGAACTCCACCCTTTTTCCCGGATCCATACCAAGCGCCCAGGACTACCAAATCGGCTGTGTCGGCCATTTTGCCGTTAAAAAGGTAATCCTTCTTGACCTTCAACCAATTACGTTTGCCAGGTTGATAGGTGCTGCTGGGACTCTTCAGGACTACTCCCTCCAGGTTAGCATGCAGCACCTTGGCCGTCATCATGGCCAGTTCGCTCTTGGTCTTAAGGAATTCCGACTCCGATAGCTGTACATGGGATTTGATGGGCTTAATATTATGTTCAAGGATCTCACGCCGCTTGCGGAAGGTCCTGTGGGATACAACATGTATTTATATTTGGAAAATTGAGATTTTCCACTCACATTTGCGTCAAATCCTCGCCATCGTATAATATACAATCGAAGACAAACAGGCATACGGCAGCGTTGGCGAAAGTTTGCTTCTTGTGAGCTCCCAACGAGCCAAAGGGCAGAAGTGCGCCGGTCTCAGTGTCCACGAGAATGATCTCCGAATCCAGAATCAACTCCCCGGCGCCTGGGAAGGCCAGCGGTATGTGCTCTTTCAGTGCCTTTATCTTGTGATCCATTACGGGCTTTAGATTGCGACTAAAGAACTTAAATTCGCTGCCTTTTTTGTGGATTTGCACCCGTTCACCATCGTATTTGATTTCACTGTAAAGTCCAGCGGGACTCTTCTTGAAGGCCTCCTCAACTGACTTGCAGGCACTGGCCAGCATTGGCGAAATGGGCGTCATCACCTGAATGCCACTCGCATTTGGTTTCTTCGCCTTCCCCTTCGCCTTACCCTCACCGTTGGTCACAATGAGTTTCTTGTCCTGGCCGGCGAACTGATCCACAATTGCCGCCAAGTCTCTAGAGGATTGAAAGGCTGGATAAGCGTCGGGACCAAAGGCGTCTAGGATGTGCCTGGCCCGCGCATTGATCCGCAGGTCCTGCTTCACCAGCCTGATGAACGTGCGCAGATCCAAATCGGTGGCCTTGTTGCACAGCTCCTGCAGCAGTTCCGTCTGCTCATCCTCCTTGGTGCGCTCCACCAATTGCAGGAGCAGCTTCTCCACCTCCTGCAGGTACAATTTGCTTTGCGCCTGAGGCCTCAGCTTACTGGAGGCGGCGAAATGCTTGCGCAGGGTTTCCGAAACATCACCATCTGCAGGAAATCGAAAATGAACTACCGATTTTGCATCGCCATAAGTCTATCTTACCCTGTTCGAGATCCAAGTGCATTTCCTGCTGGCTAGCATTGAAAATGCGCGAGAAGAGCTTGATCAGTGCCTTATTTTGGAGATTGTAGACGCGCTGATTGGCCGCCGGGATGAGGAATTGTACCCAGAGCAGAGTGTCGCCCTCAAAACCTGACCCGCTGGTGCCGCGCTCGAAAAATCTTTTCAGTTTCTCCGCCTTCTTCAGGTAGCTCGGCTCGCCGGCTATTTCATCACAAATCCGCTGGAAGGTGTCCAACTTGTTGTCTTCATTCTGGCTCCGCTTGCTGGCCATTGCTCGGCTGCAGAATCGAGCTAAAAATCTGGAGGAGCCTGGACCTGTCGCCCTTAAAACTCGTAACATGCACAATAACAAATTAAACGCACAAAAGAAAATTATTTATCGCAAAAAATAAAAATAAATAAACACAGAACGTAAACAAGTTATTGACAGTGCTGCCAACCTTTGGCGAGAAAAAACAGCTGACGCGAATGAGCTGCTAGTAGCCAGATGGGTAACTCTCTGATATCGAACGCGACATTCGTACACATTCGAACTTGCAAAAAACGTGTACCAAGATTTTTTAAATTTTTACAAAATATAAAACTTAAAGCTCTCGATTAGCTTTATATATAGTGCCAATATCGATTTTGGGCAGAGTTTCGTTTTCGAGATATTCGACACAGACAGAAGTCACTTTTTGAAAACCAGTTCAAGCCCCGAATTCAGCGAAACGTGATGGACGATTTTAATGCAAATAATTTAAAAGTGTAATGCATTGATTTCTATTAATAAAAATTTTAGTTTCAATTTAAAATATTACGTAGTTTTTTTTTTAAATTGAATTTTATTTACTGTCGCACGTCACATTTTTTTCCATCGTACTTTTCGTGATGTTTTTTACTATTTAGGTAAAACAGAGTAGTATAAATTTGGTCTCTTTTGGCTCCTTGCAATCCCCCAGTAATGATAGAAAGCAAAAGTCCAAGCATAGTTCCCTCTGCTTTTGAGATTTTTATCAAAACACAACATGATCTTTTTTATGGTGCTTTTCATCAAAATGATGAAAAATCGCAAATGGCGCGTGTTTGCATTCGAATATTTCGAAATTTGTTTTAGAATATGATAACGGCTTTCTAAATTTATCCATTGGAACATTTCTTAATGTTACTATGTTAAAAATATACATTTTAGAGCATTTTTGTGGTTTTTGCGCTGGTGGACATTTCCAGAGAGTTACCCAGATTCAAATTTGGCAGCAGAGTTAATCATTTTAATTTTTAAATATTATACTTCATAGAACCATGCAAACAAATATTCGACACACGCGTAAACAAATCCGGAACCTTTGACTCCAGCCAGCTGTTCTTGGCCAAGCACTCCGTCGGAGGCGCTGTAATCGGCGGATCGAGAGTCCTGCAATGCCGTTACGAATTCCACGGAATTCCGCCGGAGCGCGTGCAGATTCGGTTTCACGATTTTAATATTCCCACAGAGCACGAAAACTCCACTGGCTGCCAAGCGTCAGATGCACTTCATGTATTGACCGATATGCGGGGCGAGACACAGGAGCTCCTCTGCGGTGCCTTCCTGCCCAAGCCTCTAATGTCCACCGGGACACAGTTGCAGCTCCAGTTCGTGGGAAAATATCCGCCTGCGATGACGAATAAGGTGCAGTACTACGGATTTCGCGCTGAATACCGGTTTCTGACGAGTAAGTAAATATTATTTTTCAATTCACGAACAATGTTGTAAAATTTGGACATTTACAGACTTTGGCATCATGTCGGGCGTCCAACAGGGCCAGGATTGTGCTTTCGTCTACAACAGCAGTGAGCGCATAAGTGGCCTATTTCACTCCCCAAACTTTCCGGGATACTATTTGGAAAATGTGGTATGCAATTACTACTTTTACGGTGCCAGCGATGAGCAGGTTGTCCTCCATTTCACCTACTTTGATGTGGAGGGAATTGAAACGTAAGAGCATAGCTTGTATTCTATTATATTATTAAATATTATATTATTATATTAATATGTTCTTCTTAGTTGTGACCAGCAGACTGCCAGCGACTATGTGGAGTTCTCCAATTTTATGACCACGGATCGAAAGTATAGCAGGTTCTGTGGAAAACTGCAGGACTTTGAAATGCGGTCATATGGTCGTTTTTTCCGTGTCACCTTGCACTCAAACGATCGCTTCGTAGCCATTGGATTTCGTGCCCTATACACCTTTGAATCCATCCCCACTAATAACTCCATTGTTGCTCTGCGTGATAATGCCTCCACACAGAGCTTTATTTCCTCAGCGCCATCTCGAGTGATTAAGGAGTTTTATCAGTTTCTTATGTTTATTTTGTTTTTACAACGCTTTTTTAAATAAAATCGGACAGGGTTTATAAATTTTATCAATTAAAGATTAAATAACTATATAAGAGATTAGAAAACATGAAAGCCCAAAAAAACGATAAGTACATAATTTAAAAAATGTATGAAGTGCCGTGTTATCGAATGGTACTATCGCTTCATTCGTTCATACGTCAGTAATACAAGAAAACGATAAGAAAAATATAAATAAAATATCCGCGAATATGAAGAATTTGCAAATGTAAAAGACAGCGTAAAATAAATATTTTATAGGAAGGTTGTTATAATTAAAAATATTGAGGTACTAGCCCTTGTTCGCAATATTTTACTCTCCGTGTAAACGAACCACTTGTTGCTATCGACAGCCGGGCATCTAACAGCGACCAAAATAATCACCTGCGCGACTCAGTTTTGTGGAGTCACCACGCCGCAATCCGTAATAAATACAGTTGTTATGCAGTCCGATTAGAACCATTAACATTTTCCCGTCGCCCGGAGCAGACGAAATTCAGCTCTCCCCACAGATAACGCACTTCCAGTCAACCTATCATTCGAGTATTTGTGATTCCTGAAATGGCTGCTAAGAAACTGGATGCCATCATCTTTGGGGCCTCCGGCTTCACCGGTAAATACACGGTCCTTGAGGCGGTCAGTGTGCTGAAGGGCTTGAGCTGGGGCATCGCCGGGCGCAACCAGGAGAAGCTGCAGGCGGTGCTCCGTGAGATGGGGGCAAAGTCCAAGACGGACCTCTCCCAAACGCCCATCGTCATCGCCGATGTGAACAACGAAGCGTCGCTGCTGCAGATGGCCAAGCGCTGCCGGATTGTGGTTAACACTGCTGGACCGTACCGCTTCTTTGGTGAGAACGTAGTCAAGGCCTGCATCGAAGCAGGCACGCATCACGTGGATGTCAGCGGCGAGCCGCAGTACATGGAGACGATGCAGCTGCGCTACAACGATCTCGCCAGGGAGCGTGGCGTGTACGTCATTAGCGCCTGCGGCTTCGATTCCATTCCCGCCGACATGGGCGTTACTTTCATCGAGAAGAACTTTGACGGCGTCGTCAACTCGGTGGAGAACTTTGTCCACATGGGCGCCAAGGGCGGCACCAAAGGCACTGGAAGTGCAGCCCTGAACACGGGCACCTGGGAGAGCGCCATTTACGCTATCGCCAACCGGAGTGAGTCCGTTGCCATCCGGCGAAAGCTCTTCCCCGAGCGCTTGCCCAAATTCCAGCCAGATCTGAAGCCCCGTTCACCGCTGTCCCGTGCCGCGGAGGTAGGCAACAAGGTGATCCTGCCTTTCCCGGACACAGATCGATCTGTGGTTATGCGCTCGCAACGGTTTCTTTACGAGCAGGACAAGAAGCGTCCCGTCCAAATGCAGGCCTACATGATATATCCATCATGGTTTGCGGCCGGCGTTGTGGTGCTTTTTGCCACCGTCATCGGAATAATGGCCAAGTTCTCCTTTGGTCGCAATCTGCTCCTCAAGTATCCCGGCATCTTCTCCGGCGGCATGGCTTCCCCAGAGGGTCCAAGCGAAGCACGGATGGAGCGTTCCTTCTTCCGGATGACCATGAAGGCCACCGGATGGCCCAAGTCTGAGCAACTGGCCGAGACCACGGATCAGTACAGCAGCCCGCCGACCAAGACGCTAACGGTCAGTGTTACCGGTCCCAATCCCGGCTACGGAGCAACCTGCGTGGCTCTGCTTTCCACAGCAAAGACCATTCTTAACGAAAGCGACAAGATGCCGAGCACGGGTGGAGTTCTGCCTCCTGGGGCTGCCTTCCGCGCAACCAGTCTCATCAGCGAGCTGGAGAAGCACGACCACGGGATCAAGTTTGAGATTGTGGCCAATAAGTAAAAACTAATTTAATTCAATTTGTAAATACGCGAAATCCTTTGAAATAAAGCAAACACTTTGAATTGCATTTTGAACATAATTTAAAGCTAATTCTGATTATTGCCTTAAAAAGAAACGAACGGTTAAGTTGCATATATCGATGTTGTACCGCTATCGATATATCGCAAACCGCGTATGCAGCGGTATATTTTCACGGTCTCTCCACGGTCACACTGCTCTTTGTTGTTTACTTTTTTTGCTCGCATTCCTCATTTAAATTTTGGACGCTGGCCGCGAGTTAACATAATATTATGAGTGCTGAAATATCCGGCTTTCGTCGTTTCCTACACTGGGGTCCGATCACAGCCTTGAGTAAGTGGTTACCGGGCTACCAATAACAGCTTACCGAGGTGTGGCGGCCACCGCGTCGCCCTATCAGTCTCGATGGGATGGATGGGCTTCGAGGGAGTCCAATTTGCCAATAGGCGAAAGTGGAGTGAGCCAACTGGTCAGAAGTTGGAAAAGTGGCAAATTAGGGCTTATTAGGCGTGGGCGGTGCTTGCCAGCCATGCCACGCCCTCCCATCCATCCGTCTGTCTGCGACAACGGCGACGGCGCCATATCGTATTTCATATTCCGCCGCACACGCCACATCCGCCGCACGGAGTCGCAAATCGGTTGACAACCTGCCACGGCGTACGGACTTTTAATTCACGTAATGCGTCCCGCTAATTGCGTTTTAGTTGTGAGTCGTTTGCCTGGTTTATTGCCTCCGCCACGGGCACAAAGCCTATCAGAAATTTCACGGCGACCGCCCGGGGTTGGCGTGCAAATGGTCAGTTTGGCCGCAGACGCCGTAGGACTTCCGCACTTGGAACTGATATCCAATTGTTCCAGCCATAATTAAGGAATTAGACGCCGGTCGCTTGTTGCTGGTGCTGCTGAAAGGGATACGGAGAGAAAGCACTCATTACTGGACCGTGGTGCCGGTTAATCAACTCGAAAAGCGACAATAAACTAAATAAATGAACTTCATTTCCTGCGCACGCAATTGCCAGGCGAAGCATAACCATAACCCCTCCCCTGTCCAGAGGAGACGAGGGACTGTTTGAAAATTAATGCTAATGTTTACTAGTCGTCCCAAATGAATCACTCGAATGTTTATCTACCTCTCGTTTTCAGGCATAATCAAGTGCATAACGCTGACGACGCTCTACATGAACTCGATGTGGTGGCCCCCGAATGAATCATTTGCCGCCTTCGCCCACCAGGCCCTGTTCCTGCTGCTCTCCACACTGGCCACATTCAATTACGTCATGGCCACGTTGACAGGTCCCGGCCTGTTGCCAAAACAGTGGCGACCCAAGGTAAATGGAATGGAGAAGGAATGCCGAACTAGAACCTTTTGTCACCTGTCCGCCTTCAGCCACGGGTGGGTGTGTTGGCAACACCTGTTACCATTGATAGGGCCATTTCTCTCTTCCGCTGGCCCCAAAAACTGTTGACCCGTCACGAACTGCAAAAGTACTTTGTCTAAGGGTGGGTTTCCGTCCCTCTGTGCAGCGTCATTCCAAGGCGGAAGCAATTGTTTAGTCCACGAAAGAGGAGGAGAGGTGTCGAGGGAACTTCACTGCAAAGGGCTCTTTTGGGCCAGACAAATGGGCCAAGCCGGCCCATTGGCGTGTGTAGCTGCTTATCGCATAATCCGCGCCAATTAAACGCTGCAATTTATTTTAAAGAATCCGGACCGCACCGAATCCCAATCCGAATCCGATGATGTCGTGACCGAGGCGACACCGGCGGCAACGTTTTTCGGCTCCCATTCATTTTATCCGGCCGTGGCACGACCCAAATATAATTTATTAGCGGCGACTCCTCGTATTACCGACCACCGGACCGTCGCTGCACGCGAGCGCATTCTGCGGAGCCCAAAGTCCGTAATGCAATTACCCGAATTTGCATAAGTGTTTTGTAGGCGAGCCCAGACGCAGGAGGGGCGGTTTAAATGGATGGCCGATGGCCACTGGCCACTGGGAGGTGGTCACTTAATGAGCTGTGCGTCGTTAGGTTTTGTTGTAGCTTGTTCTTTCGCTGAATGTGCGCATAAATCACGCAGAATATTCCATTATAACTAGTTCCGTCAATATTACGTGCTTTAATATACATCCGGCTATATTTTAATGAAGTTTAACATCATTGCAGGACCCCAAGGACGCACAGTTCCTGCAGTACTGCAAGAAGTGTGAGGGCTACAAAGCCCCTCGCTCCCATCACTGTCGCAAGTGTGAGTGAGCTTTGCATATTTAAAGAATGCAATTAAAATTAATTAACATGGAAGAACGTGCAAGGAAAACCTTGAACATTTTACATTTTGTGCGAATTCATCTATCCCTTAGGCGATCGCTGCGTCAAGAAGATGGACCACCACTGCCCGTGGATAAATCACTGCGTTGGCTGGGCCAATCACGCATATTTCACCTACTTTCTGCTCTTCTCCATCTTGGGCAGCATGCAGGGCACTGTGGTGCTGTGCTGCTCCTTCTGGCGCGGGATCTACCGCTACTACTATCTCACCCACGGGCTGGCCCACCTGGCCAACGTCCAATTCACCCTGGCCAGCATCATCATGTGCATCTTGGGCATGGGGCTGGCCATCGGCGTTGTCATTGGCCTGAGCATGCTGCTGTTCGTTCAGATGAAGACGATTGTCTCCAACCAGACGGGAATCGAGATCTGGATCGTGGAGAAGGCGATCTATCGGCGATATAGGAACACCGACAGTGACGACGAGTTCCTCTATCCCTACGACTTGAAATGGCGCCAGAATCTGCGACTGGTCTTCAATGACGAGTGCCAAAAGCGGGGCGACGGCATTGAATGGCCGGTGGTGGAAGGTTGCGACCAATACACGTTGACGGTGAGGCATATGAGTGGCACTTGATCGGATAGCAATGACTTTTAACCATATTTCAGCGTGAGCAGCTGGCGCAGAAGGAGGAGAAGCGCGCCAGAACGCGAACCTATAGATGCATCAGTCCCGTCACGGGACGCTGGCTGCCGCTCTTCTCGCAGGGCTGGCGCGTATGCTTGGCCGCTCCCTGCTCCGATGAGCCGCGCATCCGTCTAAGACCGGACGACGTCATTAAGGTCACTCGCTTCCGCAACCACTGGCTGTTTGGGGAGCGCGTACTATCTGAGCAGGAGCTGGGCGACAAGAGGCGCCAGCGCAGAGGTCACCTTCGCGGTTGGTTTCCACGTCGCAGTGCTGTCGAGCTCATAGAGGCGACGACGCAGGATAACAACGGTGGCGGCGATGCCGCCAGTGATCTGCCTCCGGCGCAGAATGGCAACGCTCATATCCATCTGAAGCAGCAACAAAAGAACGGTCATGCCAAGAAATACATGTAGGCCGGATGGCAACAACGGCTTGTAAATAGAATTAGAACCCGCTTGGACGCTCGTCTCTCTCTCACGCTTAGCCAGGCCACCGTCTCAATTTCTCTGTTAACACTGTCGACCAATAAACCATCGCGAAAGTCTACATCACTTGGTGTTGGGAATGGATTCAAGCAATAGCAGCAAGTGGTCTGTATTATCTGAAGCCTTATCAGAATTTATTACAGGTTAGCTTAGTACTTCACACGCTATCATATTTTCAGCTGGGAATAAATAAAACTGAAACCTATTAGAAATTCTACTCCGAGTTGAAACATTATTTTAAAATGTCGATTGTATCGATCATACCTCGCCATAATATGTTTATTATCCATAATTTGATTACGATACAGTGTAAATTGTGTATATTATATTACATGTGCACATGTGCATACAGCAGGTTGCCCCAGATTGGGCATGTTTATGCAGAGTTCATGGTTGCCTCGATCTCTTCAACGGTGCGGGGCACAATAGCAAAGTTCTCGGTGCCCGTTTGGGTGATTAGCACATCGTCCTCAATGCGCACGCCCCCAAATCCCCGGAAGCTGTTGAACTTCTCCACGTTGATGAACTTGGCAATGTTCGGATCTGCCAGGGCACGGTCCATCACCCAGTCGATGAAGTAGCAGCCCGGCTCAATGGTCACATACATGCCCGCCCTCAGGATGCGAGCGAAGCGCAGCTTGCTCAGCCACGGCTCGCTGGGACGCTTCGGCTCCGTGGGCAGGTAGCCGCCCACATCGTGCACGTCCAGACCGATCAAATGACCCAGGCCGTGGGGCTGGAATATTCCCGAGACGCCTGCCTCGAGCATTTCATTCACATCGCCCTTTAGCACGCCACCCTCCGCCAGTCGCTGCAACAGAACGCGGCCAGCCAGCTTGTGCATATCCACCCAGGACACTCCGTCGCGGGCCGTGCTCATCACCGCATTGCGAGCATCCAGCACGGCATTGTAGATGAACTTCTGGTCCTCAGTGAACTTGCCGTTCGCTGGGAAAGTGCAGGTGATGTCCGCCGCGTAGCCACAATAGTTCGCACCCATGTCGAACAGACAGATATCGCCATCCTGCACGGGACGGTTGTTGGGGGCACCGGCATGTCCGTAGTGCAGGATCGAAGAGTTCAGACCACTGCCGCAGATGCAGGTGTATGAGGCGTGGCGACAGCCGCCCACCGAGTAGGAGTGGTGCAGGAACAGCGACTCACCCTCGAACTCCATGCGACCGGGGCGCATAAACTTCATCACCTTGATGTGGGCGTCCGACGAGACCTTGGCCACGTAGCGCAGCACCTCAATTTCCGCGGGCGACTTGATCACCCGGCACTCGGACAAAATGGGATACAGCAGATCGCAGTCGGTCACGTACTTCTCCTTGCCGTCGAAATCTGGAGGCTGGAGGGTGAGGCCACTATCGCTGTTGGTGCCGCTCAGCGTAAGTATCAGCTTGGGCTCCGCCCTCTCCAGATACACGTTGAGTTCGTCGACATAGAGGACCTCATCCACCTCGTACATGGCCCTGAAGTCTGTTGGACTAAGCAGCTCCCCCATCCAGGTGCCGTAATCCTCGGGGAAGCGGGGCACAAAGAGAACGGTCTTCTTTTCGCCCGTCTTGACATCGATGGTAAGGGTGCCGTAGCAACCCGGTTCCTTGACCCCGAATAGGTACTGGAAATAGGACTCCTGCCGGAACACGTAGTCCACGTCGGTGTTGTACAGGCTCTTGTCCTTGCCGCCCTCGAGAAGCACCACCAAGTGGCCCGTAGAGAACTTTAGTCCCGGCAGGAGCTTCTCCAGGATCGCCTTAACGGCGCGATCCCTATTGTCCCGAAACAATGTCATGGGGACTGCATGTCCCGATCCCATTTGGTAAGCGGCCATCGTGAAACCAAGGCGAAGTCTATTGACTGACTGACTGCACAAAGCAACTGGGCAGCAATGTGGGCTCAACCGCTGAGATTAGCTGACCGATATCTACGAACGAAGCAAACAACAGCAATAAATTAAGTGTGTTTATCAGTTATTGTTTTGTTGTTTTTTGTTTTGTTTTTGTTTTTTGTTTTGACTTTGCAATCGGTAGGACCGTCAACTCCTTGATAAATATACCGAAAAGTTAAACAATTGTTTTTGTTGCCAACTATCGATAACTTATAGTTTTGATTGTATCCGACATCTGGTCACACTCCGACGGCTTTTTTTGCAAATTTTATTTCCATAATTCTGAAGAATTTGCAATTGAAGCAAGAAATAGGAGCTGTTTATGTACCCGGACAGCCCGGACAGCCACCCATCAACGTCGGTCCGTGCTACGGATGCAACTATAGCTTTACATATCGCCACCGCCGTTCTTCCAGTGATCTGTTTCGATTCGATCCAATGTCGGCGTCACAACGCGGCGGCAGCAACAACAAATGAGTTATATCGTTCTGTTCGCGGCCAGCTAATAAAGTGAACGCTTTGCGCGCTTCGGCCTCCAATGCACCGCTAGCGCCGACCATTAGCAGTCGGCACCATGTCCAGTTCGGTGTTTACGGAGGCGCCCAGCGCCCGACCGGCGGCCGTTGATGGCGACTCCAATCTGGTTGTGGTTTACAGTAAGAATGGCATCTCCTTTGACGAGCGCGCCATCGGGAACCTCATGGGTATGCTTGCAGCGCAACAATCAACCTCAACCCCTAATTGACATTGCTTATCTCCAGAGGAAAAATCGATTTCCACCATCAGCGTGGTACGCCTCACCTCGCCGACACCTAGCATGATGGACCAGGAGGAGGCCGAACGTCTCGAGGAGCTGGAGCGATTCATGGAGATGGCCACGGACTCTGAGCTCGACAGCGACAATGGCAGTCAGAGTGACGGCGAGGATGACGTGAGTGAGGATACCGTGCCCGACGAAGAGAATCAAAACACCGACGATGAAAACAATACGGACTCTACGGAAACCGAGGCCGAAGCTCCTCGCACCCGACGACGTCCCGGGCGCAAGCCGAAAGTCGTTAAAAAACGAAAACGCCGCAAGCCAAAGGAACGGCCACAAATTGTGGGACTCCGTGTCGAGCAATTCTACGCGGACGGCACAGCCGACATGGTTGTGAAGAACGCACTAAGTAAATATATTGAATACTAGAATTTGCTAGAAAAGGTTTACTCACGAAGTCCACTCGTATTTCCCAACTGATTTCTGGTGGTTTCCATTTACAGAGCTCGCCGGCGTTTCTATTTACAAGCGGACTGCCGAAACTGACGCCTTGCTGGAAATTATCCGAAACGATCACAACTACACTCCATTTACGTCGCCGGAGCAGCTGAAGAACCACAAGAGGGCCGAGAAGATGTCCATGGATATGCAGGCCCAGGGACGCAAGGTCATTATGCAGGCGCCGGGAAATTTGAAGCTGATAAATCCCAAGAAGCGAGTTCTGGCTACGCCCTTCACTCCCCTGCAGGTGAAGGTTCAGAGACTATCCACCAAGCCGGCGCAGCCTCCGCCTCCGCAGCAGCAGCAGCATCTACAGTTGCAACGAAAGGTGCACGTCATACGCAAGCCCATCCAGCAGCCACTGCCAAGACCTGCACCAGAGATTATCGCGAAGAGCATAGTTAATGTGAGGTCAAGGCCAACCCGCTGCCCCGTCAAGGTAATTGCGCCTGTGCAGGACCTTATCGAGGACGATGACGACGCCCAGAGCTCGGATCCGGCCGATGAGGAGAATGCCGACAAGTCCTATGACACGGAGGAGATGAGCGAGGACAGCGACGACGGTCAGGACTCGGACAACGACAGGGACAGCGACATGGACTTCCAGATGAGGCGCAGCGGAGGCCGGAACCCCAGTAAGAAGAAGCGGGGCAGAAAACCCGGTAGGCCGGCAGCTCCAGCCAAGCCAGTAAAACTTCAGCCCCCGCCTCCCCCCTCCACTCCTAAGCACTTTCCCGAGGTGAAGCGACGGAAGGAGATCGTGGAACAAAAGGCTCCCCAGATTGGGCAGATCATAAACCTCCCGCCGAAAGCGCCGACTTCAGTTATTGCCTTGGGCAGAGGTATCGCCAGCACCTCGTTCCTCAAGTTTAGAACCAACCATCCAGGGCTGCCCGTGCGGAAGCCTCGGCTGCCAGCAGTGACGGTTCCTGCCGCCAAAGAACGCAGCTTGCCTGTCGTGCAGTTGGGACGTGTCCTCAATCCCGGGGGGGTATTCACTAACCCCCAGCCGCAGGAGGTCAAAGAGATTATCATCAACAAGAATATGGCGAGCCCGAAGGGTGTGTTCACCAATCTCAACAGTCTGCTGGGCGAAAACCAACATTCTGCTAACAAAGCCTCTCCCGATTCTCCCCGTCATCGCGCCTTAATGCCGCCCAGCACCCCGAAATCGACTTTCAGCAGGCAGCCAACGCCGTCAACGCCGATCATGGCCTCGCCAATGCCCAATACAACGCAAGCTCCAGCTCCAGCCCCATCCAAGGGCTTTATGCCCATCGGCGTGAACACAGCCCAGTCCCACAAGTTGCCCGCACAAATTGTGATTGAGACGCACCAGAGTTCCTCGGAACTGGCGGCGGAGAACGACAAGCAGTTGGATCTGATTAACTCCATTGTCCAGGACGAACTGCTGAAGTCCACTCTGGTGGAGCAACCGCCGCCGCCGCCAGTAAACGCTGTCGAGGATATACCGAAATTGGTGAAGATGCTAGAGAGTACAGCAGCGGGCCTGGATTCGGCGGCACCACCACCGCAGAACTTCGCACCAGAGATGCAGGGTTCAACGAATTCCGGAGGAGGAGCGGAGGACCACATCGACATTATAGATACGCCAGACGAAGATGAGATTACGGCAGATTTCCTGCAGCATGTGGTCGGTCTCATCGAGGAGGACAAACAGTTTGAGGCCGAGGTGGTGAAGCAGGTTTTGGCTAGCGCCGAGACGGGCACTCTGGACGCAATCGTGTCGATGCCCACCACACCAGTAGAGCCGCCTGTGTCCCTGACGCCAGTGCCTTCAGTACCACAAGCAAATCTGGCTGTGAATACAGTACCTGTAGAACATCCGATGCCATCTCTCCCCATGGCATGCAGCACACCCTCGAGAAGCTTGGCCACCACCTTGACCACCACCACCTCTGCCTCTGCGAAAGTTGTGCGCGGAAATGGACGCATCATTTACCTGCCTCCCATGGAAGCGCCAACCACGCGTGCCAAGCGACGGGCTCAATTTCCGTCAGAGTCGCCCACAACGAGCACGGGGGATCTGAGCAACGTGTCCTTCGGCGACACTGGACCGACCCTGGACACCAGCATCCAGAGCAACGAGAGCCAGAGTGGCATGGGGCCGAAGAGGCCAAATCCCAGAGAACCATCGATGGCCAGGCGCTCAACGGTGCCCAGGAGATCGAAGAAGCTGAACACGAGCCAGATTCACGATCCCGAGGCTTCAGAATCTCAGGAGGATGACGATGACCCCAACAAGTAAGGTTTACAATCGCGCATGCAATATTTTCTCATTGAAATTCGTTCAATTACAGGCTCTGGTGTATTTGTCGTCAGCCGCACAACAATCGCTTCATGATATGCTGCGACCTGTGCGAGGATTGGTTCCACGGCACCTGTGTGGGGGTAACCAAGGCCATGGGCACCGATATGGAGCACAAGGGCATCGATTGGAAGTGTCCAAAGTGTGTTAAGAAGCAGGAAGAGAAGGTGAGTCCATCTGCATTTTTATAATTTTATTTTCTTTAACTAGCTAGCCTCTTGAATTTCCAGAGTCAACCACGCATCACCGAAATGCTGGTATCTTCTAGGCCAACCGTTCAAACAGAGGACAAATTCAGTGATACCAAAGTCGTCCCAGCCGAGTCTCCTGCGAATCCTGCGAATCCCAGAAGATTACTGCCGCTGGGGGTTACTGTGGCCAGTTCTCCCCTGCGTAGTCCAATGATGAAGCCAGTTAAGAAATTCCCCCCAGCAGCAGGCACGAGTTTACCCCAGCAGCAGCAACAGCTGAACTTCATCAAGCTGGCGCCTGGTGGTGACTCGAACTGTGTGCTCTGCAAGCGGCCGGCAGCTTCCAATTCCGTTTACTGCAGCGAGGATTGCATACGAAAGTACGCACAGAACGCCATTCATGCCATCAGTAGTGCGGTGAAGGGTCGCCCCGACTCCCCGATGACCCACAACTCGAGCGTTCAATCGCCCTTGAGCCATGGAGGCACTTTGGAGGCAAAGAAGAATAAGAAAAAGGATCTCTTTGAGGACGTGCTGCGACAAGCGGACTCCGTGTCTAAAGTGGAACGCGTAAGTGTATCCTCTGGATAATAAAATATAAATGTAAATGTGAAATCTATTTTATTATCAGATAAATGTATTTGAGCGAAAGAGTGGGCGTGTGATCAACGGCCACCTGGCTCCCACCGCCCTCCAGTTCCGCAAGTGGCTGCAGGAGAATCCCACCTTCGAGGTGCTGCCCTCGGGACCAATTCAATCCCCTGATCCAGAGGTAAGCTATTAAGCGCCTTCTTTTGCAGGTTTTCAAGATCAAAATGCATCCACAGAAGCACCCAGTTAGGCGAGTTCCGGATCCATATTCTCCTGCCGTCGGGCCAACAGCAGTGGTAGTCATGAAAGCAGCAACAAAATCTTTTTTACCGACGACAAGCTCTCCGACGGTGCGACCCCAAGTAGTCCCCAGGAAGGAAAGGGAAGGGAGAAGGAAAAGCCGCCGCCCAACACCCCAAGTCGATCCAGCGGTAAGCCAGAACCCGTTCGAAACGGCATTCGACGGTCCCTCAAGGAGCAGCTCCTGGCGCGGATTAAGGAGGCACAAACGGCGGAACTGACCGCAAGCCAAGCCGCCACAACAACATGGCTGACGGACGCCGAGGTGGATCAGTTCGTGCAGAACGTGGAGTCGGAAATGTACAACTCGTTCGGACGGGACGTGGGTGCCAAGTACAAGGCCAAGTACCGGTCGCTTATGTTCAACATCAAGGACCGCAAGAACCGGACGCTGTTTGCGAAGATCTGTGCCAAGCAAGTGGAGCCCAAGCAGTTGGTGCGGATGACGCCGGAGCAATTGGCCAGTCAGGAGCTGGCCAAGTGGCGAGAGGAAGAGAATCGCCACCAGCTGGAGATAATCAAGAAATCGGAACTCGATTTGCTATCGTGTAGCCAGAACTATGTGGTGAAGACGCACAAGGGTGAGGAGGAGGTGATTGCCACCAAGATGGATGTGTCGCTACCCGAAGAGGAAGTCAACCAAGCTACCAAGCAGGTTGACATGAAGCTGTCGTCACAGATCAGCGAATCTCTCAGCGACATCTCCATCCTGGAGCGTTCCTGCTCCCGGGAGAAGTCTGGGTATGCCAAGGAGAAGCGGCACAAGAGCCACAAGCACCATCATCACCGCAAAAGAAGTCGCAGTCGATCTAGTAGCCGGGGTCGTAGCACCGAGAAGCGGCACCGCAGGCATCACAACGAATCGGAGGCAGGCGGAGCAGAACGGGAGCATCGCAGCCGGGATAAGAACAGCAGGGAAAAAGATGCGAACACCACCGCGGCGGCCGCACCCTTACCCCGAAAGAAGGACGATATCGAACAATCCCCAGTGCCGAAGAAGA